>CM053603.1:55546588-55597176 GCA_028646535.1 Procyon lotor
GTCTCGGTGCCTCACTACTGGCTAAGCTGTGTCTGTGTCACCACTCAGAGATTTGAGAGCCAGAGAGAAGAAATTCTTACTGGACTCAAGCCCTAGTTTCTACTTTGAGGGCTCAGCCACCCTCTTGCTCTAGCCACTGTATGAATAATACCCCCCACCTCCTCTTTAGCTAAGCTAGTCTGAGTTGAATTTTTATCATTTGTAAACAAAAAGTCATGACATTTGCAGTTAGAGGCATGCCTACCCTTTATCATTCAAATTTTGGACAGAATTCTCAAAAATGCTTTAGGGTTGTTTTGGGGGCATTCGGTTCATCATTTCTTGCAAGTAAGAAACAAAAAATTCTGTCCTCATTACTCAGTGTCAGGCTCAGGAACTCTAGGCTCTCTGTGGGGATAAAACTTTGGGTATCCCTTCAGAGAAGGATGGACCTATCTCCATCACTGGTTTGGTGAGTAAAATTGCTGCTCAGAATGCTTTCCCGCCTCCCCGTTTGTGATTCAGTTGGGGAGAAACTGACATGGACAGGACGACCACACAGGACAGCCAGGCATTTCTGATACAAGTGGTAAAGGTATCTTCTGAACTTCTCTCCAGCAAATGCGTAGATAAAGGGATTGAGGCAACAGTGGATAAATGCAATTGTCTCGGTCACACTGAGGGCCAACCTCAGATCCCTCTTCATGTCACAACTGGGAAAGAAGTCATAGAGATTAAGTGTCTCTAAGAAAATCATGATGTTGTAGGGTGTCCAGAAGAGGAAAAACATGATGACCACCAGAAAGATCAGTCTGATGGCTTTGGCTTTCTTGTGGTTCTTACAGGAAAACAGGGTCCGCATGATTCTGAAGTAACAGTAACTCATAATGAGCAGGGGGAGCAGGAAGCCAAGAAAATTTGCTTCCACGTTGCGGAGCACAGGCCAGAGATCCTGTAGGACCTCAGGGTAGTCACCGAGGCATTCGTTTTCTTTTTGTTTTGTGAACATGAACTGAGGTGCTGCCACCAAGATGGCTGCCGCCCAGACGCCTAAGCTGATGGTGACGCCATGCTGCACGGTCCGGTTGTGCATGGAGTTGGCTGCCAGGACAATGGCCAGGTACCTATCAATGCTGATGACAGTGATGAAGAATATGCCTCCAAAAAAGCCAATGAAGAAGAAGGCGGTGGTGAGTTTGCACACAGCATTGTGAAGGCCTTGTTCACTTAACAGGTAGTGAGTCCAGAACGGTAAGGTGGCTACAAAAAGCAGATCAGAGAAGGCCAGGTTCAGGAGGTAAATGTCAGTGATACTCTTGGGCTTCTGGCTGTTGGTGAGGGCAAACACCACCAGCAAATTTCCCAGCAGGCCGAAGGCAAAGACAAGAGAGTAGAGTATGGACAGGAAGACGGTCCCAAAGGCCATGACATCCCCCATATCACAGGCTTCAGCAGACTCATCGTACTCAAAGTATTCTAAAATTGATTCAGGGGAGTGGGTGGGCATGGTGAGGGCCTGTATCAGAAAGGAAAACAAGCAACAGCATTAATTCTCAGAGAAACAAAGTTGGGATTCTCTCTGGCGCCACACATAAGCAGACTAGAAGAAACAAATATTGGTTGGGTGCCTAACCACTACACTTCCCAATGTCATGCACGCCATCTTGTTTAATCTCCCCAACAGACTCTTGATGGAGGCTGTTACAGATTCCTCTGACGGAAGAGGAAATCAAGTCTCTGAGAGATTCAGAGACTTGCCCAATGCTACACAGTGAATGGCTCAACTAGCATTTGAATTTAGACCTTTTGAAGCTGGATCTTTTCTTCTTTGATTTTCAAACATCTACCCAAAAGGTTGACCAGTGTGTGGATAGTGGGAGAGAAGACTATGGGTATGGAGAAGAGGGAGTGGGATGGCAGGGGTGCAGCCATAATTCACATGTCTAGTCCAAACTTCCCTGAAGCAATTCTCCACCTCCTTCCTTATTCCCACCTCCTCTACCTTCTGCATCCCAATTTCTCCTGCAGGAGACTGAGATTGAAGAGAGAGGTCTCAGACACTCTTCAGACACACAGAGCCCTGAACAGACCTGTTCAGGCAACAGATCTTTGTTTTTTGAGAGCCCTTTCTCTTCCTCTTCTTCTTGGGACCAACAGTTCCTTCTCTTCCTTAAGGGATAAGACACAGAGTCATACACTCTAGAGTGACCACCTTGTCTTGGTTTGCCCAGGATTTTTCTGATTTTAGCACCCAAAGTTGGAAACCCTTCAGTTCTAAGCAGACAGCCATGGACGACCATCCCACAAGTCCAAGTGAAGAAGAGTGTCACCATTGCCATCATAGGGCCTCTGTTATTGTGAAAGGACTGATTGATCCTGTATGGAGGATCATGCTTGTTAGCCTGCTGCACTGGGTCCAGGGGGCTAATTCACCCCATAATTACCAGTCCTGCACTCACTGTGGCCTGGCAATTCATAAGAGTTTTTTTCCTTCAGGACAAAAATTAGAAGAGAAGACAATTCTGCACACGTTAGGAGGTAACACTTGTTCCCTTCTCCCTACACCTCCTCAGCCAGGATTCTCTTGTCACTCCACAAGGGCAACCCTTTCACTCTGCCCCTCTGGGGCCTCCTCCTCTTCCTTGTGATGCCACAGACAGCCCCCCCCACCCCGAAGAACTCCAAGTATGTTCAGAGCACACCTCCTGGTTGTCACTGACTCCCTCCCCACCACAACTAAAAAAAAAATTCACACCTCTTTAACCAAGGGAGTTTCCACACCCCACTGTGTCCTTTTCGTATTGGTTTTACCAAGACTGTGTCTCTGCCAAGGTGAGGGCCCACCTTCCCAGCCAGGGCTTAGCCTCTCCCTTCCTAAACTCCGCTTTGTGTTCTGGCCCATCTCTGCATCCTTTCCAGATTCTTCCAGGATGAAGTGGGTTAAGCCTTTCTGACCTGGGGGTCTCAGGCTGGGATGGAGTTCTCAACCCCTGGGGAGGGCATATGCTTTCTTTACCTTAAGCCTCAATGTCCTTTTCTCAGGGCCCTTTCTGCCCTGGCCGTGACCTTAATCAATAATATTTAGTTTAACCACATAAAATGGCTGATGTGCTACCCCTTTTGAGCTACGCAAATGTCAGTTTCAAATGGTCCAAGCTGAGATATGGGTAGATGGGGAAATTCCTACTCTGTGCAGGTGGCTTACGGTACCAGAACATCTTCCCAGACACACAGCTGTGTGAGAATGGAAACTGTCAAGCCCTGGATGATCACAAGTTTGGGAACCTAGAGCTACCACCCACTTCCTCTTCGTTTTTCCCCCAGTGAAAGGAGCTGACACAGTTGGCCTTGAGAGGAGGCCAAGGATAGGGAAGATTATGTGGTATCTCTTTCTTCATGCCTGTGCTCAGTCCTGCAGCTCAGGAACATCGTGTTAGTGCATTGGATTGATTTTGCCAAATCTGCATGATGTAGGTTTAATTTCCACTCTGGGAACCATGCCTCATACACAGGGACCGCCTCTAAATCTTCCAGCAGGTGTCCCTGGGTCAATGAGGAGGGAGAAAAGGGAGGTGGGCAGCCTCCGGCTCTCCCGCAGCTGAATCTCATGTCTGTTTCTCTGGCCAAGTGACCTCAGGTAAACTTGGAACCTCTGAGTCTGACGTTCCTCATCTGCAAGACTGTGACTCATTCTTATGTCTGTGCACACAGTGCTGTTCTGAGGAGAGCCCCTGGCACAGTGTGTTGCATATAGCAGGCACTTAATAAATGCGTTTGGAAAGGAAGCAGAAGTACTTTGGACCTTTGCAATCATCCAGGTTGCCTGTGAATTCTTGTGTTGTTCACTCCCACCCTAGGCATTTGTCTGTAAGGTTGGTTTTATATTTTCCCTGAAAAAAAAAATTTTCTTTTCAGATTTTTTGGTGGGTAGAGGGGAAGAAGAGAGTAAAGCATAATTTTACTGAGTTTTTACTCAGCTGTTAGGTTTATTGCTAAACACATATTACCTATTTTGGGAAAAAATTCATTAATTGACTTGAAATTAAAGAAAAATAAACATACACAAAAATATAATGAGTTATATGAAAAATTAAAATAAATAAACAAGCAAATAGTTGAATATGATAAACAGCACATAGTACATGCTCAGTAAATGGTATCCAACACATAACAGGATAGTTATCTCTACTTTATGGGTAAGTAAGTACACTCAGAGAGGGTGAGTAGCTTGCTCAAGGCCACATAGCTGGCGTGTGGTGGGGCTGCCATTTGGGCCCACGTGTGGCCAGCCTGTCTGCCCTGCCTGCCTGAGACTGGGAGTTCCTGAGAGAGGAAAAGGGTCTTCCTCAGCTCTGCAGATCAGTGTTCAACAGAGAGGGAGAGGCCTGGCACCAAGCAAATGGAATATTTGCAGGAGGATAAATACTAGTCTCCTAGAGTTACATTCCAAATTGCTCTGCGAGAGGAGTAGTGACAGTGGCCTTTCGATTGTCTGGTTCCCAGAGGTGCCCAGAGGGCACCCGAGTGTCCTTTCCAATCCCGGGCCAGGGGCCCTTGCTTGAACTCCGGGTGCTTAGTGGACGTCTAGTGTCTGGAATGAAGGAATGAATGAGTGAGCGAAGGAATGAATGGAAGGGATGCAGAAGCAGAAACGCCACGCTGGCCACACTACAGAGCTCTTGGAGACAAGCACAGACCCACCAGCTCTCCAGGGTCACAAATCACAGCTGCCCACATAGGCACACTCTTCCGCGCCCGTGTCAGGGCTCAGCTCTGCCTGACTGCACGGCTGGGGGCAGCCCAGGCTTCTCTGCAGTCTGAGCCCTCTGCCAGTTTGAACCCAGCTTTGCTGGTTGAGGGCATGCAAAGGCACCGTTTACATCAGAAGCCTGACATCCAGGAAGGCCGTCACTGAATTATTCTGCTGAACTTGACAGCCTGATCAAGGGAGGGACCTTTTGGGGAACTGTAGGCCTGAGCTCGGTGGCCCTTGTATTATTTCTGGACCCTCTGAGATGTCCCACATTAGGCTGGGAGACAAGCTTAATGATGGGGTCTCCCGGCAGCAGACGGGAGCTGGGCCAGTCCTCGAGGGTGGGCTTCCAGGCAGGCTGAAGGGCCACCAGGGATCTGATTGGCAGGACACCGGCTTTCCTGGCCCCTGAGGACAGCAGGAACCGAGTGCAGGGATCCAAGGAGATAAGCCTTCCTTGCAAGGTCTCCTCAGCTGGCTCTCCTACAGATGGGGGAGCTAGAGGAGAGATGCGTGCTGGACAAGCGAACGGTGTTGAGCTGAGCCCAGACGCAGAGCTCTGAGTGCACGTGTTTCATACTCCAGTAGAAACGAACCTGCTCTATCAACTCATTTGCTCGCCTCCATTTCTGCTCCTTCTCTGCTTCCTCCAGCCCACTTCCTTTTCTCAGACCTCCTTGTTTATTTTTCAACTTTTTGGGGGGTTGTCATTTACCCATTGTTTCCAATCAGCTTCCCTGTTCTCTACTTCCCCTTTCATGATGTAGCCCGAGTCCACTTTCCTCTTCTCTCCCACATCCTTTTTGGGCTGCTTCTCCCATCTTTTGGCTTCACATTCTGCTTACCGCCTGCTAGACCCCGTGCATCCTTTTTTGTGCTGTGTTGGTTTGTTTTTCCCTCTTTGTTCTCTGCTTATGGCTTTCTAGAGCCCCGAGTGAAGACCAGGTTTGAGGTTCCGTTGTCTCTAATGCCAAGAAAAGTGTGGTCGCCTGTTTTTCTTTTGCCAAGGAAATTAGAGGATGGTAAAGATTGCTTGAGCCCTGACCTCAGAGTTTTCCATGAGGGTGGCACCGTGCTGAGAATGTTCCAGAGCCTGAAGCTATCCTCAGCAATCCCAGTGTGGAAGGGGAGGAGGCTGCCATTCTTGGATGCTCCCTGAGTGCCCCACTCCACACACCAGACCCTATTTCATTTCCTCGACAACCTTCCGTGAGAATGGTTGCCCTTCCCATATGACTGAACCAACAGCAGCTCAGAGATCGGGAAACTCGTCCAAGGAGCAACAGAGCCCAGATTTCAGCCCACAGGAGCCTCTCCACAGAGCCACGCTCCAGCCGCGGCACCACCCTCTTGGAGCAGAAGTCTGCAGCTTATCACAGACCACTTCTCTAGACCTAGAACTGAGAAATAGTAGACTCAGCCCCCGTTGGAAAGAAGAAGACCCGTGATGCCAGCCTGGACACTTGTGCTGGATTCCTCCCCTCTGGACTCAGAACCCACAGGGCTGACCCTGCGGGGAAAGGCAGGAAGTCAGAGTGGGGGGATATTCACCTCTCCAGCCACGACTAAGAGATCCTCACTGCCAGACCCCCAGAATCTAGCTCTCATCAATGCTGGCGAAGAAATTTGGAATCCTTTTCTCTGGAGAAGAGGCTGAAGGCTGTAGGGTCAGCTTATTTCCTGCCTTCAAATAGGTGGTGATGCATACCCTTCTTATGAAGAGCACTGAATGATGAACGCAATTGTTGACTCACTATCTGGTACACCGGAAACTCACATAACATTGCACGGTAACCATAGTGGAATTAAAATAAAAAGTTAACAAAAAACAGGGTGATGCTTTTCTGAGCCGTGTGCTTCACAAGGGCCCACACATCTCACTGACAGCTGGAAGACCCTGGGCAGCTCACTCTGGCTCTGCCTCAGTTTCCTCATATGTGAAATGAAAGCAAGGGACCAGACCATCCCTAATGTCCCAGCCAGCTCTGGCATGCTGGCATTTTTGACAAGAACCAAATGGAAGGAAATTGTCTTCAAGTACAACGCAAGTCCTGTGTCAGTGAGAGCGTGGCTTAGCATCAAGAGAAGTGACCGCTGGGGCACCTGGGTTAACCCTCTGCCTTCAGCTCAGGTCATGATCTCAGGGTCCTGGGATCGAGCCCTGCATGGGGACTCTCTGCTCAGCAGGGAGCCTGCTTCCCCCTCTCTCTCTGCCTGCCTCTCTGCCTACTTGTGATCTCTCTCTCTCTCTCTCTGTCAAATAAATAAATAAATAAATAAATAAATAAATAAATAATCTTTAAAAGAGAGAGAGAGAGAGAGAGAGAGAGAGAGAGAGAGAGAGAAGTGACCTCTCATGAACATGAAACTTCTGGGCTCACAGCCTGCCAGCATCCAGGCGGGGGTCTGTTCGGAGACATAGCGCTGGATCAGTTGACTGTGGTCCTGACAAGTCTTGAGCTTCACCTTGATAGGAGGTTTTTGGGTCTGAGCCCAAGCCCACACGCCCTGCAGGTGCGGGAGTCTTACCAGGTCCTGATGGTTTTCCCATTTATGGGGACAGCTAACTTCCTGAGGCACCCCGTGGGATGCGGGGAGAGGTGAGGTGGAGAAGGCTGAAGAGGGGCAGGGGCAGGGGCCCCGAATTGCATGCAGAGGAGCTCTAAGGGCCCATTTATACCTTGCAGCCCCTCCCCGATGCAAGTGTCCCAAGTGGCTCTCTCCATGTCAGTAAGCAGTCCACCCGAAAAAACACAGCCTCACCCACCCACCAGCTTCTGGACCTCGGAAATGGACGCCTCCCACCCCCAAGACCAGCAGCAGGAGAAAACAGCCCTGAGGCTGTGCCATGAGCCTCCCCCTTCACCGAAGCCACCGTGGTTCTGGGTTTGACGCGCCTACCTCTCGTTTCCTCTTCCAAGTACACTATGCTATTTACTTATCTCTGCCACACTGTGAAGTTCTGAAAGGAAATGCTTTAGGATTTTAAATTAATTATTGGCTAAGCCAACATCTGTTACATGTCTTAACCATATGCTGTGTAAGGACAAATGAAAATAATATCTAAGGGGCGCCTGGGTGGCTCAGTTGGTTCAGCTGCTGCCTTCGGCTCAGGTCATGAGCTCGGGGTCCTGGGATCGAGCCCTGCATCGGGCTTTCTGCTCAGCAGCAGCCTGCCTCTCTCTATGCCTCTGCCTGCCTCTCTGCCTACTTGTGATCGCTCTCTCTCTGTCAAATAAATAAATAAAATCTTAAAAAAATACTTAAGAGGCTTACTTCTCCCCCTTGAAACTAAGGGAAGACATTCTCCTTTGCCTCCTCCTTCCAAGGATGCTTGCTTTAGAAAACTTGTCGCCGTAAGTATATTCTCCTCTCTCTGAGATGTGGGTATGTATCCTTTTGAAAATGAGGTCACCTCTTTTGTCAGCTCTATGACCCAGGTATCTGGGGTCAGGGGACCTGGGGGCCCTCTCTTTGAAAAGTAAACATCAAGAATTAGCACCCCCTGGGGCTGGCTCAGTTGGTTAAGCATCTGACTTCAGCTCAGGTCACGATCTCGGGGGCCCTGAGATCGATCAAATAAATAAAATCTTAAAAAAAAAAAGATTGAAAAAAGGGGTGGGGGGTTGGGCGAGCCTGGTGGTGGGTATTGAGGGGGGCACGTATTGCACGGGGCACTGGGTTTGGCGCATGAACAATGAATCTTGGAACACTGAAAAAATAAAATAAACATATTTGGGGGGAAAAAGGATTGAAGAAAAAAGGATTAGCACCCTTGTCACCCAGTTTCTGTGGAAGGGAAGGAGCCTAACTTGGGCAGGTGCCTTGCTTCAAGTTGCAATGATACCTCCTGTCATAAAGACATGTGTCTATTTCTTTGGATGAAGCCAGTCAGCTAACACAGATGGTCACCCTAGTTGCCATGGTAAAGTTAGGATGACTGTGTGTGACTGTCGAGTTCTCTCACGTGAGGACTAGGTATGTGTCTCTCACGTTATGGATTGTATCTGCTTGGCTGTATGAAAAGGTGAGATTTTTTTTCTTATCCCATCTCTGCAATCTCTTAGCAGATTGCCTGAGATGCGCACCACATTCTGGTTTCATGCCTAGTTAATGATAAAAGTGTTTTCCTTCTCTATTATCTCTGTGAGAGGTTTTTCTGGGTTGGAGATCTTATTTTTAATTTTATTTCCCCAACACTAGGCATTGTGCTCCATTCGGTGGAGCTAAAAATGGCTAAGACACAGTCTCTAAGTTGCTGTTAATGTTCAGTAGCAGAATATAAGAAAAGTTAGGGGAAATCCAAGGATTGGCTCATTCCAGCTGAGTCTTAAAGTTGGGGGTGGGGATCTTCCAGGTAGACAAAGGTGGAGGTGGGAAGTGGGAGGTGGCGGTATTGAAGCCGAAGGCGCTGAGAGTCTGAGCACAGGGATGTTTCCCGGGGTCAAGGCTCCACGAGGGAGTGTGAGGAAATATACTAGAAACAGACGGAGGTGAGGATGGCGGGGTTAGAAGGGGCCGAACGCTCCTGAGCCTTTACGGAATCTGAGTTTAGTCTGTGTTTAGGGTTCAGGAACAGATACAGAGAGAGCAAGGACTGAGAGGGCAGAAGAGAGGTGAACAGAGGGTCCTCAGATTTCACGCTAAGGAACTGTAGACTACAAGACTTTGAAAGAGAGGGGGAAATTACTGGGTGCCCTGGCTAGCACGCCCTTCAGAGCTACCTTCCCCTTTCATTGTCTGGTGGATACACAGCTCCTTACGTTCAGGAGACTGATAGCAATGCAATCATCTTGTTTGCAGAAATAGAAACTGTGTCTGGTGGAAACGTGCCTGATAGACACCCTGAGGTTAGGGACCAGTTTTGCATGTGTCTGTACATTCCTCCCAGCATTTCTGGAAGTATTGCATCCACACTACTGCTACGGCTGGGGTCTGCTCGTTGTCATTGCTGAATAGGCTGGCACCGTATGAACATTCCATCCACGGTGATCCCCTCCACTGCGGACGCACGCCTGGGTAGTCTTCAGTGCAGAGCCGCTGTGGCCCACGCCGTCATGAACATTTGTATGTGTGCATCTACACCTCCCACAGCATGGAGTGTATTTTATTTTTTAAAGATTTTATTTATTTATTTGACAGAGAGAGAGAGAGAGATCACAAGTAGGCAGAGAGGCAGGCAGAGAGAGAGGGGGAAGCAGGCTCCCCGCTGAGCAGAGAGCCCGATGTGGGGCTCGATCCCAGGACCCTGAGATCATGGCCTGAGCAGAAGGCAGAGGCTTTAACCCACTGAGCCACCCAGGCGCCCCATGGGATGCATTTTAAAAATGCAGACCTACTGTGTGAATCCATGCTCATGAAGGTCAAAAGCAGGCAACGATAATGCATATTGTTTAGGGATGCGTATGTAGGTGGTAGAACTCTAAGGATGAGCAAGGAAGCAGTGACTCCTGAGAGGGCAGTCAGGGAGGGATGCAAGGGAGGCTGCTGGGGGCCGGCCTGGGTTTCTCCTGCTGCCTGGATGGTGGTTGGGTGGGAGGGTGAACAGGCATGCTGTTCTTTGAGTGTGCCATACTTCGCAGTGAGCGTAGGTTTAAGGAAAGGGACAAAGAAGGCCCGAAAAAAATTTTTAAAAAAAAATATTTACAGAGGGATGCGTGTGTGGCTCGGTCAGTTGATTTTGGCTCAGGTCATGATCTCAGGGTTGTGAGATCGAGCCTCACATCAAGCTCAGCTCTCAGCGCGCAGTCTGCTTGAAATTCTCTCAAATAAAAAATAAAATCTTTAAAAATATATATTTATAGAGATGTGATATAGGTTTTCTTCCCTGCAAAGGTGCACAGCCCTGATCTTTGGCCAGATCAGAAGAGGAGGTGGTCGAGGCCCGACTGTGACAGCCCCCGGGGCCGCCAGAGTGTTCTAAGCCCCCACAGAGGGCGAGCAGGATCAGGACTCAGCTGGCAGCCCCTGGCTTTGGAGCTCCGGGGCAGAGTCGGTGAGGCAAGCCCTGGGAACCCCTGGTCTGTGCTACTGGGAATCGGAGCAAGTTCCCAGAAAAGCCAGCGGAGACCTGGCCTGTGCCACTGTCAGCTCTACCCCCTCGTAACCGTGACCTGTGGTGGGGACAGCAGGGGTTCCCATCCCTGTCCAGCTCCCCCGCCGTTCGTGCCGACTCCGGCCATCTTCAAGGGGGAAATCTTAGGGCCTGAGTCAAAGGACTCTGTTCCAGGTCACAGGTCGGGCCGGGGAGGGGGCAGCTGCATGTCCTTGACCCTGCGGAGGGAAGTCTTTGAGGCTGGGGTCTCTGGAGTGGGACCATGCCTGAGATTGCTGTCCTTCCGCCCGGCTGGCGTGGGAACGAGGGGTCTCCTGGAAGGGGGTGGGGTGGGGAATGGAAGCTGGTTCTGACCTGGGTGGGCTCTGGGATGCCCCTTCTCCCTGCCCCCCACAACCTCACTTGAACGTCGTTAGCGGTCTTAAGGTGCACAAACCTTCTGATCTTCAGCTTCCCACAATGACAGCACGTATTGTTGGCTGAATGCCAAATACGGCCAGACAGTGTGGTCAGAACTATGTAGACCTTGCCCTTGATACTCACAGATACTCAGCCTATACCCGTCACTCGGCTTCAGCGGTGATCAGCTCAGGGCCAGTGTCCATTTTAAAGCAGGACCTGAGGCTTAGCAAGGCCAAGGGCAGAGCCAGGGCTCCATTCCAAAGCCAGGATGCCTCTCCCACCCTCTGTGAAGCAGAGAGAGTGACAGCTGTGGAGCCTGGCTTCGGGGATGGTCGGCATGCAGCGGGGCGCCCTTCTGGGGGTGTGGGCAGGAGCCACATCCTGCCCGGCATCCCTGCGTGAAATGAAGCCAAGCCAAGGGGCAGGCAAAGGATAAATCTGAATCTGCACACGTACACAGGGACACACACACACACACATACACGCACATGCACACACACAGTGGTGCCCAGCTGCCACCTGCCTCCTCTTACAGAGCCCAGTCCCCTCTAGGCACCTGGGCACGGGCTGACCTGCCCCGTGCAGACCCTGGAAGCCCGCAGAAGCTTTGCCAGGAAGCTAGCTTTCCTTCTTTCTTTCTTTTCTTCCTTTCTCTTCCTTCCTTCTTTCCTTCTCTCTCTCTTTCTTTTTTTCTGTTCTTTTTTTTCTTCCCTTCCCTTCCCTTCCCTTCCCTTCCCTTCCCTTCCCTTTCTTTTCCTTTCCTTCTGATTTTATTTATTTATTTGAGAGAGGAGAGAGAGCACGCTGAGTAGGGGCAGGAACAGAGGGGGAGGGGAGGGACAAGCAGACTGTGCTGAGTTTGGAGCCCAACACTAGGCTGGATCTCAGCATCCCGAGATCACGACCTGGGCCCAAACCAAGAGTCAGAGGCTCAACCGACTGGGCCACGGGGGACCCCATCAAGGGAAGCTTTCTTGTCTGCTTCTCACACAATGCAGTCTTCTTTTCTCTTTTAGGTTCAACTTTTTTCTACCTCGAGTTTTCTACCTGAAGTATTTGAAAAAGCAAATGAACTTTTTTGGGAGAGGCAAAATCCTAACACTCTCTGGCCTTTCTCTGAGCGCAGCTGAGAATCTACAGAGCAGAGACAGCAGAATCTGTGAGACCGAGATGTCCAGATAAAGGTCAAGCAAGGAGAAATGACAGGCCTCATCAGTCCTCTCCTGGGACCTCCACGTAGTTCCCCCTCTCTTGCACCCATGCGTGTGTCTGCTCAGAATTCCTGCGACTGTTTTCCCACGACACGAACCTTCTGAGCCCGAGTCCTCACAACGATTATAATAGCATATACTAATAGCGAACATCGAATTTGTGTTGATTATTTATTCATTAAAACTGTAAATGCAATAGGTGCTCTTTATAACAAGCACAGAAAAAAAAAAAGAAAAAAAGGAAAGAAAAAGAGAAACAACATAGAAGCGAACGATCCCACTTCCCAGAATCTGCTGGCTTTCCAGCTTTTCCCATGCAATCGCTTTGCATGTTTTTATATTTATATCAAGTGTAGTTATATTTACGTGTAAGATGCAAGTGTTATATTAAACATTTTTCATTATAAAATTTTCAAACATAAAGAGCAGAGAGCAACCCCAGGCGCGCCCCACACGGCTTCAATTAGCAATTTGTGGTCACGGTTTCATCAATTCCCTGCTCCGTGCCCTGCTAGATTATTTCAAAATAAATTTATTATTTCAAAATAAATCCAGGTGTCACACCACTTCACCCATCAAGAGGTCACTGTGATGTGAGTCTCCGCTGTGAGTCTCCAAAAAGATGAGAGCTCTTTTTAAACAAAATAATAACTTGGATACTATTTCTCACTTTAAGAAGTTACTAAATCCTCACTATCACCCAGATGCAATTTTAAATGAGGCTTCTTTCAGGTAAGAGCTACCCGTGAGCATTTCTCCGCGTCCCTAACCTGTAATTACCGATGCCTCTAATCGGTAATTACAGGTTATTGGTCTGATCACCCGCCGACCGCTACCCCTCAAGCGCCTTGGGCATTAGGCTGCAACAGCTTTGGGAAAAAGGTCTCTCTGGTTAGCGTGGCAAGCAAGCATCTGTACCCAGTGTGACCTCTGACCACCGTGCCCCGCCCCTCGAGCCCACAGGTGCTGCCAAGTTTTCTGCTCCTACCTGGGCCGGGCCTGGGAAGGAAACCTCTGGATGTGACAATCAGCCACTCCGTCCCACTGTCTCTGTCTCTGTCACAGAGTATTTCCCTTCCTCTCCCTCTGAAGGCATCTTTATTTGCCAAGTTAGCCAATAGTAGTGGGTTTCCTGTGAGGTAGACTATCTTTAGATGTCGCTGTAGGCAGGCTTAGAAGCTCCAGGATGGAGGCCAGCTGACGGCAGGAGGGTTTGAACTCACAAACCTGGAGGACGGAGCCGGGGAGGCAGACCCACTAGGGCTTGGAGGAAGCCAGGATGTGGAGACTGTTATTTGCCCCCATTGGGGGAGGGCAGAGAACAGTGCGGGTCTCAGGAGCCTCTAACACCCACCGAACCTCAGTTTTCCCCCCTCTAAAAAGGGGCCCGCAGCACTCACCAGGCTGCACTGGGGTGCAGATTAAAAGAAGGACAGCATCTCTCTTCAAAGGAGAGTCCCAGACACTGGGAGATTACTAGAAATGCGGCACCTCGGGCCCCGCCACTGAACGAGACTGCGTTTTGATGAAATTCTTAGGAAATTGATAAGTGCATGGATTTTGAGACGCCTTGGCACAGAAAGCACTTAGTGAGTACCTGGCACCTAGTAGGAGCTTCTGGATTTTTTACTCCTCACCTTCCTCCTCCAAGGCATTTAGCGGCTCCCCATACCCTCTGGTCAAGCCTAAGGTACATGTCTCCCGGGCAAGCCTTCACCCACAAACTGGTGCAGGTTGGTTTCCCACTGTCTCCCACAGCCCACGCTGCTCCGGCTGGATGGGGAGCAGCTGGGCCCGACTCTTCCATGCCGAGCTCCTGCTCCCGGCCCTGGCCAGCCTGTTCCCCATCTCCAGCTTGAACCTCCACTGCCACAGCCTCACTGCCTTCCCACCGCTTCCTTACCTGCCTGGCTCACCTACAAGGCTAACACTACTTCTGATGGCTCCCCCTCTTGGGGCCCACCCTGGGTCTAGCACCCCTGGCACACGTTTATTGGAGGCTCAGGGACCCCTCCAGGGCTCTCCTGGCTCCTCGCTACCCATCTTGTAGCGTGCTCCCCAGCATCCCTGGGGTTCTCGTAGCTGCGTCTACTCGCGGGTGGGCTGTCCTGCGTGCTCCCCACCCCGCCCCGCCCCCCGCCTCCTCCTCAGTCCTGGTGGCCAGGACAGAGCCATGGGTGGGACTGCGGTGTCCCAGGCTGGGTGACCTGCTGGTGTTTGAGGAAGTCTGGGGCCGGTTTCCCTTCCTTGTTTCCCTCCGGCCAGGAGCCTGCAGCGCCCCTCCCACATGCCTGCCCTTCCTCATCTCTACCCCACAGCCACCTGTCCCAGGGCCCAGCCCACCGGGCCAGCTGCTTCAGCCTCCCTCTGCCTGCCGGAGACTCCCCTCCTGCTTCCCTGAGTACTCCTCTCTGGGGTCCTGCCAAGACTCTCTTCCGGTCACATGGTCTTCCTGGGCAACCTTGTCCACTGCATGTCTGACCACCTCTGTGATCTGAGTCCCCATCTTTGTCTCCAGCCAGGGCCTGAATAACCTCCAGTGCCCACCTGTGTCCTTCACACCTCTTGCTGTTTTACCCCATTGACCATTTTCCTCCATCTGCAAGCCAGAGAGCTCTTTGCATAGTGCAAATGCCCCTCTAAACCCTCCTGGGGTTCCCCTCACTGTGAGTTTTAGTCCCAGGCCTGTTAGCACGGCCGTGGCACGATCCTACCCCTTTGGACGTCCCAACCTGCTCTAACCACCCCTACCCCAAGTGCATGTGTGGGCTGCTCTTCCCTTCCCACCTTACCAGGCTGGCGGACCTGGCTTTCATTTCACTTCCTTGATGCTAACAAGCCGGCTTTCGATGCCCGTAGGAGCTGGCAGCAGACAGGACTGTGGCTCACAACCCAGCGAGTGGCATGCTTGTGCCGTTTCCTGGGCCTCCCAAATTCCAGAGGGACGTGCGTGGTGGACCCAGATGGACGCTTGCACACGAAGGAGGTTGCATGACGAGAGAGGAAGCGTGAGCTTGAGGAGCACACCATTTTATAGCCGGCAGTGAGCAAGCCTGCTCAATGGGCCCGAGGGAGACATGACCTCATCCCTTGGGCTGCAAATACCACCCTGAGAATTGGGCCAAGGAAAGGGCAGCGGCGGCCCTGCATTCTCAGTGCCCTCTGAGAGATGGGAGAGCACAGCAGCCTTCCCACTCGGGCCACACATCTGTAGACCTCGGAAAAGTCCCCTCAGGTTCTGCCCTAGGGACCTTCTCTGCCCTGGATCCCTGTTGCTCCCTCCCCAGTGCTCCCATGCTGTGCTGCCTTGGGCCGGTCTTCATCCCTCACTTTCACAGCCCCTTGGCTTCACCCTTCGTCTGAGCTGTTCCTTGCGAAGGGGAATAGAGTATGCGAGCGCCAAGTATGCCACTTGGCCGTATCCGTTATTTTGAGCTGTAGGGCCTCGAGAAGTAGCAAACAGGAGGAGGCGTTCTCTGACCTCTATCTGCCTCAAGACAGAGCCTCCAAAAGGAGCTTGGTTGTCACAGATCTACCCCCCCCCACCCCCCGGGAGCTTCAAGAGCCAGGGAGCATTGACGTTTGTCACAAGAGAAGGAACTGGGAGTCCCCACCACACCCGGACACACTCGGTCATAAACCTCCCATCCGTTCTTCTAAAGACCTGTTCATCTTTCCTACAGATCATTTACTCTCTAAGAAGAACACTCCCCCCGCCTTTTCCCTAAGAAGCTGATATTTAAGCCTGAATTCTAAGCCACGCTGAAGAGGCACTCATTTTTCTCTGCCTACTTCCCATGTACATATGACACTTATGTGTTAACCTTTTTGGGTTTCTTTTGGCAATCTGCCTCTCATGACCACAGCCTCAACCTAGAACTCAGAAGGGTAGAGGGAAAATTATTCCCCCCCGACAGTTTCTGGTGACGCAGACGGGACCTCTGAGACACCTTACCGATGGGATTCTGGGAACACTGGCAAAAACCAGTGTAGGATAAGAATTATTTGTCCTCCCCTTACTGGCTAGTGAGTCCTTGTCACTCTCGGTTTCTCTTCCAGTTGAGACGGTAACTGCCAACGGTAGCCTGGTTTCTGTTGGGTGGAGAGGAAAGGGTGCTGGGCCGGCAAGAGAGGCCGTGGGGATGGTGGGGACCGCCTGGCCATGATGGGCACAGACACACAAGGGAGGCGAGCTGTTCCTTCGCAAGGAACAGCTCAGACGGAAGGTGAAGCCAAGGGGCTGTGAAAGTGAGGGATGAAGACTTGGAGGGATGAAGAACTGGAGACTTGGTTTGAATAAAGCTCTGCGGGAGAGACACGGGAAAGGAAAATGAGGACACGATGATGCCTTGAAGACCAGGCTAGGATGTTCCCACTTTATACCACAGGCTGAGGGGGGCTCTGGGGATGAACCCTGCAAACCTTTACGCACCATAGCGGATGTGCTAGGCAGTGAGCTAAGTCCTCTGTGCACGTGACCTCGTGTAACCCAGTGACCCAGAAGCACCTGTGACACACGTGAGGACGCTGAGGGGAGGAGAGGTGACGAAACATGCTCAAAGCCACATAGCCCATATGTGGCAGAGCCAGGATTTGAATTTAGCCTTTAGGTTTCCTGGTCTTTGCCACACACCCTCGGGGCAGGGGTGGCGGGTGTGTGTGTGTGTGTGTGTGTGTGACATTGCTTCCCCGAGGGTGACAGTTGATTCTTGTGCTTTGTGTCCACCGTGGAGATACACACACAGTCCATAACCGGATAGCATATCTATGCTGTAAAAATTTCATGAGAGGTGCTTGAGAATACAATGTCTAAAAAGACCTCCGTGGAGGATGATGATGGAAAGAAGGCTGAGAAACCGTTGTCTCTGCTCTTAATCAGACCACAGAGCTGTCTCGTGCTTAAAACCTGGGCTCAGGGAGTAATTGGACAAAAGTGACATCTTCAGAAAAACACACAGGTGGTTGAGTGGACGTGAGGGAAAGCTGCCGGAGTAGAAGGGAAAAGGCAGGGGCAAGTCAGGCGCTCCTCCGTGCTGGGCACGGGGCTTGGCACATTGCCTGTAAAGTCTCCTTTTGATCTTCACCTTCACGTTTTCAGATGAGATGAAGAGACAGGAGCCATGGTCCTCGGCCACCGGCTGGAAAAGGGCCAAGGCAGGACTCCTGATGCTGAACGAGTGTGGGGAGAGGGCCATGGAGGGGGTGGCAGCAGGGGAGAGAGGGTGATTTGGCTAATGGAGAGTGCACAGAATCGGTGAAAGATTGGGCCAGTTTAGGAACAATGAGAAGCCAGGGACCATTTTGCAGCCAAGAAGTTATAGTACCATTAGAACCAGACGCAGAAAATTGAGAAGGTAGAAAGGAGTAAAGCTAAACAAAAGAAATACTCTTTACTTGTTCCCTTTGCCCTAATGTTACCATTTTAACACCACTGGTTGCAATTTCTTAGGCTTGTTTTGTAATTTCTGCTCAACAGGGACAAAAAGCATTCCTCTTTGGTGCAAAGGTAACGACCTAGCCAAGAGCTCTGGGAGCATTTTGGATAAAATATTTTTAGGCATCATTAAATTATTTTCTTGGAAATATTAAAAAATTCCCCTCTGCTCCCTCCAAACATGGTGTGGGTTCCCAATCATGTAGAACTCATTAATGGAGAATAATGGGAAATGAACAAATGAACTGCCAACTTGAGTTATAAAAATATTTCCATTTTAGCCCTGTGAATTACATAAGGATTTCAAATTAATTCCTAGAATGTCTACTTTAGGAAAAAAAAAATGCAATAGCTGTCTTTCACAGGCAGTGCTCTCAAGTAGTTTTTTTCTATTGCTGCTGTAGGGATGGTCTAGTGCTCAGTACCCAGGGGCAAAAAAGTAGAGCTCCTGGGTCCCCATCATTGACCACTTATTGAAGATAAGTTGTTGGGGTGCCTGGGTGGCTCAGTCGGTTAAGCGTCTGCCTTCCGTTCAGGTCATGATCCCCCTGGGATCGAGCCCTGAATCAGGCTCAGTGGGGAGCCTCTGCCTCTGCCTGCCGCTCCGCCTACTTGTGCTCTCTCTCCCTCTCTCTGTCAAATAAATAAAATCTTTAAAAAAAATAAGCTCTCAGATCAGCCAGTTGCCCGTGTATAGGGTAAGTTGCTCGTCTACAGGGTAAGCTTGTAGGAGGCATCAGTGACTCTAGTAGCAGCAGACGAACTCATATATCCAGGAGGATCATCTTTATTTCAAACACAGTCATTAGAAACATAACAAAAACTTCGTAGTGAAGGACAAAGGTAGGGGGTCAATCCAGTGGTAGCCTTGCACTAGTCTGCACGACTGTATCAGGTCCCCTTGACCCTAAGAAATGGATGCCAGGCAGTTATGGGGCCATGATGTGCTTTGGGGGCCGGAGTGGGTACTATTTAATGTCAGACTGTAATTGGACCACAAAACAGAAGGTGGGGTTAAGCGTCCGGTGCACCCAGATTAGCTCTCAATGAACCTCCTCAGCCGGATGGACTTACACCACGATTTTGGGCACCTCAGGTACACTTTTTAATCCTTCAGGACCAATAATGTCACCTGAAGTGACTGACACTTGTTTCAAAGATGCGTTATAAGGTACAAAGATAGCAAAGACTGCGAAAGAAACATTTGACCATCTAATTTCATTACATGCCGAGCATCTGAAATTAACGGCCATTTGGCAGCTCTTGTCATTGCAAACTGCGACGGTGCGAAGTTGCAGCTGTGACCACAGGCGAGTACGGGCAAACCAGATCGCAGAGTTTCTGGGCAACAATCATCTTGTTGTTATAGTGAGACGCTTTCTTCTTAGGGACTTTTACAGGCTTTTACGCTCTTATGAAAAAAAAAAATGTCGATCTCTATTTTATTTGGAGTCAGCTTCAAATCTCAATTCTACAGCAGAATATCAATATTTATTTGTTTGAACCAGCTGCCCAAAGAATCAGTTGTGAGTAAATCCCAGTTACATTTTGATCCACGTTTGCAGGTAATGAAGGCTTGGGCTTGCATGTGCCCGTAGAGGATATTTATTGGACTGTTGCTGTGTTGATGGGTCCTCAAGGGACAGCTGGCAAGAAGGGCACACTTGGTGTCCAGGCAGCGATGCTGAGTCATTTTACTCAGTTGGTACACTTCTTGGTGATGGAATCGGCAGTAACACTTCAGCTTACAAACAGCCACATGCTGACGTCAGGCTTCTTTCAAAGGCTTCAACATTCTGC
This sequence comes from Procyon lotor, assembly GCA_028646535.1. Lineage (NCBI taxonomy): Eukaryota > Metazoa > Chordata > Mammalia > Carnivora > Procyonidae > Procyon > Procyon lotor. The sequence continues at coordinate 55,566,223 of CM053603.1, forward strand.
TTGGTGACCAGACCTCGGACTGTTTCCGTACCCTGAGCACTTTCACTTCTGACAGATTCGGAATATCCTCAAGTCTGAATTGGCCCAAGGAGGCATATCTTTCAATACTTCGTGGATTAAGTAGAAAGTCATTTAAAGTCCCCTTTTCAAAGTGTTTTCAGGATGCCTGGGTGGCTCAGTCAGTTAAGCATCTGCTTGCGGCTCAGGTCCTGATCCCAGGGTTCTGGGATCAAGTTCCTCATCGGGCTCTCTGCTCGGCAGGGAGCCTGCTTCTCCCTTTTCCTGCTGCTCCCCCTGCTTGTGCTCCCTCTGTCTCTGACAAGAAAGAAAGAGAGAAAGAAAGAAAGAAAGAAAGAAAGAAAGAAAGAAAGAAAGAAAGAAAGAAAGAAAGAAAGGGAGGGAGGAAGAAAGAAAGAGAGAGAGGAGGGAGGAAGGAAGGAAGGAAGGAAGAAAGAAAGAAAGAAAGAAAGAAAGAAAGAAAGAAAGAAAGAAAGAAAGAAAGAAAGAAAGAAAGAATCTTAAAAAAATGTTTTCGTCCAATGACCAAAATTTTGTAAACCTTTGATGTCAAGTTAATTTAACGTACTTGCTAAAGAGGCTGAGGAGATATATTTCGTCGAAGCTTAAGTGTATGTCTGGGTTCTGTAAAGGAGCCAGCGTTGGCTGGAATCATCTATCTAGCAACATAACTATAATCCCGGGATTATGACATTTCTCCATACGGAGCGTTGACAAGGTGGACTACGCAACATTTCGTTATATTCCAAAGCTCACGCGTGCGTGTGATTAGTGTGCTTTTTAATAAAGTAAATGAAATCCATCTGTGATTCATCTGTAAAATTGTGTCTGTCCGAGAAAGATATATACTTGTATGATCTCACTTACGTGTGGAACCTAAAAATATCTAACTCAGAGAAACAGGGAGTAGAACGGCGTTTACCAGGGGTGGAGGGGTGAGGGAAATGGGGCGATGTGGGTCAGAGGGGACAAACTTCCAGTTACAAGATGAATAAGTTCATCCACAGCACGGTGACTGTCATTAGTAAGACCAGGTCATGTACTCGGAAGTTGCTTCTTAATGTTCCATTGTGGCAACAACAAAATGGTTGTTATGTGAGGCAAAGAGTGTATCCCCTAACCTTCCTGTGGTAAATATTTTGTGATGTATATGTGTATCAGATCATCACACTATGGTATAAATCAGCCTCAGATTTATACCATGTTGCATGTCAATATCTCAATAAAGCCAGAAAAAATACTAGAAATTTTAAAAAAAAATTTTTAAAGAATTTATTTATTTGAGAGAGTAAGAGAAAGCATGTATTGGAGAGCATAAGCAGGGGGAGTGGCAGAGGGAGAAGGAGAAGCAGACTCCCCGCTGAGCAGGGAGCCAGACCCCATGGGGATCTATCCCAGGACCCTGAGATCATGACCTGAGCTGAAGGCAGACGCTTAACCGACCGAGCCACCCAGGTGCCCCTGGAATTTTTTTTAAAAAAGAGAAAGTTGGGGCACCTGGGTGGCTCTGTTGGTGGGGCAACAGATAAACCCTACCTGACCCTTTGGCTCGGGTCATGATCCCAGAGTCCCTGGATCGAGCCCCGCATCAGGCTCTCTGCTCAGCGGGGAGTCTGCTTCTCCCTCTGCCCCTCACCTTGCTTGTGCTCTCTCTCTTTCTCTTGCTCTCTCTCTCTCTCAAATGAATAAATAAAATCTTTAAAAAAAAGAAAAGAAAAGAAAATGTGTGCTGTTCTCCTCCAGGAGTCTCCTTTGCATTGAATTATTTCTCAGTCTCGGTAAGTGGAAGCAGAAGTCCTAAAGGCTCATTGCAACCTAAAGCAAAAGTGCCCCTTTATTCCCAAACAAGAAATCATTTGCATGTTAACTGTTCAGCAGTCATCGGTAAGGTAAGCCCTGTTTTCTGTATTACACTTTTATTCCCAGACCATCCATCATCTGCCTGACTCTGCTCGCTCATTCACTCATCAGGTATTTACTGACGCCATAGCTCGTTCTCAGGGCTGGTTGCTTGCGACACAAAGATGAATGGGGCAGCCTCCCACTCTCCAAGGCTGCAAAAAGAGACAGCTCAGGGAGTGTTAGGTAGCAGGCAGGGGTCAGGACGCAGGAGTGCTCTGTCTTGCCTCTGCCCAACCAGCTCCCTTGCTCCCTTCCCCACGCCCCGCCCCTCTGCAGCTCTCTCCAGGGTCACGAGCGAGCATCAGGCTGGGCTGCCCATCAGCAGACACAGTCCGGCCTCGGGGACCACTTTGGTCTGCAGGACTCTTCCCAGCTCACTGGTTTCATTCAAAGCTCCTGGCTTTGTGGAGCAAAGCTTCTGCTCCAGCCTCATTTCCTGGGAAGGAGCGGTATGTGCGGGTGTCACTGGGGCCTTGGGATTGCGATCTTATGTAGAACCTGCAGACCTACAAGTATCTGGAGTCACGTTGGGCTGGTTCAAAGGCTGACCCTGCCATTCTCAAGCTGCGTGGCCTCAGTCACATTATTTCTCTGAGCCTGACTTGCCCTACTGTGGAAGTCAAGATCATAAAGCCCACGTGGAGGGTAGGATGAAGATTAGCAACCACACGGGTCAAGTATGTCGCACGGTGTGTGGCACATGGTGGGAGATGGTCAGCGATTTCAAAGCAAGAAGGTCACGGGTACTAGAAATCTGCACGTTGGGGACACATGGAGGAAGGAATAATTTCTCCCCAAGAGGTCTTGGTGGATGCGTGCACCTCGTGGGGACATGCTGGCAGATGGAGCGAGCTGTACAGAGGGTCAAGAGGGTTAAAGGCCTCTTGACACAGGGGAAGCTGTTCTATGTGCCCCCTTCTCCTGGGGTCTCTAGGGCTCTGTTGATGCGTTGCCGTCTGTCCTCTTAGACGTCCTGTCCATCCCACGATGCTCTCTCGGCAAGGATTTCTGAGCGACAGTGACTTATCCACTTCAAACTCTGACTGTCTTCCCCCAGTCCTCCCCCAAATGACTTTTGTACTGTGCTGCTTAGAGGAAAATTAAAATGCAAGTGTCATGCACTGAATGTTCACATCCCCCCGGAATTCACATTAAAGCCCTAACCTCCAATGTGACTGTATTTGGAGAGATGATCTTTAACGAGGTAATTAAGGTTCAATGAGGTCATAAGCGTGGGAGCCTGGATCCAGGAGGACCGGTGTCCATACCAGAAGGGGAAGAGACACCGGGGATGTGCTTGTCAAGAACAGCCCATGTGCAGGCACAGCACGAAGGTGGTCATCGACACCAGAGGAACCAACCCCACCAGCACCTTGATCTTGGACTTCCAGCTCTCCAAAAGGTAAGAAATAAATTCCGTTGATGAAACCACCCAGCCTATGGTATTTTGTTTTGGCAGCCCTAGTGAACAAATACCCCAAGTTTGATGTCAATCAGAATAGAATCCTTTCTCAGTGTTTACAGACTGAAGCTCACAAGCAACAGCGAAAGAGTACACACGCCAGAGGAACCAGCGAGCGGCTCCAGTAAGGGACAGTTGGGAAGGACGTCGAGGATCTGGGCCCTGGCTGAGGCTCAGGAGGGACTCAGGAGACAGAGTCAATTCTGGGTTTGATGCTGTGAGGACGCAGAGGCATTCAGTGACTAGGTATCTTATGAAATTTCACCTGAGAGGCGGGGGGATTGGAGTTGGCTAAGAGTCTTTATGGGTAGAGGCGGTGACTACTGATGTTGGTCAGGGGTGTTTCGGTAATTTTCCAGTTCTGGGGTGGCCTTCCCTGAGCATCTGTGATGTTCAAGGGGAACTTCATGGGCAGGCCACTAACAGGCGAGTTTTGCTGCGTTTTTGTTATATGCGGAAATCCCACGCGGTGCAGCCCACGGAACGGGAACAGTGCCCAGGCCAGCCACGACGTGCACGTGCAGCTCAGGCCGCGGCTGACCAAGCACACACACAGGTTTCAGCCCCCTCTCGGGTGAGGAGGAGTTACCCAGTTGGTAGGTTGGTGGGTGGGCAGGGAGTCCCCCCTGCATGCGGTGTCTGGCTGTTTCTCTTGAGCTTACGGAACACAGAACGGATGCCTTCCAGGCATGCTCAGGATGGACCACCACAGCTCCTTCCTGAAGGGCTTTCCTCCTGGCTCTGGGAGAGCGGCCAGGCTCAGCTGAACACAGGACCAGCTGAGGTCGCTGGTGCGGGGAAGCGCGTTCTAAATGAAGGCTCGGGGCGCCCCCTCGTGGTTATTATGTGAACTGCGGGCCAAAGCCCGGGCATGAGACCCCATGGAGGGGTCCGTGGAGGGGTCCGTGGAGGGGTCCGTGGAGGGGTCCGTGGAGGGGTCCGTGGAGGGGTCCGTGGAGGGGCGCCAGGTACACCATAGTCAGGGGTTCATTTGCTCCTTTGTCTGTTGACCTGTGAGTTGGGTGTTCTTAGCATGTTACAAAAATGAGAAGACAGAACTGAAATCAGAGTGTATTTGGGAAAAGGGTGCTGAAGCTTGGGCTTTAAACCTCGTCCAGGGACAGAGCTCCGGGTCTAGCACAGACTCCCCTTCCCAACTGTGGATTCGTAATGGCTTTTTAGAGGCAGACCCTGGGTGAGGCTGTGGGACTCAGGAGTTGTTTCCAGGCTTTCCAGAAGGCTTCCCTGTTTTTACAAGGTGTTTCCGTATTTGTCCTTTCTCCTGGTCCTGACAGAACCCAAGGCAGGTTCATGAGGCTCCACTTTACAACCAATGGTGATAACGATCACCATTTATCAATGTCTGGTTAAAGACGGGCAGGAACTGGGACCTGTCTTCTCTGACACACTGGATCATGTCCCTTCTACAGCCTCACACTGGCTCTGACATCCTCTTGCAGTATCTGCCCGTAACAACACAGGCAAAAGTTGAGAGAACAAAAGATCACTTACAGTCAGTTCTTTGGGGAGAAAGAACAAGTTGGAAAGATGAATGAGAGCAGACTTGGGACTCCTGGGGAAGGGGGTACTTACTGCAAGAGGGGATGGAGGTCGAGGGGGCTCTCCAGGTCTGGCTGCAAGTCCCCGGAGGAGAGAATCCCCTGTCATTCCACACAAGCTGCTGTGAGTGCCAACTGCCTGCCCCAGTATGGTTCTAGAGCAGCTCTGGCAGGGGACCAAAGCCTGTGCTGATGGGCCCGGGTCTCCTGGGAGCTGTGGCTTCAATATCACAAGCTCCGGCACCGGCCATGTGTTAGTGATCGAGCACTTGAAGTTTGGCTAGTCTCAACCGCAAGGTAAAACATTCACCAGATTTTTTGAAGACTTAGTATGAAAAAGAACATAATATATATGTCATATATAATGTATAATACATGTACCATATATATTACATTGTAATATAACGTAGCATTATATTTTATATAATGATATGATATAATACATAGAATATATCACATATGATACATATGCAATAATTTTATATTAGTTACATGTTGAAATAGTATTTTGGAGGTATTTGGTTTAAACAATATTTATTAAAATTAATTTTAGGGGCGCCTGGGCGGCTCAGTTGTTGAGCGTCTGCCTTCGGCTTGAGTCATGATCCCAGAGTCCAGGGACTGAGCCCTGTGTCCGGCTCCCTGCTTGGCGGGAAGGCTGCTTCTCCCGCTCCCACACTCCTGCTTGCGTTCCCTCTCTCGCTCTGTCAGATAAATAAATAAAAACTCAAAAAAATTAATTTTAGCCTTTTCTCTTTACTTTCAAAACCGCTACCAGAAAATTTTAAATCACCTGTGTGGCTTGCATTACATTACTGCTGGATGTCACTGATCTAGAGCTTTGGTCCTGGTGAATTTGCTTATGGAAGAGGTGAAATAAATGAGGCCACTTACGTCCAGGGTTTGAAAATGGAGCCAGGGGGGCCATTAAAGATGAACTGTTTATGTGTCCTCTATGCACATGTGCACATGCAACATGTGAGCTGGGCCAAAGCACAAATACTCCAAGGACTCTGCACGAGCACCTGAGGCTTGTTGCTATGCTGGACTTTTTCTTAGTGATAGCCTTAGCAATGAATTATGTTTAGTGAAGATCGGCTCTCTGCCACCAGCACCAGTCACAGTTCTTGGTAAATGACATATATAAGCATTCCGTTTTGCTCTGCATCCCTGGGATATTTGCTCCCTACCGGGACACAATTTGGTTGCTGCCTAAACCTCCGTATCCCAAACTGCAATACTTTGATCCCAAATCAATGCTTTTGCAGTTTAGACTATATCCAGACTATATTTCTCAGGGAGCTTGAAACTGCAATTAAGTTAGGTGCTAAACCCCAGTCTGGTGGCTTGCCTAGCCTGAAGTCCCATCTTGGGGCTTATGGTTTTCTTTTCTTTAAACGATTTTTTTTTTAAAGATTTCTCTAAGAGGGGTGCCTGGGTGGCTCAGTGGTTTAAAGTCTCTGCCTTCGGCTCAGGTCATGATATCAGGGTCCTGGGATCGAGCCCCGCATCGGGCTCTCTGCTCAGAGGGGAGCCTGCTTCCCCCTCTCTCTCTGCCTGCCTCTCTGCCTGCTTGTGATCTCTCTCTCCGTCAAAAATAAATAAATAAATAAAAATCTTTAAAAAAAAGATTTCTCTAAGAGAGAGAGCCCATGCTTGGGGGGTAGGGGCAGAGGGAGAGGGAGAGAGAGACTCTTAAGCAGATTCCCTGCTGAACGTGGAGCCTGACACGGAACTCTATCCCAGGACCCTGAGATCATGACCTGAACCGAAATTAAGAGTCAGACACTCACCCGACAGCCACCCAGGTGCTCCAGGCCTGTGGTTTTCTTTTTAATACACCTGTGACTTACTGGAGGCCCTGGAGATATCCTACGATGCAGCCATAGTAGTCCCATTCTCTGTTGAAGTTTTTAGGGGTGGCTGGTGGGGTTGGGGGAGAGATGACCTTAAAGCCTTGTCTCTCTGCCAAACAGGCCAACTGACGTGTTCCTGTAGCAGGTGATGGGGAGCAGGGAGTAGGATGCTCTACTTGGCTGTCTCTCTAGATGGCAAGTCGGTTTTGTATAGAGAACTCCCTGTCCCTCTATCTAAGCTGTATTACGTTTCCCACCCTGTTGATTCTCTCAGTCCATCATTTCCTCTTCACAGAGCTGAGCACACTTCGTCACTACCCTCTTGTGTGTGGAATGTGTTTAATGTTCATATGCTCACTAAACGGGAGCATCATGGCGGCAGGGACTCTGTCTGTCCACTGCTGACCACTGACCAATATGGTCAACTCTTGGCAAGGATTTGCCGCGGACTGCTGGCACCCTTAGGGGAGAAGCGGTTCTTTGCCAGGCACCCACTCTACGGTAGGCACTGTGTCCCCTTGTCATCACTTCCCGTGGCAGCTCCTGGACGGAGCCACTGTCACAATTAAGTTATGGGGTGGAACACCAGCTTGGGAGGGAGAGCCACCTGCCCAGGGTCACTGTGGGATGAGTGAATGAGCAGGACTAGAGGTCAGGCCTGGCAGGTTCCCATACCGGTGCTTTCCACCTCACCAGAGGTGGCCCCTGCTCCATTTCAGAGGAGCGATGATCATCCCTTCAAGCTCAGCTCTACTCTATTCTTTGGGAGAGCCCATGCTTCCCAAGGTGGGCAGTATCCAAGTCCTGGAATCTCAGAGGGTTTGTGTTTGTCTTGGTGACCCCACAGCAAAGCCAAGGGGAGAAGACCGTAAGGTCCTGATGGCTGGTGGTGCAGGCAAAAGGGAGCAGAATTTGTTAACCCAAAAATATGTCTCTTTGGCATAAGGATTATTTTAGATTGATTATTTTTAAGACACTGCAAACACTGGAGAACCTCTAAAAACCAGAGCGAATTTACTCTTTGAGAGAGAGACATTGACATTTATAAGGGAAATCTCAACTTGTAAGTGCACGTCCCTCACTGTACCATGAAGAGGAGATTGACTCTAAATCTCTAGAACTCTTCTCAGTGAGAAGCAAGGACCTAAATCTGTATAACGACATTACCCATGTTCACTGTCCTTTTCCTGGTAAGTTCCTCAAACGGAACCCCCGCCCTCAACATCTTTTTTTATCCTTAGCTGAAAATGGTGTTTCAGGTGACTATTTCTGCCATTTTGGGGAGTTACTCAGTTTTCCTGGGTCTCTCCCATGTTTACATGTTATTTAACTTTTGTTTGTTCCTCTCCTGTTAATCTGTCTCATATCAATTTAATTTTTGGACCAGCCAAAGAACCTAGAAGGGATGAAGGATTAAATTTTCTCCCCTACACAGGCAGTGAGCTGATGGTGATGTGATAAGAAGTTTGGGTCCGAGAGTGAACAGTCAAGAAAGAATTCTCGAGATGTTTTTGGTGCAAAAGGTGTTTTTGTTATAGCACAGGGACAAGACCCATGGGCAGAAAGAGCTGCATCTGTGTTTGTGAAGAATGACTGATTATATACTTTTAAGTTTGTGGAGGTGGGGAGGTAGAGATAATGTAAGTTTCTAAGGAATTTCTGTATGCTGAAAGCAGGGTCTACAGGGTCCTGGAGGTCTGGCTATTGTCAAGATAAGGTTGCTTTTAATCTCTAGCAAAACATCAATGGTAAGGCAGCCATGAGTTCCTAGAAGAATGTCACGCTCTGCATGTCTCAAGCATTTATCGGTGGGCTGCAGTTTGTAAGGAGATTACATTTAAGCCTCATTTTTTGGCCTTTGTTCTCATCATTTTTCTCCCTGAGCAATTTTGACCTCTAAATGTTTAAGGTCGCTGAGAGTGGAAGGTCTTATCTTTTGTAACTTCTTCCTGCTAAATAGGGGTGTAGAGATGTCCCCACCTATGGGTCAACATTGGTCAGTTGGGGAACTTACATATAGGAGTTACCAAAGCCGGGCAGCCGAATCCAACTCAGACAACGTATGTTAACCTCCTTGGGTAGAAAGGACCATCTTTTGGCCTGAAGTTATGGCAGTTAAGGAGCCTTGGCACCAGGCAGGGAGAAACCAGAAAAGACAACAAAATAAGGTTATTATTACGAGGAAAAGAAGCTCAATAAAAAAGACTTTATTGTGGACATTGGAGAGGGTATGTGCTATGGTAAGTGCTGTGAAATGTGTAAGCCTGATGATTCACAGACATGTGCCCTGGGGCAAATAATACATTATATGTTAATAAATTTAAAAAAAAAATAAAATCCCAGTAACACACACACAAATAAAATAAAATAAAAAAATAAAAAAGATTTTATTTAGTTATCTGACAGAGAGAGAGAGAGAGAGATCACAAGTAGGCAGAGAGGCAGGCAGAGAGAGAGGGGGAAGCAGGCTCCCCACCAAGCAGAGAGCCCGATGCGGGGATCGATCCCAGGACCCTGAGATCATGACCTGAACTGAAAGCAGAGGCTTTAACCCACTGAGCCACCCAGGCGCCCCTAAAAAAGACTTTTGATAGTTGACCAAAATTCTCCTCCAGTCCTTCATTGTCACTAGAAGAGAAGTTTGAGGTCTTCTACAGGTGCACAAGGAAAAAGAAGGTGTGTTAGCTGGCTCACAGGATTTCTGTGAGGAAGGTATGGGTTTAATTCTTGATATTGAGCCCACGAAGAATGTCCTTCTAATTTTATGAAAGTGGGAGTACATATGACCCAGTAGGGGCCCTTCTATTTTGGAGTTAAATCCTCTGTTGTATTAGACTCTTAATCCTTTAAATAAACTTTGTCTCTTGGGTTTATATGGGGTGGGTTGCTTGTAACCGTCAGATCAGGTTTAGGGAGGATGTGGGTCTTGTTACAGAATTTTTTTTCTCCATTGGTGCCCACAGTTCTTGATCACACCGCTTCAAAAAATGAGGAGGAAGACCAGACAGAGTGGTGGGCAGCCAAGCACGGTTCATTGAGCGATAGCTAGGTGAGCATACAAAGCTCTAGAGGAGGAAGGGGACCTGAGAAGGTTACCACCAGAGTTTCTAAGTCTAGGGCTTTTATGGGCTATCTGGTGTGGGCTGTTTTAATCTGATTAACCCTTCCAGCCCCGGTCATCCAATCAGTTTTTGTCACCTATCTATCATATTGGAAAGGGTGGAGGGCTCCTTCTTGCTGGGGGTGGGGTGTGGGGAGTAGGAGGTCGGGTGGGGGGGTTGTCTCTACTTGCCTGTCTTCCAACTATCCTTCATCAGTCTGAATATCCATTAGCTAGATTTTTGGAGGAAACCAGAAGAACTCAGAATCTAGTCTAGTTTATGATAAATAGTATTAAAAACTACTATCTATAAAAGATATGTTATTGAGATACTTTTCGTCTATAATCACCCTCATTTTTATCAAAGATAGGTAGCCAAATCAAGATTAATTCATTTGAGGGATGCCTGGGTGGCTCAGTGGTTAAGCCTCTGCCTGGGATCGAGTCCTGTGTTGGGCTCCTTGCTCAGCAGGGGACCTGCTTCTTCCTCTGCCTGCTCTTCCTGCAGCTCTCCCTACCTGCGTGTGCTCTCTCTGACAAATAAATAAGTAAAATCTTAAAAAAGAAAAAAGGCTAATTCATCTGGGAAAAAGAAAGTCCAACTTTAATAAGCTTGGCTTAAGGATTTACACAAGCACACCAAGAATAGTGATTGATCATATAAATCTTTTAGAATCTGTTTTGTTGGAACTTTTGTGGGGAATGTTGATTGAACTTTTAGTAGCCTCTCTAGCCAGAAGCCAAGCCAAGTGCTTGCCATCAGACATGCCTGCAATATCTGTAGATTTGGGTGGATTCCTCTTCTCGAGGTCCCAAAATATCTTGAGGTTCCTGCACCTTCATAACTCACCAAGTTAGGCTGCTGGGAATTTTGTAAGCAAGGTTTCAGGCCAACATTTCTAAGGAGCTATATTGGCTTCATGCTTCATAGAGTCAACCCTAGTTCCTTAAAGCTGTATAGTCATACCTGAGTCCATGCATGTCTCTCAAATATGACATTGTAGTCAAAAGCCTTGGTAAAATACAATGATGTCCTGGTACAAGAAGAACTGATTCTTATTGAACTTACGCAAATGATTATAATTGCCATGGAAGAAAGAATATTCACTGAGAGTTTCTGAATTTCGGGGAGAGAGAAAAGTTAAATGATTCAAATTGTTCAATAAGAAATTTTTTTAAAGATTTTATTTATTTATTTGACAGAGAGAGAGAGATCACAAATAGGCAGAGAGGCAGGCAGAGAGAGAGGGGGAAGCAGGCTCTCTGCTGAGCACAGAGCCAGATGCAGGGCTTGATCCCAGGACCCCGAGATCATGACCTGAGTGGAAGGCAGAGGCTTAACCCACTGAGCCACCAGGCGCCCCCAATAAGAAATATTTTATATCTTTGTAAATGAGTATCTTAAGAGAAAATTTCCTTAATCTGGAAGAACAAACGTTAGGGAACCAGCAATGTTTTAAACAGAAGTCACAGAAACTGCAATCATCCTCCTCAGTTCATTTAGTCCCATGTTATTAATTCCTGTTCAGTTTAAATGAAGCTTTGTAACTAGATCTGGAAATTCTTACCAATTTTAGTTTTATGATATTAAAGATACCAATACCTGTATTTATGAAAAGCCCTTTTTATGAATCTCCTTGAAGATGCAACACATTTCACAAGAAAATAAAAACAATAAATGATAAAAGACTAAATAACAGACATGGTTAAAAATCTGATGAGAGTTTGTTATAATATAGCTGACAAGGAAATCTGGTTATTTCTGTGACACCTAACACTTCAATAATCAGAATGTCTGGGGCACCTGGGTGGCTCAGTGGGTTAAGCCTCTGCCTTTGGCTCAGGTCATGATCTCAGGGTCCTGGAATCAAGCTCCGCATGGAGCTCTCTGCTCAGCGGGGAGCCTGCTTCCCCCTCTCTCTCTGCCTGCCTCTCTACCTACTTGTGATCTCTCTCTCTCTCTGTCAAATAACTAAATAAAATATTTACAAAATAATAATCAGAACATCGAGTGATGACCTTATACCAGAACATAACTTACGAAATAATCAATTAAATTAGTCAGAGATTTCATTTGCAATTTAAATCTCAGGATAGTTTGTTTAAAAATCTCCTAAAGTTATACAGCACATGCGTAGATAGTATTATAGGACATGACAAAACTTAAAGCTTCATTATTTATTTAGCCAAGGTTGTATTAAGAGATTCCAAAGGCAAATATATAGGGTTATAGAGTTAGCAAAACTTAGCTCCTTTAATATTGAGAAGTTTTAATTTTAGTCAAAGTCCTGATAAAGACAAAACCTAAGTTTTGGTTTTCCAGGCAGAAACCTTTGTTTACATTTTCTTGTCAAGAACAGACCAAGAATCCAAGAAAACTTCGTTGTTTTTTTTGTTTGTTTGTTTGTTTTTTTGAGAGCATTGCATCCTAGGCCACAGATGGGTGCTGATGAATGGACTGAAATGCTATGCCATGAAGAACCCACTGTTTTTAACCCATGGAAAATGCTAAAAACGTTTTATAAGGAGGAATTACCCAATTTTGTAATTTAAGTAGTCAGTAGAGGACATTGATGGAAAAGAGTAAAGACAGAAATCCACCTTGATCTAAGTGACATTCCCACACATACAGTCCTTAGAACCAACTTCCCTAGGAAATGGTCCCTGGTTGGATTTTAATTCAGTTGGGTAATGGTGTTGGCCCACTCCATGTGGAGGTCTCACAGCCAGAATCGGCTAGACCAAAGACGCAAAGGAGACCACCTTAGACCAATGAGGAGGAAACCTCACACAGGAGTCTTACGACTGGCAGGCATTCTAGTGACTGAGGTGGCTGCCCCATGCCCAAGAAAGACATCCTTGTGTAAGAACAGAAACGAAGAGAGGGCATCAAGTTTCTGGGTCTTATTACAACTCTGGCCAGGGTGCACACTTCCAGCCAGAAGGCAATCTTCCTCCTCCCCAAAAAGTAGGCACCAGAGAGAGCACTGCAGCCTGAGCAATGGACATGAAAGTGTTCCAGTAAGACTGTACTCCTTGAAAAGTCCCTGAGATGAAAATAAAGGAAGAGAGGAGAAAGTACTCACCAAGTTTGCACGAGGCTCAGAGTCCAAATGAGAAGACTCAGGCCCCACGTTGGGTAACAAAATGATGTGATTTGAAGTTTGGGTCTGAGAGCAAATGGTCAAGAGAGAATTCTTGAGACATTTTTGGTGCAAAAAGGTGTTTTTATTTAGCACAGGGACAGGACTCGTGGGCAGAAAGAGCTGCATCTGTGATTGTGAGGAATGACTGATTATATACTTTTAAGTTTGTGGAGGAAGGGGAGGTAGAGATAATGTAAGTTTCTAAGGAATTTCTATATGCTAAAAGCAGGGTCTACAGGGTCCTGGAGGTCTGGCTATTGTCAAGATATGGTTGCTTTTAATCTCTAGCAAAATATCAACATTAAGGCAGCCATGAGTTCCTTGAGGAATGTCACGCTCTGCATGTCTCACAGGGGGCTGCAGTTTGTAAGAAGATTAAATTTAAGCTACCTTTTTCTTACCTTTGTTCTCCTCATCAATGGAGTTTAGGGCAGGCCACCAGAGTATGCCACTTTGGTGTATTGATTATTTTGAATTAAACTTACTTGAGAAATAACCAGTGCAAGAAGGATATTCTTAGTCCCCCTGAAGGTAGGAAATAACATTTCCCATGCGGAAGGCCCTCTCCTTGCACCAAGAAGTAGAAAAACATTTTTATCCCCAGAGTCAGGGGATTCAGGGCCAGAGGGCTATGCAAAGGCTCTGCTTCATTTTTGTTTTTTGGTTTTTTTCACTATTAGTACTCAAAACTAAGTTTCTTCTCTTCTCAGTTCATAAATTTATTCTTTGTTTAAAAGTTGCCTGCTTCGGGGTGCTTGGGTAGCTCAGTGGGTTAAAGCCTCTGCCTTCAGCTCGGGTCATGATCTCAGGGTCCTGGGATTGAGCCCCACATCGGGCTCTCTGGCTCAGCGGGGAGCCTGCTTCCCCCTCTCTCTCTGTCTGCCTGTCTGCCAACTTGTGATCTCTCTCGCTGTGTCAAATAAATAAATAAAATCTTTCAAAGAAAAAGTTGCCTGCCTTGGTGTCTTCTTTGAGTTTCATATTCTTAGGGATCCCCATGTATACTTAAATATTTTTTCTCCTATCAGTCTGTGTTAATTTAATTATTAGACAGTTGAAGAACTAAGAAGGGTAGGGAGAAATTTTCTACCCGACAGAGTAGAGAGGCACAGGGCCCTGAACCTCAAGCATGGGGTGGTTCCAACCCGATGGAAGAGTGGAAGCAGGCAGCAGTTGTGCTCAGAAAGAAGGCCAGGAAACCTCCATAAAGCTCAGTAGGTGTCACCTCATCTATCCAGGCTAAGGAAACTGGGGGGCCCCACAAAGTATTCTGTGGTGCCCGCCTTCACCATTCCCACCAATCCCAGGTGCATTGAACTGGCGAGGAGCATTCTCAGGTGCACAGACCAGGCTGGCAGAAAACAAATCTGACAAGCAGGAGTGTGAGTGAGAACAGAGCAATCCTAGCCTTGGAAGGGAGTAGCTTGAGCTAGAAAGACTTCTGTAAGAGAGGGCTGAGGAAATGATGCTCTGAAGGGGGATGGTGAGAACAACTAAGTGACGCTCGGACACACCCCTCTTGCCCTTCTCACGACAAGAACCCCTACATAGGCAGACCTGAATGTACGCACCTCTTGTAACCTCATGGGTACACATAACAAGACCTGCTTTGCTAGGCTTCTGTCTTGCATAGAAACACTCAGGGATGACACCAACATTGACTCTTCAAGTTTTTTTTTTCCCCAAATATGTTTATTTTATTTTTTCAGTGTTACAAGATTAATTGTTCATGTACCACAACCAGTGCTCCACGCAATACGTGCCCTCCTCAATACCCACCACCAGGCTCCCCCAACCCTCGACCCCCTCCCCTCCAAAACCCTCAGTTTGTTGCTTAGAGTCCACAGTCTCTCATGGTTCATCTTCCCCTCTGGTTTCCCCCCATTCCCCCTTCCCTTCCTTCTCACAATGCCCTCCATGTTTTTCTTTATGCTCAGCACGTAAGTGAGACCATAGATAATCGGCTCTCTCTGGTTGACTTACTTCACTCTGCATAATCTCTTCCAGGTTTGCCGAAGACAGTGAAAATGGTAAAGAGCAAGAGTAGACAAAGGATCTGCTGAAGACTGAGGGAGGCAGAGAATGGAGGAGGAAAGATACAGAAGTTAAAAGCTCAGAGGATCTGGTGGGGAAGGAAAGCTTGAGGCCATGAGGTCCACATGCAGGCTGTCCAGTGTCCTAGGGAATATCCATGGGGCCCATGTGCATTCAGCCAGGCAAGACGGCCAAGAGTTGAATCTGTACTATATGGATTTTTCAGTGAGACCCAGGTGGAAAAACAGCTTGAACCATCTTGAAAATTCCTTTAATTTGGCTTTGCACATAGGATCCCCATTCCAAAGGTAGGCTTTGGAGATACTGCACTGTGGGTGGCCAGGCCACAAAGGAATTCCCACTCGGGTGACACCTGAGCTGAAGGAACAGTCAGGAAATCCTTCAGAAATTCCCCACCCCAGCAGACAGCAGACACACAGAGGATTCATGTAACTGTTTATTCCTCTAGTACTCGTTATTTTCCTGACCCTACATTTCCTCAGGGTAATTGATTCTGACCTATGGGTATTGAGGACACACCGGCTGACACTGGGTCTCAGTGTGATGACTTCATGTGGAGTGTCACTATGAGCAAAGGGCTCGGTGTATGTTTTCTCTTCACAGTGAATAAGACCTATACGTAGGTTGATGGGTAGTGGTTGCTGACAGCTACTTAAAAAGTGCTTTTCAGTCATTCTTTCCACCCTCCCTACAATTGTGTGTGAGAAGCAAGTGCTGGCTGGCTGGATGCTGAGCCCACGTGCTGTGCCTCTGTTTCCCATTCTGCACGATGAAGAGTGACCATGTCCTCCCCTAGGACCTCTCTAGCTCTATACAGTGTCCTTGCCATTCTTTGCCAATTCTAATAAATTTATGAAATTTGCTTATAGATACACTGCATGGACCCCTGAGCTGGGTCTGGGGTGGGATATGAATTTCAGAAATTCATATCCCAGAGATTTAGCCTGGAGATTTCCAGAGACACACCTATGTTGTATTCTGGAAGGCATGGAAGACTGGGGACCAAAGGAAAAACAAAGAGGGAGAGAGAAAAATTAAAGGAGAAAAGAAGCAATTTCTAGTTATTATAGATAGCAAGAATGTCTAGAGATATGGTTTTGGTACAGAACACCTAAGATGCTGGATAATTATTTGAAAACATATGGCAGAAAGGTAAGGGAAATCCTCTAAGCCCAGAATGCAAATCTGGAGAGATGAGGGCAGCTAGAGTCTACATGAGCCTGGGCTCCTGCAATCCTTCAAGGCCAGGAGCCTGGTCTTCAAAGGCCATGCCCTTGTAATGGGGAGGTTGGAGACAAGGTCTGGGCTGGGAAGGCTGGGAGTTTCGTGGGAGGCCTACCTAAGCCTGTATTCCCAAGGGCATCCCCTTCCATACCTGTCTTAGCTCCTTCCCTAGAAGATGGAGACCAAGGCAGAGCCTGTGTGTAATGCCATAATGGGGTACAAGATTCAAGGGAACAAAATAAAGGAAAAAGGAAGTGCACCTGGGAAATAAAAAACAAATACAAAGCAGTGCATGACTGAGTATCGCCGGTCACCTGCTTCCTGTCCAACCTCTGCTAAAGACCCACAGAGCCAAAGGGCAAGGAATTTTATCTTCAGCTCTTTCTCTTCTCCTGTGTCTCTTTGGTCACTATGTCCTCCATGGGGCATTCACTTTCTTGTGCTTCCAGCTTTTATAAAATGGGCTTTCTGGAGAGCTGCTGGGAAAGCCAGAGGCTCCATGGGTGCGGGCAGATCAGGCCTAGAACCAGAGCTGCCGTGTCTCCTGGCGCTGTTGGCATGATTGAGGCTGCCCTAAAACCTTGCTCTCATCCCTGGGGCAGCTGACACAAGCAGTATTAGGAACTGAGGTTAGGGAGGTGGAGGCCTATACCTCATAGTGGTGGTGAGTGCATGAGCCACCACTGGGGTGCTTTGGCTAGAAAGCAGCCAATGTTTAGAAGGCCAGCGGGGCTAAGTCTTGGGGAGAGGCACATAAGCTGAGTCCAGTGTGGGATCTCAACAAGAAATAGATGGTTTATTTATAAAGAGCTACTCCTAAGTGTGTGGGCTAGTAGGGGCACTCCAGGTACTAGTGCAGTAATCTGGCCCCTACAGTATAATGGCAATGTGAACTGCTCCCACATTTAGGCTTAAAAGGACAAAGGGAAGAAGAGGTTTCCAGAACTGGAAGGAAAGGGTCATGTACAGCATATTACCCTGAGAGGCGCAGGAATCTTTGGGGAAGGGACCCAGTCAAGGTGAGGCAACATCACAAAGAGGGGTCCAGAGAATTAAATACCTGATGTGGTCCAAATAGACCCAAATAGGCAAAGCAGAGAGGAAAGGGTATGGTGATGCTGGACGTGGAAGCGTAAACTGAAGCTTCCTGGCATACCTATAGGTAAAATTCTAAGTAATATGAGTTCATATTCAAAAATCAAAAACACGCAAGAAACTGAGACAGCGTGAATCAGAATTAGCCAAAACACCAAACTTCAAGACCAGACCCAAGACGACTCTGGATACAGAAATTATAAATAAAGAATGTAAAATGGATATATTAAAAAATTAACTACTGGGACTACATCAAAATAAAAAGCGTCTGCACAGTAAAGGAAATAATCAACAAAACTAAAAGACAACCTCCTGAATGGGAGAAGTTCTCTGAAAATAACCTATGTGATGATAAAGGGTTAGTATCCAAAATACATAAAGAACTGATACAATTTAATACTCAAAAAACAATAGCCAATTAAAAAAATGGGCAGAAGACATGAACAGACATTTCTCCAGATATATAGATGGCCAACAGACTCATAAAAAGATGCTCAACATCACTCATCATTAGGGAAATGCAAATCAAAGCTACAATGAAATATCACCTCACACCTGTCAGAATGGCTAAAATAAAAAACACGAGAAACAACAAGTATTGGTGAAGATGTAGAGAAAAAGGAACCTTCATGAAGTATTGGTGGGAATATACACTGGTGCAGCCACTCTGGAGAATAGTATGGAAGTTCTGTTATTAAACAGAAAATTAAAAATAGAATTATGATCCAGGAATTGACCATTGGGTATTTATCCAAAAAATACAAAACACTAATTCAAATAGATATATGCACCCATATGTTTATTGCAGCATTATTTATGATAGTTAAACTATGGAAGCAATTCAAGTGTCCATTGGTAGATGAATGGATAAAGAAGATGTGGTACACACACACACACACACACACACACACACACACACACACACGAATAATATCTAGCCATAAAATGGAATGAAACCTTGCCATTTGATTGCATTATGGATGGAGGTAGAAAGTATAATGCTAAGCAAAATAAGTCATTCAGAGAAGACAAATAACATATGATTTCACTCATACGTAGAATTTAAGATACAAAACAAGCAAACAAAGGAAAAAAAGAAAGAGAGGAAGACAAATCAAGAACAGACTCTTAACTGTAGAGAACAAACTGATGGTTATCAGAGGAGAGGTAGGTGGGGTATAGGGGAAATAAGGGATGAGGATTAAAGAGTACTTTTATCTCCATGGGGGAAAAAAAGACATTTTCACACTACTGAGAGGAAATAAAATAAAATATAAAATGGGCATATTAATAAAGAAATAAAGGAAGATACTGAAATGTGATGAAGAAATGAAGAGCTATCAGAAATAGTTTGGGTAAAATGAAAAACAGCAGACATTCTGGAAATAAAAAAATACGGAGTGACTGAAAATATAAAATGGAACAGATGAGCCAAGGTTCAATACAGGAGAAAAAGATTTGATGAAGTTGAAGAAAGATCTGAATACATTACCAGAATGCAGTACAGAAAGACAAAAGGATAGAAAATATGAAGAAAACACGGAGCATGGAATGAGGAGGTGTGAGCACGCATGTAATCAAGGTCTCAGAGAAAACTGAGGCAGACAGACCCCATAGTCCCCTTGCTGTTATTCACGTGTTTATGTGATCCGCTCCTCTTGAGTGTGGGCAAGACCTGTAAGTTGCATCTATCACATTCATCTTGCCAACAGACTCTGGATAGACCCTTTCCCCATAGAGTCTGATAAGGGATTGCAGCTGGGGCCTCTTGGAAACTCATCATAGTCTGTGCTTGAGAGAAGTGTCCTCAGAGAGGATAATGTGAAAACTGCCTCAGTTTCAAGTTGTGAGGAACAGCTGTTTCCCAGTGGGGAGAAGACAAGGCAAGAAATGAACAAGATGTCTGATGGCATCTCTAATGTTTGGGGGCCATGAAACATACACAAGACTGAAAAGGATGAAGCTGCTCTACTTTGAAAGATGGTCTGAAGGGCAGCAGAATGGGATGCTAAGCCATGAGATTTCCAATACCAGGTGCACACACAAACTTGTGCTCTCTGGTATGAAAAACTCTTCATAGTGCTGGGCTTCTACGGGTGGGATTCCACTTCCACCCAGAGGCAACCACTAATATCATTTTAACAGAATATTAAAATGTTAACAGACTGTTAGGGGAGGGTATTTTTAAAAAGCAAAATCTTCTCCTGACCCAGAAACCTCCTTGCAAAGGTAGTGGAGAATGGAAATAGTTTTATTATTGAATAAGTGGAATGTGAAGAGCATTATAGAAAATCCATTTAAGAAATTGCAAAGATTAAGAAATAGCAAAAATTACACAGCGTTCTAACCTTATCAAAGTAATTGGGGAGACCCCTTGTGTTGGCTCTACCCAGAGGAAAGACGAAATTCTCATTTCAAATTGGAACAAGGACCCCAACAATGTTAGGTTCTTAGTCTCCCAAATTTAGGAGCTAAATTCCTTGATGATGGTAGCATTTCAAAAAGATGATTCTCAGGTCCTTAAAGAAACTGGTCCTCAGTTGTGAGACTGGCCATTTTGGAGATTTGCACACATTTGAATAAAAAAGCAAAAAACAAAAAACAAATTCTGAAACAAAAAGGAGAGAAACCTCTTCCCTTATTTGCAGCAGGGAGAAATAAGCCTCTTATTTTGATTTCTTATTTGCCCTTACACCACCCAAAGTATTTTTTGTGGCTCTTCTTATCCCCTCAAAATTGACAGCATACTATATATAGACTTCCAAGCCCTGGGGGACTGTTTTTTTTTATGTCATTGAAAATTTCCTCATTTCATGCATAACAACTCATCATACAGAGCATCTAACTTTATTTAACTGCTTCTTCAGTTTGGAATTTGGAGTTTGGGTTATTTCAATGCTTTTTTTATTGTAAATAATGTTGCAAAAACAGCCTTGAACATACATTTAAAAAAACATATTTCGACATCTCTTGGAGATTCTGAGACATGGAATTAATGAATCAAAGTACATACATGTTTTAAAAATCCTTGATACTCCCTGACAAATTTTTTAGAAAGGTTGCAACAGATTTGTTCTCCGTGGAAGGTCTAGGGCATTGACAGAGCACATGAGCACCTTCAACACAGGAGGTTCAACATTTGACTGATAGGTGTTCAAGAAATGAAAAAGAGAAAACAGAGAGAAGAAAATTGTCAAAGATATTGGCTTGAAAAACATGAAATTGCCATTTTTATAGGCTCAAAAATGGTTATATATAAGCAATTTCATATGATTCAACCTCATATATTACAGAAAAGCTTTCTCGGTACTGAAAAGCATGAGTCTCCATGATGAAAATGCCGAATGAATAAAAGACTTTGAATAAAAAAGAATCACACATTATGAAATTTCAAAACTTTAAAAATAAAGGAAAAATCCTGGAGGATGAGAAGAGAGTGGTGAAGAGAGAGAAGGGAAAGGCAACAAGGGAGGGAGAAGTCATTTCAAAAAGGATGAAGGATCCTAATGCTTTCAGACTTCTCAACAGCAGAAGTAAATGCTTGAAAGCCATAGAACAAAGTCTTTAGAATGTTAAGAGAAAATTATGTTCAACCCAGAATTCCTTACCCAACAAATGATCAAGCAAGTGTGAGTAGAATCAAGACTCGTCAGACATTCAAGAACTAAAGCCCAAGTGTCCTTTCATAGAAAGTTACTGCAGGGTGTGCTTCAGCAAAACACAGGAAACTAAGAAACTATGACATGGGATCTCAGAAATATGAGTTCCATTCAGGAGGGCAGGAAAGGAAACTCCAAGGATAATAACTATTGCCTAAAGAGCAGATTGGGGCAGGAGGTATGAGGGTAGAGCAGGGCTGGTCTGGGGTAGGATAAAATGGGAATTTTGGAAAATTACTGAAAGTCACCAGTCAGATCCATAGGAATATTTGGAAAAAATTAATTATAGGCACATAAAAGACTAAGCAAATATATGAAAGGAAAATACCCAATAAGGGAAAAAAAATTTTTTTTTTAAAAAGAAACATAAAAACAGGGCAGCCTTCTTGGGTCCCCTCCCTCTTCTGGAGCTTTGTACTCTCACTCAATAATAAGCTGTATTATCATTCAATAAATTTTGCATTGCTGTCCACCACTCTTGGTCTGGTCTCCCTCTTCATTCTTTGAAGAGGCATGACCAGGAACCATCACCACTAAGAGAGAAAAAATCCTGTAGCAGTTACATTCATTAAAAAAAAAAAAAAAGAAGAGGGGTGCCTGGGTGGCTCAGTGGGTTAAAGCCTCTGCCTTCGGCTCAGGTCATGATCTCAGGGTCCTGGGATTGAGCCCCACATTGGGCTCTCTACTCAGCAGGGAGCCTGCTTCCTCTTCTCTCTCTGCCTGCTTATGATCTCTCTCCTCTCTGTCAAATATAAATAATAAAATAAAATCTTAAAAAAACAAAACAAAAAAAAAGAAACATAACAACACCTTTTATGTTATAATTATTTTGAGAGGAATGGGGGAGGATAAGAGAACTAAATCCCCAACTATAGCAACAGAAAATCAAAAATAAAATTTACGAGTTGATAAATAGCAGAATAAGCATACTGATTAGAAATTTTAATGGTAAATACCAGAAGGGAAAAGCAGCTGAAAGTATTTTTGGTGATCTTTTCTGGAATGTGGGACTGATGTGAGGGTTGGGGACAAGGAACAGTTATATTTTGTTATAAACTTTTAGCACCGTTTAATTTTGTGCATGTATTATTGGGATAAAAATTTAAAAATTTTTTTGCAAAATGCAATCTTCCTTCACTTACTTATGTATTTATTTTAAAAATATTTTGTTTATTTATTTGACAGAGAGAGAGAGCACACACGAGTGGGAGAAGGGTGGCAGAAAGAGAAGGAGAAGCAGAATCCTCACTGATCAGGGAGCCCAACTGATGGACTGACATGGTGCTCAATCCCAGGACCCTGGGATCTTGACTTGAGCCAAAGGCATATTTAACTGGCTGAGGCACCCAGGCGCCCCCAAAATAAAAATTAAATACAAAATTAAAAACCCTGCATACAGAAAAGCTTATGAGTTCATTTTTATATGTTTCATAGGTCAGATAACTATTTTTTTTCTGCTCTGATGTTTATCTAGAAATAAATCTATTCTGGTATTCTCAGTGAATCCTCTGACTCATACCTGAAGAGGTATTCACATTTATGACCTCAGAGATTTCTAGATCTCTATTGCTCATGTGAAGGAATTTGTGATTCTTCTCTCCCTTCGTTGAATTTTCTACCACCTGGCAGTTATCAGGGGCCAGAGAGGATGCTCATTCCACAACAGGGCGCGCAGTGTTTTGGCAAGTGTTGAGACATGACTTGGATATAAAAAGGTTCATTAAGGTGAGCGATCTAATTTATAACAGGCATCCTAATGATCTCTGAAACCTAACACTTTGATAGAGCTTTGGTGCCTGAGCAACCGGGTTTGAGTTGATCTTGCCATTTCTTAGTTCTGTGGCCTTGGGCAAGTTATTTAACTGATTTAAGATTCTGATTCCTCAATTAACTAAGTGGAGATAAAAATAATTAGAGTCTTGGTGAAGATTAAACAGGACCATGTATGCCATTTATTTATTTGGCCTGGTCAATAAATTAGCTATGATCAGTATTATTTTTAAGAACAATGTTGACCATTATGCAGTTAACATAAAGGTACTGAGAAGACTATAACATAGTTTAAAAAATTTCATGGAGCTGGTATCAGATAGACTGGTGTTCAGATCTGGGCACAGTTACCTGCCATATATATGATTTGAGTGGAGTGATTAAAAAAAAGTGAGGTGCTCAGTGCATCCCACTGGGGGTCACGTCAGTGAGGGCTTCACACAGCTGTGTCTAGGATGACCAGACCAAAACTCACTTGTTAAAATTTTTGAAATCTAATGAATAGAAATCAGCTCTCATCTTAGAGCCATATAAATAACATATATATAAAGAGTACTTACATGTCAATAAGAAAAAGGTAATAAATAGAAAAACAGGCAAAGGATAGGTCAGAAAAAATAGAACAGAATGATACCTATGTGAAAAAATTCCCAACCTGCAATATTCAAATAAATGCAATATAAAACAATTATATAACTTGTTGATTCTTATATAAAAGAAACAAATTTATATCAATGTTTGTTTATTTATTTTTTTTAAAGATTTTATTTATTTATTTGTTTGACACAGAGAGAGAAATCACAAGTAGGCAGAGAGCCAGGCAGAGAGAGATGGGGAAGCAAGCTCCCTGCTTAGCAGAGAGCTGGACGCCGGGCTTGATTCCAGGACCCTGAGATCATGTCCTGAGCCTAAGGCAGACCCCAATGGACTGAGCCACCCAGGTGCCCCCAGTGTTTGTATTTTTTAAATTAACCTTTTAATTTTGAAATAATCATATGGAGTTATAAGTAATAATTTAAAAAGATCCCATGTACCCTTTACCTAGTTTTCCCCAATAGTAATCTCTTGCAAAATTGTAGTACAATACCACAACCAGGATATTGACATTGATACAGTCAAAACACAGAATAATTCTATCACTATAATATCCCTCATGTTGCATTTTTATAGCCACAGCCAAGACTGTAATGTACATGGAACCATACAGTATATAAATTTTGGGGGATTGGCATGTTTTCAACACTCAGTTTAATTAACTATAATTTCACCCCAGTTGTGATGTGTATCAGTAACTTTTTTCTTCTTTGTTGCAGAGTATTGTGGGGTAGATGTACTAGAGTTTAACCATTCCCCCTTTGAAGATGGTTGGGTTGTTTACAGCTTGGGGTTCCTTCAAAGTAAGTGGCCATGAACATTCATGTTCAAGTTTTCATGTGAGTTTCAGTTTTTATTTCTCTGGAGTAAATGTCCAGAAGAGCAGTTGATGGGTTGTACAGAAAGTGCATGTTTAAGTTTTATAAGAAACTGCTAAACCACTTTTCAGAGTGACTATACATACCATTTTACATTCCCACTAGTAATGTACCAAAAAAATTCCATTTTCTCCACATCCTTAAAGTACTTCTTTATTTTAGCTATTCTGATGGGCATGTAGTGCTATCACACTGAAGTCTTAATTAGCATTCCCTTATTGACTAGTGATGTGACTATCTTTTCATGTGCTTATTTGCTATCCATGTATTCTCTTTGGTGAAAAGTCTCTTCAAATCTCTTGCCCAATTTCTAATTGGATTGTTTGTCTTAAGAGTTCTTTGTATTTTCTAAATACTAATCCTTTGTTGGATATGTGGTTTGCAAATATCTTCTAACCCCCTGTGGCTTGTTTTTCCCTCCCAACAGTCCTTCACAGAGCAAAAGCTTTTTATTTTAATGAAATCCCATTTTTCCTTTTTCCCTTTTTTGAATTGTGCTTTTGGTGTCATGTCTAAGAACTCTTTGTCTAGCCCTACATCCTGAAGCTTTTCTCTTATTTTTTTTTTCAAAGTTTTATAGTTCTGAGTTTTATGTTTAAGTGTGTGGTATATTTTGAGTTAATTTTGCATTTTGTCTGAAATGTAGGTTGGGGTTCACTTTTTTGCTTATGAATATCCAATTGCTCCAGCACCATTTATTGAAAAGGTTATCTTTTCTTCATTGAATTGCTTGTGCACCTTTGTCAACAGTCAACCAGGACTGTTTGTGTGGGTCTATTCCTCAGTTCTCCAATCTGTTCCATTAATCTATGTGTCTATTTCTCCATCAATACCACACAATTTTTATTATTGTGGCTCTAAGTCTTGAAATCCATTTATTCTTCTTTTTCCCATTTGCTCTTCTTTTTTTTTTTTTTTCAAATGATTTAAGCTATTCTAGTTCCTTTGCCTCTCCATGTAAGTTTAGAATATCAGAGTTACACAAGCTTATTAAATGAATTGGAAAGTGTTTCCTTCTCTCTTCTGGAAGAGATTGTTTAGAATTGCTGTTAATTATTCTTTAAACGGGAGAATTTTCCAGTGAAACCATCATAGTCTGATGTGAAAGTCAATGAAAGTAATCATAGTTCCAAAGTCTTATTTGAGAGTTTTAAAATTATGAATTCAATTTGTTTGATAGGTAAAGGGCTATTTCATATTAGGTGAGCTGGAGCTCAGGCTTTTTGAGAAATTAGTCCATTTCTTTTTTTTTTCTTAAAGATTTTATTTATTTGAGAGAGTGAGAGAGAATGAGAGAGAGAGAGAGAGCATGAGAAGGGGGAGGATCAGAGGGAGAAGCAGATTCCCCACTGAGCAGGGAGCCCAACGTGGGACTTGATCCCAGGACTCCAAGATCATGACCTGAGCTGAAGGCAATCACTTAGCCAACTGAGCCACCCAGGCATCCCAAGAAATAAGTCCATTTCAGCTAAGTTGTCAAGTTTATGTGTCTAGTATTGTTTATAGTATTGTTTCACTAAAACATTTTATGTCTTTAGGATCCGTAGTGATAGCCTCTTTTTCATTCCTGATATTGGTGATTTGTGTTTTCTCTTTTTTTCCACTTATCAGCCTGAATACGGGGTTGTGAATTTCATTCATCTTTTCAAGGAACCAGGTTTTCTTCTCGATTTTCTCTATTGTTTTTGTTTTCAATTTCTTTGATATCAAAATTATCAAAGTTATCAAAGAAAACTGCTCTTATCTTTATTATTTCCTTCCTTCTGCTTGCTTTAGGTATATTTTGCTCTTCTTTCTCCAGGTGCTTGAGATGGAACTTAGATTACTCTGTGAAACTTTTCCTCTTTTCTATTGTAAACATTTAGTGCTTTAAATTTTCCTTTCAGTGCTGCTTTAGTGTGTCCCACAACCTTTGATGATTGTACTTTCATTTTCACTCAATTCAATGTGTTGTTAAAAAATTTCCCTTAAGATTTCCTCTTTGACCCATGAGTTATTTAGAAGTGTGTTGTTTAGTTTTCAGGTGTTTGGAGATGTTTCCATTTTTTCTCTTACTGATTTCTAGTTAGATTCCATTGTGGTCAGAGAACATACTCTGTATGATTTAAAGTCCTTTAAATTTAAATTGAGATTTATTTGTGACCCACGATATGGTCTCCATTAGTATTTGTTCTTTGCCCTTTAAAAAAGAATAGGTATTCTGCTGTTGTTGCGTGCTCTATAATTGTCAGTTAGATTCTGTTAATTGATGGTGTTGTTGAGTTCTTCTATATCTTAATTTTCTGCCTACTTGTTTTATCTATTGTTGAGGGAGGGGTATAAGAGTTTTATTATAATTATACTTGTTAAAACATATTGTTCTCCCTTTCATTCTATGAAGTTTTGCTTTACATATTTTGCAGCTGTGTTGACTGCTGCATACACATTTACAACTGCTATGTCTTCTTGGCAGATTGACCCTTTTATTATATAAAATCCTTCTTTGTCTCTAGTAATTTTCTTTGCTCAGAAGTCTATTAAAAAAAAGAAAACAGGGGGCTTTATCAGATCTCTGATATTAATAAAGCCCCCTGTTTTCTTTAAGATTTTATTTGAGACAGAGGGAAAGAGAGAGAGAGCAAGTGGGGGGAGAGGCAGAAGGGGAAGGAGAGGGACAAGCAGACTCCATACTGAGAACAGAGTCTGGCTCAGGGCTCACTCCCATGACCCTGAGATCATGACCTGAGCCGAAACCAAGAGTCAGAGGCTCAATGGACTAAGCTACCAAGGTGCACCTCTCTCTGCTTTCTTTTAATTAATGTTTGCATGATATACCTTTATCCATCCTTTTATTTTCAACCTACATATATCATTATATTTGAAGTAAGTTCCTTATAGACAGCATATAGTTGGGTCATGTTTTCTAGTTTGTCTTTTAATTGGTGCATTTTTTTTTTTTAAAGTAAGCTCTATGCCCAAAGTGGAGCTTGAACTCATAAACCTGAGATGAAGAGTTGCATGCTGTACTGACTGAGCCAGCCTGGCACCCCTTAATTGATTTATTTGAACCATTTATATCTGATGTAATTGTTGATATTTTAAGGGTTAAGTTTTTATTTTTATTAAACACTTTATTTTTGTTTATTTTGTTTTCTGTTTGGTCTATTTGTTTTTTGCTTTACTGTTTTCTTATTCCTACCTTCTTGTGGACTAATTGAGCATTTTTCAGAATTCTGTTTTGACTTATCTATGGGGTTTTTTGAGTCTATCTTTTTGTACAGCTTATTTAGTGTTTGCTCTGGGTGTTATGATGTCTAATATCACAGTCTACTGGTATTGACATTTTTCTTTTTTTTATTTTATTTTTCCAGTGTTCCAAGACTTATTGTTCATGCACCACACCCAGTGCTCCATGCAATACATGCCGTCCTCAATACCCACCACCAGGCTCACCCAACCCCCAACCCTCTCCCCTCCAAAACCCTCCGTTTGTTTCTCAGAGTCCACAGTCTCTCATGGTTCATCACCCCCTCCAATTTCCTCCAATTCACCCTTTCTTTCCTTCACCCAATGTTCTCCATGTTTTTCCTTATGCTCCACATGTAAGTGAGGCCATATGATAACTTACTCTCTCTGCTTGACTTATTTCACTCAGCATAATCTCTTCCAATCCCATCCATGTTGATACAAAAGTTGGGTATTCACCCTTTCTGATGGAGGCATAATATTCCAGTGTATATATATACCATTTCTTTATCCAATCATCTGTTGTTGGGGATCTTGGCTCTTTCCACAGTTTGGCGATTGTGGGCATTGCTGCTATGAATATTGGGATACATGTGGCCTTCTTCTCACTACCTCTGTATCTTTGGGGTAAATACCCAGTAGTGCAATTGCAGGGTGATAGGGTAACTCTATTTTTTATTTCTTAAGGAATCTCCACAATGTTTTCCAAAGTGGCTGCACCAACTTACATTCCCACCAACAGTGAAAGAGGGTTCCCCTTTCTCCACATCCTCTCCAACATTTGTTGTTTACTGTCTTGTTGATTTTGGCCATTCTAACTGGTGTAAGGTGGTATCTCAATGTGGTTTTGATCTGAATCTCTCTGAGGGCTAATGATGATGAACATTTTTTCATGGGTCTTTTAGCCATTTATATGTCTTCTTTGGAGAAGTGTCTGTTCATGTCTTCTGCCCATTTTTTGATGTGATTATCTGTTTTTTGAATGTTGAGTTTGAGGAGTTCTTCAGAGATCTTAGATATCAGACTTTTGTCTGTAGTGTCATTTGAAGATATCTTCTCCTATTCCGTGGGTTGCTTGCTTGTTTTGTTGACTGTTTCCTTTGCTGTGCAGAAGCTTTTATCTTGATGAAGTCCCAAAAGTTCATTTTCGCTTTTGTTGCCTTTGCCTTTGGAGACATGTCCTGAAAGAAGTTGCTGTGGCTGATGTTGAAGAGGTTACTGCCTATGTTCTCCACTAGGATTTTGATCAATTCCTGCATCACATTGAGGTCTTTTATCCATTAGTATCAACATTTTTCAAGTGAAGTGTAGGAATCTTACTTTTTTTTTTTTTTTACTATCCTTGTTTATAATTGCCTTAAATAGTCCTTTATATACATTTATAACCATGTTGGGCAGCATAATAATTTTGGTTCAATCATCAAACAACTTACAAAACTCAAGAAGAAAAGATAAATGTATTTATCCATATTTTTACTCTCTTTGTGTTCTTCCTTCTTGATGTCTCAAGGTTTCTCCTTTTAGATACTTTCCCGTGATCATTTGATGACAAATTTCCTTAGTTTTTCTTCTTCTAAAAATGTCTTGATTTTAACACTTGAAAATGTTGTGCCACTTCTTTCTGGCCTGCATAGTTTCTGAGGATAAATTTGCTGTCATTTAAATTGCTTTTCCACTGTAGATAAGGTATTGTTTGTCTCTTACTGTGTTTAGGATTTTTTTTTCCTTTGTATTTAGTTTTTAGAAAAATGACTATGATGTGTCATCTTGGCTTGGGTTCTTTGATTTTATCCTGCTTGGGATTTGCTCAGCTTCTTGAAACTATAGGTTTATGTTTTTTGCCAATTTGGGGAGTTCTCAGACATTATTACTTTAAATGCTTTTGTAGCTTCCCCAACTTCACCAGCTTCCTCCTCTCTTTACAAGACTCATGGCACAAATGTTCAATGTTTTTTATGGTCCTACAAGTGCCTGAGGTTCTATTCATTTATTTTTTCACACCTATTTTCACTCTGTTTTCAGATGGGACAGATTCTTTTGTTCTATCTTCAAGTTCATTCATTCTTTTCTGAGTCTCCTCAATACTTCTGTTAAGCTCATCCATTGAGTATTCATTTTGATATTGTATTTTTTGGTTCTAAATTTTCCACTTGGTTCTTCCTTATATCCTCTACATCTTTGAGGAGACTTTCTATTTTTTCATTTGAAGTAATTGTTCACTAAACATTTTTATGATCAGTGCTTTAAAATTTTAATCAGATACTTCTAATATCTCTGTAATCTTGGTATTGGCATGTATTCATTGTGTTTTTAATTCAAGTTGAAACTTTCCTGGTTTTTGTTATGGTGAGTCATTTTCCACCCAAACACAGACTTTTGGATATTATATTATAAGAATCTGGATCTCATTTAAACCTTCTGCTTCAGCTGATTTCTTCTGAAACTCTTCTGTCAGAGGGAGAGAGAATGCTGCTTTGTTACTGCCCAGTGAGGGTAGAAGTCCAGGCTTCCTACTTGACCTCTTTGACATCAAAAGGGGAAGAATCTCCTCTTTAGTTCTGAGTGAAGTGGAAGTTCTGGCTTTCCTTGAGGCCTCAACTGAGACCACCCCAGCTGGGATGGTCAGGAATGCCAAGATACTGCTGCCCATGTGTCCTTTACTGACACCACAGGTATTGGCCTCATTAGTGCTAGGCCATAATGAAAGCCCTAACTCTCCATGAGGCCTTCTCTGACATCACCCTGGGTGAAATGAGTCAGAAGGAGCCTTGAATGTACAGACGTCTAAGCTCCCTATAAGGCCCTAGTTGGAAGGGGTGGAGATTGGGCCACAATTTTTTTCTGCATCTATTGGCCAGAAAAGGAAGGTTATTTATTTATTTTTAAAGATTTTACTTATTTGAGAAAGAGAAAGAGTGAGAGCACTCACAAGGAGGGGGAAGGGTAGAGGGAGAAGTAGACTCCCTGCTGAGCAGAGAACCTGATGTGGGTGGGTCTTTGAGGTCCTCTCGGATGGTGGTGGTCCCTGCTAAAATCTCTATGCAGTCGTGTAGCGGCTTGTCCAGATCCGGCATTGGCCAAGGTGGCAGGGTTCAGCTGGAGTGGCCCCTGAAATTTAATCCTGGATATGTTTAGTAACAGGCCTTGATAATATGTGAGTCGGGCATTGGTCACCCACTTACCCTATGGTTGTCGCAGGACTCCCTCTACGGCGTGAGGGGTGATGATGATGATGAGAGGCTGGCCAAAGGTTAATTCGTCTGCGTCCTTCACCAGGATGGCTGTGGCGGCTATGACTCTCAAGCACGCTGGCCATCCGGGCGCTACTGGGTCCAGTTTTTTTTTTTTTTTTGACAGATAAGTCACAGGACGTTTCCACGGTCCCCAGGTTTGGGCTAGCCCCCCTTTCGC
>CM053603.1:55597676-55626290 GCA_028646535.1 Procyon lotor
TGGCTTCTTCAGCAGCATGTTCTTTATCACCCTTATGAGTGTGGACAGGTACCTGGCAATCGTCCATGCGGTCTATGCCATGAAAGTGAGGACAGCCAGGATGGGCACAGCCCTGAGTCTGGCCGTGTGGCTGATTGCCATCACAGCCACTGGCCCCTTACTAGTGTTGTACCAAGTGGCATCTGAAGATGGCATTCTACAGTGTTATTCATCTTACAATCAACAGACTCTGAAGTGGAAAATCTTCATCCACTTTGAAATGAATATCTTAGGTCTGTTGATCCCATTCACCATCCTTATGTACTGCTACATTAAAATCCTACACCAGCTGAAGAGCTGCCAAAATCACAACAAGACCAAGGCCATCAAATTGGTGCTCATTGTGGTGATCGCATCTTTACTCTTCTGGGTCCCATTCAATGTGGTCCTCTTCCTCACTTCTCTGCTCAACATGAACATCTTGGATGGATGTGTCCTGAGCCAGCGGCTGATTTATGCCACCCATGTCACAGAAACCATTTCCTTCACTCACTGCTGTGTGAACCCCGTGATCTACGCCTTCATGGGTGAGAAGTTCAAGAAACACCTCTCCGAAATATTCCAGAAGATTTCCAATCACAGCCTCTTCTTCATAGGAAGACAAATACCTAGGGAGAGCTGGGAAAGATCTCCCTCCTCCTATCAGCACTCCTCCCGTTCCTCGAGCACAGACTACATTTTGTGAGGGGGTGCCTCTTTTAGGAGACAAAAATGATCTACACTAGAGTCTGAGGCTACATGAAGGGATACTCTTAGAAATGTGGTTACAGACACAAGGTATATTTCATGATAGTTAATGAACTCCTACTCTTGCAAATTAATCTCAGCTTTCAAAGATTTTGTTACTATTTTCTGGAAGTAGTCTATATACCTCACTATTAAGTATAATGTTAGCTTTGGGATTTGTTTTAGTTTTGTAGTGCCTTTACCATATCTCAATTTAAATTTTATCAAATGCTTTTTCACATCTGTTAAGGGGATCATATAGCTTTCCTCTAATATTCTGTTAATTTGGTGAACTACATTGTCTGATTTTCTATTTTAAATCAACCTGTATTTTCCCTGGAAAAAATGACCTCTTGTTCACGATCATTTTAATAAATAATTGGATTCTTAAAATTTTCATATCTGTGTTCATGAGAAATATTGCCCTGTGATTTTCCTTTTAAAATGTCCTGGTCAAACATGGCAGAGGTGTCCACTATCACTGCTGCTGTTCAATATAGTACTAGAAGTCCTAGCGTCAGCAATCAGACAACAAGGAGAAATAAAAGGCATCCAAAATTGGCCAAGATGAAGTCAAGCTCTCACTCTTCGCAGATGACATGATACTTCATGTGGAAAATCCAAGAGTCTCCACCCCAAAATTGCTAGAACTCATAGAGGGATTCAGCAATGCGGCAGGATATAAAATCAATGCACAGAAATCAGTTGCATTTCTATATACTAGCAATGAGACAAAAGAAAGAGAAATTAAGGAGTTGATCTCATTTACAGTTGGACCAAAAACCATGAGACACCTAGGAATAAACCTAACCAAAGAGGTAAAGGATTTGTACTCTAAAAACTACAGAATGCTTATGAAAGAAATTGAGGAAGACACAAAGAGATGGAGAAACATTCCATGCTCATGGACTGGAAGAACAAATATTGTTAAAATGTCTCTGCTACCTAGAGCAATCTATACATCCAATGCAATCCCTATCAAAATACCATCAACTAAATAAATAATCCTAAAATTTGTATAGAACCAGAAAAGACTCTGAATAACCAAAGGAATGTAGAAAAAGAAACCAAAACTGGTGGCATCACAATTCTGGACTTCAACTCCATAACAAAACTGTAATCATCAAGACGGTATGGTACTGACACAAAAACAGGCACATAGATCAATGGAACAGAATACTTAATGGAAAAAAGACAGTTACTTCAACAAATGGTGTTGGGAAAACTGGACAGCCACATGCAGAAGATTGAAACTGGACCATTTCCTTACGCCATATACAAAAATAGACTCAAAATGGATGAAAGACCTCAATTTGAGACAGGAATCCATCAAAATCCTAAAGGAGAACACGGGCAGCAACCTCTGTGACCTCAGCCATAGCAACTTCTCGCTAGACCCATCTCCAAAGACAAGAGAAGCAAAAGCAAAAATGAACTATTGGGACTTGATCAAGATAAAAAGCTTTGCACAGCAAAGGAAACTGTTAACACAACCAAAACACGATGGACAGAATGAGAGAAGATATTTGCAAATGACATATCAGATAAAGGGCTAGTATCCAAAATCTATAAGGAACTTATCAAACTCAACACCCAACAAACTAATCCAATCAAGAAATGGGCAGAAGATACGAACAAACACTTCTCCAAAGAAGACATACAAATAGCCAATAGACACATGAAAAAATGTTCCATATCACTTGGCATCAGGGAATTACAAATCAAAACCACAGTGAGATAGCACCTCACACCAGAATTAAAAATTAAATTAAATTAAATTTAGCCATCAGAATGGCTAAAATTAGCAAGACAGGAAATGACAGATGTTGGCGAGGATGCGGAGAAAGGGGAACCCTCCTACACTGTTGGTGGGAATGCAAGCTGGTGCAGCCACTCTGGAAAACAGCGTGGAGGTTCCTCAAAAAGTTGAAAATAGAGCTACTCTTCAACCCAGCAATTGCACTACTGGGTATTTACCCTAAAGATAGAAATGTAGTGGTCCAAAGGGGCACCTGCACCCCAATGTTTATAGCAGCAATGTCCACAATAGCCAAACTGCAGAAAGAGCCCAGATGTTCATTGATAAATAAATGGATAAAGAAGAGGTTTTATACACACACACACACACACACACACACACACACACACAGAATACTCAGCAATTAAAAAAAAAAAAAAAAAAAACCCAAAAATGAAATCTTGCCATTCGCAATGACCTGGATGGAACTAGAAGGTATTATGCTAAGTGAAATAAGTCAATCGGAGAAAGATAATTATCATATGATCTCACTCATATGTGGAATTTAAGAAACAAAACAGAGGATCATAGGGGAAGAGAGGAAAAAATAAAACAAGATGAATTCAGAGGGAGACAAACCATAAGGGACACTTAATCATAGGAAACAAACTGAGGGTTGCTGGAGGGGAGGAAGGTGAGGGGATGGGGTGACTGGGTGACGGACATTAAGGAGGACACACGATGTAATGAGCACTGGGTATTATAGAAGACTGATGAATCACCACTGACTTCCACCTCTGAAACTAATAATACGTTAAATGTTAATTAACTGGGGATGCCTGGGTGCCTCAGTCAGTAAGCGTGTGCCTTCAGCTCAGGTTATGATCCTAGGGTCCTGGGATCGAGCCCTACATCAGGCTCTCCGCTCAGCAAGGAGCTAGCTTCTCCTTCTCCCTCTGCCTGCCTCTCTGCCTACTTGTGATCTCTCTCTCTGACGAATAAATAAATAAATAAATTTTTTAATGTTAATTAATTGCATTTAAATAAAAAACAAAACATTAAATAAAACAAAATAAATAAAATGTCCTGGTCAGATCTGCAACAAAACAACATGGATGGACCTCCATGTATTATGTTAAGTGAAATAAGTCATAGATAGAAAAACAGACACCATGTGATTTCGCTTGTATGTGGAATTTAAGAAACAGAACAAGTGAACAAAGAAAAAAGAGAGAAACAAAAAAACAGATTCTTTTTAAAGATTTATTTATTTTTTTTTTTTTGGCAGAGAGAGAGAGATCACAAATAGGCAGAGAGGCAGGTGGGGGGGTGGGGGGAACCTGGTTCTTAACTACAGAGAATGAACTGGTGATAGCCAGAGCGGAGGTGAGGGGGATGCGTGAAATAGAGAATTGAGAGGTACTAATTTCCAGTGTTAAAATAAGCCAGTCCAGGAGATGTAAAGCACAGCATAGGAAATATAGTCAGTATTGTATGGTGACTTACTGTGTATGAGCACTGAGAAATGTACAGAATTGTTGAATCACTATATTGTATACCTGAAACTACTATAATACTGTATGTCAATTATACTTCAATTTTTAAAAAAATGTCCTGGTCATATGTGATCTCTAAAAATGTATTTGAGGGATGCCTGGGTGGCTCAGTGGGTTAAGGCCTCTGTCTTTGGCTCAGCTCATGATCTCAGGGTCCTGGGATTGAGCCCCGCATCCGGCTCTCTGCTCAGCAGGGTGTCTGCTTCCCCCCCTCCCCCTGACTGCCTTTCTGCCTACTTGTGATCTCTCTCTCTCTCTTCTCTGTCAAATAAATAAATAAAAATCTTTAAAAAATAAAAATGTATTTGAAAGGGTTCCTTTTGCCACTACTCTGAAAGACTTTGTGCAAAATACTGGGTGTTACTTCCCCCTTAAAGGTTTAGTAAAATCCATTAGTGAAGCCATCTGGGATTTCTCTGTAGCGAGCTCTCCAATTACGTATTCAGCTTCTTTGGCAGATAAAGATTATTCAGATTTTCTGCCTTTGCTTGTCTAAGTTTTGGAAAGTTGTGATTTTTAAAGGAATTTTCCCAGTTTAAGTTGTCAAATTAGCATAAAGTTGTTTCTAATATCTTCTTTATATTATTTTATGAGAATATAAAGTAACGTCCTTTTTCATTCTTAATTCACACCAAATTATTGGTGATTTGTGTTTTCTCTCCTTTTGTTCCTGATCAGCCTTATGAGGTTTATCAATTTTATTAATCTTTTCAAAAAAAACCAGGGCACCTGGGTGGCTCAGTTGGTTAAGCAACTGTCTTCGGCTCAGGTCATGATCCTGGAGTCCTAGGATAGTGTCCTACATCAGGTTCCCTGCTTGGTGGGGAGTCTGCTTCTCGCTCTGACCCTCCTCCCTCTCATGCTCTCTCTCTCTCATTCTCTCTCTCTCTCAAATGAATAAATAAAATCCTTAAAAAAAATAAAAATTCAAAAACCAGGTTTTGGATTTGTTAATTCTCTGGTTCTGTCTTTACA
Source organism: Procyon lotor (assembly GCA_028646535.1). NCBI lineage: Eukaryota > Metazoa > Chordata > Mammalia > Carnivora > Procyonidae > Procyon > Procyon lotor. The sequence continues at coordinate 55,602,711 of CM053603.1, forward strand.
CTGATTTCTGCTCTTTATCTTTTTTTTTTTTTTAAGATTTTATTTATTTATTTGACAGAGAGAAAGAGAGGCAGAGAGGCAGGCAGAGGGAGGGGGGAAGCTGAGTTAGGGTTAGAGCATCTTTGAGGAAAATGCCTGCACATAAGCAAAGTTTTGCCATCAGTTCTGCATTACTCAAGCCCCCCTCCAGCCCAGGTTAAGCATCCCTGACAGAGGGGTTCAAACTTACCAGGGACAGCTTTAGCAATCCTAGAAAGGTCTGCCTCTTTAAGAAACTGCACAGAGGAGGAGCCTGGGTGGCTCAGTCATTAAGCGTCTGCCTTAGGCTCAGGTCATGATCTTAGAGTCCTGAGATCGAGCCCGGGCTCCCTGCTCTGTGGGAAGCCTGCTTCTCCCGCTACTACTCCTTCTGCTTGTGTTCCCTCTCTCACTGTGTTTCTCTCTGTCAAATAAATAAAATCTTAAAAAAAAAAAAAAAAGAACTGCACAGAGCACCAACAACCTGAAAGTCACATCCATGACTCATCCACAGTCTTCTCCATGAGTTCTTTATAAACTTCACCATAGTGGGGCTCCAGGCAGCCCTGGGATGGGGAATAATCCTTACACTGAACTGAAAGTGTCTGCTGGAAATCTGAAAAGTCCAAAAGAGGTGCCAGACTAGGCCTGATACTATTCTGATCTGACTCATTCATTTCATGCACGTATTTAATACATGGGCCTGTTTTCCCCCGGCAGAGCAAGTACCAATGTCCAGAGGTGAGAGGGTGCATGTCAGGTTCCCAGAACTGCAGAAGCAGAAATGTTTAGTGGTAGGGAAGGGAGGCCAGAGAGCAGGTCAGAGAGAAAGCCAGGGGCCTGACCTGCCATGTTAAAAGAATCCTGGCCTTATCCAGAAGTATTCGTAGGAGAACAAAATGAATGGTCAGATTTGCATGTTGGACGGATCCCCACTTTCACATGGGGACTTGTAGTCTGGTTAAGCTTCAGTGACCCTGGTGGTACACAATTCAAAGACACAGTCTTTTCCCTGCCACTTCCCTGCCCTGCTCCCCTGTGTCGTCCAGGCTTTACTCCTGAGATGGTTCACCTCGGTTGGCCATCTGGCTTATCATGACTCCTTACCTCTGTGCCTTGCATTACAACTGGAGGCTCACCCAGAGGCTCCCTTTTCTGGCAGAGGAGAGGACAGGATGTAGGTGGCTAGCCCTCCTCCCAGGAATTCTGGATAATCCATCACACGGCAATACCTTCTTGTACCTTCTACCTGGTTATTATTTGTATTTGCTGGTGCCGATCAGTACTTTCTGGTTTTGGACAGTTTCTACTTTTTTCTGGCTTATTGGCTCACTCGGTTTCCTGCATTTGCCCTTTCTCACCTACACAGATGGAAAGAAATATAGGTTCTCGTTCATAGGACATTACAAAAAGTAATGATCTCCAATCCTCACTGCTCTCCTGCTGGGGGCTCTTCTGCCAGCAAGTAGATGGTAGAGCAGCATTTGGATTCAGTCTCCATAATTTCTTCCCATTAGTACACTGTGCTCCCTGCTGTTTGTCCCTTAACTGCACTGAGCATCAGTTTTCAAGTCTGTAAAATGAGAACACCATTAGTCAGATATCCTACGGTCCCTGAGGCTGGGAGCCACGACCTGCTGGGGACGGGGCTCTTGCTCCCTCTAGTGGTCAGTTTGAGCTGTGCTCCTGAAGGGTGAAGGAGTCCCCACGCAAAGGGCAGAAGCTGAAGGGACGGGAAGAGGCAGTTGGAAGACTTCTGATTTTATATATGCTTAACCTGTCAGGATTCCTGCTTTGAGATTCTCAGCAACAGTGCAGGTGTTTGGTGAGTGGACTGAATGTATTGGAGGCTTCACCCTTGAACTCTAATTAAGTCGTCTAAATCCTCCCCACGTCCCTTGGAGATGATACCCTACAGGGAAATCTTACCTAAATTTCAGACCTCTGTAATGAGAGGACATAGTTGCTTACTTTACAGACAGGACTTACTTTACAGCCTGCCAGAAATCTGCATTTCAGATTAGTGTTTGATATTCAGTTGGTGGAAACCATAGGGGTTCTGAACCCATGGACGGTCCACACCTCACACTGCTAATGACTTCTCCCCAGAAGCCGCTCTTCTCCCTCAGGGGAGTGTGGGGCCATTCCAGGAGGTGCAGGTGGGAAGCTAGGGCAGCGGGGTTTCCTGAGGACCTTCTTCGGGGGTAGGGCTTTTCTGCCTTGGAGACCTGCACCGCCTGAAGGGTCAGTCCCCAGCCTGAGGTCCCCGACCCGACCCGACTCTTCTCTGTAGTCCAAATGATAGAAGACACCCACATTCTCCTCCGGATCACAGAGATGGAGGGTCTTGGCTTTGAGTATGTCATCTTCCACAAGGACTCAGAGAAGAAGGGTGTCTGCCTGTTCTAGCTCAGGCCCCTCCTGGAGGGGCCATCTGGGTGAGGCTGGAGGAACTGAGCCAAAAGCTCAAATAGGCTTTGTTCTTGGCTGAAGAGTGGGGAGGGGGCCCTAGGTTTGCTGGTGAGTCTGTTCCTCCTGTAAGCAGGTTCTCGGTTACTGTCATACCGGAGGACATCAACCTCATTCTACTGGCTCCCTGGAGAAGGGCAGCTCCACTGGTCCCTCAATGACCCACCCCAGATGGGGCCCCTCCCTGTTCGGGGATTTCTTCATTGAGCCTCAGCCTCCTGAATGGCAATGGAACACACAGTGGATGTTAAATGCGATAAGGGAGAAAATTATGCCTTTTCAGTGCGAGTACATGCCTGACCCTGCATAGGGAGCTTTGGTTATGTAAACTGCTCACAAAAATTCTTAGGAGGAGATACTCCCTTTTCCTATCTTACAGATGAAGACACAGATGCCCCAAGTGGTTACGTGACTGAGGTCACATGGTCAGAAATGTGTCCCCAGACATTGGGAACACGAGATTCAGCAGAATTTGAGGGTGAGGCTGGTGGTGGGGTGAAGGGCTTCTTTGGCCACTTTGAATAGCTCATCCCCTTCTAAGTAGGTGCAGCTTGCTTCAGACAATGTTGCTTGTCTTCCCTGGCACGTGTTTTCTCTCACTTTTCTGCTCCACCCTGAGGGAGGTAAGAGTCTGATCCTGGATGACGGGAGACCTTCGGCATTTTGCCTCACCCACACCTGGCTGTGCCAAGTGAAATCCTGGGTGACTATGACTCCCCTCCTCTGGCCCTGCAGGATTATCCACGGTGGTGCTCCAGGCACCCTAGAAGACACCACGTTTTTTCATGATGGCATACGACAGTGCCAACGCAGTCTTTACAGGGACCGTGAACATCACCTTCAGTGGGTCTGTTTCCTTGGGGCGCCTGGATGACTCAGTCGCTCAGTCGGTTAAGTGGTGGACATTGGCTTCAGCTCGGGTCACAATCTCAGGGTTGTGAGATGAAGCCTCACTTTGGGTTCACCTGGGCGTAGAGGCTGCTTAAGATTCTCTCCCTCTTCCTCCTTCTCCCCACCCTTGTTCTGCCTTGCACTCTCTCTGTTAAAAAAAAAGAGAGAGAGAGATCTGTTTCCTTGCCTGTGTCCAAGTTAAGTGTGAGCTGCTGTGGGGTTATTCCATGTATTATGACGGAAAATAAGGACTCATGCAGCGATCCTGATGGCAAAGAGGACTTTCTACTTTTGCTTTTCTCGTAGACCAATCTTAGATGTTCCTTTTTTTTTTTTAAAGATTTTATTTATTTATTTGACAGAGAGAGAGAGATCACAAGCAGGCAGAGAGAGAGGGGGAAGCAGGCTCCCTGCCGAGCAGAGAGCCCGATGTGGGGCTCGATCCCAGGACCCTGAGATCATGACCTGAGCTGAAGGCAGAGGCTTTAACCCACTGAGCCACCCAGGTGCCCCAGATGTTCCTTTTTTAACCAAGGGCAAGGTAACAAGCTTGAAGATGGTTATATATTCAAATGGAAACATAATCTACATAGGATGCTGATGAGCTATTTTTGGCCACCTCTGATTTAGGGAAATGCCAACCAATGTGCCTGTAAATATCGAAGTCAGTCTACAAAAAATTATTGGCCCCCGAATGAAATGCTAATTCTTTACATTGAATTCGTCTCTTACTTAACATTGACATGCACATTACTTCATTTGATCTTTACTGTAATCCTGGGAGGTAGGTATTTTTATCTCCAATTTGAGAAATGGGGAAGCTGAGGTGAATGTGCAGCTAGCAGGTGACAAAGTCAAGATCAGATGCAGGTATCACTGCCTGTCCCCGAAGGCCCCTTTCCCTGCATGCTGGTCTCTGCCTCAGTGGGCTCTCAAGGGCACACAGGAATGGGGAGGACACGGCCCCTATCCCCCAAGGAGGGGAAACAAGGTCAGAATTCTCCAGAGAAATATATATATGTGTGTATATACATACATATGCAATATCATATAAATATATCAATTAGTATAGCTATATAGTATAGTATAATTACTAATACCAATATATTTATATCTATTAATATATTAATAGAGTAATATTGATATATCATATATTAATATCATATACCATATATTAATCATTAATATGAGTATATATTAATATTAACATATTAATATAATATATTAAGTATATTGTAATACAATATATAATTATATAGAAATCTATATTAACATATTACATACTAGTAATTATATAATATTAATATGTAATAGATCTTAGATAGGTAGATTTGTTTCAAGGAATTGGCTTATGCACTTGTGAGGATTGGCAAGCCCGAAATCCACAGGGCAGGCCATCACGCTGGAAACTTCTGGGAAGAACTAAAGCTGCAGTCCTGAGGCAGAATTTCTTCTTCCTCAGGGAAGCCTCAGTTTTGTTCTTAAGGCCTTCCAGCTGATCAAGTTAGGCCCACTCAGATTATTGAAGATACTCTCCTTTGCTTACAGTGTACCGATCGTAGGTGTTGATCACATCTACAAAATACCTTCCCAGCAACTCCTAGATTAGTGCTGATTGAATAATTGGGGATTGGGACGCCTGGGTGAATCAGTCTGTTAAGCATCTGCCTTTGGATCGGGTCAGGGAGCCCCCTGCTCCTCAGCAGGGAGCCTGCTTCTCTCTCTCTCTCTCTGTCCCTCCCCCTGCTCGCTCTCTCTCTCTCAAATAAATAAATAAAATCTTTCAAAAAAGAACAGCTGGGGCTTATCCCCTAGTCAAGTTGACCCATAAAACTCAGCATCTCACGAGGAATACTTGTTGACGGATAGGGCCAATCTGCCGAGCATGAAGACGGCTTGCCATGTGTGGGTAGGGCTACTGGGTAGTAGAGGAACTTCTGCAGGTGAGTCCTGCTCACCACCCAAGCTGGTCAGGAGCTGGGAGAAAACATGTGCTGATGTTTGGAAACTTTTAGCCAAAATATAGCATAGGTTTCCTCACTGCGAAGATGGCAGGAAAACTCGAGGCTCTTGATGGTTGTGGGAGATAGGGAAATGGTTTATCGCAATGTGGCTTCTCCGCGATGATTAAACACAAAATGCCCCATGACGCGGGTTTGCTTTGCAGCTGCTTTTTTTCATTGACCCTGACATCTTGGCCCCTAGAGTAGACTCCCAGGACCCCCACTCTGCAGGGGCATCCCCCCCAACCCTCACCCCCACACACACACACCATAGAGTCTTCCGTCCCTTTCTCGGAGACCAGCCCATGAATAGCTCTGCCTCATTGTTCTCCCTCACCATCCGGTCATCCCCAACTCAGTAGTGAGGCTGGAGGCAGTCACTCGTACAGAAGGAAGAAAGGTATCTCTCTCTTGCAAAGTCCGAAACAGCGACAGGACCGTCCTCTTTGCCAAAGCTTCTGGTAAAGCCGTTAGAATTTTTTTTCCTGCTGGTCGTGCCTATCTTTGAGACTAGGCACAGCGGGTGACTTCCTCCACTGCTGAGGGCAGTGTGTGCCCTTGGAGACTCTGAAGACTGCTCTTTCAGGCTGTGTTTGGGATTGAGGGGATGTTCCAATGGAGAGGAGCTCGTATTAGTTACACGATGGAGCCCGACATAACATTCACCTCTCTGGGAGGCCACTAGCTGTAATGAGGTTTCTGAAGATGGAGGGAAGGGACTGTGGCCAAACCGTGTGAAGCATGTCTCTCCTCTTGACCCCTCCTGGCTTCCAAAGGGCAAAAGTGGACTCGTTGCTTTGACAACAGTAGAGGGAACCTAAACAATTCCAGAAGGAGCTCTGGGTCCAGGCACAGCTCCTGAGGTGATTTCCTGGAAGTGCAGGGGAGAGGCAACTCATCGATGTGCTCTTCAGGATTCCAGCCACCTTCTTCCAAACGAAGTGACACAAGTGCAAGGCCCTGGAGGGCTCATCTCCTGCCTTGGAGGGCAGGGAACCAAAGCTACCTTGGGAGCAGATTCTGTCTCCCATCCATCTCCAGTTTCCTGTGTTTACTCCAGCGTTTTCCTTCTTGGATGGTGGAAACTCCTCCAGATGTCAAAGCTTGTTGCGAATAAAGCTGAGAAAGAGGGTCATGTATCCAAATCGACATGTGTATTTCTTCCTGGATTGGAAGCGACTGCAGTCACCGGGATGGGAAAGCGTCATAAAATCTTAACACCCAACTCAGGAAAAAAGGGCCAGATTGGGTTTAGGGGATTGAATGTGTAAATGGGGGGAGTCAGATCATAGAAGCAAAAATCACCTTCCACCGACTGCAGACAAGTCAGGGAAGCTGTACCTGATGTTAATGACCTTGTTTTGAACTAAAGTCACATGCAATGTTTTCACCATGTATGTTTCTTTTATTTCTTAACTCCCTGCTCCAAGTTTTGCCATTAGGTAAGTATTGCTCCAAACCCCTCCCTCATCTGCTAATGGGTAATGCTTCTTTCACGTGATCTCATACATTTCCACATCTCTGAGAACACGGGGGAGGGATGGCAGAAGATGGGGGACTCTGGGTTTCAGGACTGGGAGCATGGCAGGAATAATTACAGTGGAGGAAAACCTGGCAGACACCTAGCACCCTTGGAAGCCAGCCCATTTCTTCTGAGCCCAGAGCCAAGCGAATGTACCTACTGGTCGGGGCAACCAGAGGGCAGCAGCCTTTCATTGTGGGTCCTGCCTCTGCCCCAAGCCCGGAGTGGCTAAGAGCAGCCTCTGAAATACACCAACCCACTGTTTCTCAAAAGTAGGAATCCTTGCCCTATGGGGGGAAATGTACCTGTCCCTTTAAAAAGAAGTTTTAGCTTAGTTATCCACAACTGCACAAAGAAAATGAGCCTCACGCTTAGAACAAGAGGTAGCAAAGTATTCAACAATCATCAGACAGATTTGTATATGTATTTGTTAATATTTATGCTTTGCTTAATCCCTTCTGGGGACAAAAAGCCACTTTCTTGGCTGTTCCTTGTGCCTCAAAAGCATGGGAATGGAGTCTTAAAAAACAGTATCTTACTTCCTAAATTACCCCTGACCTAGATTTCCCAGGTGGAGACCAGATACTGGAAAGTAGTGAAGCCTATCACCATGAGAAGTTTGCACCTTATTCTGCAGATAACCGGACACTGAGGGTGTGTGCCTGCATTTTTCAAAAGTTGTGTCAGGATCCCAGCAGCAATACTTTTTCCACGGCTCTGCCAGACAGGAATAATGGGAAGCCGGGAGACCATAAATATTATTCCCAGTGTCCAGATGAGAGATAAACCATAATCTTTTTTTTTTTAAGATTTTATTTATTTATTTGACAGAGAGATCACAAGTAGGCAGAGAGGCAGGCAGAGAGAGAGAGGGAAGCAGGCTCCCTGCTGAGCAGAGAGCCTGATGTGGGGCTCCATCTCAGGACCCTGAGATCATAACCTGAGCCGAAGGCAGAGCCTTTAACCCACTGAGTCACCCAGGCACCTGGAGATAAACCATAATCTTAAACATCTAGACTAATAGATAGTGGTCTAATAGATAAGTAGTGTGATCCACATGTGTAATTTTTAATATTCCAGTAGCCATATTGAAGACGAAGGAAAAAGGGGTGCGTGGATGGCTACGTTGGTTAAGTGTCTGACTTCAGCTCAGGTCATGATCTCAGGGTCCTGGGATCCAGCCCTACGTCTGGCTCTCTGTTCATGGGGGACTGCTTCTGCCTCTCAGTCTCCCTCTGTTCTCTCTCTCTCAAACAGATAAACAAAATCTTTAAAAAAAAGAGGGGGGGGGGCGCCTGGGTGGCTCAGTCGTTAAGCATCTGCCTTAGGCTCAGGTCATGATCCCAGGGAGCTGGGATCGAGCCCCGCATCGGGCTCCCAGCTCGTTGGGAGGCCTGCTTCTCCAGCTACCATTCCCTCTGCTTGTGTTCCCTCTCTCGCTGTGTTTCTCTCTGTCAAATAAATAAAATCTTAAAAAATAAATAAATAAAAAGGAAAAAGAAATAGGTGAAGTTAATATTAATATTATAAGTTAATATTTTAATAATATATTTCACCAAATATATCTAAAACATCATTGCAACATGTAACAATTATTAATAAGTTATTTTACCATATTGCTGTAAGTCTTAGAAATGCGGTGTATGGGGGCGCCTGGGGGGCTCAGTTGGGTAAGCCTGGGATTCTTGATGTCCACTGAGGTCATAATTTCTGGTGGTGAGATACAGCCCCCAGCCCCCTCTGAAGATTCTTTCTCTCCTTCTTCCTCTGCACCACTGCCGGGATATCCCCCCTCCCCGCACTTGTAAGCGGTCTCTCTCTTAAAAAAAAAAAAAAAAAAAAAAAAAAGGAAAGAAAAAAGAAATGCGGCTGGATAACTTAAGAGCACATGTCAAATTCCTTTGCTAAATTTTAAGCACTCAAAGGGAAATGTGGGTCTGTTAAAACAAAGTTGTTGAACAGAAAAATACTCCACACTGCTTCAATTTTTCATACAAATGAACTAAAATTAAATACAATTTAAATTTCTGGTCGTCAGGCACACGAGCCACATTTGAAGTTCAAAAGGCACAGATGGCTACGGGCTACTGTACTCTGCAGAGCACTTTTGGATTGTAAACACGTTCACACCTTGCGCCAGACCTTGCAGCCTTGAGGCAGGCCACCAAGCGCGGGGAAACCTCGGGCCCTGCAGTTCGGGGATACGTTCACCAGGTGGCACTAAAGCAAACACCCTCGCCGGCTCGAGACCGGCGCCCAACCCCGGAAGCGAAATCCCAAGGTTGCACGCAGTTCCTCCGGCTTTCTCCACCTCCGGATACAACCTACCCGATCTGGGGTCCGACAGCGTGCAGCCGGGCAGGATGGGCGGGAGAGCAGAGCGGCGGGGTCTGCAGAGCGAGTGAAGAGCTGGGAGCAGGTCCGGTGTGCCACGCGGAGCCACGCAGGGGCGGTGGGCGCGCAGACCCGGCGTACGACGGCGCGGACCGCAGAGCCCCCGCCCGAGAGCGCGTCGCCCGCCTTCTCCCGCGAGATCGCCAGCGCTGGGCCCGAGCTCCCACTAACCGCACCCAGAGTCCGGCCTCCTCTCCAATGTTTCAGAAGTCACGGCCGGCGCTGCTGCAGCCTCAAGATGTTGGAGACAAGGTGGAGACGCTTATGGTAAACTGCGGGGAAGGGACACAGGGGTTCCGAAACTGCCGGCTCGTAAAGGGGAATTCGGGAGATAGCCAAGGGTCAGCGGCCCTCTGGGAACCTTTTCCGTCCCCTGGATGTGCGCAGAACGGGTTGGGGACGTGGCGGGAAAGGTATGGATTGATCCAGGGGATTGAAAAGGGTAGGGCGAGGGAGGAGAAGAGTTGCAGCCCCCTCGGGACAGACAAGCGACGATCTCTCTGCTGCTCTGGCGACCGGGTAGAGTGGGCGGAATTGCCGGGGCCTTGGGAATGTCAGGGAGTGTGCCCGTGCAACCGTGAGCGACGTGCGGTTGCCACTGGACGTTGCTTTGAGTTGGATGCCTGGAGCGACAGAGGTGGAAGGACGCTTGGGCAGGTATCTGGACCACGGCAAGGCCCAGTAGTAGCGCCAAACCGGAGAAGCGGTGGGTGCCCGAGGGAGGTGAGTCAGGACTGCACCCGGCCGCAGGGAAGGAAGAGACGACAGCCTCTAGGCCTCCACCTAGCCGGCGGGGAACTGGTGGGGCGGGTGGCGCCCGCGAGGCCACGCCCCTGAGTTCGGATTGGCTGTCGCGGTCGCGCCGCCGGGCCTTCATTGGTAGAGGCGGAGGCGGGGCTGGGCAGGCGGGTCCCGGAGGACGGTCAGGCAGAGTAGCCGCTGGCTGGGGGTGCAGGCGGGAAACGCAGGACTTAAGCCGCGAGGGCGGCTAATCGCTGCCACCCACATTCGCTCTGAGGTCCTGTCCGTCAGCACCGGCGGGGGGGATCTGGGTGGTTTTTTTTAATCCTTAAAAAAAGGCAGTGGCTGCGGCTGCAGTTCTACTTTCCATCTCTGAAAGCGTGCTTACCTACTTCTCTTTCTGGGTCCTCCAGCTCTGGCCTGGAGACTTGATTGGACTTAGTTTTTTAAAGGAAATTATGAATTGCTTGTGGGAGGGGCACCTGGGTGGCTCAGTCGTTAAGCATCTGCCTTCTGCTCGGGTTATGATCTCAGGCTCTTGGAATCGAGCTCCGCTTCTGGCTCCCCGCTCGGCAGGAAGCCAGCTTCTCCCTCTCTCCTACTTGCTTGTGTTCCCTCTCTCACTGTGTCTCTCTGTCAAATAAATAAATCTTCAAAAAAAAAAAGAGAGAGAGAGAGTGCTGTGAGATCTCGAGGTGTTGTACATAGATGCCTTTTACCCGGTGCTGCTCAGGGGAGGGTGGGTTAGTAGGGTTGAGGCAGGAGACTGCCAAGGAGGCCACTGGAATAGATGGGTGTGGGCCGCCTCTGGCAACACTGGGCAACATGGCAGCATGGGCAGGACTGGGTCATGAAGCAGTAGGTACAGTGAGGAGTCTCACTGTCTCCCAAACTTGCCACTGGAATGTCTCGCGGAGTGGAGTAGCTGCGGGAGTGTGAATTACTGACCAGGTTTCCATTTTGGAGTGGGGGGGGTTGGGGGGGTGTTCTTGCGGAAGGGTGCTGAGCCGAACTGGCTGTGGGCGTGGTGCAGTGCGGTGCCCTGTGGTGTGGCCCTGAGGGGCTGTGGCGGTGGAGATAAGAAGAGCAACATCTGAGGCTGAGGGAAGGGAGCAGCCTCAAAAGGAGCCCCAAACCAAGAGGCGGCCAGCTGTTTGAAATGCACCGGACAGGCCAAGTAAGAGAAGGCTTCTAGGGCAGGAAAGGGCAGGACCTTGGTGAGCGGAGGGGCAGCTTTAGCTGGATGGCAAGTGGTGGGGGCTGAGGGGTGACTAGCCCAGAGGGAGTGGAGGTGATGTGGCATCAGGCTGGAAAGACGGGGGCTTTGAAGCTTCCTGCCAGAAGATGCCAATGGAAGGATGAGACCAAGAAGCACAGACCCTTGGGAATATGGCTTAGCATACCCTCACCCCCCTCCTTGGGGGACTGGGAATGGCGTGCTGACAGACTGGCAAGGTAGACACATTTTGCTTGGTTGTATGTGTTGTGTTACCACTTTTGTCACCCCTGGATACTTTCCAAGCCATTTGAACAGAATTATGACCTTCAGTATTTATGACGTGCATTTTTCCTTTTTTTTTTTTTTTTTTAGTCTTTTAAGTCATTCCAGTTCTAATTTGAAACTTGCTCGTTTGGTAGAAATGTGGCGTGATCTCTCTTCCCCGTGAAACAAAAAGAACCACAGGTTACAAACATTTTAGTGTTCTGGGTTGGTGGCTGTAGGGGTACAACCAGCGACTTCATTTTCAGAGTGTCTTAGGACAGCAGTTGTCCGTGCATTCAAGAATAATAGTGTGAATGCCATTTAATGAGGAGAGAAGATCTTTTTGGATGGCCTTTGCCAAGTCTCTTGTTTGGAGAAGAGCGCTTTTATTTCCTGGTTGGATTTTTAAATGTGCCTTTTCACAACCATTCGTGGTTGAGTGGATTCTGAGGCAAGCTGTGAGGTCTCTAGTGTGGTGGGCTCAATGAAGTACATTGGGGCTTTGCCCTTCCTGGTGGTGCCTCTAGATTAGCCACGGTGTGGGACTATCCTGGTTTAAGGGACAACCAGCAGACCCAGGGGTAAGGAGTGGCTGCTGGTCTACCCGACCATCTGTGATCTACTTAGGTCCCAGGGAGATGTGATGCGTGGGTAGAGAAAGAAAGCTTTTAATTAAGAAAGTTCATAGGTTTTACAGGAAGTGGTCCATATTTTACATTGAACCTCAGCTTATGGTTTCACTTCCTATGTCTCCCTCCTGTAAATATCTACAGGTCCTATAACCAAGAAAGCCTGGCAACCAGCAGTTCACCCACTAGGTTCAGTTGATTTTGCCTCTGTGAAGATAAGGAGATGGCCTATAACTTTTGTCCTCAGGACAGAGAGGGAGGTGTGGTTGGCGGCCTAGTTCATGGGAGGACATAGACGGATTTCTCATTCTCAGTACTAAGGCCAGAGAGATCCCCTCCAGCTGGGTATTATGCTCTCCACCACATTCCGTGCTGTTAATTCCCGAGTTCACTTTTCCCTTCTCTGAAGTGGCACCAGGAGGTGGTTTTCTAAACCACCGGCCCAGAGGAAAAGACTGGTCTCGGTGTGGAGATAGCTGAGAAAACTTTGTGGCCACAAAGTTGCTGACTCAGTGTTCTCTTGCCCTGAAGTTGCACCCAGTGATCAAGGCTTTCCTTTGTGGCTCCATCAGTGGGACCTGCTCCACCCTCCTTTTTCAACCCCTGGATCTCCTCAAAACGCGCCTGCAGACTCTCCAGCCCTCAGACCATGGGTAAGGCCTGCTGCTCCCCCACCCCATTTCTTTGAGGAATGGGTTTCAACAACTCCTCTCAGACACAGGAGCATCTCAACTGTTAAGTCAACTGGCATTGTGTTGGATGCTTCAAGAGAAACACACGCCATGCCCAACTTCAATTTGACATTTCCTGTTAAATGAAATGGGGTCCTTCTCTGGGGTTACCATCCTGGGATCTGCCTTGATGACTTTTGCATGTTATTGGGCTAGCCTATAATGTCATGACTGCACTGTCCGGTACAAGTAGCGTGGGTAGTTTTCTGGAAATAACGTGTCTCTTGTCTGCCCCACATTGGGCTCAGCACTGTGGGAAGTAGACCAAATGCATGTAACATGGGACACCATCCCATTGCTTGCCATGTGAATCAACAGATAAACACGTCTGTGCCAAATCATGAACGTATGGGAACCCAGAGTTATTCCAAGATGTGTTGTAGAGACTCTTGAGTGCTCTTAGGGAAGAAGTCATACCAAGAAGTTTTTGGATGGGAAGTTCTTTGATGAGGACGGGGTCTAAGTGATTTTTCTTTTCTTCCCTGCCTCTGTTTTGTCTGCCTTCAGATCCAGACGCATTGGGATGCTGTCTCTGCTCTTGAAGGTGGTTCGCACGGAAAGTGTTCTGGGCCTTTGGAAAGGGATGTCCCCTGTAAGCTGCCTTTTCGGTCTTCTCTTGCACCCTCTGCTGTCATAGCTAGCCCTTTGTCATGCAGCTCACATATCCCCTCTTGTAAGAATAGGCAGGTGCCAGAAGCGGTGGGAAGACTTTTGTGGTCTCCTTCCTGTCACATGTTGCCGCTCGCTCCTGTTGGAGGGCTCGGGGAAGTATCTTTACTCCCTAGATACAGCTTGTTGGAGCAGTAGCCAGTCTAGAGCAGACGCAGCGGGTGCCCCAGCTGCCAGCATATCCTTGCCCTTGCCCTTGCCCTTGGGTACAAGCAAGCCGCACCTGCGTTTCTTTACCTGCAGGCTTTTTCTGGCCCTAGGAACTCAATTTGCTGGGAGTGCCAGGGCACGAATGCCCACCCAGCCCAGTGGAAGATGATAGTTGATGTTTAAAGACCTCACTCACCCTCCTCAACTACACGGATTCAGATCCAGAGCTCCCCTCCACCCCAAAGGGATTCTGATGTCCAGGGCAGTAATGCATTGGGTAGCCTGCCTTTGGTTGGCCGCCTTCTCCCCTCTCTTCCCCATTCTCTTATTGGTGTTCCCTCCACCCATTCAGTCAACTACTTGCATGCAAATCTCCATCTTTTGGGAAAACCCAGCTAAGACAGTATCATCTCACAGTGTCCTTCTGGCCTTCCTTTCCTCCCTCTGTCTCCGCAGTCCATCGTAAGGTGTGTCCCTGGCATTGGCATCTACTTCGGCACTCTCTACTCCTTGAAGCAGTACTTCCTGCGAGGCCACCCCCCAACGGCCCTGGAGTCGGTCATCCTGGGAGTGGGCTCTCGCTCGGTTGCAGGCGTGTGCATGTCACCCATCACTGTGATCAAGACACGTTATGAGGTGAGTCCGACTGCTCTCGGCCTTCAGGGTGGGTAAACAGAGACACCGGGCTTTCATCAAGTGGCCACCCATGTCAGCTCCGATTTAGAAACTAAAATCGAGGCCGCTGTGGTCAGAGAATAAAAGCCACATGGGAACCAGGGCCCATGGTGCCTAGTGTTGCCACATACCCCGAAATCAGGTGGGTTCGTCGCTCAAACCCAGGGCCACCGCCGCACCAGCCACGGGTCCTGTGCTTCCTTGCAGAGCGGGAGGTACGGCTATGAGAGCATCTATGCAGCCCTGAGGAGCATCTATCGCACAGAGGGGCACCGGGGACTCTTCAGCGGCCTGACGGCAACACTCCTTCGTGATGCACCCTTTTCCGGAATCTACCTGATGTTCTACAACCAGACCAAAAACATCATGACTCATGGTACGGACGAAAGAAGGCGTGGTTGGAGGTGGGGAGAGATACCTCTGAGACTTCATAGCCTCACTGCTCTCTCTGCGATAGGAGACTGTTTATTATTTTTAGCAGAGTTTTAGGAATGGAGCCAGGTCTGCCTCGTGTCAAGGGTCGGGCCGGGTTCTAGGACACAGTGGCGGTCATGACAGACTTGGCCCCCTGCCCGTTCGAATTTATCATCTATTACGGCAGAGTGCTGGTAGTACAGTGATTCTTGAGTGGGGTGGGGGAGGAATAAAGCATGTTTGGAAGGAATCCTGCAATGATACCTGGCGGATTTGCCTGATCTTTAGATTGCTGGGTCCCACCCAAGGGCCTCCTACATCAGAAACTTTGGAGTAAGACCTGGGAGTCTGTATTTCTCAAGAAGCACTTGATCTGATTCTTATCAGACGATTTTGATGAGGTTAGGGAGGTGAGCACCTCCCCTTGCCGCGTTCCCAGTTATGGTGGTTTTGAGACCTCTATTTGGGTGGAGAGCAAGGCGCCAGACGGCAGGCATTCTGGCAGACCAAGGCTGCCCGGAAGCTCACGTTGGTCACAACGGACACACGCAATAGGCTGTGAGCATCCACCCAAGTACAGCCAGGTTCTGATAGAAACACATCCTGTTGAATGAACCTGCATTCAATAAAGTGTCTCCCCGGAGAACTTGAGCAAGGAAATGCAACCCAGGTCGTGTAAAGTGGGAGAACCAGCATGCCCCCATTATGACATGACAATGGTAATCAATGGAGTTGGGTGCTTTAGAAGTTTGCTGCTCTGCTGTAGGCACCAGGAGATGGGACGCTTCCGGTCACGGCCTTATGTTGCCACAGAAAGTTAGGACAATAAGGGAGCTTGGTGTACATTTTTTACTTCTCTTTATGTATGAGTGTTTATTGCAATCCATTTAAGAGTAAGTTGCAGGAGTGATGCCCCTTTACCCTTAAATTAAATACCTCCATGTGTGTTTCCTAAGAACAAATATTTCTCATATAACCATCTCCTCAAGACTAGGAAATTTAATCTAGATACTGTTCTTTAGTCTGCAGTTCCTATATCAGGAAGCTCGTGCCATTGGTTCAACCCATTGTGGGTGATGTTAACTTTTTGTCACTCGGACAAGATGGCGTCTCCACTGAAAACTCATTTTTTTCTTTTGTAATTTGGAAGCCTCTGTGGGGAGGTACTTTGAATCTGCATAAATCTATATAAAACAGCCTGTCCTCTCACCCAAGTGTTTGAGCCTCAGTCTCAGTCTGAGCCTCAGTCTCAGTTGGTGGTTCTTGCCTGAATCAATTTTGATGGTGATAGTTGTAAAAAAAAAAGGCAAATTTGAACTCCATGACTCCCATCTCCATTTAGTTACACCTTTAAATGTTTTTACTTCTTAACCCCATTTGAATCTAGACCCTTCTGACTTTGCCAAAGAATTAGTGGGCAACCTGGTATTGATATTTATGTGAGATTCATTTGTAACTGAATGTTGCCTTTGTCCTGTTTCAGACCAGTTGGACTCGGTCCTTATTCCCGCTGTAAATTTCAGCTGTGGGATCTTCGCTGGCATTCTGGCCTCCCTGGTGACTCAGCCCGCGGATGTTATCAAAACTCAGATGCAGCTCTCCCCAATGAAATTTCGGTGGATTGGCCAGGCAGTGATACTCATTTTCAAAGTAAGGCTGTGGAGTAAATATTGCTTCTTATTGTAGTTAAGGCGCCCTCTCTCTCTCTCTCTCATGGAAGTTGGTGTCCTTTACACATTAGATTCAGCTGGCGAACTTTAAAAAGTCCCCACCCCAGGTCACAACCTGGGCTGCTTCTATCTGAATCCTGAAGGCAGGTGAAGCCTGATCAGTAGCTAAGTTCCCCAGCAATTCCGGAGTCTTGCCAAGGTTGACAATCCCTGCTAAAAACCTGTGGTTGGCTGCGTAGGGGGAACTGACTACCTTAGGACAACCTGTGATACTAGTTAAAGTTGGCAGATTGCCGGACTCTACCCCAGCCCTCTCGGGTCAGGGAACCTGGGAGGGCCTGGTCTGCTAATGATCAAGGACCTAGGAGGAATTCAAGTCAGAAAAAAATGACGAACACATCACTTGGTCTCCAGAAATTTGCTTTAATGCAAAGGGACAGAAAATGGTATTATGGAAGATAAGTACAGTAGACATAAAGTACACTTACTTACACCATTTAAAAGCCGCTGAGTTGGGTCCTTTGGAAGCATGTACTGTTAACACACACCAGATATTCTTGTACAAGCTGAGTTTTTATATTTTTCTGTACGTCTCAGTGTTTCTGTGTAGCAGAAGAAACAGTGTGAGCATAGGTATCTTGTATCTGTCTCGCCCCAGATGTAGACAAATATTTGTGAATCTGATCATATTCCTCACCCTGCTCGGGTTGCCTGCTTTCTTATTCTCTATACCTAAAAGCCTGAACTTTGAAAATAATATTCTTCAGTGTGTATGAAAATGACAGGAATGATAACGATAGGAATGAATCAATCAGTCCAGATTTTGAAGGAGGAGTAAGGGGTTTTGTTTTGTCTTTAATGCTTACGCAGGAACATCAAGAGCATACAGTGAATTATGCAAAGATGCTCCCTCCATGAGGCGCCTGGGTGGCTCAGTGGGTTAAAGCCTCTGCCTGCGGCTCAGGTCATGATCCTCAGGGTCCTGGGATCCAGCCCCGCTTCAGGCTCTCTGCTCAACAGGGAGCCTGCTTTCCCCTCTCTCTCTCTGCCTGTATCTCTGCCTACTTGTGATCTCTCTCTGTCAAATAAATAAAATCTTTATTTAAAAAAAAAAAAAAAGATGCTCTCTCCACTTAGACAAATCACCAAAAAGCCACTTTTTCCTCCAGCCTGGAGCCAGGTCCCAGGGCTGGGCATGCACACTGTGGCCTGGATCTCGCCTGCTAGTCGGGGCTTGGTCCGAATGGGAGTTGCACGAGCTATCCAGCTGCATACAGCCACCCTGTAGAAGGATTTGCAGCTGAGAAACATTCTGCATAAAGCAAGCATAAAGAGATAAAACTTTGCAAAGAAATTACACCAAAAAAAATTTTTTTTTAGTTCGTCTCCTTAACTTATTCATTTTAGTTCGTCTCCTTAACTTTTTAGTTCGTCTCCAAAACTTATTCACAGTTTTGGCATTATCTATAAAAATCCAAAAACTGAGGCTCACCGACGGGGTACCAGAGACCCTCACTCTCGCAGTAGGTGTATTCATTGTGCTGCTACTCTGCTTCCAGAATGTTCATGTTCATTTTCCTTTTAGGATTATGGGCTCCGAGGCTTCTTCCAAGGCGGTGTCCCACGGGCCCTCCGCAGAGCTCTGATGGCAGCGATGGCGTGGACCGTGTATGAGGGGATGATGGCCAAGATGGGCCTGAAGTCCTGACCAAGAGGGACTGGGAAAAGACCGGCTCTGTTGCCCTCCCCGGCTCTTACCAAGGGCTGCTGCTTCGTCTCACCATCCTGGAGTCAGATGAAGTCCCATCTGGAAAGCCAGGCAGACGTGTCCCAGACTGAGCAGAGAATGGGGGGCCTGACTCCAGCCTTCGGAATCTCCCCAAAGAGGAGTTACTGACGCCTACTGCACACCGGGGAATTAGGAGAAGGGCTTGCGCCTCCTGCTGGCTTACTTGAAAAGGCCTTTCTGGAAAGATCCGCGTCAGGTGGTCTGCTTCAGACACCCACCTACACCAGGCTGCCTGTTTGGATGTGTCCCTGGGCCAGGCATCACACGGCCAGAGGGGCTGCGGCTGTGAGGAGCTCCAGCAGCGGGGAAGCCAGTCTGCGGAAAGAGAGAGGTTCTTGTCACCAGGCTTTCGTCTGTGTCTGGGGTGCTGGCGGGATGAGGAAGAAAAGATGTCATTACTTAACTGGTTACGGATCACCTTCTCAGAGGCTCTGAAGAAGTGGGGGGAGGGGCTGCCTAGCCTGGAAGTGTCCAAATAACGAATTTTGTTCTTGGCCTCTGCGCTGTTCCAATTCTAAATTGTTCTGGCATTTTTTTGCAGCTGAAGTTCGCATAAATAAAGTGAAGCACTTTATCACTGGAAACTGGAAAACCTAAATAGTGTCCTTCTTGTATTCTAAAATAACCCAGTTGCCTAAGGTGGCTGGCTCTTAACCCATCTAAGTCCGAAAATCGAAACATTTATTTTGTTATTTATTTAAAAAAATTTTTTTAAAGATTTTATCTGTTTGACAGAGAGAGACAGATCAAGAGAGGGAACACAAGCAGGAGGAGTGGGAGAGGGAGAAGCGGGCTTCCCGCTGAGCAGGGAGCCCAATCTGGGGCTCAATCCCAGGATCCTGGGATCATGACCTGAGGCAAAGGCAGACACTTAACGACTGAGCCACCCAAGCGCCCCTAAACATTTTTTTAAACAGCTTTATTTCACACATTGTACAATTCACTCATTTCATATAAGCCATTCGATGGTTTTTGAAACTTTTCAGAGTGGTACAGCCATCACTATGAATCCGTTTTAGAAGATCTCGGGGTTTACAATTAATCCTCATACTGAGCCCCAACCCTCAGCCACCACTGATCTGCTTTCTGTCTATAATTTGCCTTTACTGTACACTTCATAGAAATATAGTCGTACAGGGGCACCTGGGGTGGCTCAGTTGTTAAGTGTGCCTTCGGCTCCGGTCATGATCCCAGGGTTCTGAGATCGAGTCCCTCATCAGGCTCCCTGCTCAGCGGGAAGCCTGCCTCTCCCTCTCCCACTCCCCCTGCTTGTGTTTCCTCTCTGGCTGTGTCTCTCTCTCTCTCAAATAAATAAAATCTTAAAAAAAAAAATATATATATATATATATATATATATATATATATATATATATAGTCATACAGTTTGTAGCCTCTTGCATCTGGCCTCTTTCACTAAGCGTAATGTTTTTGAGGTTTCTGCATATGGCATATTCAACACTATCCTTTTTTTGTGTTAATGGCCAAATAATACTGTGTGCCCGTACAAGATTTTATTTATCCATTCATCAGTTGACGATTATATTATTTGAATGGTTTTTACTCGGGGGCTTTTATGCATGATACTATGAACATTCATGTTCAGGTGTTTGTGTGGACTTATGTTTTCATTTCTCTTGCGTAAATAGATGCCCAGGAGTGGAACTGCCAGATCACGGGGTAACTGTTGAGCCACTGGGAAACGGCCAGGCTGTGTGCCATCCAACATTCCCACACCCACAGTGCAGAAGGGTTCGGGTTTCCCCCACATCTTCCTCAACGCTTGTTATTGTTGTGTTTATTATAACCACACTCGGGGGTTCCCAGGTGTTTCTATCAACTTAGAACTTAGTTCTAACTTAGGAAAGAGCCATTATGTTATCCAAACAGCAGGAAGGGGAATTTTGGTCTCCTGGTTAGGAATATGGACTGTGATCTAGGCGGTTCTGGATGGAAAGCCTGGTTCTCTACTTATTTAGACATAGTTGCAATTGTTCCTGGGAAGTGGGGATACTAATGGTGAGGGTAAACGGAGCAGATGTTTCTGGCACCCTGGGTTAGTCTCCTAGGGCTGCCACAACAAATGACCACAAATTGGGTAGCTTCTAGCAGAAATGTATTCCCCGGGTTTGGAGCCTATGAGCCTGAAATCAAAGTGTCAGCAGGGACGTATGTTCTCTGAAGGCTATAGGGGAGGATAGCTCTGGTCTCTCTGGGCTCCCGGGGTTGCTGGCAATTCTTGGCACTCATCTCTCCAACCTGGCTCTGTCTCCACAAAACCACCTGTGCATCTGTCTCTGTGTCCAAATTTCAAAGACACCGGTAATTGGATTACAGCCCACCCTCCTCTAGAATGACCTCAACCCGATTACATCTGCAAAGACCCTATTTCCAGAGACCCTATTTCCAGATAAGGTCACGTTCTTACGGGCTAGAGTGGGGGTTAGAACTCCCAGTGTACTCTTTTTGGAGGACACATACTAAGTTTAATTATAAGTTTAAGTTTATACTTTAGGGTTTGGGTTAGTGTCCTAGTCATGGGCACCTGGATGGCTCAGTGGGTTAAGCAATGGCCTTCGGCTCAGGGCATAATCCCGGAGTCCTAGGATCGAGTCCCACATCGGGCTCCCAGCTCCATGGGGAGTCTGCCTCTTCCTCTGACCTTCTCCCCTCTCATGCTCTCTCTTACTGTATCTCTTCTCAAATTAATAAAATCTTTTTTAAAAAGGTTAAAAAAAAATAAAGTGTCCTAATCAAAATAATAAAGGAGTATAGGAGAGGACAGATAGGATCCTAATCTCAGTGGCACAGAATCCCCCTGGGACTTGGCGACACGTGTGCATGAGGCCCTGGGCCAAGGAAAGTAGGAGATCAGGTAAGACTGGAAATGTGCTGGGACGAGAATGGAGGGAAGGCAGTCACCATGGATATAGTGGCTGCCTCCGAAGAACTGGGCTCTTGGCAGGTTGGGGCAGAGATGAGGCCCAGGGTATAGACTTCAATTTGCTCACCTTATACTTGACTGGTGAATTTCAGTCACAAGAGTCACCTTTTATGCTCATGATGATGTGGTTTTGGAATACAGGTAAGGTTCAGTGGGGTGGGGTCCTGAGGTGAGCACCAAGAAAGAATCCTTGAGATATATTTGGTGCAAAATGAGGTTTATTAAAGCACAGGACGGGATCTGTGGGCAGAAAGAGCTGTTGCCTCGAGATATAAGGGGGTGGCAGATTATATACTATCTCAAAAGGCTTTTTATATGTTAAAGTAGACTCAAAGGGTACCTGAGGCCTTGCCATTGTCAAGTTTGTTTTTCCCTCTAACAAGGCATTAACATGAAGATAGTTGGGAGCTTCCTGGAGGAACTTGACACTCGACCCGCTTCAGGTCCCTGGGCTGCAGGTTATAAGAACATTTAATTGTATCTACATTTCCTGCTGGAAGATAGGTTATTGATAGAAATGCTATGTTCTTATAAAATGCTAAGACATTTGTAAACTGAGGGAGACTCATGTCTTGCAGGATATAATTTAACTATTTGTTTTTCCTTTCCTTAGCTTTAGGGCATCCAGGAGTGCCTGAGGAATGTCAACTAAATCCCGTCTGGGGAGAGGGGGATTGTGGGGTATCAGCTTCTAATTCATCCTCAGCTTGCCTTCGGTTCCCTCATCAATTAGAATGTTCTTTTGGGGCAAAAAAAAAAAAAAAAAAAAAAATCAGGGGCACCTGGCTGGCTCCGTGGGTTAAAGCGTCTGCCTTTGGCTCAGGTCATGATCTCAGGGCCCTGGGGTCAAGCCCCGCATTGGGCTCTCTGCTCAGCAGGGAGCCTGCTTCCCCCTCTCTCTCTTCCTGCCTCTGCCTACTTGTGATCTCTCTCCCTCTGTCAAATAAATAAAATCTTTAAAAAAAAAATCATAAGATTTGGAGAAACAGCCTCATTTCCTCTACATATGGAGTCAAACTGGTATTTGCCCTTTTTAACCTTGATTCCAAAGGCAAGCGGCCCTGGATATCTCCATATCCCAGACCCCAAGAATTTGGTTTTCCTCTTCTGCAGTTTGTCACAGCTATTAAAGTTTGTGAGTTTCAGCTGGCTGGTGCCCAGTGCCTTTAAAAAATGACTTGTGTTTGGCTTCCTCAGACTTAAAGCAAAGTATTTAGAGGCAGAGCTTTGTGGAAGGAAATGCTCATCTGGCCACTACAGGTAAGATCTGGTAAGGCCTGGGCCAGAAAAGGACAGAAGCAAAGATTTCAAGCTCTTGTTACATTCAGTTTCCAGAAATATATTACAAAATATTTCAGTCACCAAGAGTAGAGCAAATGGTACATTGGCCCTTCATTCCCATCACTGAGAGGATTATCAGGATATTGCTACCTTTCGTTTTTCTACTCTCCCCTTTATGGAGTCTTTAAAAAAGCAGAATCCAGACATCACACCATTTCACCCTTCCATAGCTCATCTCTAAAAATTTGCATGTCTAAAAACCAACGAACATTTTCCTTACATAACTACAATGTTATTATCCCACCTGGAAATGTTAACAAATTTGTTGCATGGCATCCAATACCCAGCCCATATACACATTTCCAATTGTCTCAAAGTGGATTTTTTTAGGGGAGCCTGGCTGGCTCCGACAGTGGAGGAAACCTGCTAGATCTTAGGGTCCTGACTTGGAGCCCCACATTCAGTGTAGATGGTGTGGGATACAAAGGCAGAAAGAACTGTAGATAAGATTAAGTGTCCTTATACTTGAGGCAGGCAGAGTATAAAGTTCCTCCAGGAAGCTCCCACCTCTTAATGCTAATGCTAGAGGGAAAAACAACCTAAGTTTGACTAGAGCAAGGCCTCAGCTTTCCACTGATTCTTCTTTAGCATATGAAAATCCTCTTGGAACTCCCCATACCTTGATGTCCCCCAACCTCAAAAGTATGTTAATCTGTTGCTTCTCACAATCCTGGGGCTGCAGCCGCAGCAGCGGTAGTACTTTCTGCCCTTGAGTCCATCCTCGTGCTTTAATAAAACCACCTTTTTGCACCAAAGACATCTCAAGAATTCTTTCATGGGGATGCCTGGGTGGCTCAGTGGGTTAAGCCACTGCCTTCAGCTCAGGTCATGATCCTAGAGTCCTGGGATCAAGTCCCAGTAAGGAGCTCCTTGCTCATCCGGGAGCCTGCTTCTCCCTCTGCCTGCTGCTACTCCTGCTTGTGCTCCCTCCCTCCACCCCCCGACAAAAAAAATAAATAATTTTTTTTTTTAAGATTTTATTTATTTATTTCACAGAAAGGAGAGATATCACAAGTAGGCAGAGAGGCGGGGGGGGGGGGGGGGGGGGGG
>CM053603.1:55626390-55682483 GCA_028646535.1 Procyon lotor
TCTGATCTTTGGTTTGGGCTCGGGTCCTGATCTCTGGGCTGTGGGATGAAGCCACTCTAGCTCCTACTCAGCCGGGAGTCGGCTTGAAGAGTCTCTCCTGCCCCTCCCCCCACTCGTGTGCGCGGACTCACTCTCAAATATTTTTACAAAATTAAATCTTGAAAAGAAAGGAAAAAAAGGTTTTGTTTTTGTTTTTTACAGTTGGCGTATTGGAATTAGGATGGAAACAAGGTCCTGAGATTCCTTCACCAGATCTCCCACAGGGTAATTTTGAGGCGAATCACAATTAGAATGAGTTCTTGAGGGCCTCATCAAATCCGAGAACCTAACAGCAGTGACAGTAATGGGCAGTTGCCAAGGTGAGACCTGCTCCCCAAAGCAATGTCGCTTCCATGCTCCCCACCCCCGCCCAGGCTGAGCAGTGGGCATTTCCAACGTCTTGTTGACTTTAAATTCTCAAGTCTCAACTTTTTCACCACTCCCCCTCCAAAATAGCTGGCTGAATGCAATCGTCTCTAGGTGTTATTTTAGCGTCCAAGGTCTTCCCAGTGGTTCTCCAAGTGGGAGCTAGTGGTTTACGTAGAAACACTCTGGATCTAAGATCAGTGGTTCTCAAAGCAGGCTGCACACTGGAATCACCTGAAGAGCTTTAAAAACTGCTGATGTTTGGGTCCGTGCCAGGAAATTCGAATGTAATCAGGCTAGGTTGTGGCCTGGGCACGAGGAGTTTTAAGTTACCCAGGTGACCCTAACGCGTAGCCTTTGGCACAGAGCCACGGAGGAGCCCACTTGAGTCTCCTACACCAGCTCCAAGGGTTAACCCGGCGCTGGCGGGAAGGGGGCGGGGCCTCAAGGCCGGGGCGGGGCCGGAGAGGAAACTGGGCGGGGCCGGAGAGGAAACTGGGCGGGAGAGTCCGGGTCACCGCGGCCAGTACGCTCGGCTGCTGCAGAAACGGGCGGAAACGCCTCCGTTTTTACAAAACAAAGCAGAGAAGCGGGAGGCGTGCGCGGTGTGCGGGGCACTGACCCCGGCGGTGCGTCCCTCGGGTCCGGGCGTTTCGGCATCTTTGGGTGGCGATGGAGAGAGGCCTGGAGAGCTGCCGGCGCTCGGAGTCCAACGGCCTCCAGGCGCCACCGATCAGCCCGGCCGTGGAGCTGCAGAGCCGCGTGCAGGAGATCCTGGACCTGCTGTCCCCGCAGGAACTGAGCAACTTCCGCATCTTCCTCAAGTCGGTGGACGAGGAGCCGCGGGTGACCCCCTTGCGGCTGGAGCTGGCGGGCAACAGCAAGGAAGGGCTGGCGGGTCTCCTGGTCCAGCATTACTGCGAGCCCGCCGCCGCGTCGCGCGTCCTCAACAAGGTGCTGCGGCAGCTACGCCGCGCGGACCTGCTCCGGCGCTGGCAGTGCGCGGCCACCGCGGCCGACCGGGGTGAGCCGGGGGCGGCCAGGTACCCGGGCTGGGGGCGGGGCCTGGTGAGCCGCGGGTACTGGGGCTGGGGGGCCCGGCCCGCGTAAGCGCGGGGTTTGGCCCGGCCACCCAGGGGTTCCTGGCTCGGCTCGGCGGCGGGGCACCGGGTTTGACTGGGGGTGCGGAGGCACGCGGAGCGAGGAGCGGGCGGGCGCCCTAGGAGCCGGTGACGCGCGGCGGGAAGTGGGAGCGGGGGAGAGGGGGCGGGGAGCGGTTCCGAGAGTTCTCGAATGACCCGTTGAAGAGCCGCCATCGGGGTCTACCAGCATATTTTGGGGTGGACTCAGAGATCAGATCGACTCAGCAGGCCTGAGATGCTTTGTTAACATGTACCTTCCAGACACGATGATGCGGGAGGTTTCAAAATGATGCAGTGAGAAGCACGGTATTGGAATTCCCGCTGTCGCATCTCCAGGGGACGTGTTGGGGCGGGGGACCTCTTCTTGCACGCCATGGGACTATTTGCCGTTAATCCAGGAAGGTGTGGTTTATGGTCAAGAAATGCAATATGTAACGTGTTAAGGGAGGTTGGGGCTCCCTCCCTCCAGATTTAATAAACATGCTCACGTAATTTGTGTGTGAGAGAGACAGAGAGAGAAAGCCGCACTTACATGGGAGCCATCGAAGTAGGCACTAAAATATATCGTCGGCGACGATATATTTTATCGACATCATAAGCATCTTAAGCATGCTTAGGATCTGATTGAGCTTTGAGGTGTGTTACCGTTGCTGATGTTTAGATTTGTAATGAGCGGGTCTCAACGTTGATGGCCCACCGAACACGACGTGTAGGCAGACTACCCGCTCGGAGGAGACTTGACCCTCCGCTTGGCGTCACCTGTACCCCTCCCATCACACGTCACCTGTACCTTTCCCATCACGGGAACACTTCTTTAGGTGTTCTCACCTCTTTCGACTTTGAGTCTCTTACTGTTGGCAAAGTGTTTTGTTTTTTCCAGAATCATCGAGACCACACAAAATTATGGCCGTCCACTGTTGGTCGCACCCAATAAATATTTGAATTAAATGCTAACAGATTATGTTAAATTAAAAAAAAAAAACACCTAGTTCCCTTACTTTCTCTGTACCTTTATTGATGTTCAGGAAGTACATGTGCAGTAATGTCAAGCAATTACACCTTGTCCTTTTTATTGCTTGCGTGTCTCTTTCTGCCCTTGCACCTAACTGGGGTCTAAGGGAGGTCTGTTTTAAGTTTCTAGCCTTGTAGGAGTTTGAAAGAGGGTGTGTTCAAAATCCAGGGAACCTGTTCTAAAATGAGTTTAAAGCCTGCTGGACCTGAAAAGGTAAGAGACAACAGAATTCCCTGGGAGGAGCTTCCTGTTAACAGAAATGACAATGGATTTATTGAAAAGGGAAAAAAAATAATGCAGTAATGCCCTTTTCCTTTTTTACTCTCTTTCCATGAAAATTCGTTCAGAGATTCCAAGAAAGATTCTAAAGAGAAGCTATGATTGTGTGGATGGCGAACCGGTAAATATTTTTGCTCTTGCTCCAGCACTATACACACTGGTTAGGAATGATGGTACTTAGCCACTTTAGCTGACATTGGAACATTTTTTGTGCTGCTCTTGTTGGTTAAAGGAAACTATCTGTATGGTTGTCTCAGGTGGTCAGATCTCACTGCTTTCTGTTATGATTGTGAAAGAGAAACATGAGCATTTAAAACCGCTGTGCCAGCATTAGCCAAACAGGGTAGGCACTGCTGTTATTTCTGTTTTATAAATCATGAAAAATGAGGCACTAGAGGTTTGAGGATGACAGGCTGTGTGGCCTTGGACGGCTATATAAATTGCTGATTGTAGGGTTTGTTTTCTTAAGTTTCCTGATGGAAATTTTCAACAAATAAAAAAATAGAATAGAAAGACAAATCTCTCAAACGCTAGCCCAATATACTTATGACCTTTCTTCAGCAAATTAGTAATGTAGAGCCAATCTTGTTTTGTCTGTTCCCTGGCCTCATTATTTTAAAGCAAACCTGGATAACCTATCACGTTCATCTATAGCTTACATTAGTATGAATCTCTAAATCTTTAGTATGAGAAAGAGATTGTTCAAAACAACCGCAATGCCATTATCCTACCTAGAAACAACTTCCTTAATGTGTGCAGAGATGCGGTTGGGATTCAGATTTCATTGACTGGGTCCTGTGTCTTGTGCAGGTGTTTTGTTTGAATCAGGATGCTGACTCATACAAGGTCAACACAATTACAGCCCTTTGCTTTGGTGTCTTAAGGCTCTTAGGATACTTCTCCCTTCTTTAGCCTTTTTCTTCCTGTTTATTTATTGAAGAAACCAGGTTGTCTGTAGAATGTCCCCTATTCTGGATTTGGATGACCACAGCCCTGTGTGGTCATTTACTCTATTCCTCTGTCTGCCATGTTTTCTTAAACGGATGGTGATAGCTTTACATAGGAATTTGAGACTGAGATTGGCCTATTAGTCCTCGTGCAAGGAAGATATTTGAAAAAAGGATAAATCTGGTCATACCTCTCCACCCTCCTTCCCTGACTAATAAGAGAGACAGTCAACCACTGCAGCTCTGATAGGAACTGGGAAACCTCACCACTGATCCCAGAAGAAACTCATTATTTCATATCTGTGATATATTTGGATTTCTGAGTTTGGTTTGGCTTAAATATTTTTGGCTTTCCTGGAAAATAGGACTGTTACGACCTGAGGGGCAAGCGGAAGGCTTTTGTCATGTGCGTGGAGAAGAACAGACCGGGGGCGCACCGGGACATCTGTCTAATGGAGGAGTGGCTTGGCCAGTGCCAGTTTGAGCATACACAGTGCATCGATCCTAACAAAATGGTAAAGTTAAGAACAAAAATGAAAAATTGTGACTTGGATCTCATAATTTTCCTTTATTTATTTTTTAAATTGGGTTTTGTTTTGTTTTAAAGATTTTATTTATTTATTTATTTGACAGAGAGAAAGAGATCACAAGTGGGCTGAGAGGCAGGCAGAGGGAGAGGGAAGCGAACTCCCTGTTGAGCAGAGAGCCCGATGGATGCGAGATTTGATCCCAGGACCCAGGTCATGACCTGAGCCGAAGGCAGAGGCCTTAACCCACTGAGCCACCCAGGTGCCCCTTAAGTTGGGTTTTGGAGGGGCACCTGGGTAGCTTAGTTGGTTAAGCGTCTGACTCTTGGTTTCGGCTCAGGGTCCTGGGATCCAGCCCTGCATCTGACTCCACGCTCAGTGGGGAGTCGGCTTTAGGATTTATCTCCCTCTCTCTCTGTCCCTCCCCCTGCTCTCGCCCCCCCCCCATAAATAAGTAAATCTTAAAAAAATAAAAATTGGGCTTTAATACCTGGCGAGAACCAGGACTTGCTGAGCAGTCCCATGAATATCTTGATAAACTGCTTGATGCTTTTGTAATCTTAAGTGTGTGACACCCTACCTCCACTTCCAGTCAAGCAGGGACCTCTTGGGCTCCAGTCTTGGCTAGGGCTATGCAGTTGAAGAGGGAAGGGGACCCCAGAAGGCATTCTAACCAAGATGGGCAAGGAGGCCCAAGGACAAAGTGTGAGTCTGGAGGAGGCAAGTTCCAGAGCCTTTGGGAGCAGGAAAGACCAAGGAAACCCCTTTGAGAGGTCACCAGAAGGCTGGCCAGAGGCTTTCCGGCAGTGTGGGTCCTTGTGAGGTTCACTTGGAACCTGGAAGAGGTGTAGAGAGGGAGCTGATCGCCCTGGGTTAGGGTTTGGGACCTAACTAGATGATCCTGAAAAAATCAGGTGGAAGAGCCGTGGTAGGAACTCTCGGACCCTAGCTTAGTCTTGACCTAGAGCTACCCTTTTTGAGGGATAGTAACATAGGAAAGCCCTTCCTAGATCCCAGGAGTCCCTGCTAACGAATGTCAACGAACAGTGCAGTAGGGGGCTATGGATGGACATAGACTAGAATGCCTGAGCTGGAATCCTGTCTCTAGTTGTTATCTTTAATCTGGTTCTTTCCCGAGGGTGATTTGTCCCCCTCATTTGGCCATGTGTGAAGACATTTCTGGTTGCCTCACCTGGAGAGGGTACTACTGGCCTCCAGTGGGTGCTGCAATGCCCAGAAGATCCCCCACCGTGAAGGATTTTCTGGCCCCAAATGTCCATAGTGCCATAGTTTTCAGCAGCCCTGCCTGAAACTGACTACTTTCTTTTCCCTGAAAGGGGGTTGAAGTGGGGCATGGGGCAGTGAGAGTGACTTACCTTGGAGGGCTGTGGCGATAATGAATGAGCTCCTGTGTCAAAATGCCCAGTACGCTTTGATTTTATTATAATTTCAAAGGTAAAATAGACTCTTTCACTTTCCCTACTGATTATACCAGAATCTCTTACATATTGCGTGGTTTTGAATCAGATGGCAGATACTGCTAGTGTTCCATTTGTTTATTCTCTTAGGGGGCTCCAGTGGCCGCTTTTCCTGCATCCTGGCAACGTTCAGTTTATTTGTAAATATTAGCAGTTTTACTGGCAAAAGTATTTCATCGTTCTTCGTTTCATTTTCCAGATTATTAGTTTGGTTAAACATCTGTTGGTCCTTGTTTTCCTTCTGTAGATTGTCTTTTCTATTTCCTTTGCCCTTTTTCCCACTGGGTCATCTTTTTCCTGCTCTTATAGTTATTTTTCCTGGACTTTTTTCATTTACAAAATGTAGTAGAAATACTTTTCTCTTGTCTCGGTGACTTGTCTTTTGATTTTGTTGTTGTTGTTGTCTTAAGTTGTATAGAAGTCTTTTTTAATTTTTTGTGAGTAAACTTGTCAGTCTTTCTTGGCGGATTCTTGGTTTTGGTGTCTTGATCAAATCCCGTGCCTTCCCAATTTAAAAAATGTTTAAATTCTTTTTCTGTACTATTTGTATAGTTTAAGATTTCCTTTTTAAGTCTCTGGAATTTTATTTTTGAAATAAGTGTGAGGTAAGAGGTCTTGCCTTATGTCCAGATGGATAGTCAGTTGTCTCGACTTTTAGTGACTGATGTGTCCGTCCCCCACATATTTGAAACTCCACCTGTATCATGAAATGAAGTCCTGTATATAATTTGATTGGTTTCTGGAATCTAAAATATTCCATTCATATATTTGTTTTCTGCCAGTAAATCACGGTTTCATTCACTGTGATTTTCTTAGGACATTTTGATGTCTGGTAGGTCTGATAGGACCTATCCCTCCTTTTACTTTTTCTTTTTAACTTCTGAATGTTCTTGGCACTTCTTGAACAGCATCTGTTCTCTGTGAGCTTGAGAACAGTCTGATTAAGTTCTGTCGAAATCCTTTGGGAGTTTGATTGCCATGACACTGACAATGACATTTGGAGTGAGTTGGCAAATTCATAGCATTAACAGAATTAACAGTATTAACAGAAGCATGGGCTTATCCTGGTGTATGTTGCCTCTTCCCTGAAACTTTATCCTTTTCTTCATTTAGGTAATGTGTGCTTTTTAGGTTTATTCCCAGGTGTTGTCCTTGTTTGGGTGTGACCATGAACTGGACCCCCTTTTCATTATGTGGTTTAAAAGATTGTTGCCAGGACACCGCGGTTGCTCAGTCAGTTAAGTGTCTGCCTTCAGCTCAGGTCATGATCTCAGGGTCCTGGGATCAAGTCCCACATGGGGCTCTCTGCTCACTGGGGAACCTGCTTCTCCCTCTGCCCCTCCCCTTGCTGATGCTCACTCTCTGCTCTCTCTCAAATAAAAAAAAAAAATCTCTAGAAAACATTTATTTATTTATTAAAGATTTTATTTATTTATTCGACAGAGGGAGAGAGATCACAAGTAGGCAGAGAGAGAGGGGGGGAAGCAGGCTCCCCGCTGAGCAGAGAGTCCAATGCCGGGCTCGATCCCAGGACCCTGAGATCATGACCTGAGCCAAAGGCAGAGGCTTTAACCCACTGAGCCACCCAGGTGCCTCTCATCTTTATCCTTTCATCTGTCAATGGACATCAGGCTCTTTCCAATGTCACAGTGGCCATTGTGGACATTGCTGATGTCAGCATTGGGGTGTTAGCCCCTTTGGACCACTGAGTTTGTATCCTTTGGATAAATACGTAGCAGTTCAGTTGCTGGGTCACAGGATAGTTCTACTTTTAACTTTTAGAGAACTCTCCATACTAATCTCCAGAGTGACTGACCAGTTTGCATTACCACCAACGGTGTAAGAGAGTTCCCCTTTCTCTGCTTCCTCACCAAAATCTTTTGTTTCCTGAATGGTTAATTTTAGCCATTCTGACCAGTGTGAGGTGGACTTCATTTCACTTTTATTCACTTTATTGAAGTGAGGAGTTGGGGTCTTGGCTACGAGGGTCATGGGGTAGTGAGAGCGGCCATTCCTGCCTTGCTTCTTTCTGGGGGCTTGATACTGATGACCTCTCCCCATAGGTTCTGGCAGGCGTATTTTATTGGTAGACACTTCCAGTCCCTTCCATTTCTAGCTTTTTGAGGGCATTAGTTTTAGAGAATAACAATTCTTTTTTTTTTTTTGAGAATAACAATTCTTATATGTCAAAATAAGTTAATAATATAAAATTTATACACACTAGCCCCTTGGGGAGCTATCACTCTGTTGTATTTTGTGGTAGAGAAGCGGAAATGCCCTAATTCTGTCCAAAAAGAACCAGTGGCACAAGAAGAAATCGTGCGAGTTCTGAGAGCAACTGAAAGGGAGGTGACAAGTTAAGGAACTGATACTTATCTCATACTAATCCTGTTTGAGATGTGATTATTTTCGTATTTGCCTGTCCTGGGATTGCCTAGGAAAGGGACTGTCTCTAGCATTTCTGGGTTTTCTTACTTCCAGTTCTTTTGACTGTGTTATCCTATTTTACAGGAGTTAATCGAGAAAATCAGATCATTTCGTGATGGACTCAATGAAAGCAAAGATAATGTTGGTTGTTGCCTTGTTACCCTTATGTCCCATGGAGAAAACGGCTTTATCAAAATGGAGGATGGTGAAAAAGTCAGCCTGGAGGACATTTTTGAAATGTTTAATAATAAAAACTGTCCAGCACTTCAGGAGAAACCAAAGATCTTTATCATCCAGGCCTGTAGAGGAGGTAAGTGAAGACTTCTTGGTAACAGTCAGTGTTCTGAGAAATTCTCATATGGATGACTGTGAAAAGAAAAAGAAGTTAAAAATATTTATTTGTTTGTTTCTGTAAAATCAGAGGCCTCTCAGCTGACGTGACTTTAGTCGCATAGCGTACTAGGGACTCTTGGCGGGGCTGAGGAAGGGTCCAAGTCGCTCACGTCATGAGGTGGGCCCTGGAGCCTCACGTCTGAGAGAGATAGGTGCAATTTCCAAGGGCCATCCCACCATCCATGGGATGCCAGGCGGCCTGTGGGGCCGACATCTAACTTCTGTAGCTTCTGCAGATATTTCTGTCCCTGTGGAGATACAAGTTTGTTAGGAGTTGGATTGAGGGCTCCTGGAAGTCTGGTGTTACTGTAGTTTGTATTTTTGTTCTTCAACAAACAGAGAAAAGAGACAGCGGTGT
Source organism: Procyon lotor (assembly GCA_028646535.1). Taxonomy (NCBI): domain Eukaryota; kingdom Metazoa; phylum Chordata; class Mammalia; order Carnivora; family Procyonidae; genus Procyon; species Procyon lotor. The sequence continues at coordinate 55,635,359 of CM053603.1, forward strand.
CGAGACAGACGATGAACCCATGGAATCTGATGACGTAGCCGAGAAGAAGAGGCTGCCCACGTTCAGTGATTATTTCATTATTTATCCCACCCAGGCAGGTGAGACATGAGAGTAGATGACAGTGACACACAATTTTTCTTCCAGAAGGTCCGGGTCATGCTAGTTTTTAAATTTTCAGTGCTTTATAAAAAAAGGGGGGGGCGGGTTGGCTCAGTGGGTTAAAGCCTCTGCCTTTGGCTCAGGTCATGATCTCAGGGTCCTGGGATCGAGCCCCGCATCGGGCTCTCTGCTCGGCCGGGGAGCCTGCTTGTCCCTCTCCCATTCCTTCTGCTTGTGTTCCCTCTCTCGTTGTGTTTCTCTCTGTCAAATAAATTTTTAAAAATCTTCAAAATTAAAAAAAAATTAAGGACATGATTTTATCCGTGCTTTACAAATTGACGTGTATAAGGAGAATTTTTCATGAACCCATCCATCTCTCTTTACGAATGTTCCCACTTTCAGAGATGGCAGGTTGACATCTTAACTGTTCATTTCTTCTGGGAAGGTATGAACCTGTGAGCAAAGTATCACATGGTAAATAAGATTGTTGACTCTCTTATGAAAAAGATCTTGTCCCAAAAGCTTGTTCTGCCACTTGCTATATTGGAGAACCTCAGTACTTTTTAATTTCTAGATGTATCAGTTTCTTCATGTAAAGCGGGAATGATGGAATTTACTTACATCATTGAGATGTTATGTAAATTGAATTATATAACCACAGACATGCTTATCATAATACATCCCAAAAAAAGAAATTAGCTACTGTTACTACTAATATATTATGCTAATAATATTATTATCACCATTACTTCATTACTAATACTATAAGGTAAGGTCCAAAAGAATCCTGTGTATGAAGAGGCACCCCTTCACTTGATTCACTTGTAGGAGAGCTAGAATTTAGAGGTCAAGGACAGGGGCACCTGGGTGGCTCAGTGGGTTAAAGCCTCTGCCTTTGGCTCAGGTCATGATCCCAGGGTTCTGGGATCGAGCCCCACATCGGGCTCTCACCCCGCCCCCCCCGCCCACCTACTTCTGATCTCTTTCTCTCTGTCAAATAAATAAATAAATCTTAAAAAAAAAAAGGTCAAAGACATTTCTTTAGCTGGCCTGTCTTTTTTTTTTTTTTTTTTTTTTTAAAGTCCGCTCTATACCCAACACGGGGCTTGAACTCACAACCCGGAGACCAGGTGTCACATGCTCCACCAACTAAGCCGGCCAGGTGCCCCCCTTTAAATGTTTATATCTTAACTTCTTTCAAGGAGGATTAAGGTAGTTTACAGAAGCGTATGTGGACTTCAGGATAAATTGTAGTGAAGAAATGTAAGCAAAGGAACATAGGGGGACCACTTAAAATGAAACATACTTAGTGGTAGGGTGTGAAAAACACCCCCATTAAAGTTAGATGTAAGATTTCACTCCTTGGTTATTTACCCGAGAGAGATGAAAGCGTGTGGCCTCCCAGAGACTGGCACACAGATGTTCATAGCAGCCTTATTTGAGGTAGTTGAAGACTAGAAACAGCCCAAATGACCATCCAACAGATTGTGGTGTGCCATGCTTGGAATACTACTCGGCAATAAAAAGAAATGAGCTGCTGATACCAAATAACCCCAGGATTACTGTGGAGCAGTTAAGGTCAAGGTGAGGAACTTCATGTTCCAGTTTTATTGAATGAATGTGTTTTATGACTTGTGTGCTGAGCTCTGTGTATTTAAGGGCTAGAGATTCAGTATTGAACAGAAGAACTAAAAATCTCTGCTTCCGTGGAACTTACGTGCTAGTTGGAGACAGACAATAAGCACATAGAGAAACTGTATATTGTGCTACTTTATGATCCCATCTGTATAAAGTTCAAGAACAGGCGAAACTGATCTGTGGTGTTAGAAGTCAGGATAGTGCTCGACCTCCAGCGTGCGGTGTTTGGGGTGGTAAGGAGCAGAGGGGGCTAGAAGGGGACACTTGGAGTGCTGGAACCGTCTTGTTTCTTGATGAGGGCACCAGTTACAGGGTGTATTCATTTTATGAAAACGGATTGAGCTGTTTTATACCCCTAAGCTTTGCACACTTTTCTGTGCTATGGTTGCCTTTCAGTGTAATGTTTACCAGAAATAAAGTGTGTTACGTGGTGACCATTGCTATGGAGAAAAATAACGTAGGGGCAAGGGATGTAGGGAGTGTCCTGGGGTGAGAGTGGAGATTGCAGTTTTTTGTTTGTTTGTTTGTTTTTTAAGATTTTAATTTATTTGACAGGGAGAAACAGCGAGAGAGGGAACACAAGCAGAGGGAATGGTAGCGGGAGAAGCAGGCTTCCCGCAGAGCAAGGAGCCCAATGCGGGGCTCAATCCCAGAACCCTGGGATCTGACCTGAGCCGAAGGCAGACGCTTAACGACTGAGCCACCAAGCGCCCCAACTTTTTTTTTTTTTTTTCAGAATTTATTTATTTGAGAGAGACAGAAAATGAGCAGTGGAGGAAGGGTGGAGGCAGAGGGAGAATGAGAGAGAGAGAGAGAGAGAAAAGCAGATTCCATGCTGAGCAGGAAGCCCAGCCTGGGGCTCGATCCCAGGCCCTGGAGATCCTGACCTGCGCCAAAGGCAGACACTTAACCAATTGAGCCACCCAGAGCTCCTTAAAGAAGATGGAGCCTGACTGATGATCTGAAAGGCACTTTAAAACTGCAGCCGTTTAGTAGGTTGACTGTTGAGGAATAATATCGATAGATCATTCCTCACCTCAGTCTTTTTTTTTTTTTTTTAAGATTTCTTTACTTGATTGAGAGAGAGAGCGAGCATGACTGGGGAGAAGAGCGGAGGGAGAGGGAGAGTCTCAAGCAAACTCCCTGCTGAGCAAGAGCCCACACAGGACCCAGTCCCACAACCCTGAGATCATGACCTGAGCTGAAATCAAGGGTCAGATGCTTAACCAACTGAGCCACCCAGGCGCCCTCAAGTTAGAACATTATTATAATAAGTTTACAATCCACGTTTGTTTCTATTTATTCATGCGGTTACCATTTTCTTCTCCATTCCTTCTTGAATCTTGGACCATTTTTCTGGGTTCATTTTCTTCCCTCCTGAAGTATCCTCTAGAAATTCATTTCAGGAAGATTTATAGGTGGTGAATCCATTCGAGTGCCCAAATCTGGCTGCTTATTTGACAGAATCTTTGCTTGTTTCTTCTTGTGATTCCGTCTTCTATTTCTTTAAACATTTCAGGCAGTTATTTTACATTTTGTACCTAATACTTCCCATGCCTCATGTCTTTTGGGGGTCACTCCTTGGGTTGCTTCTGTTGACTGTCACTCATGGTGGCTTGTTTGTGTGTTTGAAGTCTTAGTTCGTTTGTTGACTCTGAATCCGTGGAACTCCTGGGATCATGAATAGGGAATGCTTTTCTTTAGGGAGGATTAGTACCCACGTGGACCACTCTAACTCTCTTCGGGGTCACAGGGCGAATGCAGGAATCTCACGCTCAACTCCGGCACCTCCCAGGCATACCTTTAAGGTTTTCATGCCCTCACTAGAGGTGATCCTAGTCCCTTGGACAGGGTGCAACTCTGCGTTTCATGTTTACTTTTAGCCTCGAGCTCAGGTTTCAGTTTCCTCGTTTGGAGGAATAGGTGCCTTGGAGATTTCCATGAATTCCCATCAGCCCAGGATAGCATTAAAAGTTTTATTTTAATCAAGTTTTACATCTGGAGGAGCATTTAAAGTATTTAGTGTCCGAAGTGGAAAATTTGGAATATGTCTTAAAATCTTTGAGGGTTTTCCACTTTTATTTCATTAGAGAACACGTAAATGGCCTGGCGGTACTGAGTCTGTGTGGGGCTATGGAGCAATGGGTACTTCCCATACACCACTGATGAGGGCAGATTAATCCTACTTCTTTGGAGAGCAATGTGTGCTCCCCAGTAAAGTTAAAAAACATGTTTATCCCCTGACCTGACAGTTTCACTTCTGCATATACCTTAGTGCCATGGTCCCCAAACCAGGGGGCCACAGTGAAGTCACACAGTGGTACTTAATTCTGGGAGCCTCTATCTCGAGGTCATTTATGGTTTCTACAATTAGATTATGCTGCATTCTTTTCAGTGATACCCTTATCTTGGAGGAGCTAGGTTTTGGAGGGTTGCTGAGATAAAAAGCAAGTACTTAGGTATCCTAGATTGAAAAGTCGTGCAGTGGCCAACAGGTGCACCCATCCCATTAGTAAGTAATTACGGTTCTTTAAGAATGAAATAAAAATATCATTTGTGTTTCAATTTGTGTGAGTTCTTTCCCCCAGAATGGCCAGTAAGTTATTTAGATAGTAATACTGAGCTTAGACCTAACTGCTTGAAGAAATGGAACTCTGAGATAATTTCTTTTGGTCTAGGAGTACTGCAAAAAAAGTTCTTAAGACACTAAGGGCACCACGAATGGAGGAAGTTTGAAACTTCTGCATAGGGAAGTCTTCTGATTGAGTAACTGCCCCAGTTTGCCAAGAGGTGGAGGGATTTCCTGGGATACTGGACTTTCCAGTGTTCAAACTGGAACGTGGGTGAATGAGGTTGCACTGAGCCCTTGAATCTGGGTACTCCTTTGAAATCGTTTATAGTAGGGAGAGTGAAGTGGCCAGAAAGCTAAAAACCACTAGGAAGGGTTTATTCATACTGTAGAATGTACTGTGTACCCCAGTTGAAAAGAATCAGAGTGGAGAAGTTTTATTTTTTATTTCTTTTAAAGATTTTATTTGTTTATTTGAGAGAGAAATAGAGCGTGAGTGGGGTTGGAGAGGGAGAAGTAGGCTCCCCACTGAGCAGGGAGCCTGATGCAAGACTCCATCCCAGGACCCTGGGATCATGCCCTGAGCCTGAGGCAGACGCTTAACCAACTAAGCCACCCAGGCGCCTCAAGGGAGAAAAGTTTTAGGAGAGATTGCATGAGAAACAGCTGGTGGAGATGGAATTTTGAGCTTAGGCAGTGTACATCCAACAGGGATTAAGTTAGACTGATTTTTCAAACGCAAGAAAGAAGTTGCCCTTTTTCTCTGTGGGGAGGACTCCAGGAGAAGCAAGTTTGAGGGGGAGGGGGGAAATCAGAATTTTAAATGGTAATTAGCTGTCCCGGCAGACATGCGAAAAAGGCAGTTGATTATTTAAGTCTAGAATCAAGTGAGTGAGCTTCATTGGAGAGAAAAGTGTGGGAGTCATCAGCTTGTAATGTTATTTAAAGCCCTGGTCCTGGGTGAGGTCACAGGCCCTGCGCCAACATTTATAGAATGTCAGGATGAAGAAGAGTCAGCCATGGAGACTAAGAAGGAGCACCCACTGACACAGGAGAGAACCAGGTGGGTGTGGCGGGCTGGAAGCCGGGTGCAGGAAGTGTTTTAAGGAGGAGGGCATGACAATGTCAGACCCTGCTGACAGGTCAAAAAAGATTACGGACACAGAATTCATTGGGCATCTTGACAAGCATAATTTGGGGCGCAGACAAAATTGTGGACTCGAAAGAGCAGAACTACAGCTACATGCAATAAAAAAGATCAAATCCCAGAAATCTAAGTTTGAGTAAAAAAAGTCACAGTAGACTTGGGTTTGTTTTGGTTTGATTTATTTTTTTTAAAGTTTAAGCAAAAACACAATGTGTTGTTCAAGAATAGCATATACAGGGGCGCCTCGGTGGCTCAGTGGGTTAAAGCCTCTGCCTTCGACTCAGGTCATGATCTCAGGGTCCTGGGATCAAGCCCCGAATTGGCTCTCTGCTCAGCAAGGAGCCTGCTTCCCCCTCTCTCTGCCTGCCTCTCTGCCTGCTTGCGATCCCTCTCTCTGTCAAATAAATAAAATCTTAAAAAAAAAAAGAATAGCGTATACATGTATGTATGTATGTGGTAAAACTGACATTAGTGGTTTCTGTGTGGAGGAGATGCAATGGGGTCTGGGAGGCACACCCAGGTGGGTGCTAATTTTCCTAATGTATAAGTCAGTGAGCAAAAGACCCAATAGAACATTGGGTTTGGGCTACTAACTGATAATTCCTTAGGGAACACCATTAACATGGAAAAGATGCTCAATTTATAAGAAGAAAGTAAACAATAGTGGAGTACCTCTTTTCATCTATCAGATTGGCAGAGATCAAAAAGTTTGAATGTATGCTCTTGTTGAAGAGATAAGGAATATACTTACTGATTCCTGGCAGGACTGTTCTTTGGAGGATCACTTGACACCATCTAGCAAAATTATAAATGCACACATAATTATCTTCCACTTATTTAGCACATGTCTAAGTGACATGTATGCAACATTATTCAGTGATGTTGTTTATGATCGCAATAAGGAACAACCTGAACGTCTATCTATAGGGGACTAGTTAAATAAATTATGATAAATCATAGAGTAAATACTATTTAATCAGAGGAAGAAGATCTATGTATCGATGATGGGCAACCTCCAAGATGAACTGGCATAAACAACCAGCAACAAAAATCGGGTCCTAGAACAGCATGTATAATATGCTGCTGAGATCGAGAGGATGACTGTGCCTTCACATAAGTATCAGCTTCTTTGTACACAGCATAGATCTGGAAGGGTACCCAAGAAATGGATATCATTGGTTTTCTTGGGCATGGGATGGGGAGAGAGGGAGACTTCACTGGATTCCTTTTGTAATTTGAATTTGAAACCATTTGTATTTGAGTCTGGTTTTTGTGTTATTTTTTTAATTTTTAAGGAGATTTTATTTATTCATTTGCGACAGAGATACAGAAAGAGAGCATGAGCAGTGGGAGAGGGAGAAGCTGAAGCAGACTCCCTGCTGAGCAAGGAGCCCAGTGCTGGGCTGGAGCCTGATGTGGGGTTCAATCCTGGGACCCTGAGATCATGACACAAGCCAAAGTCAGATGCTTAACCATTTGAGCCACCCAGGTGCCCCTTTTTCTTTGTTTTTAGATTCCGCATAGAAGTGAAATTTTATGACAGTCTTTCTCTGTCCAGCTTATTTTACTTAGCATAGTACCCTCTAGTTATCACCGGTGGCAAGGTTTCATTCTTTTTTATGGATGAATAATACTCTACTACTGTGTGTGCATATGTGAAAGATAAATATGTAAGATATATATACACAGATACACACAGTCTACGGATGAATGAATTGTGAGTCATTAGAATGTATTGTCCATTTAACAAATGGATTTAATCACTTCTTGGCCTTTTGGCTAAGAACATGTGGAAAAAATGGATTTAAAACATTTTCAAGTTCTCTTCTTTTAGTAATTGGGAGCTTTCAGCAAAATTTGGGTTTCTGACATCTTAGCTCACCGGAGATATTTATCCCAGCTGACCTGGGATAAATTTTATCCCTACCTGACCCCCGTGAGTCAGGGGTCAGGTAGGGATAAAAGGTCAGGAGAGTTTGTCTCCTGCAAACTGAAGCACGCCATCCGTATGCAAGAGAAGATGCAACATGCTTTCACCTGTTTATTGGCTATTGGTAGTTAGTCATGTGATTGCCGCTCATGTTCTATGGCCAGAGTTCTCTAAATAACTTTTTTTTTTTAAGATTATTGATTTGAGAGAGAGAGATCATGAGCAGGGGGGAGGGGTAGAGGGAGAAGCAGACTCCCTGCTGAGTAGGGAGCCCGATGCAGGACTTGATCCCAGGACCCTGGGGTCATGACCTGAGCCAAAGGACATGCTTAACCGACTGAATCACCCAGGCACCTCTCTAAACAATTTTATAATGTAAGTATCGGGAATTGTGATCCTAACGATTACTTTATTTGACCTTGTTTGGTAAATCAGTGGACATTTCCTAGCTTTCGACCAGAGTCTAAAGTTCTCCAATATCACTCATCAGACTCATTTTTTTGTGGCCTAGAATCTGTCCTGAGGACTGACCCCATGGCCATGGACTTAGGATCCCTGATTATTTTCAAAGCAATGAGAAATTTATAATCTATCATTTGATAAGATACTTGGCAGCCACTCTGATTTTCATTTTCCATGACTGGCTCCTGATTCTTCAAAGGAGTTGAGACTGTGTTAGGTCAGAGGTTTTCAGAGGTTATTTGCCATAACCCACAGGAAGAAAGAGCTGTTGTGTTTCACTCAATCTGTTGCCTTGATTTTAAGACATACCATTATTATGTATCCTTAAGAAGTTACCAATTAATCTATGCAATGGAAGAGATTATACGCCACATCCAGATTTCAAATTAGTGGGAAAAAGAAACTTCGGTCTTAGCATTGATAAAATACATAATTCATTGTAGTCTATTACATATGTTACATAGAAGTATAAATATACATGTAACACTAGTTTTATAAGTCATAGCTGCCCTTGCTACATTTGAGCTACTTTAATATTTTCTATCATAGCCCATTTTATCCCATTATTTAAAAAAAGGCAGTTTCAGTCTACTAAATTGATTTCTTGCCTGATTATTGGGCCACAGCCTGCAGCTTGAAGCTCACTGGACAGGATGCATTGTCAAGCTTTGTGATGAGGCGTTTCTGACTCAGATTTACTCTCAGAGGGACAGTACTGGAATTCCTGTATAGTGTCCACACTGAACGCATATACTCTGTGGATTTGTTTACAACATTATGGAGAGGTAATTGACGCATGAGCTGTACATACCCCGCATATACCATTTGAACACGGAGTATACACCGTGATCAAGATCAGCGTAGACTTATGTCACCCCAAAAGTTTCCTCATGTTGAAATCTCTCCCTGCCTCTGTCCCCATCCCTGGGTCACCACAGTTCTACTTCCTGTTAGCACAGATTAGGTTACATCTTCTGGAATTATATAGTATGTACGTTTCCTGACTGCCTGTCTTCTACTCAACCTAATGGTTTTGCGATTCATCCATGTTGTTTTATCTACCAGTAGTTTATTTCCTTTTATTTCTGAGCAGTATTCACTTGTGTGACTATAATACAACGTGTTCAGCCATTCACTGGTTGAACATTTGTTGTTTCTGGGTTTTGGTTATTACGGGTAAAGCTGCTGTGAACACATGTGTAAGTCTTTGGGCATGTGATTTTGTTTTCCGTGGGGACATACCAAAAAGTGGAATGGTTGGTTCATATAGTAGGTATATGTTTGACTTTTATTATTTTTTTTTAAAGATTTTATTTATTCGTTTGTCAGGGATAGGCAGAGGGAGGAGGAGAAGCAGGGAGCCCCATATGGGACTCCATCCCAGGACCCCGGGATCATGACCTGAGCCGAACGCAGACGCTTAACCAATCGAGCCTGCACCAGGCGCCCTGTGTTTGACTTTTAAAGAAACTGCCAAATCAAAATTGTTTTTCAGAGTGGTTGCATCATTGACATTCCCGCCAGCAGTATCTGAGAGTTCCAGTTGCTCCACATCCTTGTTATCAGTTGGCTTGACTTGTTTTAAAAATTTTAGATAATCTGATGGGTGTGTAATAGTATCGCCTTGGGGGGCGCCTGGGTGGCTCAGTGGGTTAAAGCCTCTGCCTTCAGCTCAGGTCATGATCTCAGGGTCCTGGGATGGAGCCCCACATCAGGCTCTCTGCCTACTTGTGATCTCTGTCAAATAAATAAATTAATTAAAATCTTTAAAAAAAAAAACAGTATCGCCTTGGGGGTTTAATTTGCATTTCTTAGAAGACTAATGATTATCTTTTCCTGTACATGTTGGCCATTCATATATCTTCTATTATTGAATGTCTGTTCATATCGTTTGCCCAATTTTTTATTGGGTTGTTGGTTTTCTTGTTAAGTTGTAAGAATTATTTATGTATTCTGGATACAAGTTCTTTGATAGGTATTACAGATATTTTTTCCCAATCTGTGGCTTGCCTTCCATTTTTTTAATAACATCTTTCAAAAAACAAAAGTTTTGGGGGTCCTCGGGGGCTCGGATGACTAAGCATCTACCTGTGGTTCTGGTCGTGACCCCAGGGTCCTGGGGTCAAGTTCTGCATCAGGCTTCTGGCTCAGCAGGGAGTCTGCTTCTTGCTTTCCTTCTGCCTCTCCCCCTGCTTGTGCACTCTCTCTGTCTCTCTCTCTTTCTGTCTCTCAAATGAATAAATAAAATCTTTTAAAAAAAAGTTTTTAATTCTGGCAAAGTCCAGTTTATCAGCCTTTTCTTTTTAGTTTATGCTTTTTGTGTTCTAAGAAACCTTTACCTGTATTGAGCTTGCAAAGATGTCCCTGTGTCTTTTTCTGTTCCGACCTAGGTTTATTATCAGAGGGTACAAATTTGATATTCCCATCAAATTTCCACACTAAACCGACATACATGTTACGTGTGTATGGGTTTTTTTTTTTAAGATTATTTATTTGACAGAGAGAGAGAGATCACAAGTAGGCAGAGAGACAGGCAGAGGGAGAGGGGGAAGCAGGCTCCCTGCTGAGCAGAAAGCCCAATGCAGGGCTCATCCCAGGACCTGAGATCATGACCTGAGTCAAAGGCAGAGGCTTTAACCCACTGAGCCACCCAGGCGCCCATGTTACGTGTTTTTTAAGCCAACTAATAATAAAAATAATTTCACTAAACTTTTGAGGACTCCAAAATGAATTCTATATGGATGTGTTTTGGGGAGTATTTAGCTTAAAATCCTAAAGCAATCTTTTTTTTTTTTCAGCTTAGCAAAAGTCAGAAGTTAAATAGAGGAGAGAAAATGAAGTAAATGTGGCAAAATGATAACTGTTGAATGTAGGGGATTCATATGGGGGATTTATATGGGGGATTTGTTAAACTTTGCTGTAAACTTTGCTGTCTACCTTTGTGTGTATTTGAAAAGTTAAAAATCCATATAAAGAGAACTACCCTCTTGAGAGGTTACATGCTGCTGGTCACAGGAGTCCCCAGGGAGGCTCAAGTGTTTCCTCTTTTTGTGTCTGTGTCTCCTCTTTTTGTGGCTGTGTTTCCTCTTTGTGTGTCTCTTACAGCTCCAGATACACTTATTAATGCGAGAGTGTTTCTGTGTTATCAGTTCAAAGCCATTTTCCAGGTTTAAATTTGGGTAAAGGACAAAGTTTGGTGCAAAGAGAGGAGGCAAATGGATGACACGTCTTGTGTTTGCTTTGTAGATCACGTTGCTTTGCGGCACCCTCGCACTGGCTCCGTGATGATTGAAGCGATGTCTGCGGTCTTTAAACAGTATGGAAATAAGTGGCACATCGCTGACTTCTTCACCAAAGTAAGTAAGTTCCACGGGAACACGTGCTCCATTCGTGCTTACGGTAATGCACTTGATGAGAGCGTTTTCAGGAGAAGGTTGACTTTAGCCATGAAGACGTGAGAGATACTGTGAAAAGTTGCTTGGAAACGATGGGCCAATCATGAGTTTCGATGATGGTGGCATTCAGAAAAGTTGGTTGAGCCAGCTGTGGAGGGAAACTGGTAGTGACCCTGTCTGTTTATTGGTAATATGAGTGCCCTGGATATTAGGTGAGCTTTCAAGTTCCTGCCCGCTCTGTAGCCCGTCCCTGCAGTCAGCTCTGGCCTGACCCAGCTCCCCTAGACAGGGGAGAACCTTAGGACTTCTTTAATGGCCGACTCTAGCTCACATTTGTCTCCCCAGTTTGCAGCCCCTAGTACACATTCACTGAATGAATGCCTGAGTGCTCAGTAATGGCAGTAGATGTATACACAAACCATAGCTTGGAGAATGGCCCAATTATTGTAGTTTGTCATATCAAGATTAAAGGCCAATTTTCTCAATCTGAGAGTTTTACACCCGAAGAAAGCTACTTAGAAAAGACTGTAGGAGACTACAGTAACATGGGGCACCTGGGTGTCTCAGTGGGTTAAGCATCTGCCTTCAGCTCAGGTCATGATCCCAGGGTCTGGGATGGAGTCCTGAGTCAGGGTCCCTGGTCAGTGGGGAGTCGGCTTCTCCCCATGCTCTTTTCTCTCTCGCTCACTCTTTCTCTCAAATAAATAAAATCTTTAAAAAAACAAAAAAGTACAGTAACAATGATGCTAACATCTACTGTGTATCTCATAGCTCACTCCATGTCAGTTACTATTCTCTGTGCTGCATAGATATTAATCCATTTAAGCCTTCCAACACCCCTCAGGTAGCTAGTGAGATTCACATCCACTGTGACAGATGGGGGTAGTCAGTGGCTGAGCTGGCATTGCAGCCTGGGCAGAGTGCTTCTAAAGTTCATGCTCTAATCACAGTTATGTATTAATTACTACATTCCTCCCCAAGGTATGGTCGCTATTTTTATTTCTTTAAAATTGAAAGATTTATTGCTAATACTTTACATATGATGCTTAACGGCTTTTAAAACTCCTTTTCAGGGGTGCCTGGGTGGCTCAGTGGGTTAAAGCCTCTGCCTTCGGCTTGGTTGTGATCTCAGGGTCCTGGGATCGAGCCCCGTATCTGGGCTCTCTGCTCGGCAGGGAGCCTGCTTCTCCTTCTCTCTCTGCCTGCCTCTCTGCCTACTTGTGATCTCTCTCTGTCAAATAAATAAATAAACAAACATTTTTTAAAAAAATTAAAAAAAATAAAACTCCTTTTCATCTCATTGGAGGTAAGACCTTGGGGGGAAACGTTACAGGGAGGGACCCTGGATAGTTCTGACATTCATTTCAACCATATTCCCAAATATATTGCTCAGTTGCTCTAAGGATATAGTTTCTTTTCTTTCTTTTCTTTTTCTTTTTTTTTAAGAATATAGTTTCCTGTCAGCTTCTCAGGAATATGTTATAATAGAGACAGATTTAACCAACCATAAATAGAAATTCATTTTAGTTAAAGCTAATGAAAAATTGTTTTGCTGACCAATGTTCTTTAAGCCTTTACTGAACATCATTTATTTTTATTTTTAAAGATTTATTCATTTGCAAGAGAGAGAGAGGGACCATTCATGGGATGGGCAGAGGGAAAAGGAGATAGGGAATCCTCAAGCAGACTCCTTGCAGAGGTGGGGCTCGATCCCAGGACCCTGAGATCATGCATGACCTGAGCTGAAACCAACTGAGCTTAATCGACTGAGCCACCTAGCCGCTACCCTTTATTTTTAAAGCACTTGCTGAGTAGACACTAGCAAGAAAAAAAAAAAAATCCAAAAGTGAACATGATGTGGCCTTTACATTAAAAGCACATGCAGCTTAGTTAGGTAGCAGATGGTAAATGTGCTTGCAACCAACCCCGAGATTGTAGAGCTGTGGGATGCTTCGGCCATAGCATAATCCAGCCCTTTCATTTTACCACGTGTTCCCAAAGCTCAGAAAGGGCTCATACTTTGCCTACTGTTACCCCGGGGCAAGTTGAGACCAAACCCTGGTCTGTGGACCCGAGTCTACTGGCCTTCTCACCCAGAGTGCTGCATTCCAAGCACTTGGTGGGACATGCTCTTTGCAACACCATTTGCATCGGTTTCTGCAATGCCTAGCATTTGGCCATTTCACTCTGTAGGGTTTACTGAGGGCTTTTGCTCAGGGTTTTTGGACAGTTTGTGCTTTAATCTTGCAGGTAAATAATAGAGTGGTGCACACTGAATTTCATCTACATGAGGAACCAATTAAAGTATCACTCGTCATGGAATCAACTTTAACTAGATTTGTGTACTTCTGACATCTGGAAGATGAAAACCTAAGGACTGCTTTGTAACAGAGTATAGTACTAATAGTTATCGTTTTGCGTTGTTACTGTCACCGGTTGTATTTTTCCAAGATGGAACCATGCTTATTTGACACTTAGAAATAATTTGTCTTCTTTTAAAAGATGACTGTTTTTTTAAAATGATTTTTTTCTTAACTGTTTTCAAACCATGGAAGTCCAGCTCTATGGTATGTGGACCATTTTTATCATGTGCTTCATTACTGGTTACACCCCATCCTTTCCCACTTGGTGCTGGTGTCTGTCCTCATTTTCCTGGCTGTCTTCAGGAGTTGTCCTGATAGAGTCTTGTCCTGTATTTCTTCTGATTTCCCCCATATTATTGTCTGTAGCCAGACTCGTCTCCTTTTGACTCCGTAAGCCATTCTCTAGTCTTACGTGGATGTTCTCATTTGCACTCTGTGCCCTTAATGCCTCGTGTTTCCACCTTCCCCCCAGTCCCCAGCTTCCTCCCTGCTGTGCAGTACCTTTGAACTACTGTTTTCTCTGCCTGGAATGCTCTGTTCCACCCTGTCCTTCGGAGTTTGGCTCAAGCATCCTTTGCACAGGGAAGCTTTTCACAACGCCTTGTGCGAGGTCAGCCTTTTCTATGTGCTTTCGGACCCCTTGCTCTTCTGCAGCACTTAGCACCTACTGTACTTAAAGGACTATGTGGTAGCCATTAAATCTCTCTCTCCAGTTCAGTCATAAGCTGCAAGAGGCAGAGGCCCCGTGTTTCATTCATCGCTGTGGCCCAGCTTCTATCTGTGCCTTAAGACAGACAGAAGCGCTGTGATGAATGTTTACTGAACGACTGGTCTCTGTCTTTCAATTATTTTGTCCATTCCTCAGACCTCACCTCATCACCTGCATGCATCTAGCTGCGTTCTAGTCATCCCCACCTGCTTGGATGTCCTGTGGCCACTTTCACTGAACAAGTTGGAAGTCAACCTTAGGTTTCCCCTAAGTAAAATCCATCTCATTGTCAATAATTCTTTGACTCCCCACTGCCTACAGAACATACTCAGATTCCCCTAGGAGAATATCCCAAGTCCTTCTCTGTCCGGCCTTAACCTGTTCTGCTTGTATACTGCCTGCTTGTCCTGGGTCTTGACCACACCAGGTGATTTGCCCTCCCCTCAATAATCCCTTCTCACCGAATCAGACCTGTGGATTACTCGATGTTGAATGAATGCTCTTAGCTATGTTATCATAGTTCATTCTCTCCTTTCTTACTGAAATGCCCTTTGTTCACACTCTGTGCTTACTCTATATCATGCATTCCTTCAGGGTGCAGGTTGGGTCCCATCTCACTAGAAGGAAAATCTGTATGTAGACCGGAGTTTTGAGAGTAATGAATTCCAGACCGAGCATGAGTTTTCAGTGTAATCGTGTTCTAACTTTCGGTGTAACTCTGGACTACATTAAAGCCCAGATTCCAAATCACAGCAGGAGACCTGGCTTGCCTGAGAACTCATTCCACTGGACTTCAGTGAACTTTGGCTTCTTAATAAACCGTTCGTGAATATCCTGCAGGTGTGGCTGTTCCTGAAACTAGAGGTTCTAACTGGCAGTTGCATAAGACTGTTGGACCTGTATGAGGATACAGGTGTTTGGTGAAAATGCTCTGAAGGGTGAGGGTCACGATGAGTGAAGCAACCCGGAATCTCCAGGCCTGTCTCCATTTCAGGGACAATTGTGTCTTTTTTAGTTAATGTGATTTCTCAAGTATATATATGTGTGATTCAATTTTTTAAACTTTTGAGTTTTGATATCTGATCTGTAACTTTGCTTTTTTTATTGAACATTAAACTGTCACCTTGGTTCTTAAAATATCTGATGAGCCTTCTCTCTTGCCTTGCATGCTGTGTAATCCAGGATTCCCGGCATAGGGGCTCATTTCAGGGGAATGGCAGCAGCTGAAATAGGCAATAGCTCTTATTTCCTGAGAGAGGTTAAGTGATTTCTTCAGAGTC
This sequence comes from Procyon lotor, assembly GCA_028646535.1. Classification (NCBI taxonomy): domain Eukaryota; kingdom Metazoa; phylum Chordata; class Mammalia; order Carnivora; family Procyonidae; genus Procyon; species Procyon lotor. The sequence continues at coordinate 55,650,951 of CM053603.1, forward strand.
ACACCATGTGGTGAAGCTGGGATTTTAATGCATGAACTAATACAAGACAAAAAGTGCCAAGTGAGAGGGGGAAGTTGCAAGACAGAATCCTTTTGGTGGACAGAAAGGACCCTACCATTGAACTAAGGGAATGAGAGCTTTGGGCCAAAGGAGGGAACGGTTATTTTGCATCGCTCAGGCCACTGCAGGTAAGGTTCCTGGGGAGGACTGTAGCACAGCTGGGTACCGGACCAACAGGTGAAGGAGGAAGTCCACCTAGAGAAGGAGGTGCGAAAGTGCCCAAGGTGAACTTGAAGCCTGGGGCCCCTATCCTCTTAGTTGTAAATCAGAACAGGGGCTCCCCTAGTCATCCAGTGCCATGTGAAGTGTAGCTTCAAAAAACTATAGTCCTTAGCACAGTTTTGTATTTGCAAAAAAACTTAAGGCAAATTTTTATCTTTTTATTTTTTTACTTTTAAAAATATATTTATTTGCCAGCGAGAGGGAGAGAGAGTGCACAAGCAGGGGGAGCAGCAGGCAGAGGGAGAAGCAGATTCCCTGCTGAGCACGGAGCCTGATGTGGGACTCAACCCCAGAACTCTGAGATGATGACCTGAGCTGAAGGCAGATGCTTAACTGAGCCATCCAAGCATCCCTCTTTTTATTATTTTTAAAGATTTATTTATTTTAGAGAGTGTACAAGCGGGGGGGGGAGGGGCAGCGGGAGAGAGAACCCTCAGGCAGACTGTACACTGAGCGGGGAGCCTGACGTGAGGCTCAATCCCATGACCCCAAGATCGCGAGCGAAAACCAAGAGTTGGAAGCTCAACAAACTAAGCCAAGCCAGTCACCCCAAGTTTTTTTTAAATATGAACCCCAGAAATCAAAAGTTTGCAAAAGATAGGCTCTGAGATTTATTAAAAATGGGCATGATTTATTAAAAATGGGCACGCCTGAGTGGCTCACTCAGTTAAGCGACTGACTTGGTTTCGGCTCAGGTCATGATCTCAGGGTCATGAAACCGAGCCCCTCATTGGGCTCTGTGCTTAGCTCAGAATCCACTTGGGACTCTCTCTCCCTCTGCCCCTTGGGACTCTCTCTTCCTCTGCCCCTCCCCCCTGCTCTCTCAAATAAATAAATCTTTTTTTTAAATGGGCAGGAATAAAAAATGTTGCAAAAACTTGTGCAGAGGACTGGGAAGCTGCAAGGTGGCCACAAGAATACTGTAGATATTCTTTGCAGGTGCCTTTTTGGGGCAAGAGCTCCTCACCGTGGTTTCCTACCAACATGTCAGTTGTTCATCTTTGAACCTTTGTCAACTCATTTCCTTGCCAAGGAGTTTCATCACACAGATGAGTTCTCAAGAGCAAAGTTATTGTGATGCCTGGGTAGCCCAGTCAGGTGAGCCTCTGCTTTTGGCTAAGGTCAGGATCCCAGGGTTCTGAGGATAGAGCCCCACATCAGGCTCTCTGCTCAGTGGGGAGCCTGCTTCTCCCTTGGCCTGCTTCTCCTCCTGCTTGTGTTCTGTCAGATAAATAAAATCTTTAAAAAAAAAAAGAGCAAAGTTATTTTGTGAGAAAAATATTATTTTGTGGAGAAACACCTAAATTATAGTATTTATAATTATAGTACAATGTCCTTTTTGTAACAAAGGAAGTAGTCTTGGGACTGGAGGGTGCATATGAGAGGGAGCTGCTAAGGTGGCTTGGGAGTGTCCCAGAAGACCCTCCAAGAGTAGTCATGCAGTGACAGAAAACTGCCCCTAAAAGCCACCCATTCCGTTTTCATGTAGCTAGTTTTTTTTTTTCTTTTTAAAGCCAAAATGTCTCCAACTATTTTCAGCAGTTTCTAAGGATGCTTATAGCCATGACTGTTTACTTCTTTCCTTTTTTTTTATTTAAAGATTTACTTATTTGAGAGAGAGCATGAGATGAGGGAGGATCAGAAGGAGAAGCAGACTCCCTGCTGAGCAGGAAGCAAAATGTGGGATTCCACCCCAGGACTCCAGGATCATGACCTGAGCTGAAGGCAGTTGCTTAACCAACTGAGCCACCCAGGCACCCTACTTCTTTCCTTCTATATCAGCTTTTTTTTTTTTTTTTTTTTAAAGATTTTATCTATTTATTTGACAGAGAGAGAGATCACAAGTAGGCAGAGAGGCAGGCAGAGAGAGGAGGAAGCAGGCTCCCCGCTGAGCAGAGAGCCCTATGCGGGGCTCGATCCCAGGGCCCTGAGATCATGACCTGAGCCGAAGGCAGAGGCTTTAACCACTGAGCCACCCAGGTGCCCCTCTATATCAGCTTTTAAACTGCAATGGGGTTTTCAATTTAAAACAACCGGTGTTCCTCAGAAAATTTCAAAAATACATAAAATAAAAAATATGAGAAAATTCATATTTTGGGGGGGATATGTGGCATAATGAGAGGAGGAAAAACACACCCAGTTTCTCTGCTTGTATATGAGCGGTTCTCACCCTGGCTGCACATTAAAATTACCTAGGTAACTACTTTTAAGAATCGGATTTTTTAAGTCCTGGAATGGAACACACAACACGGTGACTATTGTTAATACTGTATATATTTGACAGGTGCTAAGAGGGTAAAAGTTCTCATCACAAGAAAAACAAACCTTATACCTGGATGGTGACAGATGTTAACTATATCGTGGTGATCATTTCACAATATATACAGGATACAACTGAAATGTTTTATCTCAATTATACTTCAATTTTTAAAATTGAGGCTGAGCTTATGTTTAAAAGCTCTCCAGGTAATTCTCAGGTGTAGCCAAGGTTGAAACCTACTATATAATTTAATATCTTAGCTACTTTTTTAATCCTCTTTTAATGTATAGGGCAATCATTATTATTATTATTATTATTATTTCTTTTTTTCCAGAAAGAGAGACCCCTCTCCAGGGAGCCGTGGAAGGAGGGGAGAGAATCTTAAGCAAGCTCCATGCCCTAAGCGGGGCTCTATCTTAGGACTCTGAGATCATGACCTGAGTCAACATCCGTAGCTTCACCGACTTAACCCCTCCTTTTCTTTTTAATTGAAGTACAGTTGAACGAGTTTCAATTTTTTTAAATTATCTCCCTCATCCTGCAGTTGTTTGTACATAGAATATCTTTTGAATATTTCTCAGTGGCTATATAGAAACTATACGAACAGAATATACTTTCAGTAACCTATTGATAGATTCCTTTTCTTCTTAAGAAAAAAAATCTCGCCATCTGCACAGGTTTTTCCTTTTAATTTTTTCAGGAAAATTTCCCGAAAGTCAACTTTCAAAGTCTGAATTATGTTCTGCTAAACTGTTCTCCAAGGAATGAACATAATTTCTCCAGCTTCTGCTGATGGAATACTTGGGCACGTTGTGTTCAACAGCTTCCCACGTAAGCAAACTGCAGTTTAGGACAAAGACTCAGGTAGCGCGAAAATCCCAACTGCTGTTACCCGCTGCCTGCAGGCGCACGTTCCCGACGAGCTACTGAAGGGACGGCCGCACAGGGCGGAACTTTTTTGCGGCGCCGGAAAGCACTACCGTCGCAAACGGTCCCTTCGGGTAAGGGCGCCCATCCGCCCTTCCGCTCGGCTTTTGTTATCATTGGCTGGCGACGGAGTATATAAGGACGTCATTTCCGCCCGCTAGTCCTTTCCGCGCTACTCAGGGAAGGGTCCATACGGCGTTGTTTTGCGTGAGTGCCCTGTGGGGTTCCCCAGCGTCCCAGAAAGCCACCAGAGCAGCTTCCTGCTGGAGTGAGGGGTGCGAGGACTGGGATAGAAGCTAGGAGGGAGAATGGGTCTGTCTCAGGCCGGCTCGTTCCACGTCTGCCCGGCCGCCCGCACGTGGCTGGGCTCAGGCCCGCGAGTTCCCACAATGCGGATGGAGCGCGCAGAGGTCGTGCTGGAGCCGGGGCGCTGGGTGAGGGTGCGCGCCGTGCTCCCGTCGCTTGGGACCCCGGCGCTCGGTGGGGCCCGCAGGCCCATGCGCCAATTTCCAGCAGCCATTTGGGCTATTGGTTACCGTTTGTGTGTTAAGATTCTTGGCAGGGTTTTGTAGAAAATTGTAACCCCAGAGAGAAACAATTCTGAAGCGCCTACCTGCAATCTGCTTGAAAATAAACCGGTTTGCATCTGTGCTGCATTTGCTTATCCCTACCTTTATTCCGGCTTGCTGTAGAGTGTTACGTGGCAATTCACCATTTCGTCTTGTTTAATTATCTGGGTGTTTTTCTCATCTCCACACTCATAATAAAGATTTGCTGTTACAAGGTGTGGGATATGTTTGTTGAATTGTGTTTCATCCCATTAGACTGTAAACTGAAAGGTGTGGTCCTTGGGTTGCATTTAAATATGAAGCCGTTTAGCTTTCTGTAGTTAAAATAGTATGTGGTCCCTTACCCGCTTAAATCACTGGAATGAAAATGACTGGATTGTTAACTTGTTTTCCAGGTTCCCATCGTAACTTAAAGGGAAACTTTCACAATGTCCGGAGCCCTTGATGTCCTGCAAATGAAGGAGGAGGATGTCCTCAAATTCCTTGCAGCAGGAACCCATTTAGGTGGCACCAACCTTGACTTCCAAATGGAACAGTACATTTACAAAAGGAAAAGTGATGGTCAGTTCTTGCTTTGATTTGGGGGGGGGGGCATTCCAACTAAGTAATAAATGAAATCAGGTCACTATTTTGGAAATAAGCTTTAAAACTAAGCAAAAGCAGGGTGCCTGGCTTAGTCTACTGACCCAATCTCTTGAGTTTGACCGCATGTTGTATGTAGAGATAACTTGTAAGAAATTGAAAAATTAAAAAGTCTCTGGTGGTTTTGGAAAGAATAGCTTTCTGGGCTCCAGTGCAAGGGTATGTCTACTGATAGGTTATGGGACTTGGGTTGCTCCACGAAAGAGCTATGAGATAATGAAGATGGGGAAGCTCATTAGCTTTATAGTGCCTTGTATTTCACAGGTACTGATACAGGTTCGTTTGAGTTCTGAGAGTAGAGCAGGAGATAAGAAGGAACAATTAGACTTGGAAGGTACTAGAAAAGGGAAGGTAGGTTGTGAAACCTTTATAAGGCACGTTGGGCAAGGGAGTGCTTAAGCTCAGAGATGGGGCCACTGAAGGACATAAGCCTTGGAGTGGCATGTTGTAAAGCAGTTTTGGGTTACTTTGGCATGGAGGCAGATTGTAAGGAAAATGTGGCTAGAGGCCAGGAAGTGGGTAAGAAAAACTTGGAGGAGGAATCCATGTGGGGGCCTGATGGAGGCTTAATTAATGCAGGAAGAGAAAAAAATGCCCTTTGCTTACTGAATCAAGGCTGCACACTATTAAAGCTCAAGGTTGAGGCCAGCCGTGGCCAGTGAACTTCTGAGTGTCGGAAGTGTGCTATAAAAACTGCAAGATTTTCGCTAACACCAGTAGAGCTTGCCTCTATGACTGGAGTTTGATAGTACTCTCTGCTACATTGAACTTTCTTAGAAGAAAATCTTTAGCAAATTAGGTCATGTGTTACAAAGCTTTCTGCTGTCTCACCTAGGTATCTACATCATAAATCTGAAAAGAACCTGGGAGAAGCTTCTGCTGGCAGCTCGTGCCATTGTTGCCATTGAAAACCCAGCTGATGTTAGTGTCATATCGTCCAGGAATACTGGCCAGGTTTGTAAACGATATGCTTGGTTTTTATTATAAAAAAATAAGCTTACAGACATTGTGGGATATAGGGAAAATAGAAGAAAATAAAAATAGTTTGTAATTTGACTACTTACACAAATAATTGCCAGTATTCGATGTCTTATATATACTACTTGGCATCTGGTGGTCTGTGGAGCTTCAGTTTTCAAGAAAGGTTTTCTAATAGGATACCAGTCCTTCCAAAACTCAAGTCTCCTAAGAGTAAGAATCTTTGCCAATACTAACTTTTTAATGGCTAGTGGGATAAAACTGGTATTTTGCCCCATTTCTGTTTTGACAATTGTTTTTCTGTTGAGGAAACTAATGAATTTCCTGAGAATTGATGTATAGTTGACCCTTGAACAACACCATGAATTAGGGGCACCAGCCTCATGCATGACCAAAAATCTGTTTAACTTGACTCTCCAGAAACTTTACTGATAGCCTACTCTTGACCTTCAGAAATTTAACCAATAAGAAAGATAAGCTGTTGATGAACATTTTGCATCTGTGTTATATACTGTGTTTTTAGGTATAAAATATAAGCTAGAAAGGAAAATGCTATGCAGTACTGTTAAAAAAGGAAATCCACATATAGGGGGACCTGCATGGTTTAAACCGTGAGAGGAGTCCTCTAGATTAAGAGCTCTAGCAAGGATATCAGTCAGCCCAATTCTAATTTGAAAAAGATGTTTGACTTGGGCTTTGACAGGTGTTTAAATTGTGTTGTGAGATGGATTCTTTTGTACTTGTTTAGATTGATGGTAGAACTGGTTCCCTTGAATTTAGGGTCTGTTTTGCAGGGGTTATTCCCCAGAGGCTGACTTGTGACAGGACTTAAAGTTGGTGTATGGCAGGAGACAGTTTAGAATTACTACTGTAGTCTGAACTTAGTGATAACTCACCGTGGCTTCCCTCCAGCAAAAATTTACTGAGCGTCTATATTGGTCCAGGCCATGTTGCTAGGGGTTTGGGATATACCAGAGGCATACCAAGTCTGCCTTTCTGAAGGGATGCAGGAAATGCGGGTTTTTGGAGGTAAAAAGGAAGGGAAAGTGGGTATATGCCTGCTTTATGTAGGGTAGCTGTGATGAAATTGGACCAGATCATGGAAGTGCATTGGTGTCAGGCACTGTTTTGTTGTCCTGTGTTGATGAATTTAATTTTCATCAACCAGTTGGAAGCACACGGAACCTGCCCAAGTCACTCACAAGAGTGGCTTACTTGGTTCTTGAAACCAAGTGGTGTGGCCCTGGAGCCTCCAGATGTGCGGAAGCCAGCGAGTCCATGGGTTCCCTCAGGGATTGAGAGTGGGGAAAGCATTCCAGGCAGAGGACCGGGGGGTGGCGTATGCTTAGCATTTCTGGGCCCTAGTTCTGTAAGTAGTTCTCAGGTAGCACGGAGCACAAAGAATTGCTGGGTGTGTGAAGTGCTTTGGTGCTTTCATTGTCGAGGAGGGAAGATGGGAGGTCTCCTGGCTCCGAGGGCTGTTTTAGGTGCTAACAGGACAGGGTGTCTGCACGTGGACACTTGGGGGACTTCCTGTGATGCCATCTCTGGAGCACTGCTAACTCTAGATGTTCATTCTTTAAGCGAGCTGTGCTGAAGTTTGCTGCTGCCACTGGAGCCACTCCTATTGCTGGCCGCTTCACTCCTGGAACCTTCACTAACCAGATCCAGGCAGCCTTCCGAGAGCCAAGACTTCTGGTGGTTACTGATCCCAGGGCTGACCACCAGCCTCTTACAGAGGCGTCTTATGTTAACCTGCCTACCATTGCTCTGTGTAACACGGACTCTCCCCTGCGCTATGTGGACATCGCCATCCCTTGCAACAACAAGGTAAGTGTATTATGGCATACACTAGAGCCTCGAGAGTGAATGCTCTCGACAGTTGGGCATTCTGCACATTGTTAGAGCTTGGAGTTGAGGCCTCTGGCTGGCCGATGAACTCACAAGTGTAGGTAGTGTGCTACACAAGCGGCAAGTCTTCGCTAACACCACAAGGGTCTCTGGCCCAATGAGTGGAGTTGGATAGTAATTCTTGCTACAAGTATAATATTCAGATGTGTCAGAGCTCTAAGGAGAAATCTATTTTTAAATGGTCTGTGTTTTTCTTCTGCTTTTCTCCATATTTCCTAACTGTTTGGGCCTCTCAACGTTACTGGGCCTTTTCAATTTTCAGAGCAACTTGATGAATCCTGTTACAAGGTCCTAAAAAGGTGGGTTGCGTATGGTTCATATTGGTCCAGTTTACTGGTCTCAGAATCTTGGTTCCACACAAGAGTCACCCAAAGAGATGTTTTAATACCAGTGTAAAGCATGTCTGTTTTGCTGGTGCCAGGGGTCTAGATGATGGGACAGATTGGTGGGAGGTGTGGAGGTGTGTGCTGTTGGGTTGACCCAAGTGTCGTCTCTTAACCTGGCGCTCTTACAGGGAGCTCACTCGGTGGGTCTGATGTGGTGGATGCTGGCCAGGGAAGTTCTGCGCATGCGTGGCACCATTTCCCGTGAACACCCATGGGAGGTCATGCCTGATCTCTACTTCTACAGAGATCCTGAAGAGGTAAGCTTCCTCCACAAAGGCATGTGGTTATGTAAGCAAATCAAACATCTTGGTCTGCTTCTTTGAAATAAAATTGTCTCTATAAACTCCCCCCCCCCCTTAACCAGATCGAAAAGGAAGAGCAGGCCGCTGCTGAAAAGGCTGTGACCAAGGAAGAATTCCAGGGTGAATGGACGGCTCCAGCTCCTGAGTTCACTGCTACTCAGCCTGAAGTTGCCGACTGGTCTGAGGGCGTGCAGGTGCCCTCTGTGCCCATTCAGCAGTTCCCTACCGGTATGTGTTGTGATACGGCAGGCTGCTGGTTTGGATTTCTGGTATTACTCTAACTTTTAAAGCCTCCCCACGGCTATATATTAGCTGTGAATGCTCTGTATTGCTATATATTAGCCTTGAAAGGTTCTCATCCCATTGTGGCCCAGCTGGGCTAATAACTTGACAGATTAAATTCTAAATTCGGGAGGTTTTGAAGTGGTCTGGCCTCGGGTGTTTGTCCTTTGAAATGTGTATTTGGTGGGATTCAGGGCCCAGTGTTGGTGGGAGTGGGGCTGACTATATTTTTTTGGTGTTTCCTTAACAGAAGACTGGAGCGCCCAGCCTGCCACTGAGGACTGGTCTGCAGCTCCCACTGCTCAGGCCACTGAATGGGTAGGAACAACCACCGAGTGGTCTTAAGCTGCTTCCACAGAGGCAGACCAAATGGAAATAAGGTTGACGGAAAATAAACAAGTTTATAAAAGTCCTGTCTGTTTCTGTTGATTTTGTGTTCCAGATCAAGAAATGCCTGGGATTACTCCGGGTCCTGACTTTAGTTTCACTTCTAAAGCCCATTTTAGATAAAAGATAGTGCTTCCTGAAAGTTGATCCTTCCTTTTTGTATAAGGAACAGCTGTTCTGAAAATAGACTTAGGGGTGCCTGCTCAGTCTGTTGAGTGTCCCATTCGATTTCAGCTCATGTCATGATCTGAGAGGTTGTGGTATAGAAGCCGCACGGGCATGGAGCCTGTCTCCCCACCCCTACTCGTGTGTGCTCTCTCAAAAAACTGATTTAAATGTAAATGGGTGGTAACCCTGGGAATATTTTTTCCAAGGTCAGACCTGATACTGTATTGGCCATCTGCCCTTGTAAATTGTGTAGAACCAGAGTGTGAGTAAATTACTTTTCATTGACAGCCTTGCCATATGCTGGTTGTGTAACCAATCTCTGAGTAACATCTGGTATTCTATTTAAAATACTTAGCACTCTCCTGCATTGATTTCACAATAACATTTGACCCATTAAAAATTAACAGAGAAATAGGGTGGACCCAAGTTTTGAGGAATCTTAATTATATCGATTGACTCCCCTTTTGGAAGATGTATAAATATCATGTGACCTGATCCCCAGGTCCCCTTCCAGTAGTGCAGGGGCAGTGACAGCACCCGATAGCTCAAGCATCATTGGCTTCGTGGGGATTCTGCACCAGCTGTGTGAAGAACAAGTTTAGATGCCTTTACCATAAAACTGCAAAGCTCCAATGTGCTTAGACCTTGAACCCATTGCCCTCTGTACTGTTGCAGGTGGTCAGTAACACCAGTCAATTCCTGGAATCAGGATGGCTGGGGGGAGGGACAGGTGCAGGAGGAGGACCAGGAAGAAAATTGGGAGTGAGGGAAAGGCGTAGATTGGGTCAATAGCCTGTTAGCATGTTTGGGGTGGAGGGGGCAGTTCAGGGAACAGGAAAATGTGTTTCCTGCCAACTTAATCTATATTCTGGAAAACAATGCTGGTGTCAAAGGCCGACTCCCATCTGGCAACTGCTGGTCCAATCATCCCTGCTCCCAAGCTGTGTGCGTTAAAGGCCAGGATCTTCACCCGAGAGCTCTTGTGTTTCTTTGGCCCCTTGCTTGGGCATTTGTCTCCTGTCATTTCCAGAGTATGTTTCACAAACAGGCTTTCCCCCCCTAGAATCTTAAGTTCCTAAACTTAAGTTTGGAGCCGAGGGACCACGAGCTGGCCTCCCCTGGCATAGTTGGTTTATGTCCTGCATGATGCAGCCTAGAGATCGAGTGGAATTTCTCACAGATCTTATCCACCTGGGTTTAGCTTGCCCAGGGCCTCATACCCTCTTCCGAACTCCAGAACTCCAGAACTCCAGAACTTGGTCTTGTTCCTCCTGTCAACCGCTGCTGGTTCTGTGCTCCAACCCAGGACCACAAGGTGGCTCAGACCGAAGTCACTCCACTCTGGGACAACATAGCTGCCCCATGGCTGCAGAGCCAGTACCTTTAAGCCAGCATGAACTAGAAAGGGCATCTTAAACCAATCCAAACTGACTTGTGGCTCGATGGTGCCTACCTGATGGCTAGTCTGTAAGCATCGCTGAAGCTAGGTGACAAATTAATGCCCCCCTCCTGATGTTCACCCTGCAACGTGCCACTGGCAGATTTCCCCCATGCGTGTTAGCTTTGAGTCTTGTGAGTCCTGGAGTGAGGAGGACCTTCCCTCCCTCCCCTGCCCTGCATTTGATTTGGCTAAATGGGCTGCCTTCTTTTTTCCCTTGGCACCTCTCCATCTCTTCACACTAGCACAGTCTTTCAGGACAGAGTAACGCAGAGTTCTCTTGTTCCACTTGACCTTGGAAACTGCTGTGAATAATACTTGGCTTGAGATTTTTTTTTCTCTTTACTGTGGAAACAATACCATAAGAAAGAGCCTCCGGCGTAAGATTTTTTTGTTCTTATCACAGCTTCCAGCTCTTGATGGACTTCTTAGGTTTTGTCTTCTGAACTTACAGAAACTGAATTACACCCGGAAGTTTTGTAGAGTTCCCCTTTTTCTCCCTCTGCTTTCCTGATGTCCTTGGGAGTTTCTCCTTCCATAGAACACTTTCTTACTATATCCCAGTGCAAAAGCAAATCAGCATCCCCACTGAATTGAGCCTAACACAGAACTTGACACTTGGTAGATAGTAGTGAGTGAGTACTCTGAACAGAGAAAGTGGTTAAGAATAAATCTTAGAGGTGTCTGGGTGGCTCGGTTAAGCATCTGACACTTGATTTTGGCTCAGGTGATGATCTCAGGGTCATGAGATCGATCCCTGCATCGGGCTCTGTGCTGGGAATGGAGCCTGCTTGGGATTCTCTTTACCCTTTGCCCCTCCGCCCACTTGCATGCTCTCTCTCTCTCCTTTCTCTCCTCTTCGCCCTGATAAAATCTTTAAAAATATTTTTAAAAGTCTTAGAGATTTACAGAGCATTTAAGAAAGCCGGAGGGTTGAATTCCATTTGGCTAGGCTCAGGCTCCCCTGAGGTTTGAGGTGCCCACTCTTGTGTGTTATTACTCGGCAGCACAGAGCTCCCTTCACAGGAGGCTGCATCACCTCCCTAACCCTTCCCTAGGGCGTTAGGTCTGCTCCCCCGTCGAAGCCGCAGTCTCACTCGGTGTTTCAGAGACATGCTGCACTCCCCGAGGCCAGCTTGGGTTGAGGTCTTCTGGTGAGGGGATGGCTGAGACTGGGTCTGGTCTGGGCCACAGCCCTGCACCAAGGTGACCTGTGAAAGGACTCTGGCTGTTGCGTCACCCTGGACACCATGTGCTGGGAGTGAGGCAGGTGGCAGAGTGGGTTTTGGAATCAGCTATGCCTGAGATGATGAAAGAAGGCCCCGCCTAGCTCCTTCGTCATGTGTGGCCCTGGGCAAGAGATGTCTCCCAGTGGCCCAAGTGGCCCCAGCATGGGGATAATCATGGGGTTGTGATTCAGAGATTCTTGTCACAGCAATTAGCCTGCATCCTGGCATGTAGCAAACACTCATTCTATGTATCACATTGTCTTCCGTTCGTGCATAATTTTAAAACAACTTTTAATTGTAAAATGCATCATGCATGCAGATGACTACAAAAGAGATATTTGTATATTCTAGAAAAACAAGAATCAAATGAAAGGCTTTGTAATCATTACATGGATTTTGAAAAAGAAAGGTGCCAGGACCTGAGGAAGTTGCCATCTGAGCCTCCTGTTCCTCGCTTGCCCCCTGAAGTCTCAGACCTCCTCTCCCACAATCCCTTGGTTCGCTTGATTGTTTTACCCAAGTGTGTCCTTTCAGTCAAGAATTGTCCAGTTTCCCTGTTTCTGAGTTTCCTATAAATGGAATCATAGCATATTTTCATGTGTCATTTACTTATTTTTTAATTTTCATTTTCATTTTGGGGGAGGCAGAGGGAGAGAGAGAGAATCTTAAGCAGGTTCTGTGCCCGGTGTGGAGCCCAACTCGGGGCTTGATCTCAAAACCCTGATGATCGTGACCGGAGCCAAAATCAAGAGTCGGGTGCTTAACTGCGCCACCCAGGCACCCCTTGTGTGATTTACTTCTTGCCTTCAATGTTATTTTTCTGCTTTTCATCCTAGTTGCCACGTTGCTATGGAACCGTATTGACATCAGTATCCTGCAATGGCCATTTGGGTTGTTTCTATGTTCTGACCATTATCAACAGAACTGCTTTGAACAGTTTTGAGAGATTGTGGTGCACCAAAATTTACCCACTGTGGCCTTTGACTCTAACTGCACCGGATAACACCAGACGGTTTCACAATAGTATACAATAGTATACTTTTCACAAAGTATACAAAATCCTATGAAAACACAACCACAACCCTCAGTACCTTGTCGTGAAAACACCATCCTTTTCTTCACTGCTCAGACTGCTGCCTCTCAGAGTCCAGGAACCATCCATGCAAGGTCTGATCCTGGTCTCTCTGTTCTACCCCTGCCTTACGAGTCAGTCCCTGGGCCAAGGCCACACTGTTCTTCCCCTTCCCTAGAAATTTCTAATCTAGCATGGCACTAGGTGTGGCAATCCTTCCTCCTCTTCTCTTCAAGAGAGTCCTGGCTATTATTGATCATTTTGTATTATCACATACATTTTTTTAATCAGTTAGTACAGTTCCACTATAAATCCAGTTGGGATTGTATCGATTCTATAATTTAGAGCAGTATTGACTGACACTGAGTTTTTCAATCCACAAACAACCTACATACCTTTCCAGTTTTTCATTTTATGTCCTTCCCTCAATGAAATTTTATAATTTTTCCCGAAGAGGTTTTGTTCATCTTTTGGTAAATTTATTCCTAGACACTCAAGATATTTTTTTTTTTAAGATTTTTTTATTTATTTGACAGGGAAACACAGTGAGAGAGGGAACACAGGCAAAGGGAATGGTAGCGGGAGAAGCAGGCTTCCTGCTGAGCAGAGAGCCCGATGCGGGGCTCGATCCCAAAACCCCAGGATCATGACCTGAGCCGAAGGCAGACGCTTAACGACTGAGCCACCCAGGCGCCCCGACACTCAAGATATTTTAAATTGTACTCTTTAAGAAGCCACTAATAGGAATCCTGTTGTAACAGCATAATCCATATTCTAAATAATGTAAATATCCAATGGTAAGTGTCACTATTGCCATGGAGTTTCTGACTCTGCCTGAGCAATCCAGACCCTTTGTGCAAGGCAAGAATGACATTACTGAATATCATCCGTGAAAGACCTGCTCCAAACCTACATGCCACACGTACTCATTCAGTAGACCAGAACCTGTCATACTTCTGGTGCTAAGTGCAGCAGGTTTCACTTAGGAATAACCTGAGAATTATCCAGTTTTATCTCTGCAAAGAATCTCAAGTGAAATAAGTATTCAACATTCAACAAATATTTATTGAGAACATACTCTAGGCCAAACATCGTTCTAAGCACTGGGGAAAGAGTAGTGAATGATAACAAAGTTTCTGATCTTGTGACCTATATTTTGATTGAGGAGGCAGGTAATTAGTTAACGAGTAAACCATTTTCTATGGGAACAGAAGTGAAGATGATGGGAACATGGAGAAGATATGTCTGAAAAAAGTATCATAGGCATTAAGCTATAAAAAGAAGCAAATGGAATCATTGGGGAGAATCATACGAGAGTAAAGAAATCCCTCTGGAAGAAGGAGTCTCAGCCCAGTCTCTGAGAGACTCCAGGGCCTCTGGTAAAGGCTCACCAGCTGGGGGCCTTTACCAGAGGCCCTGGAGTCTCTCGGAGCCCACGTGTGTGAAGGGTGTAGATCTCCACTGTCTGCCCCCACAGAAGAGTCACCTACATTTTTCCCTCTCCCTTTTTCTGTAGATATTTCTGGAAATGAGTTGGGACCAGGAAAAACTCTCTAACTGCATAGATATCTACCCTAGTTCCATCCCCTGATATATCCTCACCGAAAGGCACTGTCCCGAGGAGCACTCCCCGCTCTCTGTGGGTGGTTGGCTCAGTTCACTGGTACAAAGAGCACCCCATATTGCCAGAAGTGTCCATCATGTCCTCACCAAAAGGCCCTCCACTACCTCCCTGGCCACTGACCTCTGCATTCCCTTCTATCCAATACCCTAACCCAAATTACAGGTGTCTTCCATTTATGATTTGCAAGAGAAAGTTGCAGCTTTAAGCTTGGGAAAGTACCTCCAGACCATCATGGCCGTCTGTGCATAGGACTCTGCTCGGGGCCTCAGAGGCTTTCAAGCCTGAAGGAGTGAATGGGCTGGTTTGACATTTGTTTCCAAATTCCTTATAGAGGATTATTATTTTTTTTTTGTATTAGTGTATATCATTTCACATAGATATAATTCTGTTAAGTCAATTGGTTTTTCAAAACAAAGTCTATTAATACTCTGCATTTGCAATTTAGAAATGAAGAAACATGATCATCACAATTTAAAATACAATGGACAGATTTAACAATAAGACACTGTTGGAGAGAAGTTTGGTGAACTAGAAAAACATGAAAAATTACAAGAACAGAGACAGGGACAGAAAAATCAGAGAAGTTAAGATACACAGAAGGTACAATGAGAAAGTCACACATCTAGTTGGGAATTTCAGCAGGAGAGAGAATGAGAACAAGTCAGTGTCAAAGAGAAAAGGCTGAGAACTTTCTGAAACTCTCAAGAGTCCACAAATTCAGGAATCCCACTATGTACCAAGTAGGATCAATTCTTTTTTAAAATGTATTTATTTATTTAACAGAGAGAGAGAGAGAGAGAGAGAGAGAGCCAAGGAGAGAGCCCGCCCGATGAGGGGCTCGATCACAGGACCCTGGGATCATGACCTGAGCTGAAGGCAGATGCTTAGGTGATGGAGCCACCCAGGTGCCCCAAGTAGGATCAATTTCAAAAAACCCATCCTTTATGTTGTAAGGAATCATGGAAACACCAAAAACAGAGTGTTCTTGAAAGCAGCCAAGAAGGAAAAGAACACCTGAGTATTCTCCATCAAGAGTGACCAAAGACAGTGAAATGATAAAAATGGTCAACCCAGCTCTCTTATCCAAGAACTAGGACAATACAAGGACTTTTCCAGAAAACAACAATAAAGTTAATAAGGGGGGAAAGAGTGATGCTGTTGGAAGCTGTGACCAAGTGCTGGTGGTCCGCCCACGTCCATTCTCCCCTCTTCCATAGTAATGGATATGCATAGGCTCAGATGCATAGGCTGAGAAGCTGGTACCTCAAATTACATGGTGGTAGAATGTTTGGTCAGGTTCCAAGGCCTGCATTACTCTGGACGGTATACTACAGTTTGACCAAATCTGTAGCATTAGGGAAATGGTAGGAAAGATCCAGAATGATGGCTTCTGTTGACAATTTTTGGACTGCTTTGAGCAAAGTCACGAGATAAGCCCTCCAGCTAAATCCGGCCAGCCTATAAAGCAACAATGGAAAGATCCAGAATTTTGCTGATACAGGCACATTAGATCTCTGGTATCTGTATACTCGGCCAAACATTTCTGTACAACCAAGTCAAAAAGTTACGAGCTATGCAAAGGAAGGGGCAAACTTTGAAGGGGAAAACATTCTTAACTCTTTGGAAAGAGGGCATGCAGGAAGGTGAGATTAAGGTAGGGTTAAGGAGTTGTTTTCCATTACAAAGCTACCATAAACAGGAAAAAAGTCTGGCAAAACCAGATTATGGTTAACAGGGCTTTGGAACAAGAACCCTAGTATTGACTGGTGGGAGTACACACTGGTACAGCTTGGCATTATTTAGTAACGTAGGCATCTGTAAAATCCGTGTTAGGGATATACACCAAAGAAACTCATCTACATTTGCACTAGAAATATGTGGACAAGAATGTTAATCAACAACCCTGGAAACAGTCCATGGTCCACCTACAGCACAGTTGATCAACTGCCATATATTTACATCACAGAGTGCCAGACAACAATGAAAATGAACAAAGCACAGCTACACATAATAACATGTATCAACTTTGCAAATGTAACTTTGGGTAAAGAAGGTGGTAACAGAAATAATTCTTTAATTTTTTTATTATTTTTTAAAGATTTTAGTTATGTATTTGACAGAGAGAGACACAGCGAGAGAGAGAGAATACAAGCAGGAGGAGTGGGAGAAGAAGCTCCCCACTGAGCAGGGAGCTCCATGCGGGGCTCGATCCCAGGACCCTGAGATCATGAGCTGAGCAAATATTTAACCGACTGAGCCACCCAGGTGCCCTTGGTTTTTTTTTTTTTTTTTTTAAGATTTTACTTATTTTGGAGAGAAAGTACACGAGCTGAGGAAGGAGGAAAGGGAGAGGGACAGGTAGACTCCCTGCTGAGCACAGAGCCTGATGTGGGACTCCATCTCAAGACCCTGGGATCATGACCTGAGCCGAAGGCAGATGCTTAACGGCTGAGCCATCCAGGCGCGCATAACAGAAATTATTCTTCATATGTGATTCCGTTTCTAAGAAGCTCAAATACAGACAAAGGGAAACTATACTCTCTAGAGATAAATAAGGATTTGAAATGTGGCATACATTATAGACATCAATAAAGCATCCAATTTATGGGGTAAAAACCAAAAAGAGAAAAAGAAAGGGGCATCCGAGTAGTTCAGTGGGTTGAGCATCTGACTTCATTTCGCCTCAGGTCATGATCTCAGGGTTGAGGGATCTAGCCACGCATTGGGCTCCGAGCTCAGTGGGGACTCAACTTCAAATGGTCTCTCCTTCTCCCTCCCTTCAACCCTCAAATCAATCAATCAATCAATCAATCAATCAGATCTTTAAAGAAAGAGAAAAAGAAAAAAAGTATTCAATAAAATATATACAAAGAGCAGAGGGAGCATGTTGAAGATAAAGTGTTTCAATGTCTGTTAATGAGAGAGGTTAAAGTATCAACTTTAGAACAGAAGAATGTCTCTCATTGTATAATACAACCTTGCCACTACCTAATGGGTGGACTCCTTGTCGTCCTCTTAATGTGAATGAGACTTTGGGGTTCCCCCAACTCAGGAACAGTGGAAACGATAGTGTGTGATTTCCAAGGATAGAGCATAAAAATGCCACCATCTTTGGTCTGGATTTCTTGGGACATTTGTCCTGGGAACTCCGCCATCGTCCAGTGAAGAAGCCCAAGAAGCTGAGGAGAAGCCCACTAGAGAAGAAGCAAGACCCCTTGCTCCCAGACCCCAGACCAGCCCAACTGCCGACAGCCAGCCAGCATTAAATTGCCAGCCATGTGAGTGATTCGTTCCGAGAGAGGAATACCCAGTTTTGGTTTGAACCCTCTCTGTGATGCCATGTGGAGCAGATGAAAGTCATTCCCGTCCAGCTCTGTGGAAATTGACTATCTGCGAGCAAAGAAACGATTGATTCAAGCAACTTCGCTTTAGGAGAGTTTGTTATTCAACAATAGACAGCTGATACAATGGGAAGATTCTAGAATCATTTCACTACAGAAAGAAGACATCGATGCCCACTATCACCAATCATTTGTATCATAGCAATTACCTTATCAGGCAATGCAATCAGGCAGACTGGGCAAGAGTGACTAATTATAGACACAATAATAGCCAACTGACTTTTCCCTTATAGAACTGACAATAAGCATATCTCCATGATATTATAACTTTTGTACCATTTGCATGCATTTGCTATAAATCTTAAACTGTTAAATGACTACCAAATAGTTTGTATTTTATTTTCCTGTTTTTAATATCTTACAACATTTCTACTTTATAGACATCGCTGTCATGAACATCCTTGGGGTTAACTGGATTCAACTGGCAGGGACGTTTTAAGGATTTGAAATACCATCATTACGGGGCACCTGGGTGGCTCAGTCGTTAGGTGTCTGCCTTCTGCCCAGGTCAGATCCCAGGAGCCTGGGATCGAGCCCCGCATCGGGCTCTCTGCTCTGCAGGAAGCCTGCTTCTCCCGCTACCATTCCTTCTGCTTGTGTTCCCTCTCTCGCTATGTTACTCTCGGTCAAATAAATAAAATCTTAAAAAAAAAAAATACCATCATTACATTTTCTTAAATTGCATTTTCAGTAGTGTCAGAAGAGAATGCAGAGTTCAATTTATCATCACCCACAGTAATTACTGATCTTTGTTAATCTGATTAATGAAAAATTTCACCTTGGTGGCGTTTCTTTGCATTTCAACTAGGTAAATAGCAGTTGCTGACCTGCTTTGATTTGAATATCCCGGAAGAGGCTGCAAGGTTTGCCGCTCTGAAAGCATTCCTCCATGCACGGGGAAGTGGGTGTAGGTGGCATAAGGTCCCCTCTGCCAGCAATAATCTATGCATAAGATAATCAAAGAAGCCACTGCCTGTCATGTTTGCTGCGAAAATAAAGGGAAAAATAACATAAACTCTTACACCTTGTAATTTTGCTATTCAACAATATTTGCTGGAAATACTTGCTCTTCCTTGAGCTAGGAACACGAGATCTCACAAAGAACTAAAAACATGCCGCACTCTCCAGGAATTTACCTTGTAATGTGGAAAGAAGACAAATAAAAAGACATTTAATTATGTGAGGGCACCAAAAAGCGGAGATATTTATACCACTTTTTTTTCCCTGTAAAATAAGAGGTTTATGAATTAAAGATACAGTACTTGGAAAAAAACTTCCATTTTATGTTTCAAAGAATTTGTATCTTTCACTTATCCATGCCTATAATAGAGACTAACATCTAAATTCACATGGGAAAATAAGAGGAATTTATGGCTTTCATTCATCTAAATCCACAAACGGAATCAGGGGACCTGACAGATCACAGTCAGTCATTTTGTCAACCACGGGAGGGCAGCGGCACTCTGCCTATGAAATGCTTCCTGGCTAATACTTTTCCAAAACCTGGGGAAGATCTGTGCCTTTTCCACCATCTGAGAGCTGGTGCTTAGGACCAGAACTTGACCCAGGTACTTAAAACACAGCTTCTCTCCTGTCGGTAGGGTTCTCAGCCTCAGAAGGGTTCCACCAGCAGATGGCTCAAAGGTCCCCTTTTGTGACAGATTCACAAGGAATTGCTTCAAACCCCCCTGCATCTTGCCAGTGATGGGCAGTCCCATGGGCTCAATGGCATACAGGACTCCCTCCAACTCAGATGGGCACTCACGATGAGAAGGCACTGTGGGAAATGGGCGTCTTTCCTGCTGGACCTTCCTGAGGCTGAGAGGGACATATTGTCATCATCAGCGCAGTTCCAGTTGTCCGAGCAGGCCCAGAACGATCCTACTCTCAGTTAGTGTGAACAAGTGTTTGTTGCTTTTTCCTGTCTTCTCTCTTACATGATTCATTTTATTCGAACCTTCTAGAACACAAGCTAGTACATTATTTTTCCCATAGCACAGACCCCAAACACTTGCTACTGTAGAAAATGCCGTCTGCTATTGTTCAGGAAACCAGAACCTTAAATACAAGACTGAAAAAAAATCAGCAAGTAAAGAATATCCGATTTAATTCTGTACATTAATAGTGCATATGGTACACATGCCAGATTGAAGTCTGCTTTCGTGAAACAACCCAGATAAATCTAATTGAGTTCTTGTTCTTGCCTTCTAAAGGATCCCCTTGGGCAGCAGCTTGGCCTGCTCACTTGGGAGGTCACAGTTTATTACCACTCTGGAACTCCTCTTGGAGGAGGAGTTCCCTCTTCCCTCACTCCCCCTCTTCATGTTCTTAGCCCAAGGAGCTTTGAAACATTTCCCAAGGTGAGAAATCTTTATAAGAGAGTGAACTGAATTTCTGATGCAGACTGAAAGAAGTGTAGAATCAGTGAGGTGAATAAAAGGGCAATCAAACTGCATATTACCCCTTGGGATGGAAAATGGAAATTGACTTGATAGGAATGAGACCAGGTTCTATGACTTCTAAGCTGGCTCCAAAGGATATTTCCAGCGACGGGTCCTAAACATGTTTTGAACTCCTATAGGGTGCTCCTTCCTGTGCAAGTCCAGTCTCTAGGATAAGGGTCAGTCATGAAACTTCACTCATATTTCTTAGAACTTTGCTAACAGAGTTGCCTGGGTGGCTCAGAGAGATCTCAATCTCTCTGTCAAATAAATAAGATCTTTAAAAAAAAAAAGAATTTGTAACACTCTCAAAGTTCAGAATTCACATTCCCAAATTCCTCTTTTGATCCCTTCTCTGAGCTTGATATTGTCTAACAAAACTTAAAAGAAGGGCATCTGTCTATGGATGATGGTCTCAAATATTATGGAGCAAAGAGCCTTCCAACACCAAAGAAATCTCAAGTCTAGGTTACTGCTGGGAAGAAAGAACAGCGTGAAGGGAGTTCAGCAGAAAAAGCAGCTTTAGGGAGGAATACTTACTATTTTTTTAAAAATGATTTTATTTATTTATTTGACAGAGAGAGACCACAAGTAGGCAGAGAGGCAGGCAGAGAGAGAGGGGGAAGCAGGCTCCCTGCTGAGCAGAGTGCCCCATGTGGGGCTCAATTCCAGGACCCTGAGATCATGACCTGAGCCGAAGGCAGAGGCCTTAACCCCCTGAGTCACCCCGGTGCCCCGAATACTTACTATTTGAAGGAAAAGAACCTAGTAACCACTTGAAGGAACAGACAGCTAAGGCTTCTCCCTTCATCCAGAAACAGGACTGGTTGAAAACAGGCGCAGAGCCTCCGGCCACCAATGGAGGAGTTAAGGGTGGTCCCTGCCTTGGCTATCATCACAACCAGCAGGCCTTCATAATTCTGTCATCCTCGCTCACCTGTATGCATTCGTCCGTCTCAGCGGTGACAGGCTCACAGGATCTAAGTCACCCAGGGCAGCCCCGGGTCGCGTCTCCAGCCACAAGCGCACAGCCGGTGAGTGAGCACTTGCAGGGCGGCCGGACAGACCTCCCGCGCGTCGCCCTTCGCCAGTACTGGCAAGAGCCGGTGTAGGTAAAGCCCTGCGGGCTGGCCTGGGCTAAGCTCTCTCCTCCACAGCCTCTAAAATTGGAGCCTGTGCTCAAACAGGTCGGGAAAGAGGCACAGGTAGACGGGACACTGAGCGCAGTCCCACATCCCTCGCGGGGCAGTCCCGGCCCTGAACTCGCTCCTGAGCCGAGGGCCGCGCGGACCCGACTCCCCGGAAGACCGGCCAGGGGGCTCGACCTCCCCGCCCCACCAGACCTGCTCCTTGCCGCGGGGGCGCCCCCGCCCCGCCGCCCGCAGAGGGCCGGACCCAGCGGGCTGCTCCAGGGCCCCGCAGAGCTCCTTCATCCGCCAGGGGCCTCGACGGATTCCTCCTCACTCCAGGTCCATGGCGTCCGTGGTCCGTGGTCCGTCCCTACGGCGTCTACCCCTCGGTCCCCACCTTTCAGTCCTGTTTGTCTCTGGCGACCCACCCCGGGCGCAGGCCGGGCCTCCTTCCCTCAGCGCTCTCTGCAACTGCCTGCGTGGCCCACGATCCCTGGACAATCTCCAACGGCCCAGCCAGCACCCCAATAGCACCCATTCAGCCCCCAATCCAGCCAATGCCAACGGACCCTGGCCAATCCCCACCGGTTCCCAGCCAATGCCCAAAGGCCCCCAGCTAACCCCCAGTGACCCCTGGTCAGCCTCCAACAGACCTCAACGACTTTACGTTCGAATCTTAACCTACTCTCTGGACCCGGTGGGGCTGGGAGGGCTCCCTAGAGGACGCTGTGTTTGAGGGGGAGGAAAGATGAGGAGCTGACAAAGAGGGTCTGCAGGCTGTTGTGGGCTGAGGGGATGAGGGCGCCTGGAGAAGTCCTCTAACTTGGGGGGCCTCTCTGATTATCTAACGTGCAGCTGGAGCTTAGGAAAAGAGGGGGTGGGGGAGGAGGGGAGAGGACAATGCTACAGTAGTAGGAGAGTGGAAGGGAGATGGGGAGGCCTCCGCGCTCAGATGGAGAGGGTTGGGCGGTTCAGTCAGATGTGCGGCGTAGGCGTAGAAGGAAGCTCTGGGGACAGGAAGACAATGGATGAAGTTCTCAGGCAGGTCTGGGGCAGGAAGCCAGTTGGAGATTCTGTGGGTGACCTAGGTAGGAGGGAAGATGGCCTGGGCTAGAAGATGGCCTTTCAGGTGAGAACTATGGACTTGCTTTTAAAGCTACAAACAAGAACCAAAGTCAAACAAAGCAGGAAAGAATTTCCAATGGAAAAAAGACAGTCTCTTCAACAAATGGTGTTGGGAAAACGGGACAGCCACATGCAGAAGAATGAAACTGGACCATTTCCTTACACCACACACAAAAATAGACTCAAAATAGATCAACGGCCTCAATGTGAGACAGGACTCCATCAAAATCCTGGAGAAGAACACAGGCAGCAATCTCTTCGACCTCAGCCGCAGCAACTTCTTACGAGATATGTCTCCAAAGGTAAGGGAAACAAAGATAAAAATGAACTATTGTGACTTCATCAAGATAAAAACTTCTGCACGGCAAAGGAAACAGTCAACAAAACTAAAAGACAGTGGACAGAATGGGGAGAAGATATTTGCAAATAACACATCACATAAAGGGCTATTGTACAAAATCTACAAAAACTTATCAAGCTCAACACCCAAAGAAGAACTAATTCAATCAAGAAATGGGCAGAAGAGGGGTGCTTGGGTGGCTCAGTGGGTTAAAGCCTCTGCCTTCGGCTCAGGTCATGATCTCAGGGTCCTGGGACTGAGCCCCGCTTCGGGGTCTCTGCTCAGCAGGGAGCCTGCTTCCGCCTCTCTCTCTGTCTGCCTCTCTGCCTACTCGTGATCTCTCTCTCTCTGTCAAATAAATACAATCTTAAAAAAAAAAGGGGGGGCGCCTGGGTGACTCAGTCGTTAAGCGTCTGTCTTCGGCCCAGGTCATAATCCCAGGGTCCTGGGATCGAGCCCCGCATCAGGCTCCCTGCTCAGCAGGAAGCCTGCTTCTCCTGATACCATTCCCTCTGCTTGTGTTCCCTCTCTCGCTGTGTTTCTGTCAAATAAATAAAATCTTTAAAAAAAAAAAAAAAAGAAATGGGCAGAAGACATGAACAGACATTTCTCCAAAGAAGACATACAAATGCTCAATATCACTCGGCATCAGGGAAATACAAATCAAAACCACAATCAGATACCACCTTGCATCATTCAGAATGGCTAAAATTAACCAGCCAGGAAATGACAGGTGTTGGCGAGGATGAGAAGAAAGGTAAATCTTCTTACACTGTTGGTGGGAATGCAAGCTGGTGTAGACACTCCGGAAAACAGTATGGAGGTTCCTAAAAAGTTGAAAATAGAGCTACCCTATGACCCAGCAATTGCACTACTTAGTATTTACTCCAAAGATACAAATGTAGTGGTCCAAAGGGGCACCTGCACCCCAATGTTTATAGCAGCAATGTCCACAATAGCCAAACTGCGGAAAGAGCCCAGATGTCCATCGACCGATGAATGGATAAAGAAGATGTGATATATATCTACAATGAAATACTACTCAGCCATCCAAAAAAATGAACTCTTACCATTTGTAGTGAGGTGGATAGAACTAGAGGGTATTATGCTAAGCGAAATAAGTCAATCAGAAAGACAATTATCATGTGATCTCATAAGCTGAATTTAAGAGACAAGACAGGATCATGGGGGAAGGGAGGGAAGAATAAAATAAGACGAAGTCAGGGAGACCGACCGTAAGGGATTTTGTTTTTAAGATTTTATTTATTTGAAAGAGGGAGAATCAGAAAAAAAAGAAAAAAAAAAAAAAAAGAAAGAGGGAGAATCAGGCTGCTTGCTGAGTAGGGAGCCTAACATGGGGCTCAATCCCATGGCCCCAGGATCATGACCTGAGTCAAAGGCAGATGCTTAACCAATTGAGCCACCCAGGCGTCCCAAGAGACTCTTAATCATAGGAAACCAACTGAGGGGTGCTGGAGGGGTGGCGGGGGGAGGGATGGGATAACAGGGTGATGGACAGAAGGAAGGCACGTGATGTAAAACTAGGTATCATATAAGGCTGATGAATCACGGAACTCTACCTCTGAAACTAATAATACACTATATGTTCATTAATTGAATTTAAAATTAAAAATAGGAAACCATAAAAAAAAAAAACATCAAACAATCCTGTCATCAGAAAAAAAAAAAATCTAAGTCACAGGCCAGATCAGGCAGGATGGTGGGACAGGGTTATGAAGACAGTGGGCCAAGGGTGAAGGTGGCTGAGTTGCCCCTGCCCCATCTGAGATGGGGAAGCATAAGTAAAGAGAGGGGGATGCCAGGTCCAATTTGGGAATGTTTCATTTGTAAGCAGAGGTCTCCTGGGCCCATCGAGGATTCACAGGGAGGGGTTCAGGGTGCGGACATGGGGGTCAGATATGGGGAGGATTCACCAGCATCTATTGGAGCCACTGGGTGATATCAGAAAGCTGGGCTCAGAAATTTGAGGACAGTCCCATCCGAGGCCCAGGGAGAGGGAGAGAAAGTTCTCAGGAGGCCGAGGCAGCCAGGATGGGGGATGATGAAGAAAATCAAGCATAAAGGTATTTTAAAAGGTGATGGAAAAAATCAGCCTCAGAATGGAGTTAGGAATAAACACTGGGCAGTGCTCATGAAAACTGAAATATAATCCCACTCCTCAGTATCTACCAGGAAGACAAGAGGTGGAAGGAGGGAGCAGTCCATCCCTGAAGACAGTAAGGGGTGCACTGGGCAGAATTTAAAAGCAGTTACTGACTAAAAGCACGTCTTCTGCTAATTACCACCATTCAGTAGAAATTCTGAACAAAGGCGTGGACAGACTTCTCCCCATCATAGCCAGAAGAAATGGAGCAGCACCCGATCATAATTAAAAACAAGACACACAACTAAAATTTTTTTAAAAAGATTTTATTTACTTGAGAGAGAGCATGAGCAGGGTGAGGGGCAGAGGGAGAAATCTCTGCTGAGCAGGGAGCCTGACACGGGGCTCAATCCCAGGATCCCAGAATCATGACCTGAGCCGAAGGCAGATGCTTAAGGACTGAGCCACCCAGGTGCCCCACAATTTGCCTTTTTGAAAGAGTGGCAGGTAATTAGTGGGGAAGAAGAAGGTTTCTGTCTCTTCCTACGTTGACTGCTCTCATTCCGTTGGCCTCTCTAGCAGGCTGTTCTCAGCCTTAGTGGAAGAAGGCGTCCCACCGGGCTGCACCAGCTCAATCAGACTGTGCTCTCACAGTCTGCTCTGGCCCATTACCATACCGGTTTCTGCGTGCTTCCACTTTTGGACTTTGGACTTGGATGGATATTAAACTCTTCAGGTATAATTAATACAAGCAGAATATATATATATAAAAGCGTCTATCTTGGGAAGCTCATTTGCATGGAAATACTGCAAACCCACTTAATTTGCAGGAAAGGTGCCTTGCCTTGCTCCTCTCAAAGGTTTGGGACTATGGAAGGCTTAAGCTGCAGAAGTTTCTTTTACTGTACTTCTGTTCCTCGTTTTTTGAAATTAGGATTTTTGGAAAATTCTAATGTATAACTACTGCATCGGAAGAAATATTTTAACACAGTTTCTTGTTGGAAATTAACAGTCCCAACCATCACCTGATGACTTTCTTACCCTATTCATCTAAAAGTTAATAATTAAAATTTTATACATTTATTTCAGATTCAAAGTATTTGGCAGAGTCAGTTAAGGATGACTGACATAATTCCAAAGGAGTTATGTTGGAATAGTTGTAGAGAAATGCTTTTGAGCTAGCGTGGCTGAAAATGACAATAAAATGGAAATTTCATGTACATCCAAACATTCTGGGTTTGTAAAATCACCTTCATTTCTTTGGCATCAAATGTTTACATTAATAATAGTAAAATAAGATGACACTTTTCTATTAAAAAAAAAAAAAGGAATGTATATATATAAAGTGTAAAGATGGGCCTGGAGAGAGACACACCCCGGAAGGAATTACCCTGAGCAGGACTTGGGGCACTAGGGTTGGTAGTGATACCAAAGAAGATTTGAACTTTTTTTTTTAAATAAAATCTTTCATTATGTTTTGTGTGTGTGTGTTTTAAAAGATTTTATTTATTTATTTGACAGAGATCATAAGTAGGCAGAGAGGCAGGTGGGGGGGGGGGAAGCAGGCTCCCTGCTGAGCAGAGAGCCCGATTTGGGCCTCGATCCCAGGACCCTGAGATCATGACCTGAGCCGAAGGCAGACGCTTAATGACTGAGCCACCCAGGCACCCCTAATATTGTGCTTTCAAAATTTATTGAAATTTTCTTTCTGAAAATGATTTTTTAGCAATATAGGTCAGCTTTCTTAAGGTCCGTTCTTACTTTCTGGAATTTAAACTGAATCCAGAAGTTGCACCAATACCATCCTCTGCAGTCCAGTCCCTGCAGTGGGATTTGGGTCTCCTTGAGGACCACCTTGCTGTTTACACTGGAGCCCCCACTCACCATTGCAAAAGGCTGAGAATTTTGTACTCTATGCCCAAGGAGAAAAAAGGGCCGGGGGCGGGGGGAGGGGGGTGGATGATCTTTTTGATTATGAACTGACCTGGAACCTCCCTCGTGTCCTTCCCCAGCCTGCCCTGCATCCCTTGCTCAGTCTGTCATCAGCAAGGTTCTCGACGCTGCACTCAAGATCAAGCAAGCTGAGGGGCGCCTGGGGCGCCTGGGGCGCCTGGGTGGTTCAGTGGGTTAACCCTCCGCCTTGGGCTCAGGTCATGATCTCAGGGTTCTGGGATCGAGCCCGGCATTGGACTCTCTGCTCAGCGGGGAGCCTACTTCCGCCTCTCTCTCTGCCTGCCTCTCTGTCAAGTAAATAAATGAAAATCTTAAAAAAAAAAAAAATCAAGGAAGCTGAAAGCCGGGCCTGGAGAGGATGCGTCCACTCCGGAAGAGCTGACTTCTGCCCTCTGGTGGCCGTTTGCTCACCTACAGGCCTTGGAGGGAGTGAATGTGCGTGCATGTGTCCTTAAGTATGTGTGTGTTTGTTGGTGTGGCTGCCCTGGTGAAGCCAGTGTGTTTAGCAGAAGAAAGGGGTGAGAGGGCCTCGAGCGAGTCTCCCAGATGTGGGCTTGGCAGAGACCTCTGGCGGGAGTGGAAGAGAAAGGGATGCATTGCTTTTCCCGAGACCAAGCTCGGGTGCTGCCCAAAAGGCCCCAGGAGAGAGCACGTGGGCTGACGGGCCCCACAATGCTCGCTCGGGCCTCGGAAAGGCTTCCCCAGGGAAGAGGGCCCCTTCCTACCACCCACTGCACTGCGCCCAGTACAGCCGAGACTTCCTGTTCTCCTTTGCTGGGTCCATTGCACAGGGCTGCTCTGAGAGGTCTGGTGGGTGTGGGAGGCAGAGGGGTAGGGGACGGGTGTTCTTATAAAGCCAGAGCCCCACGTCCAAGAGAGGAAGGATGGAGTCTGGAAGAGATAGAAGGGCGCAGACTTCCTCTCCTGCCTTTTGTCCTGGTGCTCAAGGCCATGGGGAAGGGCTCTGACCTTTGGCAAAGGCAGCCCTAGGCTAGGAGGGGAGCTGGAGCCCTGAGCGTAGGTAGGGACAGGGCAAGTTAAAGTCTTTCCAGCCCAACTGTGTCCCAAGGGTCGCTCTTGGGGTAAGCACAGCAAGCGAGGTGCTTGTGATCCCCCCACCTCCAGTATCCGCCCTGTGCTCCCTCGTGAACCCTCCCCCTCACTTCTTTAATCCTCAACCTCCACCTACAAACCCCTCCCCTCTGTGACATCCTGGCTTGTTCCCCCCCCAGGACCCCCCCTTCTAGCCCAGTCTGGGAAGTAAACGTGTATACTTTTGCTCCCAGTATCAGAATGTCTGTAGCAGAAGAGCACAGTATCAGGGCAGCGTGTGAAATAAAAGAAATTCTGGGAAGCGTGAAATGTCCTAACCATCTCCACAAAATATATTGTTTTGAGAACCTTGGATCATGAAGAGAGCCCAGTGTGCGGCCGTGAGAGGCAGGCAGGAAACCCAAGGGCCTGAGGGGAGCGGCAGGAGCCTGCTCAGGGGTCCCAAAGGACACTGTTATTCTCAGGGAGGGTGTTCTTAAACGTGGTGAAGAAAGCCTGGGTGTAGACACTGGAGGCTGCGGAGCTGGCCCGATGGCACTGAGGAGTGGTCGTAGGGATTCTGAAAATGATGGGATGCTCAGCTCCAGCTCTGGCGAGGCCCTCGGTCTGTGCGGAAGGACGCGAGCAGTGCGTGCAGGTGTAGGTGTGTAGGTGTAGGTGTGTTCAATGTGCCAGTACCTTGGGATGAGGCGAGGCCGCCCCGCATTCCACCCTGCACGGCCGGCCTGCTCTGTGATTCACTCCAGAAGGAAGCAGGAGGGGAGGCAGGTGGCCCTGTCTTCCCAGGAGGGCTGGACTTAACTTCTTTAGCCATCTTATTTGCCCTCTTATTTGCCACTACATATATGTAGACATTTTGTTTGTTTGTTTGGGTTTTGTTTGTTTGTTTGTTTGTTTGTTTGTTTGTTTTAAGCAAGTTCCACACCCAGTGCAGAGCCCAACATGGGGCTCGAACTCACAACGGTGAGATCAAGACCTGAGCAAGATGAAGAGTTGGACGCTCAACCAACAGAGCTACCCAGGCGCCCCAGTAGGTGCTTTCCTAGAAGAATACCATGTGAACTGTTCTTTGATATTTCCTTTCCCGAGGTCAGAGAGCTCCCACTCTTGTGATACCTTGGTTAACTTTATCAATTTTACCCCAAAATATGCTCCTTTGATTCATATGTTGTTCAGTTCCCCTGTTTGTTTTTTTTAAAAACAACTTTATTGGGGCGCCTGGGTGGCTCAGTCATTAAGCGTCTGCCTTCTGCTCAGGTCATGATCCCAGGGTCCTGGGATCGAGCCCCGCATGGGGCTCCCTGCTCCGCGGGAAGCCTGCTTCTCCCGCTACCATTCCCTCTGCTTGTGTTCCCTCTCTCGCTGTGTTTCTCTCTGTCAAATAAATAAAATCATAAAAAAAAAACAAACCCAAAAAACAACTTTATTAAGATCTAATTCATATACCGTAAAACTTGACCATTTAGAGTGCACAATTTCCGTGTTTTTTAATATGCTCAACCATCTACATAATCAATTCTAGAACATTTTCCTTGTCCTGAAAAGAAACCTGTGCCCACCAGCAGCTATTCCCTATTCCCCCCTCCATCTCTTTTTCCAATCGTAGGCAACTGCTAATGGGCTTACAGTCTCCACAGATATTTGTACTCTAGATATATATATTTTAAAGATTTTATTTATTTATTTGACAGAGAGAGAGATCACAAGTAGGCAGAGAGGCAGGCAGGGAGAGGGGGAAGCAGGCTCCCTGCTGAGCAGAGAGCCCGATGTGGGGCTCGATCCCAGGACCCTGAGATCATGACCTGAGCTGAAGGCAGAGGCTTCAACCCACTGAGCCACCCACACGCCCCTACTCTAGATATTTCAAATGACTGGAATCCTACAGCATATGGTCCTTTGTGACCGGTTTCTTCCTCACAGCATAAGGTTTCCAAGGTTTGTCCATACTGTAGCATGCATTATTCATACTTCCTTTCTATTGTTAAATAACATACCACCTTATGGATATACCACATTTAAAAAATCTGCTGATCAGTGATGGACCCTTGGACTATTTTCACTTTGGGGCCGCTATAAATAATGCTATTATGGACATTTGTGTACAAGTAGTTTGTGTGGGCATAGGTTTTCATTTCTCTTGCATATACCCCTAGGAGTGGATTTGCTGGATCACACCTTAAGGAACCTTGGGACTGTTTCCCAAAGTGGCTGCACCATCGTACATTCCCACCAGCAGTGTATGAGGGTTCCAATCCCTTTATGTCTCCACCAATACCGCTATTATCTGCCTCTTCAATTGTGGTGTTGATGTGTATTTCCCTGATAACTGTGTGCCTACTGGACATTTGTATCCCTTCTTTTAGAGAATTGTCTCTTCAGTCCTTTGCCCATTTTTGAATTGGGCCCATTTGTTTTTGAGGTTCCTGTAAATGGAATCCTAGCATATTTTCTATGCTTATTGTGATCTGCTTCATTTCCTCGACGTCATTGTTGTGCTTCTGATCAATAGTTGCCGTGCTCCTGCAGTCATCCGTGGCACATCCTGCCATAATGAAACAGCACAGCCTGGTGGTTTATGAAAAACAGAAACGTACTGCTCATGGCTCTGGAGGCCGGAAGGTAGGAGACCAGGATGGCAGCATGGCCGGGCGGGGGCCTCTTCTGGGTCAGGGTGGAAGGCTAGGGAGCTCTGCGATGTCGATTTCATAAGGGCACTAATCCCATTCATCAGCGCTCCATCCTCATGGACCCATCAATCACCTCCCATGGGCCCCACCTCCCTAATCACCTCTTAATACCATCACGTTAGAGGGGAAGGATTTCAACGTCTGAATTCTGGAGGGACACAAACATGCAGATCATAGCAGTTGGCCATTTGAGTTGCTTCCATGTTCTGGCCATTACCCATAAGGGTGCTTTGAACATTTTTGATAGACCCCGGTGTGCCAAAATTTCTCCACCGTGGTTTTAAACTCTTAACTTCACTGGATAACATCAAATGGTTTCATAATCCTATAGAAAATCCAAAGAAGAGAGCCACAGCCTTTGACATTTTCTGTTGAAAACATCATCCTTTCTTTTTTTTAACATCAGCCTTTCTTCACTGCTCAGAACTGCTGCCTCTCAAAAAATCCGGGGCCCATCCATGTAAGGTTTGATTCTAGTCTCTCCATTCTTGAGTCTGTCCCCGAGCCAATGCTACATTTTTCTAATTACTAAAGCTTTATAGTTTATCATGATATCTGGTAGGATAGATTTTTTACCTGTAGATTTTGCTTACAGAAAGCTATTTTAGGGGCGCCTGGGTGACTCAGGCGTTAAGCGTCTGCCTTCAGCTCGGGTCATGATCCCAGGGGCCTGGGATCGAGCCCTGCATCGGGCTCTCTGCTCTGCAGGAAGCCTGCTTCTCCCGCTACCATTCCCTCTGCTTGTGTTCCCTCTCTCGCTGTTTCTCTCTCTGTCAAATAAATAAAATCTTTTTTTTTTTTTTTTTAAAAAAAGGAAGCTATTTTGCATGGTGTGTATTGGG
>CM053603.1:55682983-55696058 GCA_028646535.1 Procyon lotor
CAAAAATGTTTTTTTATGTAGTTAAGTTTCTTAGTTCTTTAATCACTCCATCAGCTTTTATACACAGTCAGGTGTATCCCATTGTAAAAGAAAAGTCCCTCTCGATCTCACTTTCATATCTCTTCTGCTCCCTATAATTCCTCCTCTCCATAGGCAAAGTACTTGAAAAATTATCGATACCCTTTTTCTCCATTTCTACATCTCCTCCTCTGTGTACTCCAAAATGGCTTCTGTTCCTTCCCCCCAAAGAAAAATGGTTCTCCATGGCCTTCCAGAGACCTCCGTGCTGTCAAACCAGTTGTCTTCTTCTTTGATTCCTCTCTTCATCTAAAGTCTTCCTCTCCTGTCATACTACATTCTCCTAGAGTCCTGTCTCCATCTCTAGCCCCTCTTTATCCTTTGGAAAAAGGCTCACTTGCTTTATCCAAATCTTGTAATGTTACAGTTCTTCGAGGTACAGTAAACACGAAGTGATAATGAGGTAACCTTCAACCATTCAGCTCAACACTTATCATATACTTAGGTCAAGCCAGCACAGTGCTCAGCTGCTGTCATGGACACAGAGTTGAATCATGCTTGGTCAAGTCCTCAAGAAAGTCATCCACAAGCTGGGAAGATAGGCAGGGATGCACATAGGGTGTTGATGGCCACAAAACCTATTTATTGGGCCCAAATATGTACCAGACCCTGAGGGAGTAAAGGGGTGGAACAGATAAACATCCTGCTGACCCTGAGCTCACAGTGTAGATGGAGGAATGTTGCATAGATGTCAGTAAACAGGATACAAAGAAAACATCTTCTGCAACATGAGGATATGTGGGTAAACAGTGTGGAGGGTCCACAGGAGAGCAATATGCTGGGCTGGGGAATTAGGTAAAGCATCATGGGGACAAACGTTACATCTCACCCTAAGGTTTGGACAAAGATAAGAGTCTGTGGAGGATGGGAATGGTTGATACCTAAGAAGGACACAGAGGGGTCAAGTGCAGTCCCCCCTGAGAGCCACCCTGTCTGCAGTACAGTGTGGGAGAGGAGACGGTGGCTGGATGCAGGCAATGAGGCAGGACAGAAGTTACCCGTCACCATGAAGGATCTGGTCCTGGTGACTGGGAGCATTGTCATGCCATCAGACCATCAGTAGTCTAAACAGATGAGAGGGAATGAGATCTTCTCATTATCTGGGATACTGTGAGTTGAGGGCACTCGGGACATTCATGGGGAAGTGAGCATCCAAAACACAGCTGCTGTGGCCTTCATCTGGAGAGTCCCTCACCTTATGGCAGAGGCACAGCCTTGGGAATAGATGTGGTGAGTATGAACTGAGCGAGTAGCCAGGCCAGGGAAGGCTCCCACTACCAGGGGTAGTGGGCCTACCTTCAAGCTGCCGGGAGAGGGTCAAGGGAAGAAGGAGCAGCAGAAGGAGCAGCAGCCTCTTAGAAGAGAAATTTCCAAATTTGCAGAGAAGGACGTGGTCAGCAGTACCCAAAGAAACCCTTAGTACAAACAGGCATTTTTAGACCAATGGGAAACTAAAGTTGATTCTTAGGGTCTGATTCATCATAAAGCCCTTAAACATCTGCCAGATTCGTAGTTTCTGCTCTTGGGGGAAATGTTGAAACATTCCAGGACAAGCCTGCAGGAATCATTTCTTTAAACTCCCAGCACATGGAAACAATGTTGCTCAACTTTTCACAGCCAGTCCAGACATCCCCCAGTTCCTCCTGCTTTCTGGAATCCTGTTTTCCCAAATGGTTCAGGCATTTATCACAAATAGCAGAAAAGCTAGCACGTGTCCCAAATTTTTAAGAATGACTAGCACGGGGTAAGAGGGAGATTGAAAGTCTCCTGTGACTCTGAATTCCTGCTCTGACTGAATTCTCAATTCCCACCCACCTGACGTGATGCCTTGGCCAACCCCATGCCTGCCCAGACCTCCACCCAGCCATCTCTTTCCCTAGCACATCAGGAGAAAGTTCTCAAATTCTCATTCCATGACTTTTCTCATCCTCTGCCTTCCCCTACCGTGTCCAGCAGGGGGCAGCCTCACCTCCTGCTAGCCTCTGTGTGTGGTTCCCCAAAGGAAAACCTGTTCTCTTCCCGGGACCCTGACATTCTTCTGGGACAATCAGCTGAAAATTCATACCCTCCTTCCCTTAGTAAAGTGTTTATCATCTGTGGAAATGTTCTGGCTACTGTTTCTCCTGGTAGCAGAAATACAGCGTTTAGCTGGGGTACCTGATTAATTGTGAATATGCACTGCCTCTTCAACTCTTTGCCCCAACCATGCTCCAACTTAGGAATGCTCAGCCCCACATCCTAAGCAATAGAAATACACAGGTGAATCATCCTTTCCCAACCTTCCAGGCTTACTAGAAAATTAGTTATAACCACAGGCAAATGACCAACAGCAGAGGCAAGAACTCACATTTACTGAGCACCCATTGTATGGTGGTTGCTTTATGTTCTTAACCTCCTTTCAGAACATGGCCACTGTCACCAACAAACTGAAGATGAGGGAAGCTAAGGAACAAGGCCAACTTCTTAAAGCCGAAAAGAGGCAGACAAAGAATATGAATCCATGTCTGCGTGACTCCAACATCCCGTGTCCTTTGACCAGGCCCAACACTATCTGTGACCCCTGTGCTCAGCCCTCCTCTCCCCAAAAGCCTGGACTTGAGGGAACTGGAGGTGGTCCGGGGGAATGGGATGAGGCTGCACAGATGTAGGGGTCTCTGTCTTAGGGTGGGAAAACCTGTACATTGGAGAAAAAGCTCACTGAAGAAGGAAGAGTAGAGAATGGGTTTGGGAACGTCACACAGCGTGGTGGCCTGGACCTCCCTGTCAGGGCAAGAGGTGCATGATGGGACACGAGAATGTAAAATTTGAGCATCCTGCAGGCATTGCAACCCCTGGGGGCTTCCCCCATCCCTCCTCAGCCGGCCCTTAGTGGGCTTTAAAATCTATATTTGCTGTTGAGAATTAGAAAACTTGGATGGATAAAAATATTAAAAATTCCTAAATTTGTATCCCATAGTTAACCTTTTACAAAATATTTAACATTTTTTCTTTGATAATATTTACACATAAATATATAGTTAATAAAATGCAGGACCATGCCTTACATTATTTATGTTCAGATTTATATATTTGGAAAATTATTCACTTAAGTTTTACAGATATACACATTATTTATAATATACTTGTGGCTTTTAAAATCTGTGATAAATTTATGGTTATAGTTCATATCAGATATTTGCATCTTGTCCCATTTTTCTTCAGTCATCTCGCCAGCAGTTATTCTATTTTTTTTTTTTTACTCTTCAAAAACAAACTCTAGGGGCTTTTTGCTTGTCTTTGTTCTTATTTTTTTTCTAGTTCATTAGCTTCTGGAGACATTTATTATTTCTTTTCTTCAATTTTTTTAGCTTTGTGTCCATGTTTTTTTCCTCTTCTTTTTTTTAAGTTTACTTATTTTTAAAGTAATCTCTGCACCCACCATGGGGCTCAAACTCACAACCCGAGATCAAGAGTAACACCTTTTCTGACTGGTCGAGCCAGATGCCCCTCTCTATTTTTGAGTCAAACATTTCTCACATACGTTTTTAAGGCTATAACTTTTCCATTAAGTACAACTTTAGCTGGTTACCACAAATACTCATGTAAGTCATTTTCACCTCATTTTGAATATGGCTGAATTCTTCTTTGATTCATCCATTATTTATAAAAACCTGTCTCAAAATTTCTAATTTTGATGCATTAACTTCTAATTTTAATGTATTCTAGTTAGAGAAAGTGGCCTGCATGATAATGACTCTTTGATATGTGCTGAGGTTTACTTTATGGCCTAGTTCATAGTCAATATTTTTAAATGTTCCATATGTGATTGAAAAGATTGTGATTTCCAGAACAATTTGAAATTATCTAGTGAAGATAAAAATGTGCACAAACTACGATGTAGCAATCTATTCTTGGGCACAGCAGCCATCTTGGATCATGGCTCAGCACCTCAGAGGAAGCCCCGTTGGAAGAGCACAAAGAATAGAGGAGCCTGAGTCCATTGACTGTGGAGCTGCCGTTCTAGGTTTAACCCTTGAACACTGAACATCTGTTTAATTTTTTTTAAGATAGTATGCCATTTAATAAACAAGTCCAATCTGGGCACTTCTTCACAATACATTATAAATTAAATGTAGGGGCTTCCTGATACCCAAACATTTGAATCTTCTTATATATCTACCTACAGGATGCAGCCTGTATTGCGGTCAAGACTCCAAGTTCTGGTCTTAGGATGGCTGGGATACAACCTGGCTCTGGTCCTCAGCCGAGAGCCAGGCTGACTAGCCTCTAACAAAATCTACATTTTCATGAACACTGAACATCTTTTACATGAGAGACAAGTCAAACTTCCACCTCATTTAAACCACTATTATTTCAGTTACAAGCAAGCAAATACAATTCGAATAAATATGCTCAGTTTCTTCATCTAACTGGGTGTCTTACAAACAACAGAAATTTATTTCTCACAATTCTGGAGGGTGGGGAGGCCAAGATCAGATTGCCAGCAGATTTGGCGTCTGGTGAGAAGATGACCTGTTTCAGAGATGACATTTTTCTTGCTATGTCCTCCCATGGTGGAATGAGCGAGGGGGCTCTCCGGGGTCTCTTTTAATGAGGACACTAACTCCATTCATTAGGGCTTCTCCCTCATGACCTCATCATTTCCCAAATGTCCACCTCCTAACGCAATCACATTGGAGATTAGATTTCAACATATGAATTTTAGGGACACAAACATTTAGTCCATAACAGAGGGGAAGAACAAATAAACAATAATACTTACCTCAGGGGGCCTTTGAAAATATTAAATAAAATAGGTAAAGAACCTAGAGTTCAACCTTATATAAACCACTTCCTTAATAAATTCTATTTCCCTTTCAACAAGAATTCAAATGACCCAATTCTACTGACTTCTCCAGACACATTCTCTATTAATCTCAGTATGTATCTCTGATGACATTTAAGTTAAGCATTAATTACATCCTTATTTACATTAGTGGCTAAAGACAAATCATTATAAACACTACATGATGTTTTCAAAAAAAAATAAAAAAAAATTAGGTGATAACCTAATTGAAGAGGAAATATAATATGAACTATCTGGCAGGATGAAGAATTTTAATTTGAAACTGTAAAATATAGTCTCCAAGCTTTCCAGATGTTTCCATATACTCTAAAACTAAAGAGGAGGGAAAGTAAGGCAGATATATGAAGAAGGAGAAAAAGGGACTGAAGGAGAAGAACCAAAGGTAGAGGAACAAGAACCTCCCCACACACTATTTATTGAATCCCTGCTATGTCCCAGATCTTTATATCTATCATTTCTAGTTCCCCAAATAATCCTTTTAGGTAGTCCCTACTCACCCCATTTTAGAGATGAGAAAACTGAAGGCTGAAGAAGTAAATGCTTCAAGATCATAATAATAATAAAATAGCAAACTCATCACAGTCAATATGACTAGTTGACTGCCCTATATCTACTCTACCTTTCAACAGCAAATTTGAATTTTGTTTGGTACCATGATATGCCCAGTTAAATATGTACAGCTTCCCATGGGATCATGTTCTGGCCAATGAGATGTAAGCAGAAGTCCATAAGGAGATGACCTTTCTCTAATAATAAGGCTGTATTCAAGAAGAGACCCTTCCCTGGTGTGTGCATCCAGCCCAATCCAGCTGGACCCAGCTCCCAGGAAGTAGGATTATTTCAAGCCTTTGGACCTTGGTGCATAGGGCTCCTTCCCCATGCTTCCTTCCCACCTAGCAATTACACAGCAAACACCTCCATCATCTTTGCCCAAAGGCAAGGCACTTCTTAGTGCCTTTCCAGAGCTTCCCCTCCCCCAAAGAGAAATGACCACTCCTTCTTCCATGCCGTGAACTTGTGTGCTGTACATAATTCTAGGAAAGCATCTGGAAGCTTTACTTTACCCTTACTGTTTCACTGCCTCCTTAAATTTTCTGTCCTTGTTTAGTGCCTGTTTCAGAACAACGTGTTCAGTTGACACTTGATTAAAATGAGAGAATGAACAAAGATGTCTCCCACAAGCACTGCCTGTCTCCAGATGTCCCCACGGGACCTCTGCCTTGGCTCAGGCAACAGTATCTGTTCAGTGAGAAGGGCAACACAGAAAGGGACCTTCCCAAATGACCCTGAAAGTTATAAAACTAGGTTTCTTTAGAAAAAAAATAGTTTAAAGACTCCGTGAGCCCACTACATCTTTTCGTAATTCATGCAAATTAATTAGCAAGCTTTAGTCAACACACTCATTTAATTACACATTCTAGAGATGGCATTAGCATCTCTCTATGATCACCAGCTGTTTTTAAACGTAGCGCCACTATTCCCTAAGGAGACTGCAGGTGGATATTAGAACCCTAAATATAAAATGGGTTTTCATCCTTTCATCCAACCTTCCTTCCTTTCCACCATGTTTTCTTAAAAGAGGATTGGGATATGGGGTCATTATTTAATAGAAGTGGCATGCGACCCTTGTCCCGTGAGTCAAGGAAAGACAATGCACGTAGTGAGCTGACATGTCGCAGCCATGTACTCCTTACATCCACATGGCATCACAGGAAGTCAGACGTAGAAATGGGTACGGGCTCTGTGAAGTGAAGAGTGGATGCAGGTCAGTCCGTGGGAAACAGAAGGGTCCTTCAGTCCTTGTCAGAGCCGTGAGCAGGGGCCTGCACCCGGAACTCAGCAGGGGAGAGGCGGGAGGCAAGCCCTCACCCTACCAGGGTCAGAAGCCTGTATGAGAACAGTATCCTGGCTTCAGAAAACAAAACTCCAAAGGAAGATCATGATCAGTCCCAAGGACTTAATATGTTATATGGATTAAGGAAGGGGATGTTTAATATATACTTGGGGAAAAGTTTTAATTAAAAACCAAAGCAAGATGGGGCACCTGGGTGGCACAGTTGGCAAAGCGTCTGATTCTTGGTTTCAGCTCAGGTCCTGACCTCATGACTCGTGAGATCGAGCCCCGGGTCGGCTCCATGCACAGCACAAAGTCTGCCTGAGTTTTTCTCTCCCTCTCCCCTTTGCTTCTCCCCTCCATCTTGCCCTGTGCTCACTCTCAATCTCTCTACCAAATAAATAATCTTTAAAAAATACCAAAGCAAGAAATTTTATTTTTTATTTTTTAGCAAGAAATTTTAAATGTATTCAAAATCATCTCTGTTGTACCTGCCCCCCCCAAAAAGGACTTTTTCATTTTGCTATAATTATATAACGGGTACAGTATTACAGACCTACAGTATGCTGAATATTGGCTGGGAAAGGAGAGACAAAACTAATTTCTCAATTTATTCTGCCTTGATCACTTCTGGGGTAAATTAGGTCTTCCTAATAAGTGGTCAAAGTTCAGCTCCTTGGGATTTCTGGCTCAGTCGGTTAAGCATCTGCCTTCAGCTCAGGTCACCATCCCAGGGTCCTGGGATCGAGTCCTGCATCAGGTTCCCTGCTCAGTGGGGAGCCTGCTTCTCCCTCTGCTGCACCCCCTGCTCGTGATCTCTCTGTCTCTCTCTATTTCTGACAAATAAATAAAATCATAAAAAAAAATAAAATTAAAATAAAGTTCAGACCCTTGACAGCACCATTCCCTGCCTCCCTCTGATCCTTCTAAAGGTGGCTAAGGGTATAGGGAGCTGGTAGTCTTCATGGCTATGAGGGTGGGGTGGCTAGTCTGAGCAGTAGCCTCCTCTGCTGGCCTTGGAGCGTCACAGTATGAATGAAACAAGTCACTACTGACCCCAGCGAAGCCGCCAGCCGTCTGGGTCTCTGTTCAGTAGCCCCCTATTCCAGTCCAGCTGTCCTCTCACCTGTTCCACATCTGCTCAAGGCAACTTCTGGTTCCCATGCACACCCTGCATTACGGGTGTGGAGTCCAGAACCCTATCTTGGGGCCATTGGCCTAGACAGCTCCCCAACCCAAGCCGTGCACTCACTCATGGGCCACAGAGGATGTGGCTGAGGGCAGGCCCCCCCGCCATGGGTTTGCAGCCTGTCCTCACTGTTCCTGTTCAAGTGTGTCAGTAGGACACACACACACACACACACACACACACACACACACACACACACTTTCAAACCTATGTGGATGATTCCACCGCCCCATTAACACATCCCCTGCCATGATTCTGAAACTTCCATCTGGAGAAAAGAGAGAACATGAATGTTTGCTCCTTAGCTTTCCCTCTCTCCCCCTACCTTGAATAAGCTCCACAGGGTGCAGAGTTCCTCCATAAATTCACAAAGTGGAGAAGGCTTAAGCAAATAAAGACATGCTCTTCCTAGGCCTTTTCTTTCATTTACCCAACTCCTCCCCATACATGGCTATTCACCCTCATTAAAGCCCCCACTGCCACCCTCTCTGCCTTCAAGTGATTAGGAAAATAGTCAGGAAGAGATAGGAATAACCAGGAATTGCAATTTTCATAGACTGGTTTCAAGAACAAGATGAAATATCTGATATTTAGAAGACGGTCTGCCTCAGTCAGTAGAGCGTGCAACCCTTGATTTCAAGGTTGTGAGTTTGAGCCCCGTGTAGACACTAGTCAAATGTAATATCTTAAAACTTAATTAATTAAAAATAAAAATTCTAAATTATTATTATTTCAAAGTATGAAGAATTAATTTCAAGGGCTTAGAATACTTATAAATCTTGAATAAATTTCTGTCAAACTTTGCCTCCATTTTACAGTTTAACATTTACTCTCTGAAAAGCAAAGTCCTTAAGAACAACAAAATCAGGGGCGCCTAGGTGGCTCAGTGGGCTAAAGCCTCTGCCTTTGGCTCGGGTCATGATCTCAAGGTCCTGGGATCGAGCCCCGCATCAGGCTTTTTGCTCAGTGGGGAGCCTGCCTCCCCCTCTCTCTCTGCCTGCCTCTCTGCCTACTTGTGATCTCTCTCTCTCTCTGTGTGTGTCAAATAAATGAATAAAATCTTTAAAAAAAAAAACAACAAGATCTTTTAAGCTTTCATTCTATGAGAGGAGACAGAAGTAAAATACATTTTCAGTAATAATGTAAGAATATGGAGGGGAAATAGTAAGTGGGTTTTTACTTATGGGCAGGGAGAATGGTAGGAAAATCCCCAACTTAATTTCGGCATATTCCCCAGCAACAGGGAACAGAAAAAGTACAACATTCATTATTCTATACATTTCTTAAAATCAGGCTAGCTTATGAAAGAAGAAAAGATGGGCAAGAGAATCTTAGCATTTTTGGACAAATACAATGGAATCAGTAAGGCTTTGATTTTTGTTTAATTATTAATCGTGAAACCATTAAGGAGCCATTTGAAGACTGACTAAATATTGGCAGCCCTTTTACAAGGTAAAAGAAGCTGTATTTTTTTTTTAAGATTTTATGTATTTATTTGACAGAGAGAGAGAGAGATCACAAGCAGGCAGAGAGGAAGCCTGAGAGAGAGGGAGAAGCAGGCTCCCCGCTGAGCAGAGACTCCTGATGCGGGGCTCGATCCCAGGATCCTGAGATCATGACCTGAGCCGAAGGCAGAGGCTTTAACCCAATGAGCCACCCAGGCCCCTCAAGAAGCTGTATTAACATAGAAAATACGTTTGAAATATCAAGTGAAAGCCACCAGAAGCGAGATTATTTATTGCATGGCATCAACCTGAGGAAGCCAGCCATTCCAGCTAAAGCTCGCTCACAGCCCATGTGTTAGTGTTTCAAGCACCCCCGGCCATCTCCAGTGGTAGCAGCCTCAACACAGGCTGGGACAGGAGCCAGGGGGTCCTCAGCAAGGACACTCAGACCCTGTCTTGAAGAGATGAGATACTGGTCCTCTGGAGACCTCAAGAAATCTTGAGCAAATTTTCAAGCTGGTGAGCTCCCTCTGAAGTGTCAGGAGGCGCTTTGGAAACAATTTGTGACCACAGACGGCAGAGGGGGCAGGTGACATTAGGCTGCACATGTAAAAATGATACACAGAACAAGACCGAAGTAAATGCAGCCAAATACAACACTAACGCTCAGCCATTCATTCGAACATTTGTTGAGTGCCGAAGTGCTGGGGATGAACAGGACAGAAGGCCTGGGTACTCACAGAGCTCAAGGGACAAGGGAGGGAGACTCATCAGAACATCTCAGGAGTAGGATAGCCAACATATGACTGCAGTGTGATGAGGGGTCTGGAGGAAGGGAGTGGGGTATGAGGAGAGAATATGTGGTGAGACCACTTTAGACTGGGGGGCTAAGGAAGGGCTCCTGAAAAAGAGATGTCTGTCTGAGATCTGAAGGATGAACGGGAGTCAGCCATGAACTGCCATGGACAGCCATGGACAGAGTTCCATATAAAGATACCGCAACTTGATGGGCTGGAGAAAACAGAGAAAGGATATAGCTAGAGCATTGCGAGGCTGCAGGGTAAGGCTCGAGAAAGTCATGCAGGGCCATGAAGGTGAGCTAAAGACTAGAAAGAATGGGAGGCATTGAAAGATCTTGAATGGAGGAGGTAAGTCTTCCCACTTTTGTTCCATGAAGATCAGTCAGGCTTCTTGCAGTATAGACTGAAGACAGGCAGGAGTGGAAGCAAGGAGACCAATGACAAAGGACAGGGACTCCAACCAGAGCAGGGAAACAGAGGTGGGTCTCGGAAATCAAACAGGACTTGAGGATGGGTGTGGGGTTCATTGTTATGGCTTGAGCAAATGCCCAATGGAGCCATTTACTGAGGTGAGGAAAGCTGCAGGGGAGGGGAGAAAGGGTACCCTTTTGAACATTCAACGTTTGAACATTCAACTTATTCACTGAGAATACACTGTGTGCCAAACATGTTGAATCTGAGATGCTTACGAGGATCTAGTGTTGATGATGCTACATGGCCGAATAGAAGAATGGCAGACGCCTCGAAATTGCCAAGGGTTAGAGCATACCTAGTTTCCTACAAGTAAACAGTTTGATTGTGTCCCATCTGTTGTTATTATTACAAATGATGTTTTAGTGAATAAAGTTGGGCACCCATCATTTCACACATATGCAAATATCTGAGGGATGTAGCTCTAAAAGTGGAATCACTAGGTCAAAGAATATGTGCACTTGTAATTCTGCAGATTTTGACAGATGTTTTCCAATTTGCTCTCCATGGGATTTGTACAAATTAGTATTCTACAAACAATGCATGATAAAGCCCATTTTCCCATCACCTCAACAACAATAGTAGGTTATTAGACCCTCGGATTTTTGCCAATCTGATAGGTAAAATGTTTCATCCTGCAAAGTAGACAGGGTAAATCTCAAATGTTTTAGATTTGGGAAGTCTATCATTATGACTTACCATATTAACAGAATAAGGGAGGAAATAAGAACAGTAATAAACACTAAGAAAGCATTCACTAAAATTCAATACCCAAACATGATAAATACTCTTAACATAGAGGGAAGGGAAGGGATGTTCCTAATATTATTAAAAGCTAGCTACCAAAATGTCTATAATAAAAGCTTACTGTGGGTGAAATTTGAGAAATATTTTCATCATCTAAATCAGACACCACAGAAAGGATGCTATCTATTCAACACTGACTTGAAATTTGTTTTTAAGATTTTGTTTATTTGACAGAGAGAGAGAGAGAGATCACAAGTGGGCAGAGAGGCAGGCAGAGAGAGGGAGGGAAGCAGGCTCCCTGCTGAGCAGAGAGCCCAATGCGGGGCTTGATCCCAGGACCCTGAGATCATGACCTGAGCCGAAGGCAGAGGCTTAACCCACTGAGCCACCCTGTGGTGCCCCTGTACTTGAAATCTTAACCAGAGCAACAAGCAAAACAAAACACTGAAACTCTACAAACTAATTAGATTTAAAAAGAAAGTTCAACAAGATTTCTAGACACGAGATCAATATTCCAAAATCAAATCGTTCCTATAGGTTAGGAGGATTCAACTAGAAAGGTAAAATAAAAGAATCCATTCAAGCTGACCACAAA
This sequence comes from Procyon lotor, assembly GCA_028646535.1. Classification (NCBI taxonomy): domain Eukaryota; kingdom Metazoa; phylum Chordata; class Mammalia; order Carnivora; family Procyonidae; genus Procyon; species Procyon lotor. The sequence continues at coordinate 55,694,989 of CM053603.1, forward strand.
GCCACAGGACACCTTCAGGTAAAAAATATATCTAATAAAAGAAATGCAAGACCTTCATGAAGAAATTTGCAAATCTTTTTCAAAGGCTGCAAAAGAAAGAGTCAATGTAAGTATACTGAATATCTCCCAATAAATCTGTAAACGTAATGCTATTCCAATAAATAACAAATATTCATGTCATTGACAAGACAAATTCATCGTTCTTATGGAACCGTAAGAGACCAAGATGAGTCAAGACAATTTTGAATAAGCATAGGGTCTTGTCCTACCAGATGGAGATACTTATCATAAGCTATCCTAATTAAAACAATAGAGTATGGGGGCACCTGGGTGGCTCAGTCAGTTAAGCATGGGACTCCTGATTTCAGCTCAGGTTATGATCTCAAGGTCCTGGGATTGACCAGCTCTGGCTCTGCCCTCATCGGGGAGTCTGCTTGAGGATTCTCTCCCCCTCTCCCTGTTCTCATGCTCCCTCTCTCTCTCTCTCTCACTTTGGTTCTTGCTCTCAAATAAATAAATAAATCTTAAACAACAATAACAATAATAATCAAGTATTGCCTTGGGAATAGACCAATAGATCAATGGGACCAAACAGCTTAGAAACAGACCCACACAGGTATAGTACCATGGTTCATAAAAGAGGGGCTTTTTTTTTTACTGGAAAATGGATGGACTACTCAAAAGGAAGACAAAATGCAAGCATACTAATAACCTCAGTAAGAATAATAGCAAAGACCTGTTGGGAGATACCAGCCAGGCACTATTCAAGGGCTTTTTGTATTCAACTCATGTAGTCCTCACAACCTCCCAAGAGCCCGGTGGTACAGATGAGAAAGCAAAGATACAGAGAAGTCAGATAACCTACTCTGGGACACAGAACTAGTAAATGAATCCCCAGGATCCCGACCAAGGTAGGCTAGTCTGTGGGGCTTCTAACACAGCAGATGCGAAGAGAAAGAAAACAAACCATAAAATTATGATTTTATAGAACAAAAGTATGAAATTACAAGGTAAAAGACCAGTGCCATTAGAGAGGAAAATATAGGAACACATAAAAATATAAAGTTTTT
>CM053603.1:55696158-55708565 GCA_028646535.1 Procyon lotor
CTTTCTTAGAGACCCTAATGGTTTCTAAAACCTTGCTAATTGCCTCGGCCAAGGGTGACGCTTTCCTCTGAGTGTGGATTTACACCATTAAAGACAGTGGCTTCCGTGTTCATCTCTTGCAGCCACAAAACTACATCTAGGAAGTAAACTTTGGTTGCAACTACTACACGCTGTCTCCAAGGATGTCTTTATCCATTTGACCTCATTTATCCATTTGTCTGTCTCCTTAGCAACCAAAATATTTACAGATCAACGGAATGAATGTTAAATAGTGGGTTCTTGAACGGGGAAACCAGTTCCAAGTAGTGGAAAATTTCATACAGATATTTATTTGGAATCAGGGTACTTTTCCACAGGGAGCAGCATCTTGCCAAACCAGCACTGGGCTGGGGAGCCGCTGAGGCTTTAAAATAACAGCATGAAAGGGGTTGGCAACCCATCTGGAGAGAGAACAAAGCCCTCCTTGCTTTGCTCGGTGCCAGGCGACAAGGACCTGGTACAGCGGTCCACTCTCTCCTAGACTTGTACAGAGCCCTTTCTGATAACAAACTACCTGACTCCACCTCTTACAGGAAAAGGAACAAGTGTGACCCAGGGTTGGTATCCTTAGCACATAGCTAATATATTTAGCAGATGTTTGGGGAGCAAAAATCTTGCTTATCATAGTGGAGTCAGATAAACACGTAAGAAGTACAGTAATTTTCTGAATGTAAGTTTGATAACATGACGTTCTTTTTTCTAAAAGTTATGCAAGATATTGTTGTAGTGTATGGATAAGTGAGAATTTTTTTTTAAAGACTTTATTTATTTATTTATTTGACACAGAGAAAGAGATCACAAGTAGGCAGAGGCAGGCAGAGAGAGTGAAGGAAGCAGGCTCCCCACTGACCAGAGAGCCCGATGCGGGCTCGATCCCAGGACCCTGAGACCGTGACCTGAGCTGAAGGCAGAGGCTTTAACCCACTGAGCCACCCAGGCACCCCGATAAATGAGAATTTTATATGGATGAATAATTCCACAATTTTCTATAAACAAGGGGCAGGAGGGTCCAGGATAAAAAAAACCAAAGGCATGGGGCACCTGGGTGGCTCAGAGGGTTAAGCTTCTGCCTTCGGCTCGGGTCATAATCCAGGGTCCTGGGATCAAGCCCCCCATCAGGCTCTCTGCTCAGCGGGGAGCCTGCTTCTCCCTCTCTCTCTGCCTGCCTCTCTGCCTACTTGAGATCTCTCTCTCTGTCAAATAAATAATAAATAAAATCTTTGAAAAAAAAATAAAAACAAAAACAAAACCAAGAGCATGACTTTGTCTCTTCATGTATCCATTTTCCTACTCAAAAACTTCAGAGGCTTCCCCCCCAGTTACAAAGCAAAGTCCTGTGCTTCTTAATTGATATGTCACACAAGACTCCTCAAGATTTGGTCCCTGCCCACCTTTTTCCTATACAGGAAACCAATCTTCCAGATTTACAGTTTGTCTTATACAAAAACCCAAATGTTAATTTGGCCTATGGTCACAGCAAGGGGGAAAGGGGGGAACTTAGATGATCTGATGGGCTAACTTATTGCTCCCCTCGCAGCTCAGGGAAGGTGAGACCTGCTAAGCAGCCTTGGGTTCTCCAAAGGCTGAACTCCCTTTGTTCAAACTCCCTTTGTCTCTCGGGGAGACAAAGAAAAGAACCAGCCAGAGAGAAGCTGAAACGAGCATCGGGTTGTTGATGACCCCCTTGCCTGAATTTTGTGTCCAAGGCCCCAATCTGAGTCACCCAAGAGCAGCTACACTGGTAGACTTCCTCAGATGGATGAAATGTCACTTTGTTCCATTTTGCAATTTTTATGCTTCGATCTTTATATTTACTATATTATATTGAAATCATTCATCTAATCAAAGAAGCAAGAATGGGAACCAAGAACAAGTCCAAGATAATATGGTTCAAGGAACTAGGTGAGTGGTGGAAACAGCTACTAGAAGAGAACTTTAAGGAAAGAGGCTGAATCATGAGTTCAGTTTTAGGTGCACTTGAGGTGTTTGAGGGGCATCTGGATGGAGGCAGCAAGTGAACAATTCAAAAGAGAAGTCTGGGTAGGAGACAGAATTTAAGTTGTTGGGAGTATAGGTAGCAATTGAAGCCAGGGGCATGAATGGGATTGACTGGTGGCAGAATGTGGAGGGGGGAGAATGTAGGATGGTGCCCAGGGGCCCTTCCACATTTACAGGGCAGGTGGAGCAGCAGTGTTTGGCAAAGAGTAAAGAGAAGAGTCAGAGCAGGGGAAGGAAATTAGAATGTGTGGTAGCATGAGAGCCAAAGGGAAGAAGGGTTTCAAAAGAGTGAGTGGTCAACTTGGTGGAATTGATTCTGAGAGGTAGTGTGATATGAAGACTATAAAGAATATGTTGAGGGGCACCTGGCCGGCTCAGCCAGTAGAACATGCAACTCTTGATCTCGGGGTCATGAGTTCGAGTTCAAGTCCCACATCAGGGGTAGAGATTACTTAATAAATAAAAGTTTTTAAAAAAGAAAAAGAGTACATTAAGTGATGTGGAGATGACTGGTGACTTTGACAATAACTGTCTCCATGGAATGGTAGAGAGAGAAGGTAAATTAGAGGGTTTGTGAAGAGAATAGTGGCTGAGCATATAGAGAAACACTGTAGGCAACTCAGGCCAGAGATCTGAGAACGAAGGTCAGGAGGGAGGTAGTAGCTAGAGGAGTAAGTGGTTTCCAGACTTTTTTTTTTTTTTGGTTGGGGGTAGGGGAGGATTGATTGGCTTCTTGATTTGATTTTTTTGTTAATATGAGACAGATAAGAGCAGCATAAGTGCTGAGAGGAAGAGGTTGAAATAAAATGAGAGAGAAAATAATTAGTATGCTTGAGAAAACCCTAAGGAGATGTAGTACAGAGCACATGCAGAAGGGTTAGTCTTTGTTGGAAGAGGGAAAACAGTTGACTGCATGAAGTTTCCATCTAATGGATGCCACTTTTCCAGTGAAATGGGAAGGAAATGTACCAGAGAATGACAAAGTTGAAAATTTGGAAAGAATAAAAGAGATTTGAAGATCAGGCTGCTAGGTAGTAACGGTGGCCTGGGTCGGGCCACTGACCATTAATGTGTAGTGGTAACAGTCTGCCGCACTGTTTTTCCCCAGTTGTTCTCAGCAGCCAGGGTGCAGACAAGGGGGAAGACATATGGTTCATCTAGGGTTGGGAGAGAATTTGCAGGAAAATAGTTGAAAAGATGGATTCCAGAATCTACAAGTAATAGAAAGAAAATAGGTAGAATGGAGCAACTGATGAATGGATTCATAAAATGTTGGAGAAATGGAAGGAAAAGTCCACTCAAGTACCTAGTAGAAGAATAGTTGTGGTGAGTACTTAACAAAACAAGCTGAGGGAAAGGAGGGTTGTGAATGAATGCTAGATGTTTGCACCATTGGATTCGGAAATGGAGTAATTTTGGGTACTGCCAAGTTCCATAGCATGCAATGGATGGATAAGGCAGAGTGGGTAATTCACTGGAATGATCAATAGTTCATTTATAGGAACATGAAGTCACGTGCGCTATTGGATGGAGTTGGAGGGCAGGGGGTGAGGGGCTCACTACAGAAGCATCAGTGGAGAAGGTGTGACTGGAGGTCAGGTGAAGATTGGTACAAGGAATGAGGCACAAGTTTCAAAGTACGGAAGACTAGCTAGGGAGGGAAGGAGTAGTGACCTCACAGTGGCAAGGGGGAGGACACTGGGCCACTAAACTCTGGAGCCACTTGGAGTGTAAATGGTCCCCATTTGACAGGCTGGCAGATGAAGCCTTGTTCTCAGAAGACTGTCTAGGTTCAGCTGAGACAAAGAAATAGAAGAAATCTCTCTCTCTCTTTTTTTTTTAACATTTTATTTATTTATTTGACAGAGAGAGAGATAACAAGTAGGCAGAGAGGCAGGCAGAGGGGAGGGGAAGCAGGCTCCTTGCTGAGCAGAGACCCCGATGTGGGGCTCGATCCCAGGACCCTGAGATCATGACCTGAGCCGAAGGCAGAGGCTTAACCCACTGAGCCACCCAGGTGCCCCAGGAAATCTCTTGAGTAGGGTTTGAAGATACAAGGGAAGGAAGTCTCTCTTCCCAGCATGCATAGTACACGAGTTTGCCAAAAGTGGATAAATGGTGGCTGAGGTCATTATGCCTCTGATGTAGAGAAATGTTTTGGGTTTGTTTGGTTTGGGTTTTTTTTTGTTGTTTTTTTTTTTTTTTTCATATTTCTACCTCCCAAAACCTAGGATACTGTGAAACACCTGGAATAAGTTTTTCTAAAGTGTTTAACTCTTATTGAAAGTTTGATTGCTCCATCTTTCGCTGATTCTGCATTCTACTTTGACATTTTGAATACTAGTAATCATTATGCAGTAATTTAGATGCAGATCCAAAAGAGGATAAGAAATTCATTTGTACCTGTATTTTCATCCGTACACGTTTGGTGATTAGATCTCTGTTATGAGCTTGTCTCGGTATCATTTGCTCCTTTTTTTCCTAAAAGTGAAGCAGTAGAATGTGTTCTGGTTAATTTAGTATTTTGGTTATTTAAGTTGTCGTTAACCCAAAAGTATTCTACACAGAGCTTCACTCTCACCATCCTAGGAAGGACTATGACAATTAATTAAGATGTTACCTGTCATTTGGGTACTAGAGAGAGAATATAATAACAAAATTGTATGCAAACATTTTAATTTATCATTATAGAGAATACTATATGTAAAATAATTCACTGCCATTAAATAAACACTCTTTAATCACTTCTCCTAGTAAATCTGAGCTCTACAAATCTGATTTTTGCTTATAACACCAATGAATGAAAGTCCCTAAAATAAATTAAATTTTAGAGTCTGGCTTTAAAAATGCCAAGTCATAGCAATTAAGTAAAGCATCTCAAGGAAGGAGTTGGAATGTCCTCCTCCCGTACAGATCTGGAAGAAATATACGTTTTTTACATTAAAATTTTGAGGAAGGAATCCAATTTGATAAGGCATTAAATCAAGAACTTCGCTATATTAATCTTGGTTTTCCATGCAATACGGAGATTTGTGGCCATGCATAACCATTTGTCCGCCTCTTTCTTACTATATATCAGATCTTGGGAGTGTTGTTTGAACAAAGAGGTCTTCTAGATACAAAATAACCTGCAAAAGAAACCTGTCATTCTGAGTGGTTGTTCTTTTAAGGTTCCTAGTCCCAATTCCAATGTTGTGGGGGAGGGGCGTGCCCCCATCACACACACACACAGCACCAAGCAATTCTGCAGTATCAGCAGGGGGTCGGGAATTCGACTCAATTCTGATGCTCTCTGCCTGGAAATAGCATCAGATTCCGCAGGTCGAGAGTTCCGTCTCACAAGATTGCCGCCCACCACCCACTTCAGACTCCAGGCCATGGGCAAACCCATCTGACCAATGAGCTACAGCTTGGAGGTTTTAACAACCGCCCCACCCCCCTTGGTTCACTTTGCCTAGAGTGGCTCACAGAACTGAGGGAAACACTTATTACATATCAACAGCCGGGTGAAGAGACACAGTTGACGAGGTTTGAGGAAAGAGGAACTTCCAACCCTCTCCAGGCAAGCATTCTTTTTCCCACATCTCCAAGTGTTCACCAACCCGGAAGTTCTCCAAACCTTTGGGGTTTTATAGAGGTTTCCTTACACAATCTTGAATGACTGAGTCACTGGCCATTGGTCCACTCAACCTCCCTGAGTTCAGTTGTCTTAGTTGATAATTTGTCCTAGGTGATAAACTAATTGTAGTAATAATGATGCAATTGACAACTCTGTATTGCCAACTGTAAAAATTATTGTAATATTCCTCTGTCGAATCAGATGAGCATGTTCCTTTTGAACTTAAGTTAATTTTTAAAAATAAATTGCAAAAATAAACTGTTGGGATTACACTAAAATAAAAATATTTCCCATAGCAAAGGAAACCATCAACAAAATGAAATCAGTTGGGAGAAGATATTTGCAAATAATATACCCGATGTCATCAGGGAAATAAATATTTATTAATTAAAAACAGGGCATCTGGGTGGCTCAGTTGATTAAGCATCTGACTCTTGATTTCAGCTCAGGTCATGATCTTGAGGTCCTGGGATCAAGCCTCTCATTGGGCTCTGTGCTCAGTATGGAATCTGCTTACCCCTTTCTCTCTGCCCGCCCCCCCGCTCTCTCCATCTCTGTCTCTAAAATAAATAAAATCTTTTTAAAAATTATAATTTTATAATGGAGATTCTGGCAAATAACCCCTTAACCAAGTGCTCAACATTTAATCGTCAACCCTCTGCGGTAGGCAACGTGGCCTTCCCAAGCAGTTTCCAAATCCTAGTTGATGACACCTATGAATTATGTATCTTACATGGCAAAAGAAACTTTGCAGATAGATATTCCTTAAAATAGGGAGATTATCCTGAATTATTTGGGTGGGCCCAGTATAATCAAATAAGTCCTTAAAAGCCAAGAATTTTCTCTGGCTGAAATCAGAGAAATAAGACAAAGGAAGAGGTCAGAGATATTTGAAGCAGAAGAGTTTGGCCCAGCATTGCTGGCCTGAAAATGAGGGGCCCAGGGACCTGAACCATGTGGAAGTGAATTCTGCCAACACCTAGAATGAGCTTGGGTATAGATTCTCCCCTAGAGCCTCTAGGTAAGAGCCTAGCCAGCCAACACTTTTATTTCAGCCTTGCGAGACCCTAAGCAGAGTACCAAGCCTACTGGACAATTGACTTAAAAAACTGCAAGCTAATAAATGGGCATGGTTTTAACACACTCAGTTTGTAGTGATTGGTTACACAACAATATAAAACGAATATCCTCGCTGCTGTGCATCACGGAAAACCCATCTATCTTCAAAATTAATTTTGAACTGGCATAAGAAATGGATACACATTCCATGAACCTGTCTGCATCAGATGTCCTGGGTCTTAAATGTTATTGCTTCAGAGTCTGAATATCGCCCTACTTTCCCCATGCCCATTCACTCCAAATGTGGCTGCTGTGTATTAACTATATTTTCATTTCTGTATTCTTGATGCCCTGGCACCTATTGATCCCCGAGACATTGCCCCCCCCATACTAGCCAATTCCCAGGGAGAAAAGGACTCCCCTAAGAGTGTGCCTTTCACATGCAAACCAACCACTCCAGAGGCTACGCTTGCCAATTACCCTTTTTATCAAGGTCCCACAGATTAAGCCAACATTCCTCTGTCCTAATCATCCCAAGGCCAGGAACCGGACAACTCAGGACAGCCCTTACACCCCAGAACCCACAAAATTATTCAAACTGGCTTGTCCTAAACTTACCTGGTCTATTTACCTCACCTCACCCAGTCCTTCTGGCCAAAAAAAAAAAAACCACAATAAAGCTCTTGCCCATGCTTTCCCCTCATTTGCTCTGGCTCCTGATCAATGCTGTTTCTTCCTCACATGGACCTGTGTGGTCAGGCATGCATCCTCCTTTTGGGAACTATGAGTAACAATGGCAATTATCTTCTGATCTGCTGCCCTCATCATGCATGAATGAAAACAAAATCCTGAGTATGTTTTAGAACAGATTGGTCTTTTAACCACCCAGAGCACAGCTAACACCATCAGATTTTACCTAATGCACTATGGGTAACTGAGGAACAAAAACCGGAGAAGCCTGCAAAGCCCATCACAACGGAGCTTACACAATGGAACCTAATCCTAGAGGCCCAGCCCAGCCCAGCAGACTTCCAGGTTGTGGAAAGCTCAATTCCCATCCACAAGACTCCTCTGGCCTTCCAAACCTTCCAAGTCCTGGCCCCTAATTCTTTCGGCTAAATGACAAAAAGAGGCCCTCATTTTCCAACCCAGGATGACTCGTTATGGGAACATACAATCCTTTAAGTAAAAGTCCCCTTCTCGAACTCCGGGGTGATGTCTATCGACCAGATAAGGCCATCGAAATAGCAAATGCTACATTTCCCCAAAAGCTGGGTTTCTCAACCTTAAATAGCATGTGCAGAACTCCAAATCTCTAATCTAATTCCATATTTAGAAAAGAAAATATTTATCCAGGGAGCAGTCCTATTAAAGCCATAATACATTTACTTAACTACAAAGATCATATAACAAGTTAGCCAACTGCCCTACCTTTATATTTATGATAACTTTGGCATTTCCTCAAGGGAGGAAAAATGGATGCTTTGTATTTGGAAATCTTAAGAATCTAATTAATAACTTTCCCCAAACAAAGGAAGTCTGCTAGGAAGCTGGTTTCTACCTTCAGAACAATAAAACTGCCAGCTACCTCCAAACAGAGGTTTTCTAACTTATAAACAGAATGGAAGTTCTTTCTTTTCTCAACACCCTGACAACATGCTAAAGGTCGCCAGGGAGTCTGAGTAACCTAGAGTAGCCTAGAGTAGCCATCCAGGACCACTCTTTTGTGAACGGTATCTGTTTTCAGCAGATGTTTGTGCTTAGAAAGAAATGATGACATTAATGAAATGAACACTCCCAAAGCAGTAGACATGAATATAACACATGCAAAGAATCTATGTTAAATACTATATGCCTATCAAGTTCATGTACATATTGTTGCAATTATCATTTTTAATAAAAGTGCGGCACTTACACACTTTGGTGAATACTTGGAATTACCTGTAAAAGCTCTGGATTTAAAATTTTTTGTATTTTCTTGTAAGATTTTAGATACTCAGTTAAAATTCTAATTACCATTAAAGAAACCAGACTTTGAGCTAAAAGTCTGTATAATCAGGGGTGCCTGGGTGGCTCAGTCGGTTAAGCGTCTGCCTTCGGCTCAGGTCATGATCCTGGGGTCCTGGAATCGAGTTCCCCATTGGGCTCCCTGCTTACAGAGTCTGCTTCTCCCTCTCCCCACCGCTCATGTTGTCTGTCTCTCTCTCCTTCACAAATAAATAAATAAAATCCTTTAAAAAAAGTCTGTACAGTCAGATTCAAGTATGAATTTGGAGATGTATGATCTGAAATGCAAGCATATTTCTTCCAAAATTGCATAATCTGGACTTAATCATGAGAAGACATTAGACCAAACCCAAAACGAGGGACATTTAACAAGATAACAGGCCTATACTCTTAACTTGCCAAGATCATGAAAGAGAATGCCCATCTCAGGTGTTTCCCAAAATAAAGGGCACTAAAGACACATAGTAGCCAAAGTGATGCATGATCTGGGACTGACACCTGGAACAGTGGATAAAACCTAGATTTTTGTGGGTTAGGTAATACTGTTTTCTTAATGTTTGTTTTCTGATTTTGATCATATCTGAAAATTAATCTGAAATGGCTCAGAAAAAAATAATATGTATATGTGCATACAGAGAAAGAAAGAGAATGATATACCAAATGTGGCAAAATGTCAACATTTGGGTGATCTGGGTACATCTGGAATTTACGTACAGTTTGCGATTTTTCTTCAAACCTGAAACAATTTTTTTTTTTAAAGATTTTATTTATTTGACAGAGAGAAACACAGAGAGAGAGGGAACACAAGCAGGGGGAATGGTAGCGGGAGAAGCAGGCTCCCTGTCGAGCAGAGAGCCCGATGCGGGGCTCGATCCCAGGACCCCGGGATCATGACCTGAGCCGAAGGCAGACGCTTAACGACTGAGCCACCCAGGCGCCCCTGAAACAATTTTTTTTAAGGAGGCTCCACACCGAACATGGGGCTTGAATTCACAACCCCAAGATCAAATGTTGCATGCTCTACTGACTGAGCCCCGAAACAATTTTTAAAATCCACTAAGGCATTCTCCTTTGAATCCAAATAAACATCAAATAACATAGCTTTACTGCTAACAGCAATCTGTTTTTTTCTTCCGGTTTCATTTGCAAAGCAGTAAAAATTATTTTCTCTATTTTTCTCCTAGTATTCTAGCCAAGTTCATTGCTTTATTCCCTTGACACATGATCTTTTCTTTCCTTCTTCCACCCACCATAACACTGGAAAATTCTGGTTTCTTAGAAATTCTGCACAAGACAAAGCATTAACATCTTTCCATCTAAGGTTGCTAATCTACAGGGAGCAAAATTCTTACAAGCTTTGGGTTTTCTTGTTCCATTAGCATCCCCCACACATAAACCCAGCTGCATGAGGGAAGATGTTGTTCCTAGATAAGAAGAAAAATCTCATTTTCAAATCATGACATAATAAAAGAAGAAATAGCAAAAGAAGAAGCCAATAGCTCCATTAATCTAGCTCCAGGTAAATCGGAAAGAATCTGAGTGTGGGTTTGGAGCCTCTCCTCAGGCTCAGATGATTCCCAAACATTAGGTGGAACACTCCAAGGGGAGCCCTCTGCTCACATTAGAGCAACCCTGGTGTCTTCTGCTCTTGTTTTCTCTATCATTTTATGTTCTCCCAATCTTGACTTCTGTTACAGCAAGTTCCCCCTGGAATACAATGAAATGGCTCATACAAAAATGTGCAGTTGCCACTTGAAGATGAAGTACAACCCGAAGTTAGATGAAAACCTATGGAATTCCCTTACCTTCAAGTACAGGCTCGTCGTCTGTACCAGGTCCCTGGGGGAGTTGAGGCTACCTCAATGCATGCAGAATATATAGGGAGAGATTATATATCCGGGTTTCTCATTACAAAAGGTATTTTTGATGGGTTCTCAGCCAAGATCCACTTAAAAACAAAAGCCACACAAAGACCACAAAAGGGCCCCACAAAGTTTCAACAAAAGGCTAAAGAAAGACCAAACAAAAGCCAAAGAAAGTTTAAACAAAGAGTGAAACAAAGACAAAACAAAGGCCAAACAAAGACAAAAACAAAGACTAAAACAAAGGGCAAAGGAAAATCTACACAAAAGCTAAGCCAGGCTACAGCCATACCACACACACACACACACACACACACACGCACACATTGACACTATATCTACACACTCATGTATTTCAGTCCCCGCCTTCCACATCCTACATAATCCACTTCACGTGAAACCCTTCACACCAACCCCTCACATCAAACCACACGCCAGGTCCAACCAAAGCAACACACCAGCTCACCCGACCAAACCACACGGCCTTCACCCAGTGCCCACACACACGTGGACGTGGAGATGCGCACGGAGGGGAGACGATAAGAAGACGTGGGGGGAAGACAAGCATCTACAAGTCACGGAGAGGGATTTGGGACAGATCTCCTCTCACACGCCTCAGGAGAAACCACTCCTGCTCACACCTTGATCTCAGACTCCTGGCCTCGAAAACTGTGACAAAATACATTTCTGTTACTTAAGCCACCATTTGTGGTATTTTGTTACTGCTGCCCTAGCAAACCAATACACCATAGTCCCTGTAAATACTATTTTAATTAGTTTTTGTATTTATCAAAATAATGCCTGCATGAAGTTATTTATAATGGTATTAAAAGACTTCTGTTGTGTGTCAACTGTACCCCATTTTTAAAGGCTTACGTTGAAAACCAATAGCTCTTTTTCTACCTCACTTTACTCCACAATCGCACTCACCAAAGGCAACCACAGGCAACTTTTCTTAAGCTATTTTTTTTATTTTTAAAGATTTCATTTATTTATTTGACAGAGAGAGAGAGATCACAAGTAGGCAGAGAGGCAGGCAGAGAGAGAGTGGGAAGCAGGCTCCCCGCTGAGCAGAGAGCCCAATGCGGGGCTCGATCCCAGGACCCTGAGATCATGACCTAAGCGGAAGGCAGAGGGTTTAACCCACTGAGCCACCCAGGCACCCCCAAGCTATTTTTCCTATATTTATTTCCACATTGCTAAATAATTCCACAAACAGCCATTTATGTATTTGTTTATTCAGGGTTTTTGTCTTCTTGATGAGGGTTTGGTTTTCTTACCCTCTCCTCTTTGCTCTCTTGTCTCCTTCACCCACTGAAAGTAGTTATCTCTATCTATATTCCTATAAATATGTAAATATTTCCTACAGAAACTTCTGATCAACTGTGATTATTTCCTGTCTCTTTACAACTTTGTTTTTCCTGGAGTTAATAGTCATCCTGTTTTTGCTTTCATTTGTTTATTTTAATTTGCTTAGTTTTTTATTTATGTGTCACTCATTTTTTTTTCCAAATATTCCAGCAGACCTCTCAAATATCTACCGATGATTTTCTCAAGCATTCCAACACATCAAATGATCATTTCCATCTATTGTCTTCTGTAATCCTCTGTTCTTATGTTCTGTGTTGAGATTGGTTGCTCTCAAAGCCAGTGCAGGATGGGGACATCCTTTCGTTGCTTTGCTGTAAAGGGTCACCTGTGCCCTGGATCCCATGTCATTCTCATTTTTGGTTTGCTCCCTCACTTTTCTGAAGCACATCTTCTAGTTAATCTTTCTTAGAAAGGAGACACACACACACACACACACACACACACACACACAC
>CM053603.1:55709065-55728226 GCA_028646535.1 Procyon lotor
TGTTCTGAACATTTTTAATCCTCTCTGGGATAGAACTGATTTAGAATAATGTTACATAGTGACTTTCTCATACAGGGATGCATTATGCCACAAATTTGTTGTGGACATTATTTTTATTTAGTAATCCATCTATGTATCTATGTATCTATCATCTATCTATCATTATCTCTATCTATCTATCTATCTATCTATCTATCTATCTATCTATCATCTATCATCTATCTATCTATCATCTAAAACAGTGGGAAAGTGAGAGCATAAGCTGGGGGGAGAGGCAGAGGGACAAAGAGAAGCAGACTCCCCACCGAGCAGGGGCCCTGACATGGGGCTCAATCCCAGGACCCTGGGATCATGACCTGAGCCAAAGGCAGATGCTTAACAGGCTGAGCCACCAAAGTGCCCCTATCCCAGGACATTATTTACGCGGGGGGAAAATCAGGCTCGTGTGTATGTGCTTTCTTCCTAGATACAGAACTCATTCTGTCTTAAAATATGAGTTCCCACTTTAAATTTTTAGGGGACCACCTGAACTTTGATCTTCATCCATGTTTTTTAGGAGCCCTCCTTCCTTGGGACCAAGGAGCACTAAGCACTTTGGTACTTGTATCTAAGAGATCAAAACAAAAGTGTCTGTAGGCGAGTCCAGGGATAAGTGTGCTCATCATGAGTGTCCCTGGCCAACAGGGTTGATATTTGCTGATTGAATAAATAGTGAAAATATATTGAAGACAAAATCATTTAGAGACTTAATGAGTATTAAGTAGAGTCTCAGAAGTGAAATTTCCAACCATCAGGGCTTTAGTGACCAAGCTCAAACAACTATTCCAGAGGATGACAGAGTACACCTAAGTGTATGGCGTCATTTCCTCCCATACTGGACAGAGACTAGAGCTCACAGGTGCACTGAGCACACCTTGTGTTGGTGGATGCTTGCTCTCTTGGTTGATAGTCTTGTGGTGGAAGGGTGTGGGTATGGGTCTGGGCCAAATCATTTTTTCTCTGCACCAAGCAATATTTCTATAGGTATTCGTATTTAGGTATTAAATTAATTAATGTCTATATTATGTCTATAATGCCACAATTAATGTCTATAAAGTAAGATTTCATTTGAATATGTTAACCTTTTAGTATAATCTGATTTTTTAATCAGATTATAATAATTTAAAATTATTATCTGATTTCTAAATACTTGATATTTCTTATCTTGTTATCTATACTTTGGCTATTTTGCAAAATTACAATACAGTCATGTTGGAGCAAATACAGTAAATTAGTAAGGTTTCCAGTTGTTGGTGTTCAAAGTAGCGGCTCAAGGAAAGTTTCAGGAAAATGGGCAAGAACTCTGGATTCTGGAAAGAGCATTTATGTGCATAACAAAAGCTGAGCTGGGACATGACTTTGTTTTTCACTAGCTGTGTGACTTTGGGCAAGTCATTTAAGCCAAACTTCCCCTCTCAGGAGTGTCATGCAGACCAAAGAAGATAAATTTTTTTTATAGATTTTTTTTTTATTTGACAGAGAGAGAGAGAGATCGCAAGTAGGCAGAGAGACAGGCAGAGAGAGAAGGGGAAGCAGGCTCCCTGCTGAGCAGAGAGCCTGATGCAGGGCTTGATCTCAGGATCCTGAGATCCTGACCTGAGCTGAAGGCAGAGGCTTAACCCACTAAGCCACCCAGGCGCCTCAGAAGGTAAAATTTTTGAGTCTAAGTGATTTAGCACACTTACATGGAAATAAACTTTCAGAAGGAATATTATAAAGAGCTCTAGTTGATAGAGGTCAGCTTATCTGTTCTTAGTCATATAGAACTTCAGGAACCTGAATGTTATGATCAAATAGAGTCTAGGTGGTCTGTTTATTGATATAGGACAATACTTGGAACCACATTGGACTGAGAAAAGAATGTGTTGGTCCCATATTCTGGGCAGACAAACTTGCACACACTATCTGTACCCATCACTGAACAAACTGAGCTCCCTGAGGTGGGGCAACCTTGAGGAACATGAGATATTTGGCTAACCAAAACACTTTGCCTTGCCAAGGGGTGTTTACAATCCTGGGATGGAAGCAAAGGGCTCTGGACAAAGGAAGGGGAGTTCAGGGCAGAGGAGGCAGAAACGAAACTCTAAAGGAATAAGACATATGAAGAGAAAGAGAAAATTCTCTTTCTCTTTGGAAAGAGAATAAAGTAGACTTGATGGCAAAAATCTAAGTATTACCAAGTGGATTGTGAGGTAGACTCTGCCCCAGTGCCTCTTGAAGGCTTCACTTTTTTTCTTTTGGGGTAGGATTTTTTCTTTTTGGGATGCATTAACATGTGGAGCATGAATTTAAGGAGGACTTGGAGCAGAATCCACACCAAACTGCTGGGTCACCTTTGGTTTTCCCACATCAGTGTACTATCTGCTCCAAGATACCTTTTCCCACTCCATTTGGATATTACAATGGCATGAACTAAACCCCCTCATAAGCAGGGTGAGGTCTTCAGCTTAATGGCAGGGTTTTAGGCCATCAGCTTTAATATTAAACCCAAGAACTTTCTAGCAGAGGAAAATGGAGAGACATGGATGGAGAAAAGAAGGACATGGTGGATCGGCAGCATTTAGAACATGCCTACTACAGACAGAGAATTATCCCAGGGACATTAGGAAAGCCATTTCAAAAATTCAGTCCATAGGGGTGCAAAGGTGGTGTGACTAGGAGAAGTGACTTGAGGATTAGGAGATCCAAGTTCTGCCTCTGTGTCTGTCACTACTCAACTATGTTGCTCCATACACCTTAATCTGTGGTCTTTGATTCACCCATCCATACAAAGAAAGGGTGCCTTTAAGAAAATTTCCAGATCTGAAATTCTGTGATGTAAATAGACTATGTTGTCTTGAGTTTTAATAAAAAGAATATAGATGTACAATACAAGGATATCAGATTTACAGTTTCTGTGCTTGTGAAGGGAGTATGCACACATTGAGATGCTCTGTTTCCTGGGTTAAGTTGTTGATAGGTGGGGCCTATTAAAGTTCATCCACTGACAGTCAGCATTTTCATCTGGTGCCTTTTTTGGTTGCCTCTGTCTCCCATCTCTCACAGTGGTTGGGCTACATTTTTCCCATCCATACACCCTATCTGCCCTGTACTACTCCTATACCTCGTCAACTAAAAAATGAACTCTGACTAGAAACTTTTAAGTTGTCTCTCTTCCTCCCTCTTCTTCTCTCTTTCTTCATGAAAAAGCTTCCTCTCAGTACTCTTAGATGGAATAGGCCAAAAAGAAAAAGAGGCCTGGAAAGAGAGCTTTTTCTTTCTTTGTTTATAAACCTACTTTTTGAACCAGTCAGGTGACCAGAGGGCATGAGGCTCCAAGATTTGCCCAGCTTCAGACACCTACCCTACCATTCAGTCAAGGGGAAGTATCTTTCTGAAGCAGGTGGGGGAGGCCAGTTGGGGATATATGGATACAACCTCGGGGGAATAACATAGAGTTCTGACAGGTTTTTCTTCCCCCAATAGACTTGTAAAGATGCCACCCTATTGTCTTCTGACCTCTGTCACTGCCAATGAGAAAGATGTTGTCAGTCTACTTGTCCTTCCATTGTAAGTAAATGGTTATTTTCCCTGGGATTAAGATTTTTCTTTTTGTCTTTCGTTTTCTGAATTTTCACTATGATGTCACTAAGTATAGACTTATTTTTATTTATTTTGCTTAGGACTCAAGTTTCTTCAATCTGAAGATATATGTCTTTCTTCAGGGATGCACACAAAAAAATATGGTTGTATAACTACCATAATGGCAAAAATAAAAAAATTATCAAGTTTTGGCAAAGATTTGGGGAAAATTCTGATAAGCCACTGATAAAAACTTATAAACTATTATAACACTTCTGGGGTGCAATCTGGGGATGCTAGAAAAACAAGATATTATATAACTTATGATCAAGCAATTATAATTCTAGGTATTGATTCTGGAGAAAACTTGCATTCATAAGAAAAGGAGGCACACATACATCTACTCAGTGAAGAAGTGTTTGCCATTGAAAAAAAGAGAAAGAAATTAATAAAAATGTCCATTAATAGAATGAATAAATCAATAATGGTATATTCATAAATAGAATTTTTAACAGCAGTTAAAACAAATGAATCATATATACCTACACCAGGTAGACAAATTTGTAAGACAAATGAGGGATATAAAAAGCAAACAGTAGATGGTAAATGCAACCTGATGCCCCATGCATACATTTTAATGACCCATAATACTATAATTGTGCAATAAGCAGAAACCATGACATCTCAAATGCTCTCTATGATGGGATAGAATTTAAAAAATGACAACAAAGAAATGAAAGCCTATTTAAGAAGTATCTATCCCCTGGAAGTCAAAGGGAAGATTTGAAATAATTCCTGGCTTGAAGAAATAACAGAAAAATTAAAAGCTATATAGAAATGGTCAACAAATGAGTTTGGCGGGATAAGTGGGAGACTCATGAGCAGCTTGGGGTCTCTCCAAGGTTACGAGTCTTAGAGAACAGAACACTTGCTCATCTTGGACCTGGGTTGTGCTGTGGCTTCAAGCAAGTTTCTGACATGTGAACAAAGGGGTAGAGTCAGAATATACCATCCCTCCCAACCTTCCTGTAGCAATAGGTAGGAAAGCACAGTAGAAGATAATGGAATGTTGTAGAATGTGGAGGGATGTAAAATGGGCAGTATTAGTAGAGGGAAGCTCAGGAGAGCGAGGGCATCTGAAGCAGTCTTGTGCTGGGGGTTGGGTGGCCAAGCGCAGGCAGATGCCTGACGCTCCAACAAGGCTGTGGCTCTGTGTCCTTGAGTGAGCACAGTCAGACCCAGACAAGTTTAAAAGGCAAGTGGGAATATGGGGCAATGCCAGAGGAAGTCTCAAAGTGTGGGGCTGGAGGGAGAGGGAAACCAAAGAGTAGGGAGGAAAAATGCTAGACTCAGGTAAGATCCAGCTCAGAAGACCATTCCTCTGCAAAGTGGAATCAAGCCAAGTACTCCCAAGGCAGCTGGAAGGATGGGCCAGAGCATTTGGCTTCCTTACTTGGGGAAGCCACTTCTCTGGACAATAAAAAGGCAGGGGAATTGAACTACACAAAGCTCTCAGGTAGAAATATTTCTCCTGCCTACACTTAGGTGCTAAATGAACAACAAAATGAGAACCTCTACTATGAACACTTTTTAACGATGAGATATGTGATGCCATTGCATTCCTGGGAATGACATCAGGGGTGCCATGACAGACCACTAGAAAGAACAAATTTGTGGGCCAGCCCCACTCAGACCCAATAAGGAAACTTAACATTCCTTCAGCCCATTTTAGATTTTGGCAAAGCCAGACCTCATAGTTAGCTTCCATGGTTCTATCCTCTAGATCACTCGGCAGATACAGTTATTACAGAATGCAAAATCGAGAAGGAAAGAGCATGGTGTGTATTAACTCATGTAATAAATTGGATAATATCACAGAAATGTTAATAACTAGAAATTACTGAATTCCCTGTGTTTGTCTGTTGTGGAAATAAAACCCCTGGGGAGGATAAAAAATATCTGGAGATTACTTGAAACTGGTGGATAACTAAATGGATATTACAACTAAAATGTGCTATAATCCAATTGTGGTTTTTTTTTTTTTTTGTCTTCTAAGTGTTGGTCCTGGAAAGCATTATGCTACGAATATCACAAAAATTACATAAAGCTCCAAATGTTATTCTATGTAAACTTCTTAAGTGGGAATTCTTGACCATAATGTTTTGGCATATTAATGTATGTTAATTGATTTTATGTTCTGACATTTTGACTGGTTTTGGGAAAACCGAGTTGTCCCAAAGCTGAACCCAGAGTTGTCCTGTAAATGCCTGACAACCGGCTCTTTGGGTGGAAAGCCCTGATTTATAGTGTTTGCCAATTTCCCTGGTGTAAACACTTCTGCTGTGGTTGGTTGCATGCTGTGAGTGCGATGTCACTGAGTGCAGAACTGGGGGTAATGAATGCAGCTGACTCTTGTAAGTTGGTGTACCCACTCGTACCCATGGGCATGAAATGCAGTTTTTTTACTAAAAATTCTGCTCCCTAGATATTCAAAGGCCCTAGTGAAAGAACAAATATAAAGGAAAAATAAAATCAAATCAAACTGGGAGCTCAGAGATAATTGACAGTGGATTTTTTTTTTTAATTTTAAGAAGTGGTATCTGTATATTATCCGCATTTTATTGTCTTTTATTATGTAAACAAGGTATCAGTGTATCACACTGAATGCTCTGAACTCTTAGTTTCTTTGGTGTTCTCCTAGACAAAGGCTAGGGCTGCTTCCCTTCCAGATATTGATGTGAAGACAGTGCTGACCAAAGAATCAATGGGACCTCCACACTCGAGCCAGTTTCGGGATGGCTGAGCTGAAGTTCAAGACAGAAGTAAAGATATGAGCCTTCTGAATTTGGGGGAGGAAACACTGGTATTTCGACCCATGGTTTGGTATGATAGTATAGAGTTGTGTTTTTTTTTTAATTAACATTAATGAAAACAAGGAAAATGAGTTGTTGAAAAATTGAAATAGATAAATAAACTCTTCAATTAAAGTAAGGCAAGAACAATTTATTAAAATAGAGGTGAACTGAAAATATCAATACAAATTCTGAACATTTTTTAAAGGAGGCTTTATCCGTTCTGTCCCTACAGTGATTCATGCTGTTGGACATTTTTGCTATCATCCTGCCAAATTCTAGTCAAAATCTGGAACAAGCTTATTTGTAGAACTAGTGCTTGTGGCTTCTAAAACTATTCTCTAGTGAAAAAGACAAATGCCCTTGAAGGATGGCTGATTTCATAATTCTGGGCAGGGAAAAAAAAATCAGGATTAGCTTGTGGATCCTAGGTGTTGAAAGAAAGCAAAGTTTCCCTAGGGTATCAGAGAGTGGTAAGTCCATAATGATGTGAAAAAGAAGATAAAATAGATTTGTCTGAAAAACATACCTAGTCTCTGAAATTTTTTACTTAAAAAGCTGTGTATTGATTAATACAAATTACGTGAGGCCCACACTTATATTTTACAACCAACAGTTTGGAAATGCTGGATGCTGTCCTTCTCTATAAAGAGATGGACCTGTAGCAGGACATAGTCAGAACGGTATCAAAGGACATTATCACTATTCCAAAAATCTCTGTGAAATGTGATTTATGTGGTTAGCCAAGGATGTCAGCAGATTGGAGAGAAGCAGGATTTCTGGTTATTCTAGGGATGACCTTTAAGAGTTTTTCCTCCTATCTTTCCATCAGTAAATCACAATCTTGTCTAAATATGGTGAGTGGTGGTTGCGCCATGGATAGAGGCATCCCCTGAAAGCCTCACTGAGTTTTATCAACTAACCAGCGCATGTGCACTATTGCAAATTATGTCATGTTGCTATGGCCATTTATCCAACAGTGATTCACTTTGCATAGGAAGGGGTTCTGCATCTTCTCTTTATTATTTTTATTATCATGGGTCTGTGTGCCTCAGATGGCCAATCAGAACCAGCTTCCCTACCTGTAGTAGACCTGACTAGGCCTCATTCCAAGGGGAAAAAAAATCCTACAGATGTCAGAAAAATGTTAAATGGACACTGATGAACAAAAATTATTAAGTGGGTAATCTCAAACAAACAAAAAAAACCACATTGGTGAAAAAGTACCAAAGGTATTTAAAAAGTAAAAGGAAAATGATGAAATAAAGAAAAATATGCCATAAAAATGTAAATTTTAAATGAACTTTTCTTTCTAAGGAGATTTTATAATTAAAGAATCAGGGGCACCTGGGTGACTCAGTCGGAGGGTCATACGACTCTTGATCTTGGGGTTGGGTTGTGAGTTCGAGCTCCACAATGGGTGGAGAGATTACTTAAATAAATAAAGCTTTAAAAAATAAATAAAATTAAAGAAGTGAAAAAAATGAGTGAAGGAACAGAAAATAGAATGGTAAGGAGTAAGTCTGGTTATAAATATATGAGGAAAAAGATGTTTGTGTTAAAACCACCTGAAAGCACCAAAATCACGTGGAAAATGGGTCAATATAATGCCAGTTGATGTCTATAAGAATTAAAGGTATGATAAACCAAGTGAAGAAAATATCACTTTAGCACCAGTTCTTACCTATGATAGCATCCTCTTTTCAAAATTTGTATCTTAGACATATACTGTGGTTTACACAAAATTGGAATAAAACCAACTAACAACAGATTTATCATCAACAAAGGAGAGCACCATGCCCAACATATGCAAGTAGGAGGTCAAACCTCTTTCCCCAAAGGAGGTGGTGGTGGAGGCGTGCTTTGGGCAAGAAGTCAGCAGCGCTGTGGGAAAGTCTGGTGGAGGCAAGATAGAGGTTCTTGGTTGGAAACTCGATGGTATCTAGCGAGGAACAAGCAAAAGAGGGTTTTGGCCTTGTATAACAGGTAAACCCAAGGATGAGGGGCTTTAAGCCTGTGAGCACTGCCCACGGTCAGCATCAACTACTCGGGATTGAGAGGTTTGCCCTGCTTAGTCTTCTCTGCTCTGGAGGTCACTGTGAGAATTATAAGTCAAACAGGATTTGTAGTAATGGAGAGAGCCAACTGCTGTAACCAAATTGTCCTTGTTCCTGCCATCTCAGGTGGGACCACTGGAGAGAAGATATAAAGGGAGGCTGTCAACATATGAACATCCCTTTTTTACTGGCTCTTTAAATCACAGAATTTGTGACAATTTGAGGGATACTGCTTTGGACACCCCTGAACATCTGCTGCTTGGGTGTACCTTTAAAAAAAAAAAGAAAAGAATCCAGAAGTTTCTATCGCTAGGCCTTTGGTGAGCAGGAAAAACAGGGACCTTTGCAGATGGTGAACACCAGCTTGAAGAGAAGACTGACTGGCTTTAATGGTAATTGCTGAGGAAGACTGCGTGGTCAGCCCTGCTGTGAACACTGAGAAAAACTTAGGGGTATTTCCTTCACAAGGTGGGGACTGGAGTTGTCTTTGGGAACAGAAATACAAATGTTGTCTCTTTTCTGTAGGTCATAGGCTGGTGAGTCCATAGTCCGAATAATGTTCCACTTATAAATTCACTCATTCACACCCTCACTCTCCTACTTCTCTTATTTGCTTTCTTATTCATACTGAATAGATTTTTATTATGTAGTTTCTGATGATGCCCCACTTCTTCCTGGTTCTTGCCATCACTATTTACCTTTATGTAGACCAATACTGCTTTCCCTCTAGGTGCTGGGCAGTGGCTTCTACTTGACACTGAGAATCTGGGCCATCTGTTTATAGCTTTGCTTCTCTGACAAAATTCTAATGCCCATGGGCCTCTGTGCCCCCATCCCAAGAAACAACTGGACCAGATTGATCATCTCTCTCATTGTGGGTCAATCTGTCTCTGTTCTCCTTTATACCAGAAAGCATTTTGCTTGAATTAATTCCTTACTAACATTGGTGTTACACAGAATGGATCCTACAGTTTCTTTTCTTTTCTTTTTTTTTTAATTTTTATTTATTTGACAGAGAGAAACACAGCGAGAGAGGGAACACAAGCAGAGGGAATGGTAGCAGGAGAAGCAGGCCCCCTGCACAGCAGAGAGCCAGATGCGAGGCTCGATCCCAGGGCCCTGGGATCTGACCTGGGCCGAAGGCAGATGCTTAACGACTGAGCCACCCAGGCGCCCCGGATCCTACAGTTTCTAAGTGAGAGTAAAGTTTTGGAGTCAGGAAATGTCCCCATGCATAGCTGTCATCTGAGTCCATAAGGCAGCAGCATGGAGCTGTTGAAAGCTCCATACTAAAGACAATGCAGACATAGCCACCACCCATAACTTCTGTCTGTGAACTGGGAGCCATGACTCAGCGCGCTGTGGAGACTATGATGGAGGCTATGAGGAGACATCTAGGACAGGGAAGAGCAAGATGTGCCAGACCATAGCCAAGAACAGCCCTGGGAGTGGGGGGATACTGCTAGGGAAATAGAAGTTTCTGAGGCTGGCCTGCAATGGAACATAAACTTGTTCACAGAGTCTTAAATGTTTTTATATATCAGAGCCAGCTCAGCACATGCTGATGTTGTTAAGTGTTTACTCACAACTAGCAATGTTCCCAAGTGTGGTTTTTAGAATAAACTGAATTGTTCCCATGCCTGGCCCAGTCACTTACCCGTCATTGCAGACCATATAGATACCATATCCTTCCTTCCACTGACATGGGTTAAAGATTTATTGAGCTATGACCTATTAGGTATTTTATAAGATAATGTGCTATCTTATTTAGTCATAAGCAGCTCTTTAAATACTATAATATTTTAGACGAGGAAAAATTAGTTTCAAAGACTCACCCCAAAGTCACACAGATGATATTTAGAGGTTCTGAAATTCCAACACCCTTGCAAGCTCTACTCTTCAGCTCTCTTTTCCTGGTAAATCTCAATGAACTGACACTGCCCAGTGTTCCCCACTATGAGGCTGCCAGAACTTAGGGTTCCTTCCATCAGGGATGGATGATTCCTGCTGTTTTTGCCACATGTAAATGGTGGTTTGCTCCTATATCCTGCTCCACACTTGACATCCAGATGGAGCAATACCAAAAGTCAGAGTTAACAGCTTCAGATGGGAATTTGTATTGAGCAAAACCCTGGTCCTCACTCTTTCTGGCTTTGATCCTGTTTTGTGCCAAAGCCTAATTCTCCCAGGTGTGCTCCATCATCTTTCTCATTCATCTTAATTAAAAATAGTCACCATTTATTGATTGCTTACTATGTGCCAGACACTGAAATTTAGATGCATTTAATTTGCACAACACTTTGAGACACATATATATTATCCAAGTTTTATAGAAGAAGAAAGAAATCAGCCCAGAGACTTTAAGAAGTTGCTCAAGACTCCATAATTAGTAAGGAATGAAGTTGGGATTTAAACTCAGCAACCTGGATCCTGGCTTTCTCAATTTCCATATTGACCTACCATCCCCTGGGGTTCTTAATTTTGCCAGTGGCTGACTCCAGACCCTGACCACAGCTCTTCTTCCTGGTTGCAACTTAAAGACTCACAGATAATGTGGGCTCCTCAATCTCCAGTTACCGTCCTGTGTTATTTGAACTGATGATGTCTTTCAACTGGACACCTCCTGCCCCAGAAGCTTCTTGAGGCTCACGGCAGCATTGCCCAAGTGTTCTTGGTTTAACCCTTTGGAAAGTCAATTATTCCCCTGTGCCAGCTCGGACCTACTCCAAAATTGAAAACCAAGACTAACCCATGCCCTGAACTGCTATTTTCTGGGTAAACATCTGTCTAGACTATTTCCTATCTGATAAAAGACTTGCTGAAATCCAAATGGAAAATGTGGTTTATTGTACTTGGTGTCATTCACACATATTATTTATACTAGGCTGAAGTAACAAACACACCATGATTAGTGGCTCAAAGACAAAATTTGTGCCTTGGCTTGGGTGACAGTCTTGGGCAGTTATGAGGATTGGCTGGACACCTCTCCTCTGCATAGGTATTTAAGGCCCTAGCATAACAGAGGCTCTGCCATCCTCAGTACAGGGCTTTTGATGTCACTCTTGCCATGTCCTTCCCAGTCAAGAAGTAGGAGGAAAGAGTATGGAAGAATACCCAAAGAAGGTTTTCACGGGCCACAGCTCAGAAGTAGCACATATCATGTATGTGCACATCCTATTAGGTAAAATTCAAACGAAGGGCTCCAGCTGCAGAGGAGGCTGGGGAATGTAAGCTAGATGCACACTCAAGAAGAAAACTTGATTCTGGCGAACAATAAACTATTCTTGCCATTTTCAACTTCTAACAAGTAACAGTCTATACATTCATATTTTAATTTTCTTCTTCAGTTTGCTTTTCTGAATTTTCCTGGACTCAACTTTTATATATTTATAGTTTTCTATTTTGTTGAGTGTGTCTACTCTTTAAGTCTGTGGAAGGTGGCAGAGAATAAATGAAGCAATAGCAATAGCGCAAAGAATGTACAGCAAAGTATAAAATGATGCCAGTCATATATGGAAGGGAAAATGGGAAGGTAACAGGTTGCTTGGGTTTTGAAGAAAAAGCTACATTTGGGTAACATTTGCCAAAATTTTACAGGAGTTAGGTTGCAACCTGGATATTATTCACATCTATATTGGTATTTCTATAACTGTAACCTGGGTAACCTGTTACCCTTTGTGTTACTAGGCACATTATAGATGTAGACGACTGAGGAATGCAGACATCCAGGTTTACCTGGAGTTCTAGTTATGGATGTTTTCATGAAGACAGAGCAAATAAAACCACTCTATTTACAAATATTTCATATACTAAAGGGCAGAGTTTTTCTCATTTACCTTGAAATCTTATTCATCTCTAATTAATGTATGTCATTCTACCTTCAGACTCGAATACAGATTTCTTGACTTGAATTTCGTTAATAAAGCTTGTCAGATTAATTATTGGAAATTCATATACTGGACTAATGTGTAATATTGAAAAATGAATGAAAGCTTTGATATCGATAATCTCCAAGACATCTGAATGAAGGAGGCGAAGTCTTGGCTTAGATTCACAGCACTGCCTGCTCATTTTCAGATGAAGGGAAATGAGAAGACTGGGAGACGTGGGTCACTTTTGCTTTCTGCCCAAAGAGAAAGCCAACTATTTTGTTTTGAGAGAAAGCCAACTTTTCTATGAGAGCCACATAATTGGGTTTCTACTCAGGAACTGCTGGAAAAAAAAAAAAAAAAAGCAATCTCTTTAAGGAAAATATACCCGAAATTCCAATATGAACATATTTGTGTGAGACAGTAATCTTCTCTTGTCTATTATAGGAAAGCAA
The DNA here is from genome assembly GCA_028646535.1 of Procyon lotor. Taxonomy (NCBI): domain Eukaryota; kingdom Metazoa; phylum Chordata; class Mammalia; order Carnivora; family Procyonidae; genus Procyon; species Procyon lotor. The sequence goes on from CM053603.1 coordinate 55,721,899, forward strand.
CAGATGAGGGGGTAATGTATTATATCACTTAAGCAAAAAAAAAAAAAAAAAAGGAGAGAGAGAGACAGCTAAGGTCTAAGTTTCAAGAGCTGCAAAGGCACTTGGCTGCTTAGGGGAAGTGAGGAGAAAGGTGGCTGTAGGGTAGTAAATTTCAAAACTGTACTTCCTGTAGATAAGGATACACACTAAAGTGGTACAAAAACATTTCTTGCACATGTCAGGGGTTGAAGGATCTGGGAAGTCGGGGTGAGGATCGAACAGAGACTATGTCAGGGTAGGAGAGGTCATGCATGGTAGAACTTTAAGTAGAGGGTTAAATTCTTTATTATTAGAAAATACATGCTCTTTGATTCTAAATAACATCAACAAAGAAAATGTATGACAGAAAGCAAGCAAAGGCAAATCTCAGAAAACCACCAAAAACCCCCACCCAAAACCCAAAAAACCCAATCCCCCAGAAAGCCCCCTAAAACTTAAACAACAAAAATACCTACTTGCTGCAAACAGACAGGGAAATCCAACAAATCAGTGCTGAGAATGATAAAAAGTAGTTGACCAAGAATCATGGAAAGATAAAACTTAAAAAATCAGCAAAACTGATCAGATAAAGAGTAACAAAGAAACTTGCAAGGCAATAGATGAACATTTTAACCAAATATTTTGTCTTGAGTTAAAAAAGAAACAAAAAAACTCTTAAAAAATCAATTGCCCCTATGAAGGAAGATTACCAAGCAGAAATACAAAAACTCAAGGGAAGACACACAAAGTGAGCTGTCAAAAGAAAAAAGAAGAAAATAAAAAGCAATAACTCTGCTGGTTTGCAAGCTCCTTGGGAGCTTCCCAGGTGAAATCTGAAATCACCTCCCAAACATGGAGGGCAGGGAGAGATGGAAGAAAGAGGCTGACAGGGCCCTCCAGGTTGGTAGGTGGCAGGTTTAATAAGGAGGGGAACTCACATATGAGGCTTGTCTTGGTAGGCAGCAAAACGAATGGATCTTGGTATCTGCTTGATAAACCTTAAAAGTTTATTATATATGTGTTTTCACTTTCTTAAGTTTTATAGTGTGCATTTGTTTATTCTTTGTGTGTCTATTTCTTCTTCAGAAGGTTTGTGGAAAAGATGGGGTTATAGTGGCCTGAACTGGTCCCTTCCTCCTTTGGGATGCCTGAGACAGTTTTTATCCTGGTTGGAACTCGCACAAATATTCGTTGATGGAACTTACTCATTAAAAGAAAAATGAGGGTGTATTGGGGAAGGTTGAGGATGTAACTGCTGGCTGACCTGTGAGCTGGGGCTGGGCACTCAGCCCTTCTTACTCCCTCCCTTGTCCTTGGAATGTGGGTTCCACTTGCCTCTCCTGCTCCCAGAGGTTGCTCCAAGGACATTGCCTTGAGATGGTGATGTGATGGGAATACCAGCAGGGTATGTGTGACTGAACTCAACGAAGGTCTCTGTATAAACTTTTAAGGTTTATCAAACAGGTACCACGGTCCCTTTGTCTTGCTGCCTACCAAGACAAGTGGTATGTGAGTTTCCTTCCTTCTAAAACCTGCCACCTGCCAAGCAGGATTGCCTGAAACATGTCCCGTACCTCAACTAAAAAAAGACAAGGAAGGTCACAATCCTAATATCAAACAAGTATACCGAAAGAGTATTGAGTGCGACTAGTGTTTTTTACATAATGGTAGTGCACACTTGATAATAAAGTAACAAATATCTATTCACAAAATAACACAATGTTAGCATTTATTAAACTGAAATTACAAGACAGGAAAGCAAATAAAGATTAAGGTATAGTAGATGACTTTAACTTACTTCTCTTAGTCCATACCAGAGCAAGTAGGCAAAGAAATAAGCCAGGATATAGAAGTCTCAATAACACAATTAGTGAGATAGATGTAATTGACATGTATGGACCTATTATTCCTGAAAATAGAGGTGACTATGGAAGATCAAGAAAATTGGCCATTTTTCAAAAACATACAAATGGTCAACAGACACATGAAAAGATGTTCACCATCACTAATCAACAGGGAAATGTAAATGAAAACCACAATGAGATATCAGTCCTACCTATTAGATGTCTATTCTTAAAAAGACAAGAGATGACAAATGTTGGTGAGGATGCGAACAGGGAGCCCTCGTGCACTGTTGGTGAGAATGTAAACTGGTGCAACCACTACAAAAAACAGGATGCAGGTTCCTCAGAAAGTTGAAAATAGAGCTACCCTATGATCTAGCCCATCCCACTTCTGAATATATATCCAAAGGAAACAAATGCAACTATCTCAAAGAGATCTGTACTGCTATGTTTATTGCAACATTATGCACAGTAGCCACGGTTTGGGAACACATAAGTGTCTGTCCATCGATGAATGTATACACGTATCACACACACACATACACACACACACTGGAATATTATTCTGTTATAAAAAGAAGGAAATCCTGCCATTTGTGACAATATGGATAAGCACAATAAGGGTATTATGCTAAAAGAAATAAGCCAGACAGAGAAAGATAAAAGTACTTTGTGGGATCACCTACATGTAGGGAAAAAAAAGTCAAACTCATAGGAATAGGTAGTGGGATGGTGGTTGCCAGGACCTGGAAGGTGGGGAAGATGAGGACATATTAATACAAACTTCCAGTTATAAGATGAATAAATTCTTGGGATCTAATGTATAACATAGTGACTATAATTAATAATACTACTTTATGAAATTGATATTTGCCAAGATAGTAAATCTTAAATATTCTCAGCCAAAAAAAAAAAGAGGAGGTAATTAACTATGTGAGGTGATAGATGTTAATTACTTGATTGTGGGAATTACTTAACAATGTATATGTGTTTCCATCATCATACTTATGCTTTAAACATATGGCATTTTACTTGTCAGGTATACCTCATTAAAGTTAGAAAAAATCCTTAAGTTCCATCATGCAAAAGAAAAAAAAAAAAGAAAAAAAAAGAAAAAGAAATGAATAATGATAAAACCCAGCAAGATTTCATTCCTCTCTAATTTAGAAATACCACCACAGCCTACTAAAAAAATAAAAAATAAAAAAAAATAAACAAAAAGTGTGGGGGGCCTGTGGATATGACTCTTAATCTCAGGGCTGTAAGTCTGAGCCCCACGTTGGGCATGCAACCTACTAAAAAAATAAAGAAAAAGTAAAAAATTAAAAAAAAAAATACCACCACTGTTATGCCTCTCTCAATTTTTTGGTCAGAGAGGAAATATAAGGGTGCCTAGGTGGCCCAGCCAGTTAAGTGTCTGACTCTTGATTTCATCTCAGGTCATGATCTTGTTTCAGGTTTCTTATCCTTCTGTGCTGTCAGTTCTTGGTCATATCACTTCAAAGAATGAAGAGGTAGACCAGACAAAAAGTGCTGGGCAGCAAAGCAAAGTTTATTGGGTGGTAGTACAAAGCTCACAAAGAGGGAGGGGACCCAAGAGGGTTGCCGTTGGGAGTTTCTAAGTCTAGGGTTTTTTATGAGCTCTTTTGTGCAACTTAAGCAAGCAGGATGTGCTAAGGCGTGTTAATTAGGGCTTTCACTACGCATCCGTCTACCTATTAAGTTAATGTTTATATGCCGCTCTTGTCTAAGTTGCAAACCAGGATGTTGTGTTGTTTTGTCTTAGCTGTCCTGACTCCATGTTTTATTTTGGGGACCTTGGTCCTGACCACCTAACTGTCCAACTAACTGCTAATAATTTCATGGTCATAAGATTGAGCTGTACGTTGGTCTCTGCACTGCTTGCTTGGGATTCTTTGACCCTATTCCTCTGCACCCTGCCTTTGTCTCTCTCTCTCTAAAAAAAAGGGGAGGAATATAAGCCCCAATTTCAATATTTTGAGAAAACAATACAAATCAGAAGGATATAGTTAAAGCTCTGCTGAGATACAAGTTAACAGCATTAAATTCTTATTTCAAGAAAAAGAAGAATGAAAGTACATGAAAAAAGCACGCTATTCAAATGTTAAAAGGAAACAGCAAATAACCCGAAGAAAGGAACAATGAATATAAAGGCAGAAATTGATGAAGGAGAAAAGAGAAAACCTAGTGTTTTCCTGAGTGGTCCACAGAAAGCCTAAATACTGGTGGGGCTTCAGGCCAAACATGTGTTGCAAGTTTTCATCAAACTGAAGAAAAATACCAAGATAATTGATATTGCCACTTGCCCACTGACATTCATGGCCAGTTGGCAACTTGCTGGATTAGGAAGAATGGGTTCAGTCGACATTTACCAGATTTGTTTCAGTGCTTTGCCAGAGTACCAAGACAATAGTAATGATGCTGGAAAGGAATTCGTTAAATATCAAGGAACCAAAACACCTTTCCCAAAGGTATTTTACAAATGCCACCCCTTCACCTCACTCAGTTATAAATAGATTGGTTCTGTGAGTGAATAATTTTAGGCAAAAAAACTATGTGTTAAATTTATGTGTTAATTTTACATATTAACCTGACTGGTCATGAAGTGCCGGATGAAATATTATTTCTAGGCATTTCTGTGAGGATGAGATTAGCATTTGAATTGGTGACCCAGTAAAGTAGATTGCTCTTCCCAATGTGGATGGGCACCATCCATTTTTCTGGAGGTCTAGAAAGAACTAAAAGTGGGGAAAGAATGAATCTGTCCTTTTTTTCTACCTCACTGTTGAGCTGGGACACCTCACCTCATCTCAGGCCCACAGACTGAGATTTACATGATCGGCTCCCTTAGTTCTCAGGCCTTTGGACTGGGACTGAATGACACCACTGGCTTTCCTGGGTTTCCACCTTTCAGACAGCAGATCTTGGGTCTTCTAAACCTTCACAATCACGTAAATTCTTCATAACTAGTTTCCTTTCTTTTATACGTACCTCATTGGTTCTGTTTCCTTGGAGAACCCTGACTAATACACTATGTATTGTATTCCATTTATGGGAAGTAATAGTTCTCATTAGTATGTTAGGAAACTCTGGGGAGGATTCTACCCTTTTAAGCAAAGAGGTTCCTACAGTACAGTATCTCCTAAAATGATTTGACCCCAGAATCCTTTTTACACAAACACCTCTTAATACTCCATGGAGCACATGCCGGCATATGCTGTGTTAGAGTTTACTCATATGATAAGAATTAATTAGAAGGATGCAAAATATTGTTTTAAAAAATACCAGTGATATGTATTTGCTCAGTGGCCAACTTTCTATATGTATCACTAACAATTTATCTTAATACATCTAGCATAACCTTTTTTTTTTTTTTTCGTCTAGCTTAACCTTAAAAAGCTACTTTGCAAATTCCCTCCTCTGGGAAGGAAAGGTCGTCTTTCTGCTAAATTCTTCTCAAGCTATTGATGTTATCCGGAACACAGTGAAAATTTACTGACCCTTGCTGATGACTTTATAGCTAAAATGTGACTTAGAAAGGAAATATTAGAAACAAAAGAAGTTCTTAGAAAATAAACATTGAGGATGTATATGAGTCTCTAAATAAAGCCAGACTTCTTACAGATTATAAATAAAGTAATAGAAATCAAACATTGGGTCTTATAAAAATTTCCCTTTTATATTATAAAGTAGGTCTGAGAACAACTACCCAAAGCCATAGTAGCACTCACAGTCTCTAACAGCACTCAGACCAGGTGAGCCAGCCTGGGACACCCAACTGCAAAAGGGAACAGATCCCTATCCTGTTCCTAGCCCTTGGAACATAAGTGGGTTTTTTTTAAGATTTTTTTTAAAGTAATCTCTACACTCAATATGAGGATCGAACTCACAACCTGGAGACCAAGAGTGAAATGCTCCACTAATGGAGCCAGCGAGGAGCCTCCATGAGTTGATGTTTTTATATTCTAGAGAGGATATTTAACCTTCCCGTTCTTCCAGCTCTATGTGAGGTCTTACATTCCCCTTAATCACATGCACCAGGTGATGGGGCACCTGGATGGCTTAGTTGGTTAAGTATCTGCCTTCAGCTCAGGTCATGATCCCAGAGTTATGGGATCGAGCTCCATGTCAGATTCCTTGCTCAGTGGGGAGTCTGCTTCTCCCCCTCCTTGTGCGCATGCTCTCTCTCTCTCTCACTCTCTTTCTCTCTCTCTCTCTGTCTCTCTCAAATAAATAAACAAAACCTTAAAAAAAAAAAAAACCCAAAGATACCAGATGAAGTGGAAGGAGTACCAAGATCAGATAGGATGGCCCTAGTCCTGACCCATGGATTATTTGGTCATTTCTGAAAATTATTACCAACTGTATATGTATATCAGTAGCTTGATGCTACTAATAGTAGCTTGATGTCTAGCTTGATGATAGTATAATAGTAGCTTGATGCA
>CM053603.1:55738782-55761033 GCA_028646535.1 Procyon lotor
ACAAATAATCCTAAAATTTATATGGAACCAGAAAAGAGGTCAAAAGACCATAGCTAGAGGAATGTTGAAAAAGAAAACCAAAGTTGGTGGCACCACAATTCCAGACTTCAAGCTCTATTACAAAGCTATAATAATTAAGACAGTGTGGTACTGGCACAAAAACAGACACATAGATCATGAAACAGAATAGAGAGCCCAGAAATGGACCCCCAACTCTATGGTCAACTAATTTTCGACAAGGCAGGAAAGAATACCCAGTGGAAAAAAGACAGTCTCTTCAACAAATGGTTGGAACAACCATTTTGGCCATATTGTGGCCATGTCCACTATAGCCAACAACAAATGGTTGGGAAAACTGGACAGCCACATTCAGAAGAATGAAACTGGACTATTTCCTTACACTGCATACAAAAATAGACTCAAAATGGATCAAAATAAAAATCCTGGAGGAGAACACAGGCAGCAACCTCTTCGACCCCAGCCGCAGCAACTTCTTCCTAGAAACATCTCCAAAGGCAAGGGAAGCAAGGGCAAAAATGAGCTATTGGGACTTCATCAAGATCAAAATCTTTTGCACAGCAAAGGAAACAGTCAACAAAACCAAAAGACAACTGACAGTATGGGAGAAGATTTTCGCAAATGACATATCAGATAAAGGACTAGTATCCAAAATCTACAAAGAGCTTCTCAAACTCAACATCCAAAAAACAAATAATCCAATCAAGAAATGGGCAGAAGATATTAACAGATATTTCTGCAAAGAGGACATTCAAATGGCCAACAGACACATAAAAAGTGCTCAACATCACTTAGCATCAGAGAAATACAAACCACAACCACAGTGAGATACCACCTCACACCAGTCAGAATGGCTAAAATTAGCAAGTCAGGAAATGACAGATGTTGGTGAGGGTGAGGAGAAAGGGGAACCCTCCTACATTGTTGGTGGAATGCAAGCTGGTACAGCCACTCTGGAAAACAGGATGGAGGTTTCTCAAAAAGTTGAAAATAGAGCTACCCTATGACCCAGCAATTGCACTACTGGGTATTTACCCTAAAGATACAAATGTAGTGATCCAAAGGGGCACGTGCACCCAAATGTTTATAGCAGCCTTGTCCACGATAGCCAAAGTATGCCAAGAACCTAGATGTCCACCAACAGATGAATGGATAAAGAAGATGTAGTATATACATACAATGGAATACTATGCAGCCATCAAGAGAAACGAAATCTTGCCATTTGCAATACATAGAGAGTATTATGCTAAGTGAAATAAGTCAATCAGAGAAAGACAATTATCATATGATCTCTCTGATATGAGGAATTTCAGAGGCAGGGCAGGGGGTCGTGGAGGAAGGGAGAGAAAAAATGAAACAAGAAGGGATCAGGAGGGAGACAAACCATAAGAGGCACTTAATCTTACGAAACAAACTGAGGGTTGCTAGGCGGTGGCGGTGTAGGGATAGGGTGGCTGGGTTATGGACATTGAGGAGGGTGTGTGCTATGGTGAGTGCTGTAAAATGTAACCCTGATGATTCAGACTTGTACCCCTGAGGAAATAATACATTATATGTTAATAAAAAAATAAAAATAAATAAAAAGGGAAAAAATAAAAATATTGATTATTTGATATTTTTATGATTATCATAAAAAATGATAATATTTTGCTATATTGTGTTGAATCAAGTGTTAACATTGAATTTACCCATTTCTTTTACTTTTAAAAATGTGGGTACTAGAAGGTTAAAATTGCATATGGGGCATGCCTCGTACTTCTCTTGGACAGCTCTGCTGTAGAGGATGGGAGAAAATTGTACTCTCGTTGACTCATGGTCAGTCCCCCTGAAGTCCATCTAAAATGGGTTCTCAGGAATCCATCTCTGCACCAAATCCTTGGGTCTTTTCCAACTTCAGCAACCCTAACCCCTCCCATTCACTTCTCATTCTGTCAGATGATACTCATTCAAGGTTCTGAAGACCTTGTTAATCATGGATTTTTACTCTTTCTTAAAAGAGCACTGGCAGATCCACAGTCTCTAAGAGGAGAATTGACTTAGACATTTCAGAGTCTTCAGATAGTTGCCTCTACAAGAGAAACAAACTCTTTCTAATTTTGATGGCTTTCCATGGCGAAACTTAGATGAGTTCTTATGCTAATACGCTTTCTGCCTCTTGACTACCTACCAAAGACCCTGCCCTAACTTACGTGAAAAATAACCCTTCATAAAGCCCATTGAATACTTTTCAACCAGTGTCACATATTTCTTATTGCACCATCCAGAATATACTGAAGAAAGTAAGGCTATTGTGAAATTCATTTTACCTCTGAAATCTGCAAAAGGTAAAGTGTTTTTGCACAAAGACCCAACAAGGGTTAATGCTCAGATAAACCACAAGCCCTAGTTCTCTTCCAGCCTTTGATCTCTACGGCAAGGGAAAGCTACAGAAAATGCCCTGAGGCTCTTACACAAAAGCCCTTAACCAGCCTCTTTTGCCTGTACAGCCTCCACAGTGTTGCCAGGGTAATCCCTTGAAAACACAGATTTGGTTGGGTTCACTCCCTACAAAACAATCAAACCAACGAAAGAAACAAACAAAAGAAGAAAATCTCCTGAGGCCACAGAATGACCACCATGCCCCTTTGCCTGCATACCTGGAATTCAATATGTCATCTCAGCCTCGTGTCTCCAATCCCTACTCCAAACCCTCACCTCACAGTGCCCAGCACTTGTACAAATGCCACAGTTCCCTTGGTCTTGTTTTCTCAGTTCCTCTGTTCTGGCTCTTTGCATCACTCCTACATCCCCTAGCCTCTTCATCGCCTGGCACACCCTTCAGGCCCAGAGCAAATGTCAGCTCTAACGGAAGCTTTCTGCAACCTTTCCAGGCAGAATTCTGGGTTTTCCCAGTCCTCTGTACTCTGGTTTTCTACAGAGTACTTTGTACTCCCTTTGTGTACTATGCTATTATCATATTGGGATCAACTCTTGCGTTTGTCTCCTCCATTAGTCTGTAAACTTCTGGAAGGCAGAGACCCTCCATCTCTGTATCTCCATGTGTAATACTCAGTGGGTAGTACCATTCATCCCCATCTGTATGTTGTTATTTCCAAAGTCCATTTGCTGATTCCAGCTTCCCCCACCCCAATTTTTAGATCTAGTCTTTAATAAATATTTTTCATTTGCTATCCCACAGGGACTTTAAGCTCACTGTGACCCAACCTGAACTCCCCATGCCCCTTACCCAAAGAGGTCCTCTCCCATGGCCCCCCTACTCTGTGTTGGGCACCATCATCTACCTCTTTGCTCAAGTCAGAAAATAGGAGGCATCTTTGACTCTATCTCTTTTCTTACCAACATTCCTTTTCCTCATTCCCAAAATCTTATTCTGTTGTGTCAACTTCCCCAATATCAGTTAAATCTCTATACTTCACTTCATTCCTGCTACCTTCATTCATTCAGGATATCATCATCTCTAGCCTGAATTACAGAAATCACATTCCTTGGTGTCTCCCTGCCTTCAGATTTGCACCCAGCACCTAAAACAGCATCTGGCATATAGTGAGCACTCAGTAATTGCAGACTGAATGAACAAAGACTGCACATAGATGGGTGAGTGTTTGACTCAGTCATGTTACAAGGAGCCCCATCTGTTTAGATGTATTTCTTCCTCACCATCCCATCTTCCACTTCCTGGTCCAAGGACACATGAAATGACTTGAGGGCTGTTTCTCTTTGAACTTAAGACTGGAATAACTTTCTTCACATGTGCAGCACCCAACAGCTTTGAACACATTTGCGTATCAGCTTTGTCGGCTGAATCTCACACTCTCATATGAGATAGACACCTTTGGGAACCCTTTTTGGAAACCGAATCTCTCTTTTTCACAGAGTTAGAGAGGCTGAGTAATTTTCTCAGGGTTACCAAGACAGTTAGGAGCTGAGGCAGGACTCAGGCAGAAGCATGTGGACTCCAAAGCCTGGCCCAATTTAGCTGGATTTGGCTCATGCTCAGTGGAACACCTGCCCCTCAGAGAGTAGCTCTGGCAACAGGATACTGAAGGCCAGGGAAGCCTATGAACCTCTGCTGGCTAGAGGTCTGATGCCTCATTCTCACGGCCTGGGGGGCCTGGCAAAAGGGCCAGTGAAGGGAAACCGAGAACCTGAGGGCTTGAAGCTCTTCCTCATCTCATTCTGTCAACAATGATGGACAATAATCAGGGCTGCCTGTCCCAGATCGCTGCCAGGCATGTCACAGAGATGAAGCACGTCTCTGCTCTGTCCTTAGTTTGCTTTCTGGGAACCAGAACTGCGAGAAATGTAGAAATGCAGTTGACGAAATCTGCTTGGTCAGGGCAGAAAATTCAAAATTGGGATTAATCGCAGGAAGAATTGCTGTTGTCAGCTTGCTGCCAGGAAGGGGGCTGTCGAAGGGCAGGGATAGTGGAGCAAAGAACTGAGTGCATCCCAAATGGTCCTGCGGGCAGCCTGAGCTCTGGAGGGGTCCCACTACCTACCAAGCTAGTCATGTGCTGACATGTGCTCCTCATCTATTGACAGGAAGACTACATTCAGGTAACTGTCAGCCTCCACTTACTGAGCACCTCTGCATTTGAGGCACTGTGCCAGGCCCTGGGTATGGAGCTGACACAGCAAGGCCCCTCGTCCTAGAAGCATGGTCTAGCCACATAGATAAGACGTGGACGGAAATAGCATAGTGTCAAATACTAAGTCATAAATTTCACAGAAGAGATTCTGACAAGATCTTGGGGTATCCAGGACTGGGGGAACCAGGATTTGCTTCCTAAGGAGGAGGCTTAGACTAACATGTAGAATTTGGATAAACAGAGAATGAGAACATTCTTGACTAGAAGAGCCACATGGACAAAGACAAGAACTAGGCTTCATGGCAAGGAGTCTATCTACTAAGGGCTCCTCAAATTCAGCAATGGCAGGGGCACCTGGGTAGCTCAGTGTTTGAACATTTGCCTTTGGCTCAGGTCATGATCTCCAGGGCTTGGGATCAAGCCCCACATAGGGCTTCCTACTCAGCAGGGAGTCTGCTTCTCTCTCTCTCTCTCTCTTTTCCCCCTTCTGCCCCTCCCCACTGCTCCTCTCTCTCTCTCTCAAATAAGTAAATTAATTAAAAAAAAAAAACCTCAACAATGGGGAGACTGGCAACTCTACCCAATTCTTCTGCCCTTCTGGGGACAGAGGAGTTTAACCTCTGCCCCCAGTGGCTGGTAGCTAATAGTTTACATTTCTGTAAGATTCTGGGCCTTATGGCTACTTGGTTTCCAGCTTGTTAGTTTCCCCAGAAATAATTCTACCAGAGATGTTCTCCAGAGCACTGGATCCTATCACCCTCTGTGTCTCCGTTAAAGCACCTGTGCCCTTTTACCAATTATGGGATGTTGTTTTTGATCTTCCTTCTAACACAGACTCATCCGAGCCAATGCTCTGTATTCTCCTTTTGTAATATTTTTATCAATGTGCAGCTGCATACTTGTGCTGTAGCCTCAAGGATTCTTCTCCACTCACCAGTCTTCCCAGCATCACTGCTCTGTGAGTCATGAGCTTTTTCCATTCCAGTGCTTGGTGTTTTGATGCTCTGGACTGGATGAAAGGTGATGGGAACAATAATCTGAGCCATGCTGCTTTCTGTGCTCTTTCTTTCTCTGTCCCCATCTACGGAGATGTACCTCTGGCTGAGGACATGCTCCTAGGCCTGTGGTGATGGCAGGTTGTGTCAAGGGGATACAAAATCTTCCCCAAAGAGGCTTCCCTCGGTGGCACTCTTCCCCTTCACTAGTCCTCAGCTTCTTTATTTGTGCTTATTTTATCAGCATCCTGAGATTGGATCAGGCAACTTTCTCTCAGGCAAGTCTCTCTCATCTCTCAGCAAGTTTCACATTAGTAAAGCTCATGAGTGGGAATGAAATTGAAAATAAACAGACTAGATTAATAGTTTACAAGAACTGTCTCAAGAAGTACAATAAAGTCCGAATCAGTAGCATGCTGTTTCCATGGAGCAGAGTTATCTCAACGCTAAACCACAATCAGAACCCTAACTCTGATCTGCAATGAGAAATCACTACCACAGAGAGAAAACTCTGAAGCCCAAGAGAGCCCATAAACTCCCCATGGGCAGTCTTTTGCAGGGAGCCAAGTAATTCTATGGTTGAATGGTAAGGGTAGAAGCAGAACAAAGGGAGTTAAATAAAAGAAATATTCAATGGCATTAGGACATCATAGCTGGATGTTTTCCTCTGAGGTTGGGATAGTCTGAGAGTGGTCATCTAAGCATACCCAGAGTCTGTTAACAATGATTCACCACGTCTACAGCCATCGTCATGGTAGAGATGTCTTCACCACCTAACCCTAATGCTCTAGGTCTACTGGGCGTGAAACTCTCTCCACTGAACAGAGGTAGCTTCTCATCATCCTTGTTTATCTGGATTCTCTTGTTTCTATATGGCTGGTGCAGGCCCTCTTCTGATGGAGAGTCCTCCTTTAGGTGCCAACACACTTGATCTGATTAGAGTGAGGACCTGCCAAATAGAGATCTGTGCTGACTCCATACAGTAAGTTTTCTCCATTTCATTATCTGATGAATTTACAATCTGGCTATTAAGGGAAAATTTTATTTCTCTTATTCCCAATTTCTTATACCATGAACCCTAAATGTCTTAGAAGGCCACCAGTTGGGGCATCTGAGTCTTCGGCTCAGGTCATGATCTCAGGGTCCTGGGATCGAGCCCCACATTGGGCTCTCTGCTCAGCAGGGAGCCTGCTCCCCCCCAACCTGTCTCTCTGCCTACTTGTGATCTCTCTCTCTCTGTCAAATAAATAAATGAAATTAAAAAAAAAAAGAAAGAAAGAAAGCCACCAGTCTTGGAGTCACTCTCTACCGTCCTTGCCCTGACATCTTCTAGAAGTTCTAGGCTCCACGTGGGCATATAAGACTTCCATGGAATAAAGGCACAAGAATAATAGGTAAGATACAGCTGGCAGACAGACGGCTACCCTGATGTCTGATTACTCCAGAAGACACGCAATGGGAGAGGGGAAGAAAGTTTTACTCTCTTTTTTCTTTTCTTTTCAATTTTAATTTTTTAAAGACTTTATTTTTTTATTTGTTAGAGAGAGAGCTAGCACAAGCCAGAGGAGAGAAAGAGGGAGTTGGAACAGCAGGATCCCCGCTGAGCAAGGAGCCCAATGCAGGACTCCATCCCAGGATCCCAAGATCATGACCCAAGTGGAAGGCAGACACTTAACTGACTGAGCCACCCTGGTGTCCCAGAAAGTTTTACTTTCTTTCAAACAACAACAAATATCAACAACCAGGTCTGGTACATGGAATAAAGCACAGGCCACCTATTGACATTTGTTTGGCTACACCCATCTGCCTTATCAGAGTGAAAATTTTTATTAGAGTCTGGCAATTGATACCCATCAAATTCTCGTTTCAGTACTGTTGTGAGTTTCCACATTTTGGTAGTACTTCTAGGTTGGGAAAGTCTCTATCAGGTGTCTGTAACTTGATTTAGTCATATATAGAAGTTTGTAGCTGCAAAGTCCGAACCTAAAACTTTATAAACATCAAGGACAAATGAAAAGCATTGGTATTGTCCTGGGTTTCTCTCTCACTTCACATAGGGAATTTGGGCAAGCAAAGCTTTGTACACAGAGCTCCGACTGATTGAAGTTCAGCTAAAATAGGTGAAACTCCACGTGGGAAGCCCTTAGAAATGTTGGTAGTCATGCTGGCATTTTTCAGGAGTCTGTTGACTGCAAAATCAACTTTTTTAAATTTCAGAAACAGGTCAAGTTTAAAAGGAGCTTTAAAAATTTCAAGACTCAGTGTCTGCCATGGGGAATGAAGACTAAAAATACTAAAAACAAATATTTTGAGACAGTGTTCTTCATGGGGAAATGGGATCATTTTCAAAAGAATTTAACTGGGCTCTTGACCTTCTGTTTAGGTTCTTTCACGGACTGTGGTATGTTGGAAAGCAAATGAGCTTGGAACTGGTCAAAACAAGTAGGAGATCCAACTGAGGAAGCTTAGACAAACTGGTTTTACTTCTCTTTGAATTTTGCTTTGCTCCACAGTGAAAATGTGGGAGGTGATGTCAGGATTCAAGGCCTACTGTGCAAAAAGTAGTCCATAAATGTTAATCTCCTTCCTTTGTAACATCTTTATCTTTTTTTATTTAAAAAAACTGTATATGGTTTCACTTATATGTGGGATATAAGAAATAGTGCAGAAGATCATAGGAGAAGGGAGGGAAAAGTGAATGGGAAGTTATGAGAGGAAGACAAACCATGAGAGATTCTTGACTCTGGGAAACAAACTGAGGATTGCCCAAGGGGAGGTGGGTAGTGGGGAAGGGGTAGCTGGTGATGGGCATTAAAGAGGGCACATGATGTGATGAGCACTTGGTGTTATATGCAACTAATGAACCGTTGAACACTACATCAAAAACTAACAATGTGCTATTCATTGGCTGGCGGAATTTAAATAAAAAAATTAAAAAAAGATTTTTAAATAAGTGCTTTTTCTCCCTAGAGAAAAATGCATTTTGAAAGTAAAGGAAAATGTGATTAAAAAAAATAATCACTTTGATTCTTCGATTCTGTGAGTATCATCAAAACTCATCTTTTTCAAATGATGCACTTTGGTTAATTTGTAGTATACTCATAATTGCAGACAGCAGGCAAAAAGTTGCTTTATTTTGAGGGTAGTCAATATTAATTAGTATGAACTAATTCATATGAACACCACTATCAGGCATTGACATTTCTCATGTATTTTCTCATTTGGTAAAAAGACAATTGGTCACGTAAAGCCCGACATCAAGAGTCCTGTTGCCAAAGCCAGTAGTGGAATAATTGAGATGGAGGCACTCATGTCTCTTCATTATGAGCTGATCCCCATGTTCCTCACCCACATTGGGGATGTTTCTCTCTAATCTTCTCCCACACGGGTTCTTCACTATCTTCTCATTTGAGTTGACCCTACAGATCACTTTGGGAAATCATTTGATACTTTTTCACAATCAAAGAAATGGAGGCACACATGCACACAGCTTTAGTGTCTTGCCTGAAGTTGTACAAGATGATACTGTGAAACCAGAACCCGTGGTTTTGCACTGCCAGGTAGGTCTCCCCTCCCCAACCCCTGCCCAGGAGCTGTGCTGTGCCACTTGCAGTAACTATTTGCCTACAGTCCTCAGTGAATCTCATTAATATTAATGTCATCAACACCCAGGAATCTATTTTAAGGTACTCTGAGTTAACAATCTGCCCACATGCATTATTTTCTTGTAGGTACTTTAATCATTTATAATATCTAGCCAATAACTATTTCATTATAAATGGATTAGTGAGCATATTAGAATCATTACTACCTGTAGTTGGCACCCTTGGGAATCTTTTACTCCTGGTCCTTTATTAAGAACTTCAAAACCCCTGACATAATGTCAATTAAGTCAGATTAGCTGAAATTGATTGCTGGGGCATTATAATAGCCCCAAGTCACAAATGTATGTTCATTATTTATAAGCCTTTTGAATATTACTATACATTATCAATAAAATAATCCAGCCTCAAAATCAGGGATTACCACTCAATTTACCCTACATAAATTTACAAAGCAATATTACCTTCTAACGGAAAGATAAAGTGACTAAAAATCTACTGGTAGGTATGTGCAAATGCTCTTGCACCAGTCCTAATATCTCTAAGAGAAAAAACACTGCAAGAATAGTAAACAAACTCATAGCGTCCTTTCTCTTATCTACCTTCAGACAAGCATATAAAGTATTCCCAATAGCCAGAAAATGTAACTCAGTTCATTCCTACTTGGATTCCCAATTGCGTTTGCATCAGGCAAAAACGGGAAGAGAGCACATTACATGCCTAAATCATTTTCAACAAACTGCTGGAATGTTTCCCTACCACTTTGCCTAAAAAGATGACATTTTCTTGCAAAGTAATAAGCTACTTGTGCAAATCGGAAAGATATGTGACTTTGGTTAATATTTCTAAGTGACAAAATGTCAGTAATTATTTAATACATGTATGCACACAGTAGGAAAATCTAAGTAAAAGCACATGTGAAATTAAACTTCAGTTTGAACATCAAGATTCCCTGAAACTAATTTTTTTCTTTGGTGATATATATTTTTAAAATTTTTTTTTATATTTTTAAAATTTTATTTATTTATTTGACACACAGAGAGAGATCACAAGTAGGCAGAGAGGCAGGCAGAGAGAGGAGGGAAGTAGGCTCCCCACTGAGCAGAGACTCCGATGCAGGGGCTCCATCCCAGGACCCTGAGATCATGACCTGAGCAGAAGACAGAGGCTTGAACCCACTGAGCCACCCAGGCACCCCAGGATTATTTAACATCTTTTTTCCACCTCCAAATATGTTTATTTTATTTTTTCAGTGTTACAAGATTAATTATTCATTCACCACACCCAGTCCTCCATGCAATACGTGCCCTCCTCAATACCCACCACCAGGTTCACCCATCCCCTTCCCCCACCCCTCCAAAACCCTGTTTGTTGCTCAGAGTCCACAGTCTCTCATGGTTCATCACCCTCTCTGATTTCTCCCCATTCACCCTTTCCTTCCTTCTCACAATGCCCTCCATGTTTTTCCCTATGCAACACACATAAGTGAGACCATAAGATAATTGACAGTCTCTGCTTGACTTATTTCACTCTTTGGTGATATTTTAATAAAATTTTAAATGAGACTTAAAATTACTATTTTTGGTTTTATACTATTGCTAATAATCTTTCTTGGTCTAAAATCTATTTTGAAATCAATGAAACCACTCCAGCTTTCTTTCGGTTAGTACAAAAAAAATGGTATATCTTTTCCCATCCTTTTACTTTTAACCTATAAATAGGTTTTGGGCACCTGGGTGGCTCAGTCGTTAAGTGTCTGCCTTTGGCTCAGGTCATGATCCCAGAGTCCTGGGATCGAGCCCCACGTCGGGCTCCCTGCTTTGCTGGGAGCCTGCTTCTCCCTCTCCCGCTCCCCCTGCTTATGTTTCCTCTCTTGTTGTCTCTTTCTGTGTCAGATAAATAAATAAAATCTTTATAAAGAAAAAAAATAAAGTAGGTTTTGCAAATGACACTACAGACAAAGGGCTGATATCCAAGATCTATAAAGAACTTCTCAAATTCAACACCCAAAAACAAATAATCAAGTCAAAAAGTGGGAATAGACACTTCTTCGAAGAAACATACAAATGGCTAACAGACACATGAAAAAATTGTTCATCATCATTAGCCATCAGGGAAATTCAAATCAAAACCACATTGAGATACCACCTTACACCAGTCAGAATGGCGAGAATTGACAAAGCAATAAACAACAAATGTTGGAGAGGCCTTGAAGAAAGAGGAACCCTCTTACACTATTGGTGAGAATGCAAGTTGGTACAGCCACTTTGGAAAATAGTGTAGAGGTTCCTCAAAAAGTTAAAAATAAGCTACCTTATGACCCAGCAATTGCACTACTGGGTATTTACCACAAAGATACAGATGTAATGAAAAGAAGGGCCACATGCACCCCAATGTTCATGGTAGCAAAGTCCATGATAGCCAAACTATGAAAAGAGCCGAGATGCCCTACAACAGATGAATAGATAAAGAAGATGTGGACCATATATACAATGGAATACTACTCAGACATCAGAAAGGATGAATACCGAACTTTTGCATCAACATGGATGGAACTGGAGGAGATTATGCTGAGTGAAATGAGTCAAGCAGGGGAGGCCAATTATCATATGGCTTCACTTATTTATGGAAGATAAGGAATAGCATGGAGGACATTAGCAGAAGGAAGGGAAAAATGAAGGGGGGAAATCAGAGGGGCAGAGGAACCATGAGAGACAGTGGACTCTGGGAAACAAAATGAAGGTTTCAGAGGGGTTGGGGGATCGGGGGATGGGTTAGCTCAGCGATGGGTATTAAGGAGGGCACACATTGCATGGAACATTGGGTGCTATATGTAAACAATGAATCATGGAAAACTACATCAAAAACTAATGCTGTACTGTATGGTGACTGACATAATGTAATAAAAAAATAAAATAGGTTTTCTTTAGATAACATATAGTTGAATCTTGCTTTTTTATCCGATCCAATCATCTCTTTTTTTTTTAATTAATTTTTATTAACATATAATGTATTATTTGCCCCAGGGTACATGTCTGTGAATCTTCGGGCTTATACATTTCACAGCACTTAACAGCACATACCCTCCCCAATGTCCACAACCCAGCCACCCTATCGCTACCCACCCACACACACCCCCCCCCCCCCGGCCACCCTTAGTTCATTTCTTGAGTCTAGGAGTCTCTTATGGTTTGTCTCCCTCCCCATCCCTTCGTGCAATCATCTCTTTTAATGGGCATATTACACTATTCACACTTAGAAAGGATTATTGATATGATTGGATTAAGATCTGTCAGTTTGTTAGCTGTCTTTGATTTTTTCCATTTGTTCTTGTGATCTTTCCTCCTTTTCTGATTTTTCTGGGTTTAACTGAGCATGTTTTTGGTGGTTACTCCAGGGTTTACATTATATAATTTGTAGCAATTTATAAAATATGTATAACATACATATTAATACATTTATAATTTATCAAATATGTATCTGGTTTCAAATAATATTATACTACCTTGCATGTAGCATGACTCTTACATTGCCTGTCCTACTATGGTATGAATGTTTGTGTTCCTCCTCAGATTCATAGGTTGAAATTTTAACGTCCGATGTGATAGTATTAAGAGGTGGAACCTTTGGGAGCTTCCTGGGTCCATTAGTGTTCTTATAAAAGAGACCCCCGCCAGAGTCCCCTAGCTTCTTCTGCCTTGTGAGGGCACAATGAGAAGGCTATGATCTGGAAGAGAGTCCTTACTCAACCATGCGGGCACCCTCATCTCAGACTTCCAGCCTTCAGAACATTAAGGAATAATTTCTGGTGTTTGCAAGCCACCCAGCCTATGGCATTTTGTGATAGCAGCCCAAACAGACTAAGACATATCCTTTGTGCCATCTGTCACCCAATTTACTTTTACATAGGCTATAAACACACAATACATTGTTACTGCTTTTGCTTTAAAGAGATTTTAAACAGATAAGAGAGGCAATTAAAAGTAAATGTTTTATTTTACATGTATTTATTCCATTTCCAATGCTCTGCATTTCTTTGTGTGGATACTAGTTTCCGGCTCTATCAGTTTCCTTCTGTCTGAAGAACTTCTTTTCATAATACTTGTAGAGTAAGTCTACCAACAGTGAGTGTCTTCAGTGTTTGTCTGTCTGAGAAAGTCTTGACCTTTGAGGGATATTTTTGGTGAGTATAGAATCACACAATGGCAGTGCTTTTCCTCAGCACTTAAAAAAGTCTGGTTTCTAATAAGAATTGGTGATAATTCTTATCCTTGTTCTTTATAGGTGACTTTTTTTTCCCTTGGGTTGCTTTCAAGATTTTATTTTTGTCTTTTGTTTTCAGAAGTTCAACTCTGGTATGTGTAGGTGTGTTTTATTTTTTTTCCTTTTCTTTTTCCCTTTTTAAGTATAGATTTATCCTGCTTGGTGTTCTCTGAGTTTCTTGGATCTGTGATTTGGTGTCTGTCACTGGATGCTTTCCTCTTAAGATTGGGAGTAAGGCAAGAATATATGTTCTTACCACTCCTATTCATCATTATACTGGAAGTCCTAGCTAGCTCTTCAAGGCAGGAAAAACAAAAAGCATACAGATTAGAAAGGAAGAATAAAAATGTCTCTATTTGCAGATGACATAATTGTCTTTGTAGAAAATCTTGTAAAGAAAAAGTCCTAGAACAAAAGAGAGTTCAGGAAGTTTGCAGGATACAAAGACAACACACAAAAATCAATTGTACTTTTATATACTAGCAACAAACAATTGAAAACTGAACTTGTAAAAAATAATACCCTTTATAATGGTTCCCCAAAATGAAATACTTAACTATAAATCTCACAACAACTAGTGTAAGATCTCTGTGTTGAAACTTACAAAATGCCGAAGAAGAAATCAAAGAAGACCTAAATAAATGAAGAGATATACTGTAATCATGATTTGGAAGACTCAATATAGTAAAGATGTCAATTCTCCCAAACTGATCTACATATTTAATGGAATTTAAATAAAAATTCAAGTAGGAGTTTTTGGGATATAGACAAGCTGATTCTAAAATTTGTCTGTAAAGACAAAGGAACTAAAATAGCCAAAATAACTTGAAGAAGTAAAATAATGTTGAATTATTTTAACTATTTTAAGAATAAATATGAAGCTAGTCTAATCAAAAGTACGGTGTTGGTAAAGCAATATGCTCAAAGATCCACCAGACAGAACAGAGAGTTTAGAACTGTGCCTACACATACACGACCGATTGATTTTTGATAAAAGTGCAAAGACAATTCAATGGCGTTATATAATTCTTTTCAACAGATGGCACTGGAAAAACTGGATCTTACACACAAAATAATTAAACTTGACTTGAAGTTCACACTTAATAGAAAAATTATCTTAAGATATATACAGATCTAAATGTAAAATATAGAACTATCAATCTTTTAGAATAAAACACAGGAGAAAATCCTCATGATTTGGGATAAAGCAGAGTTATTAGACATGATCCATTTTAAAAAATATTTAAAAAAATTTTAATTCTAGTAGAGTTAACATACAGTGTTACGTTAGTTTCATCTATACAAGATAGTGATTCAACAATTCTGTACATCACCCAGTGCTTATCACACATGTACTCTTTAAACTGCCATCGATATGATCCATTTTAAAAAACTGATAAATATGACATCATCAAAAAAAAAAAAGAAGAAAAAAGGATGCTGTGAAAGACACTTGAAAAAATGGGAAACCTGGTAGCACTAAATGCCATCAAGAAAACACTGCATCTGGAACACTCACACCTTATAGGAGGAGAAAAAAATGATATAATCCTTGGAAAATAGTTTTAGAGTAGCATAAAGTTAACTATACCCTTACCATATGACCCAGCAATTCTTTTTTTTTTTTTTTAAGTTTTAAAGATTTTATTTATTTATTTGATAGAGAGAGAGAGAGTGATCACAAGTAGGCAGAGAGGTAGGCAGAGAGAGAGGGGGAAGCAGGCTTCCCGCTGAGCAGGAAGCCCGATGCAGGGCTCCATCCCAGGACCCTGAGATCATGACCTGAGCTGAAGGCAGAGGCTTCAATCCACTGAGCCACCCAGGTGCCCCTAAAGATTTTATTTTTTTATGAGAGAGAGAGTGCACATGAGCCGAGGGAGGGACAGAGGGGAAGAGGGAGAAGCAGACTCCTTGCTGAGCTGGGTCCCTGACGTGGGGCTCAATCCCAAGACTGGGATCATGGGATCATGACCTGAGCTGAGGGCAGACACTTAAAGGACTGAGCCACCTAAGTGCACCTGACCCAGCAATCCTATGCCTAGGCATTTCCCAGGAGAATTGAAAACATATTCTCAAAAAGACTCATACAAGAATGTTCACAGCATTGCTCATGATAGACAAATCCTTAAAACAACCCAAATATCCATCAATGGTATAATGAATAAGTACATGGCTCCGTTTACCTGATGTTTAAGGACAGATAAAGCTAGCCTACTGGGACGGAACATTGGTGTTATGATAGGTGTGAATATCCAAAGGAAGCAGATGGAAATTGTCTCGGATGACAGACATGTCCTATATCCAGACCACCTTGGCAGTGCCTAGTCCGTCCCTCCTACTCCATATGTTCTCTTATAATGTGACTTCGCTACTATCTTGCCATAAGGCTTCTCTTCCCATTGAGTGTGGTCTAGTGTGACCTTCTGTGACCAAGCAGATGAAGAGGCGATGCTGGTCCTTCCTTTCTAGGTTTCAAGATTTGACTGATAAAATTTGAGCCGTCAGTTTCTTTTCATAATAACCGAATTTCAGTCTTCAACATACGAAATTTCAATTTGTAAGACTTCGAATCAATGAGTTGCAGAAAATAAAATGTGTTACTGTGCTCATGGCTTAGTTTCTGAAAAAGAAGAAAAGTGAAAATTCACCTTATCCGGGAAAACTGTCACAAATAAGAACCAAAGAAAGGGTTGCCTTTTATGGTAACTTTCAAGTAACTTTCAAGGCTGGACCTTAATGGAGCATCACTCTAGTCTTGGCCTCGTGGAACACTCCGTGGAGCCCAGCTGCCCAAGTGGCCGCATGAAGGGGCCACATCAAAGGGAACCGAGGCCCAGGTCTGTAGGCTCAGCTGGTAGCGGGTCCCCATTGCCAGCCTATTTAGACCTTTCAGCCATCCCAGTCGCTAAGTGACACCATGGGAGGCAGAACTCTCTGGCCAATAAATTTCAATTTATTATTGTTCTTAAGTTGCTCAGTTTGGGAGCAATTTGTTTTGCATCAGTAAATAACCAAAACTTCTGGGCTACTAGTTACATGGGCATGGACATTTGGCAAAACTCGTGGATTATATAAGTATATATATATTCTCAGCATTTTACTGTGCTTTAACTGAATCTCAAAAAGGAAAAAAAAACACAAGCAAAAGTAAAACATAAGTGTATTAACTAATCATGAAAAACCAATGCCAATCATCATAAGAAATTTAAAGCCAATGTTATTGAAATCGGGAGCTAGGAAGGGATGCCGTATGACTTCAAATCACTTTCAAGATTTTAGCTAATTCAATATAGAAGAAATTAAAATATGTAAGTTTTGGGAAAGAAGAGAAAGAATAATTTTATCTCCTGGTTAAGCGAAATAAGTCAGTCAGAGAAAGACAAGTATCACATGATCTCTCTGATATGAAGAATTTGAGAGGCAAGGCGGGAGTTTGGGGGGTGGGGGAGAGAAATGAAACAGGATGTGATGGGGAGGGAGACAAACCATAAGAGACACCTAAACTCATGAAACAACCTGAGGGTTGCTGGGGGACGGGGGGTTGGGATAGGGTGGCTGGGTTATGGACATTGGGGATGGTATGTGCTATGGTAAGTGCTGTGAAATGTGTAAGCCTGATGATTCACAGACATGTACCCTGGGGCAAATAATACATTATATGTTAATAAAAAATAAATTAATAAAAAAATTTTATCTGTCGGTGTTAAAATTGTATACCTAGAAAAATTCAGGGACTCTCTTCAACGATACAGTAAGGTAAGTGGATTAGTTGGAGATACACAAGTGCTAGTGGGTTTCTCTACATAAACAACACTAAGTTAGAAATGGAAATAAAAGAAGAATATGGTGTAGGTACATAAAAAAAAAGAAACGGAAATAAAAAGATCCAATTCTTTTTTTTTTTTAAAGATTTTATTTATTTATTTATTTGACAGAGAGAGAGAGAGACACAGTGAGAGAGGGAACACAAGGAGGGGGAGTGGGAGAGGGGGAGGCAGGCTCCTCGCCGAGCAGGGAGCCCGATGCGGGGCTCGATCCCAGGACCCCGGGACCATGACCCGAGCCAAAGGCAGTCACTCAACCAACTGAGCCACCCAGGTGCCCCAAAAAGATCCAATTCTTAGCAGCAACAAAAACATACAATAGCTTGCAAAGGTACAAAAACCAAATGGAGAGAGCCACAAAACATTATTGAAAACAAAATATAAAATGAGATATGTTATATATCTGGCTGGGAAAATGTAATAGGAAAACGTTAATCTTTCCAAACATGTATTTGCACACACACACACACACACACACACACAGAGTCTTCCATTAAGAATCCCAACCTTTTTAAATGAACTCGTTCAAATTACTTGACTCTTCACAAGAAAAAGTAGCTAAGATACTTTTGAGAAGTAAAATGATGATTGCAAGTTTGCTTTGCCAGTTATTAAAATGCACTATATAAAACTTATTTAAATTGGTGGGGCAGAACAGAATCTATACACAAATCTGAGAATGTAGGACAACTGATTTATGACAAAGTTGACCTTTCCATTCCAGTGTTTATTCAATATAAATGCTGGCCTAAGTTTTTTTTTTTTTATCAAAAAGAATGCAATATTAGTATTCCCAATCTCCACATACATCAAAATATATTCTGGATAGGTAAAAATGGAGGTATTTTAGACAGGGGAGGTTTATCAAGGGCAAACACACACACACACACACACACACACACATTCTCTTGATAGATTTTTTTTAAAAGACATGTTCATTGGGAGGAACTCAGGGTTTCACAGTGCTACTTCTGAAGACCCTGCTGGGAAAGGGAGAAGAAATGTTGGCTCTGTGCACGTATGTACAGACACATGCAAACACACTGAACTTATGTCTAAACTTTCTCTCTCCAGTACGTATGGGCTCCTTCTGTGGGGAGGTCAAAGAAGGGGCTGGAAAAGGCAATAAGGGAATAGGGATGCCAATGCATGCACCCCAGAGCAGGGGGCACTCAGTCTGAAGTAAAGAGAAGAACGGGACACTTATTGCCATGCTTTGTCTTTACTGCACGTGTCAATGAAAACTGATAGGCAACCACGACAAAATGGAAGTTTCTGAGCATTTGGTGCTTGTACTGAGTTTGTAGCACAGATGGTGCATTTCATGTATTAAACAGAAGTAGTCACAAAACCTTCGACTTTGAAGTTCTGCAGATCAGTGTGAAATATTTTGCTTTCCCCCATTGTCACCCTTGGTGGACAAACAGGTGGCTGAGATGCAAAGTGCCTGTGGTTTTCTTCTTGGTTGAGGGTAAGCCTGTTCAGCCACAGTTTGATGGCTGTTATTATTGTATCTCATCTCATCTAGGATTCCTTCCATCAGCTCTCAGTCATAGCATTATTTTTGGTTCCACTAAAAAAAAGAAAGAAAACACTGCCAATAAATTAAGGCACAGCCTTACCAGTGTTCCTGCTCAATGCATGGATGGGGTGTATCAGCTTCGTGGTGCTTTGGGATGCCTTTCATCTGAGGGATTTGGCATTCCTTCTGCCTTTAGTTGCGTTGTGTTGGTGGCTGATATGCTCTTCCTGTGCATTGGTCCCGGTAACAGAATGTACCACAACTTTTTCCACCTGTGGATTTCCAAAGCACTCAGTTACTGCTTTGAAGGAAATATGAGATTGCAATCACTCCTTTGACAACAAATATTTGCTTGGTTAGTGTAAAATATATATACGCCGGTGTTCCATTTCCATGCCTTTCTAGAAACACAACGACTTTCTTGTTAAGTTGCCAAATCATAGTGAAATCTTTCTGAAGGTCTTTTCAACATCAAACTCAGTATCTGTGGGTCTGACAACGCATATAATTCAGTTGATGCCACAGCAGTGTGAACAGCCGAGGCGAAGTTGGTTTATGATAACTACAGTGGTTCTAGCTGGCAGACTGTTTGTGAGACACGTCCTGATTTCACAAATGTTAAACCATGAAGGAAAAAATGGTAGGCTTCGGAATCGAAGAAATACCTTAGATCAGCTTCATTTTAAGTTTTGATTCTCCTACTTGAGAACTTCCTACAGTAGCTCTGGCTTCACAAACATCCCCGTCACCCGGTCTGTGTGTTCGTGCACCCCTGAGACACAGCATTAGCTCACGGGACTGTGATGGCTCAAGCAGCAGATCACTGGCCTGACCATACATCCCATAGCCATTGACCTTCACGGTGGGGTAAGGGGCTGCCTTGTTTGGGCTATGCAGAGCAGCAAGAAATAATAACTTTTTTTTGTGCACGTTTAAAAAAAGGGAGATTAAGGGTGCCTGGGTGGCTCAGTGGGTTAAAGCCTCTGCCTTTTGCTCAGTCATGATCTCAGGGTCCTGGGATCAAGCCCCATGTTGGGCTCTCTGCTCAGCAGGGAGCCTGCTTCCCCCCTCTCTCTGCCTGCTTGCCTCTCTGCTTACTTGTGATCTCCCTGTGTCAAATAAATAAAATAAAATCTTTACAAAAATAAAAAATAAAAAAAGGGAGATTGTTTATGAGGGCCCAAAAGGGCTGAAAGCAAAGACTGCCAATCTCATGGGACAGAACCTATTAGGTCAGAACTTGGGGTCTCTAACTCTTGGGCTGTAGGCCTTTCTTATTCCTGCTTTTTCTGATTCCTCCTCACAATAGACACTCATTAGGGTACTCGATGACTATGGCTCTGGCCCATCACAGCAGCAGCATGGGCCCAGATCTACATGACCCAGGATCTAATCATAGCTTCTGAGTTTTGTGATGCACATTTTGAAAGAGAAACCTGTTAGACTCCACCCAGCCCATGAGTGTGTCCTCTACGCCAGCTTTCCCCACCTCTAGGTTGGATGGCCATCTTTAGTCAACCGTGGCCAACTTCATGGGACCTGCGGATGTGATCACTTCCCCAACCAGCAAACGACGTGGGCAGAGAAATACCAACTGGCTTATCTGGGACAGGAATAGTGCAGCTTCTAATCCTCACTGGAGCCTCTGAAGGACACCACATGGGCCCGGTTTCATGATCTATTAATTCATCTCAAGGAAAAACTCAACTTCCATAGGAGCCAACTGTGGTGACCACGCCATGTCTGGCTGACCAGTTATGATGGAGAAAGAGGAAAAGGGACATGGGTCTAATTTCTGGTTTTGATGTTGCTACTTTTGTTTGCTTTAGCCCTATATAAACCTATCAAACATAGGATGCTTTTCCTATGAATGAAAAAGCCATCTAATTTTGCTACCTAGCCCACCTGCCAAGCCTCTCTCTGGAGTTCTGGGCTCCCAGAAGTGGTAAACGGTGGGGAAGCAAGATGAGTGTGTGGGAGTTGGTGGGGGGAGAGTCCCATGGGTAGGCACACATTGATACAGAGGTGGGTAGATGTACTTTATGGCAGAATACTTCTTTTTAAGGATTCATCATGAGTTTTCTTCCAATGAGCACATTTGCAGGGTGAGTGACATCACAGGCTGAATGCAGCTTCTACCCAGCCCTGGTATTGCCTGAAGGCAGATGTCCTCATAAATAGGACACCAGCCTTACAAAGGGAAGTCACCTGGATCAGAAATCCAGGGTATGACCTTGGTTAGTGTCCTAGATGCATCCACAGTTTTAACGTCCCCTCTATGAAATGTGGGGGAATGACGGCTTCTTGCCCAGCTAGCAGGATCCTTGCTTACAAAGAATGCTGCGTTGGGGAAATGAAGGTGCTCCCGCAATTATCAACGGTATTCAAAGTTGTCTTGGCTGAAAGCCCTACCTATTATAGGATTTCTGCCTCGGGTGCCCAAGGCTTTCTCTGCCCAAAGTCTGTTTGGAACTGACAGTACTGTATGTTCTATTGCTGGCAGAGGCTGAAGAGACCAGGCAGGCTCTCTGTCCCAATAGACCCAAGAGAGAGCCACGTGTTTCTTACAGATGCTCGCACTCAGAGAGGCACCAGCTTCGTATTCAACTTTCAGATGGTCACCGGCTGGGACGGCTTGATGAGAAATCTAGAGGCAGTAACCCCAAAGAGGAGTTTCAGGGGTTCTAGGCCCCCTCATTGTGGGCAGGTGCCTCCTGGCTGGGCCATTGGACACAAGCTTCTCAAAAGCCGGTGGCTGAGTTCGTGAAAAGAGAGTGAGTGTTCGGGGTCATCGCTGTTCCTCTGGTGGCAGAGAACACCAGGACCGGGCCCTTAGTGACTCTGAAATGTTTCTCTGAGGGGATGGGAGGCCTCACAGCATCAAGGACGTCTTACCCACCATGGTTCATCTCCCTATATCTCAGCTTCTCACAAAGATTTGGGGGCCGAAGCACAGGCAACACAAAAGAATATAAAGAAAATTTAATAAGTAATAAGAATGAAAGAGACTCAGAGCATGTGGATGTGGGGCTCATGAGGAGATGTGGGGCTCATGGGGAGGCACCAGGGCTCAGTGTGTTTTCCCTGATGATGAAAGATCTTCTCCTTTGTGACCCCAGGGACTGGAAGAGGTCAGTTCTGGATTGTGAGTAGGGTCTGTTCTCTCCTCTCTATTTTCAAGTAGTCTGACCCCTGCTCACCCCCCAAAAGAGGCTGCCTTATATAAATCTCAGAACAGAAGGGGTCAGGGTCAGAGGGCTGACCCAGATTCAGGAACCTGGATCCTAGCTGGGGTCCTAGTGGGGACCAAAGCCAGGGAACATGATCCCAGCTGATCCTCTCCTGCTGTCCTGCCTCCCATTATCCATGTCCCTTCTCTGACACGGCTGTGGCTGCTGGTGTTACCGGGTGGGAGGGTGTGGAGGTGGCCCAGTGGAG
>CM053603.1:55761533-55778596 GCA_028646535.1 Procyon lotor
TGTATTTATGAACTACAGTTAGTACCAGGATGCAGAGCTTGGCTTCATAGTCCTTCACTATTTTGCAGGAATTCTGCTGAAAGCACTTTAGACCCTTTTGTTCCTCAGTCTTTAGATTATATTTAGATACATTTTAATGGATTTCTTTGGAGGCTTGGTGCCAGCATCTACTCTTCCAATTAATCAAGTGTCAACTCTGCGGTTCCTACAGGCTAACAGATTTACCTTCCAAAATGTGCTTCAGCCCATCGTAATAAATGATATGACCTGCAATGGGAAATGGAAGCCTCTGGAGCAGGGAAAAGGTGCAGCATTTATTGGAGTGCTACGGATGGTTGCCAGGGCCAGGCTCAAGCTATAGATCTGTCAGTAGCAAGACCAACGGTCAGAGCACTTAAGAAAGACTTGGGAGGGCAAACATGGAGAAGGAGAAAAGGAGGAAATTCATCCCTCAGGAGTGATCTTTACATTTCAGGACCTCACGAGCATACCACATGACAAAGGAGATGTGGTTGTAGTCTTTGGAATATGCTTTGAGGAAGCCTCTTCTGGTTATTCCTCGATTTGCCTGGTGTCCTTCCCTAAGGCCACCAGCCTCCGTGAGCCTGGGAATGAGTCTCCCGTCGAGGCAGGCCTGGGCCACACAGCTGCTCTCCACACACTTCCGACGGCCCTGGTTGCCTGTGTCCTGGGACTCTGGCCCATGGGGTTCCCTGTTCCCTACACGTCTGCTCGCTCATCTTTTTACAAATTATTTTGTTAGTTTGATTTTTAATTGTGGTCAGACACACATGCACAAAATTTACCATCTTAATCATTTGTAAATGTACAGGTCGGTGACATTAAGGACAGTCACATTGTTGTGCAACTGTCACTACCCTCCAACTCCAGAACTCTTGTCACCTTGTGAAACTGAAGGTCTGGACCCGTTGAAGGACAACCGCCCATCTCTCTTCCCCTCCAGCTCCTGGCAACCACCATCCTACTCTCTGTCTCTATAACTTCGATTGCCTCATATAGATGGGATCATATAGTATTTGACTTTTAGTGACTGGTTTATTTCACTGAGCATATGTCTTCAAGATTCATGTGTAGCCGGGGTTAGAATTTCCTTCCTCTTTAAAGTTATGGATAGGCCACTTTTCGTTTCCCCGTTGATCTGTCAATGGACACTTGGATTGATTCCACTTTTTGTCTATTGTGAATAGTGTTGCTGTGAACATGGTTCCACAAACATCTCTTTGAGACCCTGCTTTAAATTCTTTTGGGAATTGCTGGATCATAGGGTAGTTCTTCTTCTTTTTCTCCTCTTCCTCCTCCTCCTCCTTTTTTTTAAGGATTTTATTTATTTATTTGTTAGAGAGAGAGAAAAAGAGCACAAACAGGGGGAGCAGCAGAGGGAGAAGCAGGCTCCCTGCTGAGCAGGACTCGATCCCAGGACTCTGGGATCATGACCTGAGCTGAAGGCAGATGCTTGACCGAATGAGCCACCCAAGCATCCCGGATCACAGGGTAATTCTATTTTTAATGTTTTGAGAAAACACCGTACTGTTTTTCATAGCGCTGCACCATTTTGTATTCCTGCCAACAGTGCACAAGTGTCCCAATTTCCCCACATTCTTCAATACTTGTCGTTTTCTGCTTTTTGTGATAGTAGCCATCCTAATGGGTGGCTCACTTATCTCTGTATTCTCCACAACAGCACTCGATACAGTGCCTGGCCCAAGGGACGACCACAATGAGTAGCTTTTAAGTGGAATGCCTTTTTGTTTTAGGCACATATTGAACCAACTGTCCCTCTGATCAGACTGCTCAGTCTCATTAAAGCCATCTTTGCCGATGCACAGTGATAGCTTGTATCAGGGGTGAGAAACTCTTTTACCTGAAGACAGACTCTCCAGACATATCCTGTCCAGACACAGGAAAATTCGACATTGTAAAGATGTCGATCTTTCCCAAAACATTCTGTAAAATCATGCTGGACCTTGATACCATAGAATAAAATTTATCTAACAAATGTGCTTTTAAGAATAAACACAAATATCCTGGAAAGGAAGATGAGTGGGGCACAGGGGGACTCTATTTGCAGCTATTTGAACACATGAACATGATGTGCATCTGCTTTTGCTGGTAGCCTGAGGGTTGCTACTGGCTTGAGTGATGCGGATTTCTGTTCAGCTCCCCTTCCTTGCTGCAGCCTGAGGTTTAATGTCACCATTGCAAATCACAGCGCTCACTACAAGCATCGCCCTCAGGGCAACCTCCTTCCTTCAGCTCATTCACCACTCACTGCTCCCAGCTCTGGTTCCGGCTCAGAGTTTGGCACTATTTCTTTAGGAGAGAGGGCTCCTTGGAGATTTTCCCTACTTCCTGAAAACACAACAATCCCAAAGGTCAATTTCCCTTAAGATCTAGGTGTTTGTTTTTTTTATTAAGATTTTATTTAAAAAAAAAAGATTTTATTTTTTATTTATGAGAGAGAGAGAGAGCGAGCATAAGAGAGGGGAGGGTCAGAGAGAGAAGCAGACTCCCTGCTGAGCAGGGAGACTGATATGGGACCCGATCTGGGACTCTAGGATCATGACCTGAGCCAAAGGGAGTCGCTTAACCAACTGAGTCACCCAGGTCCCCAAGATCTAGGTGTTTTGGAGCAAATGGGGGGCAAGCCTCAAAAAATATATTTGTGCTGAAAACAGATTGATTTAATTCAAAGAGGGGCGTCTGAGTGGCTCAGTCTGTTAACCATCAGACTCTTGATTTGGGTTCAGGTCATGACCTCAGGTTGTGAGATCAAGTCCCCTGTTGGGCTTTCTGCTTAGGATTCTCTCTCTCTTTCTCCCTGTTCTCCTCCCCTGCACACTTTCTCTCTCTGGAAAAAAAGAAATAGGGGTGCCTGGGTGATTTAGTCAGTTAAGCCTCTACATTCAGCTCAGGTCATGATCTCAAGGTCCTGATATCAAGCCCCATGTGGGGCTCCCTGCTCAGCAGGGAGCTTGCTTCTCCCCCTCTCTCTGCCCCTCCACCCTGCTCATGCTCTCTCTCTCAAATAAATATAAACAAACAAACAAACAAATAAATAAATAAATAAAATCTTTAAAAAATAAGAATATTAACTTAAAAAAAATTCAAAGAATATTTTGAACATAATCATCATTTTGCCTTGGTGAAACTGAGGCAGATTGACCTAATGGCTGGGCAGTGGCAGTGCCCTGATCAGCTCTCAAGCCCCTAGTGCCCAGTGAATCTCCCTTATAGATGCTAAGATGTCCCTTTCCCTTTGTTGAATGGTTTGTGACTTTGGAGATTGGTATCCTGTGGTCCGGGAGACTAAGTCTTGGAACCAACAGAGAAATTAGGAATGACTTTATGCCACTGTCTCATCACTGTCCTGTTCCTACTTGTTCATTGCTGGGCCAGTCAGCAGCTCTGATTATATTTTTCTTCAAGAATGGCTCCTTCCAGGGGCACCTGGGTGGCTGAGTAGGTTGGGGCCTCTGCCTTCGGTTCAGGTCATGATCTCAGGGTCCTGGGATCGAGCCCCACATCAGGCTCTCTGCTCAGCAGGGAGCCTGCTTCCCCCTCTCTCTCTGCCTGCCTCTCTGCCCTCTTGTGATCTCTCTCTGTCAAATAAATAAATAAAATCTTAAAAAAAATAAATAAAAAGAAGGGCTCCTTCTAGATTTCTAAACTAGCCAGAATTATTGTGCTGTGCTTGCTAACCATTATTTTTTCAATCTTTCTTGAGATATGCTTGACATACAACATTGTGTGAATTTAAGGTGTGCAACATGTTGTGAAATCTAATCATTTTTCTTTTTTACTTTTTTAATTGAAGTATAATTGATATATAACATATTAGTTTCAAGTGTACAACATAATGATTCACTATTTGTAGTCACTGTGAAACAACTACCAAAATAAGTCTAGTTAATATCTATCACCATACAGTTATAATTTTTTCCCTGTGATGACAACTTTTGAGATTTGCTCTTTTAGCAGCTTCCAAATATGCAATGGAATATTTTTTTAAAGATTTTATTTATCTATTTGACACAGAGAGAGAGAGATCACAAGTAGGCAGAGAGGCAAGCAGAGAGAGAGGGGGAAGCAGGCTCCCCGTTGAGCAGAGAGCCCGATGTGGGGCTCGATCCCAGGACCCTGAGATCATGACCTGAGCCGAAGGCAGAGGCTTTAACCCACTGAGCCACCCAGGCACCCCTATGCAATAGAATATTATTAACTATAGTCACCGGGCTGTACATACGCCCCATGACTTCTTCTATAAATGGAAGATTGTGCCTTTTGTATAAAATATTTTTAATGTTGGACAATGAGGAGCAGGAACAACCAGACAGACTTCTGCTGTCATCTACACCCTCACATTCCTTCCTCTGTTGACCGCGACCATCGGAGCATGTGGGAACATCCCAAGACCCGTTCCTCCCCCAGAACCAGTTAGACCCAGATGAATCTGGACTGGGGATCAAGGCACTTGGAATGCTATCCAGCTCATCTTGCAAATACCACTTTTTAACAGTTGAGGAAACCTACTGCTCTACCTGGATCTTTAAGCACCTTAAAGATGGCCTCATTCTATAGCAATTAAAGGGAGACATTGTGAAGGTTAAAGAGCTATTTCAGAAATGTTATTCAAATGGAAAATAACAGTGGCAGCAGCATGAAAACCTTACTGAACACCTAAAATACACCGAGCTTGGTGTTAGCCCCATGGGAATAGCTGTATCATCAGCCCAGGTGGAGACTAGATTCATGGATGAACTCTAAATATGCAAGGAAGTCCTTGGTCTTGGGTTGCCTTTCTGTGGTGTGGCCCTCGAGAGAGGTCTCTCAAAATACTTTGAGGAAAGGGCCTTTATGTTTAAATCAATTTGGAAAATTCTCTCTCTCATTTCCACTCCTTTGTGAATTTACAGTGGATAGTCATTGATTAAACAATTTGATGAAACTTGCTGCAAGAATCCATGAAAGCCATGATTTCCTACATTCCCTTGACTACAGAACTTGTTTTCAGTAACATGTACTGAAAGAGGAACATATTTTGGGAGTGCTGATCTGGATCGGATATCTCAGAAGGACTGTCACAGGTATGACATGCCTGTGAATGATAGCACTATATAATAACAGCCCAGTGGAGATATTAACAGGGTCCATGCAAGAGAGAAGTTGCTGGAGCAGAGCAGTCTTGCAGATAAGTTTAGAAAAGAAGATATCACCTGGAGAGCCTTGAATGCCAGGCTAAAGGGTCAGGACACATAGAGGAAGCTGTTGTGTCATGTTCCTCAATGGGTTCCTCCTGAGAGACCTGTTAGTTTTGCATATGGTTGCCCAGGACCCTCAGTGTGCATACCAGGCTCCCCTTGCTGCCTCCATTTCCCTGGAATGAGACCATCAAGTTGGGTGTTCATTGTCTCCAGTCCTTGCTCAGATCAATGGCTCTCAATCTTCAGCATGCATTAGAGTAACCCAACAGAGTTGGCAAAACAGATTGCTAGGTTCTACCCAGTGGTTTCTGATTTAGTGGTCCCAGAAGGCACCTAAGAATTTGCATTTCTAACAAGGGCAAGGTGATCCTATTGTGCTGGTTTGGGAACCACCTGCTGAGTAGTCCGTCAGGAATACATTTATTCGTTTATTTAGTTACTTATTTAAAAGATTTTATTTATTTATTTGACAGAGGGAGAGAGAGAGAGAGAATGAGAGAGCATAAGCAGGGGAAGCGGCAGAAGCAGACACCTTGTTCAGCAGGGACTCCGACATGGGACTCTATCCCAGGACCCCAGGATCATGACCTGAGCTAAAGGCAGACACTTAACTGACTGAGCCACCCAGGTGTCCCAGGAATACTTATCTGTTTTTTTTTTTTTTAAGATTTATTTATTGGGGCGCCTGGGTGACTCAGTCATTAAGCGTCTGCCTTCAGCTCAGGTCATGATCCCGGGGTCCTGGGATAGAGCCCCGCATCGGGCTCCTTGCTCGAGAGGAAGCCTGCTTCTCCTGCTACCATTCCCTCTGCTTGTGTTCCCTCTCTCGCTGTGTTTCTCTCTGTCAAATAAATAAAATCTTAAAAAAAAAAAGATTTATTTATTTATTTGAGAGATAAGGCAAGCAAGCCCATGCATGGGTGGGAGGGGCAGAGGGAGAGGGAGAGAGAACCCCCAGCAGACTCCCTCTGAGCACAGAGCCTGATGACACAGGGCTTGATCTTACAACCCTGAGATCATGACAAGAGAGGAAATCAGAAGTTGGATGCTTAACCAACTGAGCCACCCAGGCACCCCCTTCAGGAGTACTTTTATTTTTTAAAATTTTAAAAAAGTATTTATTTATTTATTTGGCAGAGAGAGAGAGAGAGCGAGCGAGCGCAGAAGCAGGGAGAGAGGCAGGCAGAGAGAGAGGCGGAAGCAGGCTCCCTGCGGAGCAGAGAGCCCAATGTGGGGCTTGATTCCAGGACCCTGAGATCATGACCTGAGCCGAAGGCAGAGGCTTTAACCCACTGAGCCACCCAGGAGCCCCCAGGAGTACCTTTAATTCTTACCCTTTACCCACCAATTTTTTTTTTTTGCCTTGGCGGGCATACAGAGGACACAGATGATGGGGATGTTTTAAATGGCACTGGAGAGAATGTTGGCTCCAGCCAGATCTCTCACTCATCACTCATCGGGGTCTCGGTTTCCCTACAGAAATAGTAAGTGACTTGGTGCTTGGACCAAGTCAAGGCTTGAAAACTCAAATCGGAGACGTGTCCAGGCAACAGACAATAAGTGTAGCAAGACCTAAAGCCCAAGCTGAGGCCCAACTCACATTAACAGGTTCCATGCTAGGGGTGGGGCCAAGTTGCCAAGCAGGAAGCAGGGTCGCCTTTCTTTATGTAGGGAAACAGCCTCAGTGAAGGTAGATACTGGGTTCAAGATGACTTAGCTAGTGAGTGCAAGCTTCAGATTTAAAGGGTTTAATTTCAAAATCTCTGTTGTTCCTTGTAGACAACATTGTCTCTGAGGGTGTCCCAATCACTGGCCATGGCATGACATTTGTGAAGGTTTCGTGGGCTGGGCAGAAGTGAGGAAGAATGCAGAGCCCTCCCAGAGATCTGGAAAATGTATTATTTGCCTTTTTTTTCCTATTGCAATTGTGTGGCAGAGCCAAAGGCGTGGGACAACTTAGACGAAGGATGGCCGGGGTATGCTAAAAGCTCTGTTGTGCTCTATCTACCAAGTCTAATCCACCTGATTCTCTGTTACGGGCTTTTCACCCAAGTTTCTTGCCTGGGAGCTAATCAAGCCTTAATTGGAAACAGAAATGCAGCCTCTTGCCTGAGTCACAGGATGACAACAAACCAAGATAAATTAGAATTAGGCTTGCAGGAGCTGGGGCTGCTTCTGCTAACGAAGCAAGCACAAGCAGGGAGTCTGCAGCCAATTTAAAGAGACAGTCTCTGTCAGTCTGCAGCACACTGGGTAAGGTTGCTCGCTTTCACATTTGGGGCAGCATTCAGTTAATAAGGGGATATTAAGTGAGCTGGACTTCATTTCATTTCTCTTCTGTGCACTGCTTTCACATGGCGGGTGGGGGGGGATCAGTGGTGAGGGATAAGGAAGAGAAGACAAGGGCATAGTTGTAGAATTAATAGAATTATTAGAATTATGAGAACTAATAAGTGAATTTAAAAAAAATTACAAGTGAATTTAAGAAGTCCTTGTGCTACAAGGTCAGCATATAAATATCAACTGTATTTCCTTATACAAACCATATAGAAAATAAAATCTTAAGTTCTATTTTACAAATACAGTGTACAATTACATAAAATGTATGAAGGATTTAGGAATAAGTATAACTAAAGATGTGCAAGACCTCCACACTGAAAACTAAAAATCACAAGAGACTGTCTATAAAAATAAGAAAATATACAATGTTCATGAAATAGAGTATTCAATATTATGAAGATGTCATTTCTCCCCAAAGTGATCTGTGGATTCAATGTAATTAGAGTCAAACCTCATAAGGATGTTTGGGGCACCTGGGTGGCTCAGTGGATTAAGCATCTGCCTTGGGCGCAGGTCATGATCTCAGGGTCCTGGGATCAAGCCTCGCATCCATTGGGCTCAGGGGGGGAGTGCTTTCCCCTCTCCCTCTGCCTGCCTCTCTGCCTACTTGTGATCT
Source organism: Procyon lotor (assembly GCA_028646535.1). Classification (NCBI taxonomy): domain Eukaryota; kingdom Metazoa; phylum Chordata; class Mammalia; order Carnivora; family Procyonidae; genus Procyon; species Procyon lotor. The sequence goes on from CM053603.1 coordinate 55,769,712, forward strand.
CTTTCTCTCTGTCAAATAAATAAATAAAATCTTAAAAAAAAAGTTTGTTGTTTTTTTTTTTTAAAGAAGGATGTTTTCTTGGGAGGAAATGGACAAGCTTGACTTAAGTGTTACAAGGAAATGCAAAGGGACGCAAATAGCCAAGTCAATACTGAAGAACAAAGATTAGAGGATAGTGAGGCTCATTATACAATTACCTGGCTTAATATAAGTTTGGGCAAATAGATCAGTGCCAAATAGATCAATGTAAAGTCCTAACACAGACCCATACACAAGCATCACCTGATTGTCACAAAGTAACACTACTGTGTTAATGGTCTCTTCCAGAAATGGTGTCAGATCCCTGACTTCACCCTAACCACAAAACCCAATTCCAGACAGATTATTGATTTAAATGTGAATGGTAAGCCATTAAGTCTTCTCAGAAATAACATGAGAATATCTTCTGATTTTAGGATAGGCAACAGTTTCTTCAGTGGACCGCAAAAAACAAGAATACTTAAGGAAAAAATGGATAAGTTGGAATTCATTAAAGTTAAGAACTTTTAGAGAAGGGTGCCCTGCCCCAATCTTCCCTCCTTGTTAAAATTTTAAAAAAAGAAAGAAAAATGAACTTTCAGTCAATGAAACTCCCTTAAGGAACAGAACAGAAAGTATTTGCAATGCATATGTTAGCAACAAACAACATCCACAAATCATTCTAAAGTTAGAGAACTCAACAGAAAAATGGGCACTTTACCTAAAAGGATATACATTATTTGAAATATGCTCAGCATCAGGGAAATGCAAATCAGTCATCAGGGAAATGCAAATTAAAGCTGCAAGAAAAGCCCAAACTCTGTGACCCAGTAATTCCACCACTAGCTATATATTCTACAGAAATGCTCTCTTTACCCTGGGTTTCAACTCTTAGGAGCCCCTTTTCCCAGCTCCTTTGGCCATGGAGACAGATTTCCCATTGCCTTATGCTACCTTCTGAGGGAAGCAGTGAGAGGAGAGAGAGAGAGAGACAGAAAAGGCTCCTTCTACCTCTCGTCCTCTTACTATAAAGATGGAGGTTCTCTTGGGGAAGGACTAGGAGAGAGATCAAACAAAAACAAAATCAACCCAGGGATCTCCCCACAGCAGTATGGAGGAAGTATAAAGTATAGAACGCACAGAAAGTGATGAGATGGTATGCAATTATAGCATAGACCAGTACAAAAATAAAATCTATAATTAAGTATTGCATTCCTTGGTTGTTTCTGGAAAGACATAACAACAGGGACACGTGATTGGATTGGATCGAATCTTTGGATTTCTTGATTTCTAAAGCTTTTGGTAAATTTTCCCATTTTAAGCATTGTCTTTTTATTCTCCAGCAATGGTTTTTGAGTGGCAGCCAGTGTCCCAGAGGGCCGGGGGCTGCCACAGTGTGGCCGGTGTGGAAGAGAGCAGACTGTTTGGTCTCTGAGATATTCCCTTTAGGTCAGCATCAGCCCCAGGCACAGAGGGGAAGCTGCAAACATATTCACAGGTGTCTCCAAGTCTCGGAGGAGGAGAGGACAGGCAGGTCATCTCTTCTTTATTCTATGCACTCACTCAACACATGTTTATTGAGTGACCCATCTAAGTGCCTGGAACCAAGCTATTGATTAAAGTGCATACTTCACTTATTCCTCATTTCACTCTTTAAATTCACCCTCCCTGTGCTTCCAGCCTGGAGTGAGGGCTGACCTCATCCGCCCTGCCCAAATGTCCCAAGACCATAGGGCCGAGAACTGGGAAGTAGGTGGCAAGGGAAACAGCCACATTTGGGAACATTCCCTGGGGGAATCAGCCACTGCGCTGTGTGACCCCAGATAAAGCCCTTCACCTCTCTGAATCTTTTTCTTCTCCACAAAATGGTGTAAACATAGTGACGTCCTCAGGGAGGCTCAGTGATGTAAGTCTGTAATGCGTATGCCTGACTCAACCAGAGTGATGCTTCCCTTCCCGTCTCTGCCCCTCTCAACAATGTCCCATTGCTCTACCAGCCCCCTTCCGGGACATGGAGCCACACCCCAAGACTTAACAGGTGGGGGGCATGGGAAGAAGTGCCCTTCTTCCCGGGAGAGCTCTGCTCTGCCTCAGAGGCCCGAGGCCCCAGAGGCACAGGAAAAGCAGGTAGCTGCCTCCCTGCTCCATCGCCCCTGTCATGTCAGGATTTTGTGAAGCTTAAAAATGAGGAAGACATGTTATAAGTGTACGTGTACGTTGAAAATCTCCAAGGCTACACTCTTTAGACTCTAATGTTAACTGGGGCCTCTGGGGCCCTGTAACACGAAGTGATTCAGTTGGTCTAGGATGGGGCCAAGGACTCTGCATTTTTACGCAACGGTGCTGACCCTGTCAGTCCGAGGACTACATTCCAAAGTGGCTTCTTCTGGGATGCCTGCGTGGCTCAGTCTGTTAAGCATCTGCCTTTGGCTTGGGTCATGACCCCAGGGTCCTGGGATCCAGTCCTACCTCGGGCTCCTTGCTCAACGGGGAGCCTGCTTCTCCCTCTGCCCCTCCTCCCATTCATGCATGCACGCTCTCTGTCTCTGCCTCTGACTCGCTCTCAAAAATCAATCAATCAATCAATCAATCTTAAGAAAACAAAACCAGAGTGGCTCCTTACAGCTCAGAGCATGCACATCCAGGCTTCTCCAAACCCGGCTGCTTTCTGCATCCCTCACAAGCCAGCCCCTTCCCTCTCTACCCAGTCCTGCTCTGAAGGGTAGTCTCTTCCCTCTCCAAGCCCAGCTAGTCACCCTTGGGACTGGTGATAGTTCGTTCTTTTTCTCACTGAGCTGTGGGGAGGGCAGAGGGAGAGAACAATTGCCCTGAAGAACATCTCTACAGCAGCCTTTGCAAGATCTCAGCTGAGGAGCCCAGATGCACAAGCTGTTTTTTCAGCCTCTGCTGAGACCAGAGGAGCTGGCACTTTGCCTTACAATTTTGAGGCAATTTTGAGCAGTCCCCTTGATACCCTTGGTTTTTAAGTTTCTCAGGCTCTATCACTAGCTACCTATGTGACTTCGGGCTGTTCCCCCACCTTTCCGAATCTAAGTACCATCATTTGGAAAAATAAGAGTAAAACCATAGAGTCACATTCATAGCATCACTATTTACTAAAATCCAAAAGGTGAAAGCAACGCAAGTGTCCATAGGTGGGGGAATGGATAAGCAAAATGTATATACACACAGTGGACTATTATTCAGCCTTAAAAAAGGAAGGGAATACTGTCATATGCTACAACATGGATGAACCTCAAGACATTACACCAAGTGAGAAGAGCCGGTCACAAAAAGGCAAATACTGTACATGAGATTCCACGGACATGAGGTTCCAAGAGTAGTCAAATTCATAGAGGCAGAAAGTAGAATGGTGGTCATGGGGGGCTAGGGCTGGGTGGGGGTGCAGGTGGGAGAACGAGGAGTTATTCAATGGGTACAGAGTTTAGATTTTATAAGATGTGAGCGCTCTGGAGAATGGTCACATGACCAGGTAAATAGAGTCTACCTAACACTACTCAATTGCACTCTTAGAAATTAACGATGGTAAATTTTATAGTAGAAGTTCTTTTAGTTGTTTTGATTTTTTTTTTTTTTTAGAAAACACGATTTTAAAAAATGGAATAAAACTACAGCCCGCACAGGGTTTTCGTGAGGCTTCAGTTAGGCCAGGCCACCAAGCTATAGGGCTCAAGACGGATGAGTGTGGTTCTTCCGCAATAGAAACTTTGGTCACATGCTCTGTCTGCAGAGTCCTGCTGTCCCTCATTCCTGTGGGTCAGATCATCTACTCCACAACTGCAAGTTGGACACCACTCTGGGCTGGGAAGTTTGAGAGAAAAAGGATGGATAGAGTATGTGTAGATTCTCAACAGATGTTGGGGAGCCAACAAGTTCAGTTACCCTCCCCATGTTGGCGGGGAGCCTGTGGCTTGGAGGGTCGCTTAGGGCACTGAGCAGAATCCAAGCGAGGGTCTTCTGGGCAAAGGTCAGGCTCTCTGCCCAGGGAATTCCTTCTTGGGTTTTCTGGAAAGTGGGGCCCCATCTCTCATTCTTATTCTGAGGGCCCTGCCAGGTGCTCACTGAACTCCATCCCAAAGGAAACCCTACTTGAGAGCATTGCCCAATGAGGAAGAAAGCCGAGCAGTCAGCCTGCTGGGAATTACATCCAGGAGGGTGGAGGGAAGTTTTGAGGAACCTCCCTCACCTCTTTTCTTCCACCTGTGAGCCCAGCTGGATGATGTGTGCGAGACACTTTTCTGGGGAAAGCAAATCTCAAAAACAGCTATCTTATAGAAATGAGCTCTGAATAGCATTATTTTATATTCTGGGCTATCTGGTTGTTAATTATAATAATGATGAGGTAAATTAAATGAAATTGTTAGAAGTGGAGTTTAGTGGAGTCTACCATTCCACCTGTATGTTTAATCTTTTACTACATTCATCTTGGTTACAATTAACTCTGTAAATATTGAAACAAATCTTGTCATCAACGTTATAGACTGGAGCTCTTCAGTTTAATCTATACTGTGAGCTTCACAACAAAAATGCCCCTGTCGCACATGTGGTTGCTCTCCATCATGTGTCACACTACCCGCCACAGGCCTAAAGTTAGGCACCACCTTCTACTTCTGCACTCTCTCTCTCTCTTGCAATCTCTCTCTATCTTACAACCACATCAACCTTGCTGCTGCTGTCTTCCCACCTTCTCTTCACTCCTACTGACTGCCTCATCCTTAGAGCTTCTCTATAGATACAGAAAAAAAACAGAAACAGTCAGCTGGTAGGTGTTTGTATATCCCCTTTCAAATTCTGAATAGGACAGGAGAATCCCAGTGCACACCAGCCCCTCTCCTAAGTGGGAAATGGAACCTGTTAGGCCAAGCACCAAGGACTTCAGGCAACTTAAAGACTAAATAAGTCACCAAGGACTAAAATTGTTACCGCTCTGCAGTCTGGGCCTTATACGCCCATTATCCTTGCCAAGATGACTAGTGAGCTGACCCATAAGTAGCCGTGGGACTGAACTACAGCCAAATGCCCAAGTGAAATACTTAGGAGAACCTCCAAAACGCCTAACCAACTCCAAATTACTGAAGCAGAGAATTTTCTTCTTGGGTGACTTTCACTAGAGTGACGTGCTAATATGTAAAGGCTTTGAAATCTGACAGATCTGGGTTTAACTGATTTTTGCTTCTCACTAGCTGTATGAAGATGGCCAAGTTACATAACCTCTCTGAGTGTGAGTTTCCTTAAATGCAAACTGGGGATGACACATTTGCATCTTTGTTTAGGTGTAAAGTAATACTATTCCCAAAAGTATAATATTCCCCAGCATGTTCCCTAGACAGAGAAGTGCTAACTAGACCTGATACAAAGTAGGTAATAGAGATCCAGGACCTACTGTTGGTGCTGTGTAGGATGCCAGTGGTAAGACATCTTCCAAGGAAACCAATTCAGAAGAATGTAGAAACATCCCATGTTTCTGGAAATTTGTTTCCTTGGACTTTCCTTCACCTCTGAAGTCTGGGCCATGGCATCCTCTGAGGCTTTATGTGTCCTCCTTCGAATGCCCTTTCCAGAGTGCTTAGCCACCACCATTGCAATTTAAATAGCCATATTGATTTTTCCTTCCCTTTGCCAACAATATCCTCCAGACTCTGTTGACAGAGCAAAGCACATGCTCTGCTTCTTTCAAGCACTCTTCAAAAGCAGTGCACTGCATCAGCTTTCTATGCCTTGGTTTGTGGAGAAAGAAACTGGAGGATGCGATGGGGCTTTGCGGATTACATGTCCATTCCTGGCCAGTGTGGGCAACCAGGGATGGTTGCAATTGTCTTAGGCACAGGCCTGGAGAGATGTGAAGGCGCTCTCTCTCTCTCTCTCTCTCTCTCTTTTTTCATGATAAAGAAAGGGAGTTAAAGGGAATTCAGATCTTTGGTTCACCTGTCTTTTCCCTTCATGCATGCATTGTGCCTCACTCTCACCCTGGTGACTGCTGTCAGCTTTTGCTAAGACAGTACCGAGGACACTGGATGCTAGTTCCTCACCTTCAGTGCTTGTGACTCAGCCAGAGCCCAGACATGTAGAAGGTGGCACATGGCCCAGTGACATATTGTGAGGCTGGCCCTGGTGGTATGGCCTGAGTATCCCTCTGTATGTTTGCTAAAAACACCCATTGGATAATGTCTGCTCAGAGTGTGGAGAGAAAGAGGCCACTCTCTAACTTAATCTACATGAATTATAAATTTGGGGAAATCTAGTGGATAGTGTGCATTTGTCTGAGAATGAGGAACCATGAATTATAAATCTAGTTTTCTCAACTAGACCTTCAACAAGACATTTCCCTTTTCTTGGCCTTAGTTTTATCTTATGAAAAATAAACCACTTTTGAGAATGCCTGCCCAGCTAAGCTCAAGGAGAAAGGTCTGATAAGATAATGGATTTGAAAGTGTTTAGAGAAAAGAGTGAGAGCACTATATTCATGGTAAGAAGAACCATGATTAGAAGAGATTTCTTACTGTTGGATCAAGAGCATCAGACCAGACCCTCAGAAGGGAATTCAAAATTCATTATTGCAAACAAGCTTATGGACTCTAATTAACAAGAAGCAGAAGGGAATATTGTAGAGCCATTTTTAGCAGATCCCAGCACAGAGCCTTCATAAAATGATTATTGTGGGGCGCCTGGGTGGCTCAGTGGGTTGAAGCCTCTGCCTTTAGCTCAGGTCATTATCTCAGGGTCCTGGGATGGAGCCCCACATCGGGCTCTCTGCTCGGTGGGGAGGCTGCTTCCTCCTCTCTCTCTGCCCACTTGTGATCTCTCTCTCTCTTTCTGTGTCAGATAAATGGATAAAATCTTAAAAAAAAAAAAAGAAAGAAAATGATTACTGAGGAGAAAACATTTATAAAGTTTTGTTTCAGGGACAGGAGTCTTTCTAGCAGAGTGACAATTTTTCATAACAATTAGGGACCTTAGCTCAGCACACTGGTAGGGGTTCACAATACATAGGAATTAATTCATCTGTGTATCCTACTCCTTGCAACTCTATGATTGCTTACAAGACAATCTGGAGTACAAAGAAGAGGAGAAAATCCAAGAAATAATCAATTGACTAAGCTACGATACCATTCCAAGGAACTGAATCTTCTTATTAGTTAAGCATCAATGGCAAGCTCCTGGATCGTGTACTTCTACAACACTTGGTTTTTGAGGGGCTGTAGTAAGTACCAAATTCAAGGATCTTTATACTGCTCTCTGGAGGGGTTCCACTGATTTCCTTCAAGGACTGTCCAAAGAATGGAAAAAAGGTTGAGTAGAAGAGTTTTGAGGCCCCCAATATACTATACTTCCAAGTTTATGCCAGAGTTCAACTTGTATCTGATTTATATTTGGGATTCTCTGAAGGGTGTTGATGCCTTCAAAAATGATGTGAATAGAGTCCAAGTTTTTAAAGGACAATAGTAGTCATCTAAATTAGAATCTATTATACATCCTCCAGAAAACATATAGACCATTAAAGAAAACAAAGAAACCACATGTAAGCCATGCTATAGCATAACCAGAAAACAAGGATACCAAAATAATCAATTCACACGGAAGTAACAGAATAAATATTCAAATTAGAAAAGCCAGAGCCAGCTCCAGAATTCATTCCCAAATGGAACATGGCCAGAGACTGCATGGAAAGCAGAGGATAACAGGAGCCTAGCTGTAATGAAATACAAAATGAAATTCACCAGAATGAGATGATCCTACTCTAAACAGAGAAAAATGAGAAGAGATCTGAAACCTGGCAAGTCAGAGTCCTGGCTTTGGGATGGGATTGGGGTGGCTGTGGGGAAACTGAGAGGAAGATGTATGGAAGGACACAGAATCAAAATGGAAGTCACTGCTCTCGGGGATAGAGAAGAGACTAAAAGGGAAGGTCATCTCTTGGAATATTCATGGTGAATGGAAAGAATGAGGCAAGAGGTGATATTAAGAGTCATTGAGAAACCAAAGAATCATAAAACTAGAAAGCTAACTTTCGCCTCCCCTCATGCCACCAGTTAAAGAAACTGCATGTCAGCATACCAAGAAGATTGTCTTAAACTGAGAAAGCCAGTGAGCTATCCAAACTCCTTAGCCCCAGATCACACTTGGTCAGGAAAAATATAAGCATTTTTTTAAAAAAATATAAGCAGTTAAAAAAGAAAAACAAAATGGCAGGCTGCATTTGTACATAGCTACTTGAAGAAAATTTTAAATGGGAATAAACATTTCACCTAAAAATTTTTTCCCTGCAATCTAGCCATGAAGCAAAGAAAAAAATTATATGACATTTCAGCCCAATGTAAACACTGATAAACTAACATTTGTAATTATGAAAAATCATCTTCAATAAGAAATTTTAAAACTTGTAATAGAAATGGACAGAACACAGGAAATGGGAGTTGATCAAATTCAAGAAAGAAATTGCAAAAACAAAATAAAGCAAAGTCATCACAGAAAATAACTAGATTATCATGTACACAAAGGGAATAGATTTGACCAAAAATAATGAGGAGCACTGAAAATAAAAGCAAAGAAAAGCAAAATAAAGAGGTGAAAAGAATCAAAGAGAAAGTAAAAGAGATAGAAATAAGATAAGAAGGTATATACATGTATATGATTGGAGTCTTTAAGGAATCTTTTCAACTTGAAATGCAATTAACATACAGAATTATATTCTAAAAAATATCTTCATTTCTCTCCCCCACCCCCCCAAACTCCTGCCTTGCCTATCAAGTTCTTCATATCAGAGAGATCATGTGATACTTGTCTTTCTCTGATGAAACAGGAAGGGATGGGGAGGGAGACAAACCATAAGAGACTCCTAGACTCAA
>CM053603.1:55789158-55805362 GCA_028646535.1 Procyon lotor
TGCCTCCTACACCTCTGCCATCATGCCTTGGGTCTATGCTAATTGATTCACAAATTTTGATGGAGAATTCGAGGAAGTGCATATCCCAGATCCTATATGTAAAGTAAATAATGGTTTGATTTTCTGCCTTTTTGGAGCTCAGAAGACTTAGGGGGAATGGGGACATTCTCTAGTCAGGATGATACAGTTCTGCAGTCCAAGCTTGAAGAAACAGAGCACTCCTTCCAAGAGGCTAGGGAGGTAACAGATTTTCAAAAACTGTCAGAGAAGAGAAAGAGAGCTACCAATTGTCCTGTGCTTGTTGCTTTTTATTCTTCTTATCATAATTTTTACTAGTATTGATGCTTTTAATAATATTGCGACTACTTCTGCTTCTAATACTACCTAGTATTAATGACCACCAGTTCTTAAATAATATCCAGTGAAAAAATATATTATAAATATAATACATGCAAGTGGCAAAAGGGTAACTATACAAAAATGCATAAAAGGAAGTTTCCTTCCATTTAGTTTGGGTACCCAGGGACCACTCCTCAGCAGGAATCAGTCTCAAACATTTCCTGTGTTACTTCAGAAATACTCTCTGCTTATATAAAGACATATAAATACATTTTAACAGATGTGGGATTTAATATACATACTGTTCCTCAACATGTTTTCATCACTTAACACTGTGTCTTGGACATATTTCCTTGTTAGCACCTATAGAGCTATATATATGTGAGATACAAATTTGGCAGCATGGAGCAGTAGAAAGAGCATGGGCTATAATTAAGGAGATGTGAAAAGATTTGACTAAGAGATGATAATAGCTTCATTCTTTATAATACTGAGATTTTTGGCAACAACCTAAATGTCCATTAAAATGAAATGTCATTATGGTATCATAGAAAAATATATAGCAAAACAGCATGGTTTGTTTGATATTAAATTTTAATTACATTATACAAAATAGATTTTAGACCAGATTTAGGACAATTTTTATTTCTCATGCTCAATATGTGTAATTGATTTTTTTCCATAACAGCTTGTTCAAGTTTCTTATTTCAAAAATTCGTCCTTTTCACTCTAAGGCTATGTATTAAACATACTTTAAATTCTTATTCTGTACAGTTTTTTAGTTTGGCCTCCTTTTGTGTAGTTCATTCAGTCTGCTTTGCTCGAAGAGTGCTTATATTTCTTAGAGGCCGAGCTATTTTATTTTACCAATTAACTTGACTTAATGTGACCCAGGAATCATATAATATGCCTAACTCTTATCTTGAGCAATTCAAACAATCTTATCAGCTGAGTTAAGAGACAGAGCAGGAGCATCTCAAGATGGAGAGGAAAGGAATAGGTATTGCTATTCAGGTTTGACTTACCCTTGTTAGTGTCTTCCTGCATTTCTCAGATGACCATCATCCTTAAAGTGCCTCTGCCCAGGAACTTTCACCCTCTCTTATAAGAGGCTCAGCCACTCACTGGATCAGGGATGAAGGAACTGTGAAGTGAGGGAATGCTTGGAGGCTTGCCAAAGTGCTAGCTACCATTACTATTGGCTTCCCCAACCCTAGCCAGGTATAGCACTAGGTTGATCTTTGTCATGTGTAAATGAGATCATTAACTTCCTCACTTGAAACCCTAGCATCTTGTATCATTATCCTAGATTAAAATCCAAGGTCTTTCTCATGGCCCGCAAGACCCTACATGCTAGGACTCCTGCTCATCTCTCCTGTTTTATCTGTCCTCCTTCCTTCTAATCTCCAGGAATTCCCATTGGCCAAACCCAACTGGAAGCTGAAAGGACAAGAGAATCTATTAATGTAATCCACAGAAGTCAGCATATGGGGGAAGAGAGCAAAATGGAAGGAGTGAAAAGCAGGTCTGGAGGGCAATGAAAGAGATCCCACATGATAATTCCCCAAAGTTAAAGAGCCACAGACTAGTGGTTGCTTTGCTGAAATCCAGGACTTTTATGAGGAGGTATGTCTTATCTTGCCTCAAAAGGTTATAGTCATTTCGTGTGAGGAAGTATGTATATGGTATGGGGTACAGGGATGCTGACACCCCTCCCAGAAGATACTCTTCTCTTTAGCCTTCTAGCCTTTCTGATCCATGGGGATCAGAAAATGCCCAAATAAAATGAGGGGCGGATTTTCATTCCTTCCAGGATAGGCACCTTGGAAAACCTTAAGAGTCAACCAGTCTGACCTATTCAAGGCAAACATTTTATTTTTAAAAAATATTTTATTTATTTATTTGACAGACAGAGAGAGAAAGAGAGGGGGCAAGCATAAGCAGGGGGAGCAGCAGGCAGAGGGTGAAGTAGACAGCCCACTGAGCTGGGACCCTGATGTGGGATTCAATCCTGGGACCCTGGGACCATGACCCGAGCCGAAGGCAGACACTCACCTGACTGAGCCACCCAGGCATCCCCCAAGGGAAACATTTTAGTCTTTAAGTGGAGCTTACTCATAACATCCCTGAAGCCTTAGTCAAAGGGCCTTTTGATTACCAAGATCTGTGATTTTTTTTAATTCTTTATAAATTGAACATATTCTAAGCAACCCATGCAGAATTCTATTATAAAAAGAATATATAGAGTTTTCTACTCAAGATGTACAAGTATGCTTGAATGTGTGTGTGTAGAAGGAGGCCAGCTGGATTTTTGCATGCTTCTCTTTTTCCTCATCTCAGCAACACTTGAGAGAGCAGTTAGAAAACAGGAATAGAGTCTTAGACATAGTCACACTTCACTGCCTGGACAGGGAACCCAAACCTAAGATTTCAAGTTCATGCAGGGACCAGAATTCTGATTCTCTTTAATACTTACTCTAGGGCTCTGTCCAGCTCCCTTTCCTGCCTCCCATATGGTTTCTGTTATGATCACAGACACATCATTAAGCAGATCCAAAGTGTATTTCATTTGGGAAACATATCACATAGAGTGGGGTTAGAATAGGCAATGGGACAGATTGGAGGAAAGAGTGGTACATGTGCAAAGAAAAAAAGAAAAACATGGATCGAATATGAGACACAAAATATGTTTGTTGGTGACTTTTTTCCTCAAAAATGCCAAATGTTTATGTTTAGAAGTGAGCAAGTCTTAACTCATTAATCAAAAAGAAAAGCTTCACATCCTCACAGATGTTAAGGTTGAATTATTCTCAAGGCATGCAGGCCATAGATGACAGGTATTCCATCAGCCTAAAGTATTTTTGGAAGCAGTGGCAGTCAGTGAAAATGGACCTGGTTACTAAAGTTGGTTGGAATGCAAAGCTCTGTTGGTGGTTACCACAGGAAGCAGATGCTATTGAAGACGTTTTTGACCTGCCTGTTAAAAATAATCTAATTAGGAATTGGCCATTTGGGTTTATTTAAGTCTCCATATAATAACAGACTAATGGCCTTATTAAAGTGGTTCTGAGAGTAAGGCCAATCTGCCTGGTTTTGAAATTAAAAGTAACTTAATACCAAGTTGCCCACACAACTTCCTTTTGGGACATTCTCTTATGTCTCCAAGCTCTTGCATTTCCAAGTTTGGGCACCACATCTACCACTTCTGATGTGTGTGCATTTTCTTTTCCATAAAAGCTCTAAATACTTACTGACATTGATTATTCAAAGTAAAATTTTTAAAGGAAACAGTCATAGCAGTGATGCTGCATTACAGGAGAGGACAAGAAACTAGAGATTGGATTCACAACACTTGATTGCTCACAATTCTGCTTTGGTGATTGAAGAGGTTGGGGTATTAGTCATTGAAAGATAATCAGTAAGTCTTGTTTTAAACCTAAACCCTTTGTTTCTGTCAACCAGCATGCAATGGTCTTCATCTTTTGTCGCTACTCTTATAAAAAGTTAAATCTAAGTTCTTGAGTCTGTCATCTTCCCACTCAGAAACTATTTATCTTCTGTATTTTCAGATATATATGACAGCCATGGGTATGTGGCTTCCTGATACACTCAGAAGTACGTGGGAAACAGAGAACATGGTGGGATTATGGTGGTAGGAAGGAATACATACAGGATGGAATGGACACATGTGAAGAACAATAACTCCACTCGCAGACCTTTCTTTAGTTTGCTAAAGCCGCTGAGATTAGTAGGGCTATGCTTCCTTAGAAGCCAGTAGAGAAGGATCTGTGCCAGGCTCCTCTCCTGGCTCCTGGTACTTCCTTAGCTTGTGTCAACATAACTTCTGTCTTCCTGTGGCATTCTCCTTATGTGTGTCTGTGTCCAAATTTGTCCATTATATGAGGACATTGGTCATATTGAATTAGGGGCCCATCCTAGGCCAGTATGGTCTCATCTTAACTAATGCATTTACAACATCCCTATTTCCAAATAAGGTCACATTCTGTGACTGGGAATTAGGACTTCAACACATGAGTTTGGGGGTGGGGGGGTAAGATTCAACTTATAAAGATCTCAGTAGCTTCTGATGGTGAAATCACATCACAGAAAAATCTGTAATAAACTTGAGTCAAGAAGAGGTTACACAAAAGGAAAGATGGATTAGTTGGGCCCTGAATTAAGATTTAGATCTGTATTCTTTCTAGCTCTGTAACTGCAGGCTCATTGCGCTTTTTTCTTTTTTGAAGATTTTATTTATTTATTTGACAGAGAGAGAGTGCACAAGTGGGCGGAGGGGCAGAAGGAGAGGGAGAAGCAGACATCCCACTGAGCAGTGAGCCCGACATAGGGCTCAATCTCAGGACCCCAAGAGCATGACCTGAGCTGAAGGCAGATGCTTAACTGACTAACTTTTTTTTTAATCTAAAAAAGGAGATAATGAAAACTTTTCTTGCTTTGGGATGGTTGGAATCAAAATAAATATGAAAGTCCCTTAAAGTTTCAAATTCTATTCATGTAGCATATAGTATAAGTACATAGTTTACTTAAAGTTAATAGTATAGTAATTTATGTAAAATATAAAAACCTTGCAATGTAAGTTCAGTTATTCCCCATTCTTCTTTTTTTTTTTTTTTAAAAGATTTTATTTATTTGACAGAGAAAGAGACAGGAAGAGAGGAAATACAAGGAAGGGAAGTGGGAGAGGGAGAAACAGGCTTCCTGTAGTTTAGGGATCCTGATGTAGGTTCAATCCCAGGACCCTGGGATCATGACCTGAGCCGAAGGCAGACGCTTAATGACTGAGCCACCCAGGCATCCCAAATTCCCCATTATTCTTCATACTATAGTTGTCAAATGTATTACATTTTCATACATTATAAATTTGGCAAGATAATGTATTAAATTTCACAATCATATGTATTTTTAATTATTTTTTGAAGATTTATTTATTCACTTTAGAGAGAGAGAGTGAATGTGGGGAGGGGCAGAGGGAGAGGGAGAGAGAAACTAGCAGATTCTTCACTGAGCACAGAGCCAGACATGGGACTTGATGGACCCTGAGATCATGACCTGACCTGAAGCGAAATGTTGGACACTCAACTGACTGGACCACTCAGGGGCCCGAATCATACGTATTTTAAACAATGTAAGTGAAAAATATTATATATTTTTATATTTATCATTTCTAATGCCAAATATTTATCATTTCTAATGCCCTTTCTACCTCCTTAAAATATGAGTTTTCCCTTGGTACCCTCATTCACAGCAGCACATCTGTTGGACAAATTCTTAGTTTTCTCTTATTTGAAAAGTCTTTATTTTGCCAAAATTCCTGAGGGATATTTTTGCTGGATATAAAATTCCAGATTAGCTGTGTTTATTCTCCCTCCCTTGCAGCACTTTAAAAGTGTTTTCTGCTGTCACGGGGCCACTATGGTTTCAAATGAGAAGTGTGCTATATTTCAGATCATTCTCTTATATGTAACTTGGCATTTTTCTCTGGTGCTCTCAAGTTTTCTGCTCTGATTTTTGGAAGTTTGACTATGACATGCTTGAGCATGGTTTTCTTTTTGTTTATCCTGTTTGGAGTTTGCTGGGATTCCTGAATCTTGAGATATATGTCTTTCATCAAACTGAGGAAGTTTTCAGCCATCATGGGAGAGTTAAACTGTTGGGAGGCTACCCCACCATTCCAGAAGCAGAATTTCTAAACTACAGTGGTTTAGAAGCTAAAGACTGCTGGAGGTATCTCAAGAACTCATTCCACACAGCATGTGGAAGTCAGAATTCCCAGGAACTGAATACAGATGTACCAAGAAGTCTCAATTAAGATGCTACATAATATGTCTCAAGAAGTGATGACAGGCATCTTTGTCAGCAAATATAAAGAGTGTACAGCAAGGATTTGAACTTTGTGCTATAAGTGGATCTCAGCTGCTTATGAAGACATTCAGAAATAGCTAGAAACATAGAAACTGGTGGATTATCTGCCTGAGAGCATTTGTTAGTTAAGCTTGCCTTGTGATGACCCCTCCTCCATAAGGTGTGTCTGGTGGCTGTGTGAGTCTGCAGGTATCTTGGATATGTGCTAATAGGTGGTTCTGATTATAGAAACATACAAAGGGCCATCTTTCTCTCTATCTCTTTTCTTTAAGATTTTATTTATTTATTTGAGAGAGAGAGAAAAAGTACATGAGCAGGGGAGTGACAGAGGAAGAGAGAGAAGCAGAAAGAGAGCCTGATGTGAGGTTAGATGCAAGGATCTGGAGATCATGACCTAAGCTGAAGGCAGATGCTTAACTGACTGAGCCACCCAGGTGCCCCCTCTTCTTTTCCCCACAAGAATTTACTAGCTTCAAGATCAAATAATTCAGCTTCAAGATTCAGGGTCTCATCCACCTGAGCCATGAACTACTGAACAGAGGTTTGTATGCTCTCTTAAATGCCTGTGCTACCACTTTTCTCTCTTCTTTCTTCTGAATTGGTAAACTAAATTAAATGTGAGAAGTTAATATGGTGTGACTTATGGACATAGAGTAGCGCTTTCCGAGTTAAGGGTGATGGCCTTCTTAGGTCAGAAGAAACAGTGCTCAAAGATGGTAGACTAAATATTTCAAGACACTCATACTCTGGACTTTGGGAACCAAACTGAGTATTACAGAAGGGAGGGGGTGAGGAAATGGGGAAACTGGGTGATGGTATTAAGGAGGGCACATGTGGTGATGACCATTGGGTATTATATGCAACTAATGAATTGTTGAACACTACATCAAAAACTAATGATCTACTGGGGTGCCTGGGTGGCTCAGTGGGTTAAAGCCTCTGCCTTCAGCTCAGGTCATGATCTCAGGGTCCTGGGATCGAGCCCCACATTGGGTGCTCTGCTCAGCAGAGAGCCTGCTTCCCCCTCTCTCTCTGTCTACCTCTCTGCTTACTTGTGATCTCTCTCCCTTTCTATCAAATAAATAAATAAAATTAAAAAAAAAACTAATGATCCACTGTATGCTGGCTATTTGAATGGAATAAAAAATAATTTAAAAAAAAGAGAGAATTCTAGAAAAAAAAGACTCATGTTTCCTGAGATTTACTTTATTTTATTTTGTTATTTTATTTATTTTTATAAAAACAGTACTTGTTGAATCATTTTCTTTTCTTTTTTAAAAAGAGTTATTTATGTATTTGAGAGAGGGAGAATGAGATCATGAGTTAGGGGAAGGGCACAGGGAAAGGTAGAGAATCCCAAGTAGACTCCCAGCCAAGCACAGAACCCTACATGGGGCTTGATCCCATGATCCTGAGACTGACAACCCAAGCTGAAACCAAGATCCGTATGTTCAACCAACTGAAAGACTCAGATACCCATCCCCTGAGTTTTCAGAATTATTGGAAATCCAACAAATCAAGCAAGTTCCTGCTATTAAACTAGATCACCTATCAGAGAGTCACAGCTTTTCTTCTTCCAACTATTTACATTAATAGGAAAATCAATGGCGTGTGACCCAGACTCTCTAGCTATGATTCATCAAGAATGAGTTTTAGTTAACAGATTAAATGCTACACTGTCTCTGGAAAATTAGGACATTCAATTCAGATTCTACTTAGAGTTGTGTGAGTTTTAATTCAGGAAACAGAACATTTTCTTCTGTCTTCAGTGTGTCTAAGAACTCTAGAAAAGAGGTTATGTTCAAAAACACTGTGTGTGGTTACCAAAGGCAGAAACCGAGGACATTTTTGTCCATGACCAGAGCATATGGGCCATTAGGCTAAAGATTCAGGACGCTGAAAACTCTAATAAACTTTTGGGTTTTTATAAAATGAAGATTCCACCTTGAGAATTTTCTGTTCTGGTAATAGTACCTAAATAATTTAGACCAACTTCTCACTAAGAACACTAGGAAAATAGAAAAAATTACTTTTAAAGAATCTGTTTGGAGGAACAAATGAATTAACAAGATAGTGAAGAATTATAAGATTTATAATTATAAGTCCAGGATCTGGGGCTGCCTGGGTTGCTCAGTGGGTTAAAGCCTCTGTCTTCAGCTCAGGTCATGATCTCAGAGTCCTGGGATCAAGCCCCGCATCGGGCTCTCTGCTCAGCAGGGAGCCTGCTTCCCCTTCTTTCTTTACCTCTCTGCCTACTTGTGATCTCTCTCTCTCTGTGTGTCAAATAAATAAATAAAATCTTTTAAAAAAGTAAGTCCAGGATCTGGGAAAACAGAACACAGAGAAGTGAACTGAGCATCTGGGACCACTTTTCCGTTGGATTAGCACCATGGGAGGAGAGGCTATTAATTAATTTTCAACTGATTTGAGGGCAATGGGTGAAAGGGGTACACCCATTGTGATTTTTGAGAGAGATTACCATCTCTCTCACTCAATCCCTTCTGATTCATTTGGAGAGCTTTCTATCCATGTCATGTACAACTGGTAGGGATTTTAATCATGACTCCCAACAGGGTAGGCATGTGGCCCAAGTTGGGGGTAATCAAATAAAATGCCACTCAAGAGAACAACATTAAGATAAATAATAAGGTGAAAATTGTGAAATGTGAACCAACTCATAGAGGTATTTAGGAGATGGAAACTAGGAAGAGAGTTGCATGATGTGTGATCAGTCAGATCAGGAATGGGAGGCATCATAGAACCCAAGGGAAGGAAGTATTTCATGAAAATTAGTGAGGTCAGATGACAATAAGGTGTCATTATATATGATAGCATGGAGGTTGTTGGTGATTTCTAACAGGAGAAATTTCAGGGAAAAGGTAGGGGAAAAGCCAGATTGGAGTAGGAGGAGAGAAATCAGGTGACAAGGAAATGGAAACACTATATAGACAATTGTTTTGTGATTTAGTATGGAAGGGAGTAAAAAATGTGACGCTCTCTGGAGGTGGATTATGACCTGAGCTGAAGGCAGACGCTTAACGACTGACCCACCCAGGTACCCTATATGACCAACTTCTTGCCATCAGTTGTTGACAGTAGATAAATTTGCAAGGCCTGCCTTTAGACATAAATACATGGGAGCTATAGAATTGTCATGAGGTGGATCCTGTGTCACTAGTCTAATCACAATGAGCCATGCTAAGGTCTTACAGTGGCTAATGATAGGACCTTGTCTTTGAAGACTAGTGAAGCCAGACATAGAACTTTAACTTCACTGCTGAATCTAATATTATACAGGGCTCAAATTCACTTTCAAAACTGTCAAAAATATATGTAGAGAGAAACAACTCAAAAGCCTCCTTCCACCAGTCTCCTGAGAGGGTAATGTGTGTGATCCTGTTCTTTAGATAATGATCATGTTTGGGATATTGATAACATTGAATTTCTGGACTTTAAATCTGGCAGTTGGACCTTATAATTGGGAAAAATCTCTGATGTACATTATGAGCCCCTAAATGGCCAGCTGGTTGGAATCCTTAGCCAGCAGCCTATTTAAGGGAAGGGAGAGTTCAACATTCAATTTTCTTATTTCTTAATCAGATAATTGGCCCAATAAGGCTCCCTTTCAGTCTGAGCACCACCTCAGAATCTAGGCAAAGTTGTGGACTAAGCAGTTAGCATACAATGATTACTTATGATCCTTTTTTTAGGGGAAGTGTAAAGAAAGAGCAAAATATGTGAGCAGAAAAACAAAAACAAAATCGAAGGGTAAATTAAGATGGAGTAATCAAGCATTTGAAGCTTCCTAAAACCTTCTCTTAAAAAAGAGCAAATAGATTAACATTTCAAGCAGTGATCAAACATCAGATTCAAACCTAGATGATTGAATATATCATGTGAAGAACTTACACAGCAAAAGCAAAGTTACAAGTTTATTATCTCCTTGAAAACTTAATTCCCAAGTCCCTGTCATGGACTGCACACTGCCACAGATATAAAATTACTTGAAATAGATTGGTGCCCTCATCCCAAACAAGCCACCTAATGCAAGTATAGCTGATATTACTAAAACAAGCAATACTTTCCACAGGATATTAAACATCTGGCTCAAGACTTACAAATCTATGAAACTACAAGATTGCTATTTCTGAAAGTGCCTGGCTCCTGACTACATTTGGCATGCAGTCTGGGGGTAGGGTGGAGATCAGGGAATAAATCTATATTTGAACAAGGCATCTTTTTTTTTTAACATCTTAATTTAATTTTATTTTTTTCAGTGTTCCAAGATTCACTGTTTATGCACCACACCCAGTGCTCCATGCAATACGTGCCCTCCTTAATACCCATCATCAGGCTCACCCAACCCCTACCCCCCTTCCCAAACCCTCAGTTTGTTTCTCAAAGTCCACAGTCTCTCATGCTTCATCTCCCCGTCCAATTACCCCCAAATCACTTTTCCTTTCCTTTTTCTAATGTCCTCCATGTTATTCCTTATGTTTCTCAAGTAAGTGAAACCATATGATAATTGATTTTCTCTGCTTGACTTGTTGCACTTAGCATAATCTCCTGCAGTCCCGTCCATGTTGATACAAAAGTTGGGTATTCATCCTTTCTGATGGCTGTGTAATATTCCATTGTGTATATGGACCACATCTTCTTTATCTATTTGTTTGTTGAAGGGCATCTCAGCTCTTTCCACCGTTTGGTGATTGTGGTCATTGCTGCTATGAACATATGACCCTTCTTTTCACTACATCTGTATCTTTGGGGTAAATACCCAGTACTGCAATTACAGGGTCACAGGGTAGCTCTATTTTTAAGTTTTTTGAGGAATCTCCACACTGTTTTCCAAAGCGGCTGAACCAACTTTCATTCCCACCAACAGTACAAGAGGGTTTCCCTTTCTCCACATCCTCTCCAACACTCGTTGTTTCTTGTCCTGTTGATTTTGGCCATTCTAACTGGTGTAAGGCAGTATCTCAATGTGATTTTGAAGACATATACATGGCTAACATACACATGAAAAAATGTTCATCATCACTAGCTATCAGGGAAATTCAGAGCAAGGCATCTTTTTGAAAATTTTCCAGCTTTTTTTTTTTAGAACTTTCCGTTTTCTTGTGAATTATCTAGGTTGTTGCTTTTTTCCTTAAAAACTTTACCCTCACAAGATGCAAATAAACATGCATGTATACATATATACATATGTATAGTAGATGAATTTATTTCCTCTGGAATGATAAATAACAAATTTTTTTGTAGTTTCCCTTTTTTAATAATGCAAATTGTGATGTAAAACTGAGCAACATTAAGTTGGTAACATTGGACCCATTTCATCAGGGCAGTGGCAATGATTTGTCCTCACTGGAATAGGTTCTTATTTAGAGAATGGATTTGCCTTCTCTGCTGACACCAGCACCACCACCCACAGATTTATCAGATGCCTTAGAACCCATCAAGTATCTCATACAACATAGATTCAGACTGAGCAACCCATTTTACAGCATGAGAAGTATGACACTTGGCTCTTACCCCTGGAATTCTCAGGCCTCATCACCTACTCTATCACTGAGAAGGAGCTGGCCACTTAAAATGGTTATGTTGCTAAATGGAAAACAAATCCCTGCACGGTCAGGGTGCTCAGAATGTGCTATATATATTCTCAACCTGCAGCTGATACACAGAGCTTGAGAACAAGGTAGTAGTGATCCCTCTTATTATTACTCTTAATAACCCATTGGCAAAGTTTTTGCTTCCCATCCGAGAACCTTGGGATCTCTTGATCTAAAGGGCTTCATTCCCATGAAAGGGATCCTTCTACCAGGGGACAAAGAATGGCCCCATCAAATCTGAAACATGGGTTATGCCTGGCCGGGTTGGCTTCCTCATACCACTGAAACAACAGGCAAAGCAGTTATTGAAATGGGGTTAATAACTGTCGGTGGTGATTGGTCCTGATAAGTAATGGGCATTTGGGTTTCTGTTATGAAATGGTTTGGAATTAGTTTCTTGCTAAGATTAATTTCTAGGTTGCCTTACCATCTCCTGTTTGGATTCTCAGCATTTCCATCACCTGTATAGTTAATTTCTTGCATTAAATTCCCTCTGTTTTAAATAGTTAGAGTGGTTCCTTAAGACTTTGATTGATACAGGTGTTGGCATCAGGAGTGGTCCCATGAAAAATCCCTCAGGATGAGATTCTAAGATTGACTTCTCATCTGTTTGAGCACAATTTCAGGGTTGTTTTCCTTAACAGGTAGAAAATAGGTTACCAGGATCCTTGGAATTCTCACCTTCTTCCTCTGCAGTGGAACCTCCATATATTATCTGAGCCCATGGCCAACCAGAACTATTAGTCCTGGCCAACCTGACTTGCACTACATATACTTATGTGACTACGAATGGCCAGTGGAATATAAACAGAAGTAGTGTGTATAATGAGCCATCTTTAAAGGGAGGGGCTTGCACTTCCTTTCCCCTTTTCTCTTTTCAGCTGTCTGGAATATAGACACAGAGATTGAAACTCCAACAGACATCTTGGATTGTCCTTTAGGACAGTAGAAAAGAAAGCTTGAAGGATCCTTGGTCTCTGATGAATTTAAAGAACTTTCTTCTCAGGCCAAAGGCTGGATAAAACCAGTGATGTTGTCAGTGACCCTAGGGAGGCCAGGGGCTCCTTCCCAGAAATAAACAAGATCCAATATCTTAACTGGAATCCATGAGGACCCAGAATGAGGAACACAAGGAGGTCTTTCCTCTCCTATGGAAGGTAGATTCCTAAGCATAAGCATAAGGGGTATTATACCCATTTGCCACATTGTGAAGCAGATAGAAGGGAGGAATTTCTGTGATAAAGAGATCATCTTCAAATTCCTTGAATATGTACCCAAAAAGACACAGAGATCCAAAGAAAATGATTTAAATAGGAAGGGACTAAGATATCATCCACTGGAGCATTCAAGGTTTATTTGTTTTTCCTTGCAACCCAGTGGGTGGGGACATAAAAGGGATGTTAGATCAGTCATAAGAAATAAAGAAGCAACATCCTCTGTGAATATGTGGGTATTCACATGGTGGGTGTGAACATCTGATCAAACTAAATTTTATATGGCTGACTAGGTAGAATGTTGTAGTCATAGCTAGGGAGGAATTATACTTGCTAAAATCAGAAAATTCACAGATCATAATATGGCTGAAGTTGTCAAGCAGAGCAAGCTTGTCATTTCTTATATCAGGAAATTCTATGTTGCAAACAAAAGCCTGAAGTGATGAAACAACGGAGACTCTGATGAGCTTTACATGTAAGAATAATTCATATACCCTGCAGGGATCTCTGCCAATACCAGTGTAAGCAGACATCTGTAAACAAGTTGTAGAAACTTCAGAAAATGCCACAGCCCAGGCCCTGATAAAACCAAGATCCTGAGCCTTGGTGACAAATGTCAGTCTTCTCCCATTGGAGCCCACGTTCCATGAAGGCAGGGACAGTGCCTGCTTTTGTTGACCATGTGTGCCCAGTGCTCAGAACAAGGTCTCGCACGTAATAGTTGTTCAACAAATATATGATGAGTATATGAATGAATCCATAAATTTTTATTTTCAAAACTTTCTACCATAAAGAGATGGCACATTTATATTTAGAAGGAAAGAATTATTAAAATTTTCTTAGTAAATATGAACTGTTGGACTTAAAAAAATTTCCCTATTGATATCTCTAAAAGAAAACACTGGAAGATAATGAAGCAAAACTATATGCATTGGAGGAAGAAAGTTGTGACTTAGGCAAGGGAAATATAGGGGCTCAAGGGCTTCTAGGATGCAAAGACCCAGGACTACAACAGAGGTGAGGTGGAAGAGTCAGAGGCAAGGATGGACACCATGGTGTCATACTGACTTTCATTTTCCCAAATATTTGGAGGGGCCACTAGAGGCAAAGCACTGTTCTGGGCATTTTATTTCTGCATATCCTTTAATTCTCACAGCAATCCTGTTAGATAGGAATGATTCCCATTAAACAAGATCAGAGAGGTTAAACAACTTTCCCAAAGTCACACAGCTGAAGGTAACTAGAGTGAGACCTGACCCAAGCTGAGTCACCCACAACCTTGAGCTTACAAGTTTAGCCTCACCTGGCACACATGCTCAGAGAGCACACTTCTGCTCACGAGCTATCTCTGTTCCTCTCTTACCCCAGACTCTGGCTGACTTCTTTCATTTAGCATTATACTGTTTATATCTATCTGTGTTGTTGCAGATGACAACATTCTTTTTATGGCTGAGTAATATTCCATTGCGCCACATCTTTATCCATTCATCGATTGAGGAACACTAGGGCTGCTTCCATAATTTGGTTATTGTAAATAATGCTGTAGTAAAAAAAAAAAGGTTGTATCTATGGCTCATAAGCACATGAAATCATGTTCAACATTAAATGTCAGGGAAATGCAAATCAAAAACCACAATGAGATACCACTTTATACATACTTGAATGGCTAAAATAAAAAAGACAATATAAAAAGTGTGGTGAGGATGGGGTAATCTGGAAACTTCATATGCTGTTGGTAGGAATGTAGAATGGTACAGACGACTTAAGAAAAACAATTTGGCAATTCCTCAAATGGATAAACAGAGTTACTGTATTACCTAGTGACTCCATTCCTAAGTATATATCCCAGAGAAATGAAAACATGTCCACATGAAAACTTGTACAGGATGCTCATAGTGGTATTATTCATAATAATTATAAAGTGGGAACAATCCAATGTCTATCAAATAATAAATGGATAAATGAAATGTGGTATATCCATACCATGGAATATTATTTGATAATAAAAAGGGATGAAGTACTGATGCCTGCTACAACATGAATGATCCTCAAAAATTAAATTAAGTGAAGAAGCCAAGCACAGCAGACCAAATATGATAGGATTCCATTTGTACAAAATGTCCAGAAGAGACAAATCTATAGTAATAGAAAGTAGATTAGTAATTGGCAGAGGGTGGCCAACTGGGGGGCGGGCACTAGGATTGACAGCCAGATGGTGCAGCACAATGAAAACTAGGGCAGTTCCCAGAAATCTATATTGATGAGGGATTGGCAGGAGTCCCAGACAAGAAAGTTGCCATTACACAGTCACATGTCAATTCCTTCCGGATTTGCAACTTTATTGCTATAGTAATGTTTTGTTGTTAACAAAATCTATTTCTTATTACATGCCTGTTATAATTTGAATGCTGTATATTTAGTTGTGCTTTCTTTATAATAGTAGGTAGCACTTATTTACTACTTACTATGTTTTGGCAGTATATCTTGGTAGCTAAGAGGACAGACGCTGGAGCACCATGAACTGAATTAAAACCTAGCCTCATCACTTGCTGTGTGACCCTCAGGAGAAGTGTGTAAACTGCAATGAGTTATTCAAACCTGCCCTGGTTGTTTGCTTATCTGTAAAATGGAAATATAGTAGCACTGACATCATTGGGCTTTTGTGTAGTGCTGAGAACAATATTGATAGGTAGTAAGTATCAGCTATTTTTCTTTCTTTATTAATTGTCGAAAAATTTAGTCCTGTTTATTGTTATCCCTGCTCCCCCCCGCAAACAAACCAGTACATGGCCTAATTTAACAGTTCTATTTTATTGTTTCATTAAAAAAATATATACTTAATTTTTTTTCATTTTATTTTTTTTATTAATTTTTTTTTCGGTGTTACAAGATTTATTGTTTTGCACCACACCCAGTGCTCCATGCAATACATGCCCTCCTCAATACCCACCACCAGGCTCGCCCAACCCCTCCCCCCTCCAAAACCCTCAGTTTGTTGCTCATAGTCCACAGTCTTTCTTAAGGATTCATCTCCCCCTCTGGTTTCCCCCCATCCCCATTCACTCCTCCCTTCCTTCTCATAATGCCCTCCATGTTTTTCTTTACACTCAGGACATAAGTGAGACCATAAGGTAATTCGTTCTCTGACTTATTTCA
>CM053603.1:55805862-55836443 GCA_028646535.1 Procyon lotor
TATGAAAGCTCATAGTTTACATTAGAGTGCACTTTTTGTATTGTATGTCATTTGAGTTTTGACAAACGCACAATGGTTCATAACCACCATTACAATGACATATAGAATAGTTTCATTGCCATAAAAATCCCCTGTGCTCTGCCTATTCATCTGTCCCTTCCCCAGGACCACTGACAATAACTGATCTTTTTACCAACTTCAGAGTTTTGCCTTTTCTAGAATATTATATAGCTGGAATCACACAGTATGTAGGCTTTCCTGATAATCCTCTTTCACTCGCTAATATGCATTTAAATTTCTTCCATGTCTTTTTGTGGCTTGATAGCTCATTTCCTTTTATCAATGAATAATATTTGATTGTCTAAATATACCAGTTTGTCCATTAACCTGCTAAATTACATCTTGGTTGCTTCAAAGTTTTGGCAATTATGAATAAATCTGGTATAAACATTCATGTGCAAGTGTCTGTGGGAACATATGTTTTCAGCTCATTGGGGTAAATACCAAGAAGCATTGATTGCTGGATTGTATGATAAGAGCATGTTTAGTTTTCTAAGAAACTGCCAAACTGTCTTCCAAACTGGCTATCCATTATGAATTCCTATTAGTAATTAATGAGAGTTCCTGTTGCTCCATATCCTTCCTGGCATTTACTGTTGTCAGCATTTTGGATTTTGGCCATTCTAATAGGTATATAATGGTATCTAACTGTTGTCTTATTTGCAATTCCCTGATGACATATGACATTGAATATCTTTTCATGTGCTTATTTGCCATCTGTATATCTTTTTGGGTGAAGCATCTGTTCAGTTCTGTTGCCCATTTTTCAATAGGATTGTTCATTTTCTTACTGTTGAGTTTTAAGTGTTCTTTGCATGTTTTGGATACCAGTCCTTTATCAGATATGTGTTTTGCAAAGATTTTCTCCCAGTCTCTGGCTTGTCCCTCCATTCTTTTAATATATTTGTTTTTCTAATTCATTAATATCCTCTCTAACCTCGATGTAATTCTCTGCTCTTTTTCAGATTTATTTTAAGTTTGTGAGTCAAATGTTTATTAACTTAATTTCTTTATTTGCTTTTGTTGGAATGTGAAAATATGCATGCTCCTGTACTTTCTTCTTTGTGCACTGTTGGCTGAATCACATATATTTTTAACAACTAACAATTTAAAAATAATGATGAAAAGTGATAGATAAATGGAAATTTTGTAAAAAAGTAAATTAGTATAAAAATGAAAAGAAGACATGATATATGATGAACTAAAATTAAATGAGAAGATATGATTTAGTGAGTTGCAACAGACCAATGCTTCCCCAAGATTGACTAGGGAAACTGGATAAAATATAAAATCCCATCTGTTTGGAGACCATAGAGAACTGCTGAGTTCTCTGGAAGCCACGACTCTGGAGAAAGGTGAGAAGAATGCAGATCGGTGAGTAGGCATTCTAGAATTGTTCTGCCTTCAGGGAATTTGCCAATTCTTGGCACTAATCCAGGCAGAAGGCTAAGAAAGGAAGAGAACAATTGGTTATAGCCAGAGAAGCTAGCAGAAATTCTAGCAATCTCACAAAACTGGAGAAGAAAGATGGAGTTTGGGGTTGCCCAAAAAGCCACAAGACCCCAGTGGGAGAAGCTGGTACTTGGAAGTGAGTCTGATGCTGTTGGTTTTCCAGGGGGCATTTGTCAAGTTCACAAACAGTACAGGGAAGAAATATAAGACACTGGGAAGAAAAACAAAGAATAAAGCAGATTTTTTTATACTTTCATGGTACTGAGAAAATAAAAGTTTGAGTTCAGGACTGATCAGAGGAGACAGAGCTAATTAACAACCTTGGAGCTCAGTTAGGAACCCCAAAAGACCACAACCTAGAAGCAGTAGAATCAGAGGTAGACTAACTTGTGCAAAAAGTACAACCCAAACTTGAATGAGCCCAGTCCCTGACTGGATTAACGTAATCCATCACCTCACTATCTTCGTCAGAGGAGAGACCGATCCTTTATAGAGAAAGAAAACCCCACTCAGAGTTGTTACAGTTGACACACAATATACAGCACTCAATAAGGAATTACAAAGCCTCCCTAAGAAACTGGACCAAGAGAAATACAAAAAATAGAAGCAGATTCACAGATGAGACAGTTATTGGAGCTGTCAGACAGTGACTTTGAAACTTTTATAAATAACATGTTGAAGAAAAGAGAATTTCACAAGAGAACTGCAATATATAAACGGGAATCAGATAGAAATCTTAGAATTAGAAATGACTGAAACTACCCTATGACCCGAGAATTCTACTCCTAAATATATACTAGGCAGAAATCTGTCTATGTATTTTCTAAACATCTGTATAAGTATACTTTTAGAAGTTTAGTTTATAATAGTCCTAAACTGGAAACTACTCGAGTGTCTGTCAATGGGTGAATGAACATATGCAGCTCTGATATATGCATAAAATGAAATACTACAGCAATAAGAAGGGAAGAACTATCGATACACTAAGCTCTTCTTTCCACATCCTCCCCCTTCCTCTGTCAAGCCTGTCCCTCCCTGATTTTTCCTCAGAACAAAACTGTTGTCACCTTTGACTACCCTGGTTCTTGCACATAATGCTCTAACAGCAAATCAAGTTCGCTCTGCTTTCAAAACGTGCTTCTCTCAAAATATCAATTTCTTTTTTAAAATTTTGGATCCAGCCATTTCCCATGACTCCCCTGCCCTCACACCATGATCATAAACCATGATCATCTCTCTCCTAAAGCCTTTAGGTGGGCTTCCTACTTCTGTACTTGCCTGCCTAATCTTCTTCAATATGAGCTTTCTGGAGTGTACCTCCAAGAAAGGTCATGTCACCTGCCCAAACCATCCAGTGATGCCTATCTCACAGGGAATCATATCCTGAGCTACCAGGCCCCATATTACTTCTCCTCTCTTGCCAAGCTCCAGGGCTACAGGACCCCAACTCCCCAAATCCCTTTTCAGGAATATTCTGTCTATGATCTTCTCCTCAGTGTTACCTTTGACTAACAGAGCCTCCTCACTAGGAGATGTCTGGAAGGTTAATCCCCACCCCCAGGGAACCAGTGATTAACACAGGGCTATAAAATACTGTCCCCTTGCCTCCAGGTGGAACAGTACTGGGATAAAATATATACTCCAGGGCTGGTTGAGGTTCAGGCCATGGCTTGATTTCACCTGGGCCTACGTCCTTGCCCAACTATTTCCCCTGCCTCTTTTTGCTTCCCTCCTGCTCTCCTAACACTCCCCCAATAAACCACATGTGTCCAAATCCCTTTCTCAGACTCTACTTCTAGTTAATCTAACCTAAGTCACAAAGCTACTGCAGAAGAAGGTGCGGTCATATGGCTGAAGAAAAAGGCTTTTATGGCCAATTTTCTGTATTGTTTGCAAAGTAGGTTGCCCATTCCTTACAAAGTGTCCATTCAGGGCTTACAGATTTGGGAATACCAAAACCTCAAATCTTCAGTAAACCTACTAGTTAAGTAACAAATTTTAAATAAAATTGATGAGTGTGGGTAAGGGCTAAATTCTCAGACATCATTGCAAGCAGGACAAAAGCCTTGGTATATGGTCAACTTGAAAAGTTCAAAGTCTGGAAACCAAGCCAAGATAGAGAATACCAAGATAAGAGGTCCATAAATCTTACAGCAAATATAAGGAGTGGTTTCCCTTTTGAGTAATCCTACATCTAAGGAGGCCTGATGGAGAAGTTCCAGGGAAAAGGCCAGGTGTTCCCGAGAGGAAAGACATAGAGCCTATGTAGAGCCCATTCCTGGGGACTGGGGGGGAGGGGTTAATTTCTCAGGCCACTGCTTGGTGAGGAGCTTCCAGCAGCCAAAAGCAATCTAGGGAGTTCGCTCATATAGCTGCGGTGATTA
Organism: Procyon lotor; assembly: GCA_028646535.1. NCBI lineage: Eukaryota > Metazoa > Chordata > Mammalia > Carnivora > Procyonidae > Procyon > Procyon lotor. Next base: position 55,809,759 of record CM053603.1, read on the forward strand.
TAGTGGTGGGAGATGGGTATGCCAGGTGGTAAAAAGAATTCAGGAGGGTGTCAACAGGATTTATCATATCCTACTCTCACGAAAATCTGTTAAGGGAGTGGATATCAATCTCTGAGAGAGATAATAAGAAGCCAGTTTCTTCCACGTCACTAAAAAGTAGATCAAGACCACTCAGGTCCTCTGTCTTTTACTTCTCTGAGGGTAGCTATGAGTTTCCTTTTCCTTTATAAATATCCAATTCCTTCTTCTTGGGTTTCCCATGACCCGAAGTGGTCCTCTTTACACCAAACTTTGGATTCGCATTAACTCCTTATTCTTGCCACCCAAAGAATTAACCCAGTGTGAATTCAATTACTCACACAAGCATATTCAGAGGACTGTCCCCACTGAGGATCTCTGGAGCCCCCAGACTAAGCAGACTATCCTCCCATGCTCATCTCATGACCTTCTCAGCCATGGTAATGTGACTATGCAGGAGGTTTGATGTAAATCATCATTTGAGCTGAACTTCTTGGTGAGTCCCCCACTCTCTTTTAGTTTAATTTTGTTTGAATCCAAGTATTACACTTACATAATTTAAAGTTCAGTGTCCCCAGAAAGGAATTTTCCAGTCTCCTTCCCGAGATACATACGTCTGATACCAGAGATCCCATACCAGATAGGAAATGAGGTATGTGAGGTATCGTCACCCAGAACACAGGCTCAGCCTTTGCACATCTCACTCCACCCTCAACTCTGCAAGCCCTCCAGAAAGTGAGTCTCCATCCTCCTGCCAGTATGTCCCTGGGCTGCATAGGGTAGGGGACAGACCTGATGGGTGGGTTCTATCAACTCCACATTCAAACTACCAGCAAATCCTCTTCAGCTTCACCCCCCACACACACTTCCCTCCAACTTCCCCCCCCACCCCCCCATAACTAGTATCTCTAATTCCTACATCTTCTTTGGTTTTGTGATGGAAGTTCACTCGTTTTTTTGTTGTTGTTGTTGCCTTCACCATCTGCAGCACCAGGTTTAAGATTCACCTGGCTAGCTAAACCAGTTATCAGTATTTCACTTTTAGCCTTTGTGAATTTATGGAAATTTATGTAATCTCTAGTTTTGTTTGCCTAAACTGCTGTTCTCTTTGTTCTCAAGGATTGATAGACTTTTTATTCTTTACCTCTCACTTTAATGGGTTTATAAGGGAATAGACATATATGTTTAAGTTTAGCCTGCAGTATTTCTAGCCCAGATTTTTCAGAATTTTGTATATTCATTGGCCTTCTTCCATAGGCTCCTTGCTCACATCTGTGATAATTATCCCGAGAAACTGAGGTGTGTTACTGAAACAATGTGATTTTATTTTTTTACCTTCGAATACAGACCCAGGGAGAATGGAAGGGCCAAAGTTTGGGATGGGGAAGGGCCACATGATTTCCACCACACTCCTGCCTTGTCCATGCCAGCATCTCTCCCATTCCTCCATCTCAGAATAGGCTCTTCCAAAAGTCACTAGAGTGGGGTTTTCTAGACATTCTAGATGTTCCTATTTTTTCAAAGATGAGCTGTGAAAGATTGTTTCTATTAATTTTTGTTATGAACAATGATCTCACTCTTTAAATTTACAGAGAGCTTGTTCAAAAACAACAATAATCTGTCATTTCTTGGTGGTAATAAAAAAAAAATACAGGGACGCCTGGGTGGCTCAGTGGGTTAAAGCCTCTGCCTTCGGCTCAGGTCATGATCTCAGGGTCCTGGGATCAAGCCCCACATCAGGCTCTCTGCTTGGCAGGGAGCCTGCCTCTGCCTCTCTCTCTCTTTCTCTCTCTCTCTGCCTCCTTGTGATCTCTCTCTCTCTCTCAAATAAATAAAATCTTAAAAAAAAATACAAGTCCTACCAAAGAGTGCCCTTCGACTGTACTTGGGTGGGTCCAGTTTCAGAATACAATTTTTTTCTTGAAAATATGGTCCTATTTCTAACTCCGATAATTTCTAAATCGGAAGTGTGATCCCATGGATGGCCATTAGGGGGTGCAAGAATTTTAACTGTAGTGGCCTAAAGGACGCCACTCATATTTTTTTCCATTTAAAGGGCAGTGGACTTTTTATTACGACTTTTTAGAAAACCTTTTCAAACCACTGTATGTTTTTATATACATCACCAAATGCAAACAAAGGAAGAAAGAAAAAGGAAAACATTAATAAATAGCAGATTACTGGTCCATGTTTCAACATGAAACCTTTCATCCATCCATTCAACGAATGTTTATTAAGCACCTACTACCCACCAGGTACTTATCCAGAAGTCAGCAACAAACATGCATTCATGCATGTCTCACAAGAACACAGCTTGTTTTCTCTTCTTCATATTGCCTGTCTATAAGAATTCTGAATTCACTGAGACTTCCAGCAGGTGACGTCAGAATATTTTAGGGAAATTTCTGGCTAAAGTTTAGAGGAGAATCCTTTCCCTTAGCTAGGTACCAAATGAACTAAAAGATTCCTTTAAGGTCACAAGGAGAAGGTTTGGAACTTTAGAGGCATCACTCAACAAAGGTTTTGGACAAAATTCAATACTTTCCCTACTCAAGATACCACTAGGTTAAAAATCTGAGGATACCCTCCATTTTGCCTCTCTTCTCTGCTGGTGATGCAGCCATCCTTTAATTGTTTCAAAGGGCAATCATATCAGCCCTAGGATCACCTGGGTCACCCTGTCCCCCCAGTCTTAGGGGGACAAATAAAAATTTCATCTACTACAAAGCACCATTGACATGAAGTGGTCAGTGGCTTCTCCCTCAGGATAACCTGCATCCTTCCTTTATGTCCAGGACAACTAATGGTGATGAAGCTTATTCCAGCTTCTCCTTTTTAATTCGAGGCTTTGTCTACTTTCTGAAGAGGTATTTCAAAGTAACAAGTGAGCAAAAATTTTATATGGTGGTGCAAGCACATTATATTTATTCATTCATTCTTTTCCTTTCTCGTAACATAAGATTAATCTCAGGGAAATGGAGTGACCCAGTCATTGCTGTATCCTGCTCTCCTGTTGACAATTTACCATCCCATGTTCCCAGATCATAAAAATTTTAGCACGTGGCAATGGTCCTAAAGTCCTCTGGGCCTGACAAGGAAGGGCTTGTGCCAAGATCTCAGGGATATGTTAATCTTTGTATGGGCTTTGGTGGGAAATAAGTCCGCCCACAACTCCTATTTCCCACCAAAGCCCATACAAAGATGAGCATATCCCTGAGATCTTGGCAGGCCCAGAGGACTTTGGTGGGAAATAAGTCCAAATACTCAGATGCTACTCCTGGAACAAGAAAATGTGACCAGGAGGGTGGAGCTGTGGGCAGATCTTGGATGGAAACCTCAGGGCAGTGGTGGAAGAGCAGTTCCCAGAAGGATGGGGATGCTCTTGAAGACAAAGCCATAGGTGTCCACTGTGGCAAAGGTCACTGTTCCTTTTTAATATAAAATTAATTCTGGCTTTTGGATACAGAGCTCTTTTAGGTGTGCTTGATATATATTTAAAAAACTCTTTGGCTTTTCTTCTGATTCAATAAGAACAAACAAAAATTTTCAAGAATGGATCCTGGTTAAAATTATACAGAGAAATCCTTGGAGTCATCCCATATGGTACACTATAAAAAGGTAAAATGTCATCAAATATCACTGATCCCAGCAAACCTCAAAAATGAATTTTTCATCTAGTATAAATGAAACGTAGCACAATTCCCGGTGAAAGACATACTTTCCCTGACCCCATTAAATAGCTTGTTTCTGAACCCCTTACATCCCCAACTTTGATATCTGTGGGCTAGGGGAAGCAGAAGTGAAGCTCAGTTTTAATTGTCCCATCTATAGAAAGAAGGGTGATCTCTAGAGAAACGCAGTTTGAAAGTATCTGAATTTAGCACCTTTAAGTTATCGGTGGCAAACAGGAAAATCCTGCATCTGGCAGGGGAAAGATTTTCAAGTACGAAATGGAATTTAGTTCCTACAGTCTGCAAAAGCCCTAAATATAAAACTTTGGGAAGGGCAAAAAAGTATTTGTGGCTGCTTTGTTTGAAAGAATTGGTTTTTGCTTTGTTTTTATGAAAAGATTCATCCTGTAATTAACAAATGTGAAGAGGAATTTTAAAACATTTTAATTTCACATTCAAAATTAAAATAAAATGGTTTAATTTGTATTTCCAAAGATTAGAACAGATTTAATTTCTCAGAGATTGTTGTGCAATACCTACTTAGAAAATAAACTTTTTATTGAGGTTAAATATCCATCTCAAGCATACATCTGGATGAATTTCTGCATATGTATACATCTGTGTGGCCACTGCTGAGATGAAGATACAGAACATCTCCAACATCACAGAAGACTTCTCATGCCTCAGTATGGTCAACTCCTACCCCTACCCTGGCCCCAGAGGTAACTTCTGTTTCAACTTTTATGACTGTTTGAATTTCATAAAAATGGGAAAATTTGACATATGCTCTCTTATATCTGGCTTCTTTCACTTGATGTTATTTCCCTGGGATTCACACATGTTGTTTCATGTAGCTGTGATTAATCTGTTCTCATTATTCTGTATTATTTCAATGCATGAATACACCATAATTTTATTATCCATCTATTGTTTTTTGGGAGACTTATGCATTCATTTCTCTTAGACATAGCCCTAGTAGTGGAATTGCTGAGTCAGTGGATAGGCAGCCATTTAGCTTTATGAGATAATGACAGCCAATTATCTAACATGATTGTGCCAATTACACTGCAGCAAGAAAGTTGTTTCACATTCTTAACAGTTCTTGGTTATAATCAGTCTCTAATTTTCGTTATTCCTGTAAACAGAGAGTGGTATCTTACTGAGGTTTTCCTTTGCATTTCCCTAAATGCCTCTAATGTGCTTCTTTTCATATGCTTGATGTTATTTGGATTTCCTACTTTGTAAAGTAACAGATCAGTTATTTTGCCTATGTTTTATTGGGTAGTTTGCCTTTTTCTTATTGATTTATGGAAGTTCTTTATGTATTTTGGACATGGGAACATTGTGGGTTATATGCATTGCAACTATCTTCCCCTAATCTGTAGGTTGCCTCTTTCACTCTCATCTTGATGCTTAATGAAAGCCAATTCATCAATTTCCTTTTCTGTTTAATGTTTTTTTAATCTTAAGAATCTTTTTAACTTTTAATTTTGAAATAACCATGGATCCATAGGAAGTGCAAAAATTGTACAGAGAGGGCCCATGTACTCCACTGATTTCTCACAAAGGTAACATCTTACCAAACTGTAGTGTAATAACAAAACCAGGAAGTTGACATTGATTCAATTCACCAAGTTTATTCAGATTTCATGTCTTATATGTACTGATTGTGTGCACGTGTGTGTTTGCACCTGTATGTGTGTGTGTGTGTGTGTGTGTGTGTGTGTGTGTGTGTGTGTATGTCATTCTAAGCAATTATTTCTGGTGTGTTGGTCATGTAACCATACCATAGTCAAGATACAGAGGTGTTCCATCACCACAAAGATCCCTGGACAACCCATTTATTATTTTTTTTTAAAGATTTTATTGATTTATTTGAGAGAGAGAGAGAGAGAGAGTGAGAGACAGAGCATGAGCAGTCGGGAGAGGCAGAAGCAGACTCTTTGCTGAACAGGGAGCCCAACATGGGGCTTGATCCAAGGACCCTGGGATCATGACCTGAGCCTAAGGCATACGCTTAACTGAGTCACCCAGGCACCCTGGGCTACCCTTCTATAGCCAAATTCACCCTCTGTCTCTGTTCTCTGGCAACCACTAATCTGTTCTCTATCTCTGTAATTTATTATTTCAAGGATATTATATAATGGAATCTCATAGTATCTCCCTTAGAGATTGGCTTTTATCACTCAGCACAATGACCTTGAGATCACTCAAGTTATTAGACATATCAGTGGTTTGTTCCTTTTGGCTATAGTACCATAATTATGTTTAACCATTTGCCCATTTAAGGACATTTGAGTTGTTTCCAAATTTCAGCTTTTACAAATAAATCTGTTATGTACACTTATATAAAAGGTTTCATATGGACATAAGCTTTCATTTCTTTGGAGTAAATGCTCATGAGTGTGGTTTCTGGGTCATATAGTACATGTATTTTGCTTTTTCAGAAACTGCCAAACTGTTTTTCAGAGTAACTGTATCATTCTACATTCTGACCAGCAATGCATGAGAGACCCAGTTCTCCACATCCTTGCCAGTATTGAGGACTATCCCCCCAATGTGCTGTGTGATAGTGTGGTATGATGTGATGATGAGGCTTTTCCCCTCTGGTATCCACTAACATGTTATCTCTTCGGGGTTTTATCCTAACCAGCCATTTAAAAACCTAGTAGACACAGACCTGGGGGGTAGGGGTTGGACACCAGACCTCCATCCTACTCACTGTGGACAGCAGTGGGAAAAAGGCAGGAAGGGTACCTAAGTGAGACAGCACAGAGCCACTACCTCCTCCCCCAGACCCTGGCTGGAGCCCCTGTGGCTGGGGGTGTGGAGTGGACAGAAATCCCCACCGGTCCTCCTCCCTCCTCAGATGGCTTCCCTTGGGGTTCAACACATTTCTTCTTGCAGGAGACTGAGGCATACAGAGAGGAGGAAGAAGATGTTGGAGAGGCAGAGAGGTGGCACAAATGAAGTCAGAAGTGAGGCGTGACGAGGCCCTAGTTTGGAAGCCTCTGTCCACTTACCCCATGTCCACCCCAGGAAGGTTTATAGGGAAGCCTTTCCATCACATTATTTTTTTAAATTTAATTATTTTAATAGGTTGTAGATAATGTCTTATTATGATTCTAATTCACATTTCCCTAAGGATTAATGACATTGGAGATATTTTTATATGCTTGCAATTTTTCTCAATAAAATATCAGTTGGTGGACTGGCCATCGTTTGTCTCCCATTGTTCTAGATTATTTGTTTGATCTTTTACTCTCCATTCTTCTTTATCTTGTTGTGTTGAGTATCATATTTCTACTTGCTTCTTTTATGTGACTGCTTGCTCTGCATCATATTACTAATTTATCCTTTTATGTAATGAAGATACTGATTGTGCACTGTCCATGTCAATTACTCTACTTCATGTGATATATGATACTTAATTTTTGTCTTTGGAACTATGACATAGTATAATGTTGAAAAACTTTGATGCTAGAAACTGTCTGCCTGAGTTCAAGTACTAGCCCTCTAGCAGTTGGTCTCTAAGACTTTTGAGTAACTATGGGAGGGGATAAAGTTCCTCCAGAATGAATGATATTGGATTATCATGAGTATAGTGAATGGGAGCTTGGGTCTGTACTGAATGTGTTTCATAAAAATTGCATTGTGCTCTGTAGAGCCAATTTAAGACCACAACACCTAGGTCTAGTAACCATAATTATGATGTGCCATGTTGGAAAAGCTCAAATGAACAGAGTCTTAAATGTAAATCCAATAGCACTGTACATTAGCAAAAAGATGTAGTATAAACTTCCTGAAAAGAATATAAAAAGAGCCTTAAAAACATTCATATCCTTTGGTCCAGTAATTTCATGTTAAAAAATTTTTTTTAAAGGTTTATTTATTTATTTATTTTAGAGAGCAGGAGAGCAGGGGAAGGGGTAGGGGGAGAGGGAGAGAATTTCAAGCAGACTGCCTGCTGAGCACAGAGCCTGATGTGGGACTCACTCTTACCACCCCTGAGATCATGACCTGAGCCAAAATCAAGAGTCAGACACTTAACTGACTGAGCCACACAGGCGCCCCTGGAAGCCTTTTTAAGCAAATAGTGAATGTGTAAATACGGAGACAAAAAACACATGCTAAGGGTGGTAGAGCAGGGACACAGAAGATTGACCTCCTGACAGAAAAATTGAGCAGCTGTAGCCATCCCAGACCCCATATCTCCCAACTTATTTCCAGATAGCTCAAGGTAATCATAACTCATATAAGCCCAAACTTGCAACTGCCAAAAAATGATAAATAATATTATAGTCCCTTTATTAAGCTAAGATTTTTATAAAATGCATGTAACAGTATATCAAATGGTTTATGGTGGGAAAGCGAGACGCATGATTTTACATGCCATATGGCCAGAACTATAGAAAAAAGACATTTCCTACCAATGTTTATGTTTTAAGTGAGTTCTTGTTTTTTTTCTTATATTTTGAGTTTCCGTTTTTGATGTTTCATAATTATGAATATACAAAATAAAAACAAATAGTTCTTTTAAAATACATTTTCCAGTGAAATACTGAATCTGGTAGAGATTTACCAGAAATCTAACCTATGCCACAAGTGTATGTTAAGTAATGAAATAATGATACTAGATGGAGAGGTAGTTTAAACTTCTTGAATTCATTTAAAGTTAGTTTTGCTTAAATATGGGGAAGGAAAAAAAAACCTATTTGACGTTCCTAGTTTCCTATTTTTATTTCTAGTCTTAAAATACTTAGTTACACTATTCAAAAGCCAAAGACTCTAGGCACCCCTTAAATGAATGAGATGGATACTTCCTTTGAGATTCAGTGTCTCTGTAATGAGGCTGTAAGTTGGCCATGTTCAGAGTGATTGTATGCACAGTAGAATCACAAGTGTTCTGACTTCAGTAGGATTGGGGAAAGTGTTAATAATAAATTATTCTCCTGAGTTTAAAAGAAGGTAATTAGCTATAAATTTGAATAATCACAGAAGACTGAGCATGTTGAGATCATTAACATTGCTTAGACCATGCAAGTAATGTTACCATTTAAAATTTTTTAAACCACATTTAATTTAAAAAAAAAATATAAAGAAAGTTCTAGTTTCAATAATGTTGTGCAATAATAAGTCTAAAGCTTCTCACACCAAAAACATTAAGAAATGATGGGAAATATAATATCTTTGTTTTCTTTTCAGCGTGAGGAGGGCAAAGAGAGAGGGAGAGAGAATATTAAGCAGGCTCCACCCACTGGGAAGCCTGATGTAGGGCTTGATCTCACAACCCTGAGATCATGCCCTGAGTTGGATGCTTAACCAACCGAGCCATCAAGGTGCCTCTTCCCTTTATCAGAGGGAAGGAAACATAATATCTTTGAATTGCATTACTAAGCATTTTGGAAATTCTCAGGCATCAGACACTAAGAGCAAACTGGATACTAGAGATATAAGTGCATGTGTTTATTTTTGTGGCTTCCATAGATGTTTCGTGGTGAGAAGAGTAGTTGGTTCTGCTTAAGGACTGATGTAAAGAATTGGGCTCTAATGGAGAGGTGAGAAAATAAGATAGTCTTAGGCCCATGAGAGGCAGAACCAAGACCCCAGAATAAAGCTAGGATCTTTGGTAGACTGCACCCAAACTGAAAGGCAACACAGGGGGAAAAAATCCACTTCATCCCCCCACCCCCAGCCTTGGGTGGTGGGATTAAAAGAAAATCCTTCAACTGAGACTAAAAACATGGGCCTGTCCCTGACCTGGGCTTTAGGTCAAAACATGTTTTAATAAATAACACAAAAAAAATCAATGGTAAATTTACAGTACTACTCTGGGTTGTTGGAAGAAAAGAAAACAAATTACCCTGAAGAATAAGCCCTCAGCTTGTGCTGTATAGAATTCCCATAATAAATTTCTGTTAATGATTAGCTCACAATCCCAAATTACAAGACACAGGAGGAATAATTTACCACGATGAAAGAACTACATATATGATATATAATCTGATAGAAACTATACTTTATAAATGTTCGACATAATTAAAGAAAACTTCTGATTCTGACCATGATGGAATAATGGGTGTTAGACTTATATTCCTGGTATAAACATCTCTAAAAACAGATAAAAATATATGAAGAAATATTAAGGCTTTGGACCACAGACAAGGCAGATCTGCGATTCTTGAGAAAAAGGAAAAAAAAAAAACACATCAAGTGAATGCCACTTGCATCCTGGTGTCTGAGGCACCTGAGGGCACTTCCAAAATGGTAGCATAGGGAAGAAAGCACAAGCAGAGATAAGTTATCTCCTTGAGCAAAGGAAACACATATTGAAAATTTGAACTTTGGAGACAATTGGAATTTGTTGAGCAGGGAAGCAGAGAAGAGGGCATTGTACAGAGAAGGAACCCAAGAAATTTGCATGGGAGCTCCTTGAAGTCTGGTCAAATACTAAAATATATAAAAGCAGAGTAAGACTCCACAAGGTTTGGCAGAGAACAGCTACTGGGCTTTAAGATGAATAGACATTCTATTCACTTTTGAGATGAACGGATTTTGGAGATGACAGAGATTGGTGATGTTTGAAATTCCAACCAGCCAGAGTGGAATGATCTCATTGTGCACCTGGGAATTCAGCTGACATCCTATAAAGGCTGCAGAATAAGAGTGGGGATACTCTATATCCATCCAAATAAAGGCTAAAATCAAGACTTGATAAGATCAAGCTAAGTCTCCAGTAAAGGAACTGCTGGCTAAAATAGAGCTCAACATGTTTTCTTAAAAAAGCCAATAGACATTGAGATATCACCTTACACCAGATAGAATGGCAAAAATTGACAAGACAAGAAACAACAAATGTTGGAGAGACCATGAAGAAAGGGGAACCCTCTTACACTGTTGGTGGGAATGCAAATTGGTGTAGCCACTTTGGAAAACAGTGGGGAGGTTCCTCAAAAAGCTAAAAATAGAGCTACCCTATGACCCAGCAATTGCACTACTGGGTATTTACTCCAAAGATACAGATGTAGTGAAAAGAAGGGCCATATGCACCCCAATGTTCATAGCAGCAATGTCCACAATAGCCAAAATGTGGAAAGAGCCAAGATGCCCTTCAACAGATGAATAGGTAAAGAAGATGTAATCTATATACACAATGGAACATTACTCAGTCATCGGAAAGGATGAATACCCAATTTTTGCATCAACATAGATGGGACTGGAGGAGATCATGCTGAGTGAAATAAGTCAAACAGAGAGAGTCAATTATCATATGGTTTCACTTATTTGCGGAGCATAAGGAATAACATGGAGGACATCAGGAAAAAGGGAAAATGAAAGGGAAGAAATCAGAGTGGGAGACAAACCATGAAAGACTATGGATACTGGGAAACAAACGGAGGGTTTTAGAAGGCAGTGGGGTGAGGGAATGGATTAGCCTGGTAATGGGTATTAAGGAGGGCACGGATTGCATGGAGCACTGGGTGTGATACACAAACAATGAGTCATGAAACACTACATCAAAAACTAATGTTGTATCTTGTAACACTGAAAAAATAAAATAAACAGTTTTTGGGGAAAAAAACAAAAAAACCCCAAAAAAACCAATGATGTACTTACTGTATGGTGACTAATATAACACAATAAAAAAAATAAACCAATCAAATAAAAAAATTAAAAAGCCAACGTAATGCAAACTTCCAACTACATAACAGCTACAATGTCCAAAACATACATTTTTGAGACATACAAAAAGGCAGGAAAATGTGAGCTATGACTAGGAGGGAAAGTCAAGAGAAACATATCCATGGAAAATACACATGGTGGAATTAGCTGGCAATGACTTTAAAAGTTTATATAAATAAATTTAGGGATGTAAAGAAAAAGACTAAGTAAGTAAGTCAGTGAAGATTACTATTCTTCTATTTTCTAAATAGACTACTATTTTCTAAAAAAACTAAAGAGAAACTCAGGAACTGAAAAGTATAATATTTGAAATTCTCTGGATGAGCTGAACACAGAGTGGACACTGGAAAAGAAATGATCAGTGATCTAGAAAATAGATCAATGGAAAGAAAAAGATATTGGAAAAATAAACATCATTGGTGACTTAGGGAACAACATCAAGTGGTCTGATTCATGAGTAATTGAAATCCCAGAAGAGGAAAGAGATTGTGCAAAAAAACCCAAACAAACAAAGTTTGGGGAAATGTCTGAAAATTTTCTAGTCTTGATTAAAAAAAAAATCAACCCAGAGTTTCAAGGACCTCAACAAATTCAAGCTGGTTACACACAAGGCAAACTGCATGGACAGACACATCATACTCAAACTGATAAAAACAAAGATAAAGAGTAAGTCTTGAAAGAAGCAGGTGGGAAAATGCATATAGGGAATAATAAGAATGTCTACTTATGTGTTATCAAACACAATGCTACCAGAAGCCAATGTAACAGCCTCTTTCATGTGCTGAAAGAATAAAGCAGTCAACTTAGAGCTACATATTCAGCATAAGTATCTTTTTAAAAATGGAAATGAAATACAGACTTTTCAGATCAACAGAAGCTGAGGGAATTTACTGTCAGTAGACCTGCACTGAAGGAAGTCATTTGGAACAAATGGCAAAAATGAAATAATGCCAGAGAGAAACCTGGATTTACACAAGGGAACAGAGATTGCTAGAAATGGTAAATATGTACATAAATCAAGAAGGTTCTCATTCATAATGTTTAAAAGACAAAGGACAATAATAATGCATCATAGAGTAAAAACACATAGAAATAAAATAGGTGATTGAAATGGGGTAAATGAAAATATTTTGTAAGATTCTTAGATTAGACATAAAGAATTATACTAAAGCAAGGTATACTACGAGTAGTTACAGATATGCAAACAGTAGCCATAAGAAAGGCAAAGTCTCTATATTAATATTAAAGTACAGTTCAAGACAAGAGGGCTCTTTCAGTTCATAAAAAAGTGTAGTGATCCTAAATCATTACGCTTCTATGAATAGTAATTCAAAATACACGAAGCAAAATCATAGAACTAAAAAAAGAAATAGATGAATCTATAACTATAGTTGGAGATTTTATGATTATTATTTAGTTATTGTTAGAACAGTTGAATTACAAAGTAATGTGTAGAGGATTGCAATATTATCACGTAATTAACCAATTATATATTTAGAGAAAAGTTTACCCAATAAGTGAAGAATACAACATCCTTAGAAGTACATGGGGACCATACACCAATATACACCATATGCTGAGCCCCAGAAAAGTCTCAATAAATTAAAGGGACTGACATGATATAGAATATGTTATCTAACCACAATAGAATTAAAAGTTCAACAATAAAATGATCCATGGGAAATATCCAAGTATTTAGAAATTAAACAACACACTTCTATATGACCCACAGGTCAAAGAAAAAATCTAAAAGGAAGTCGTGGAAGAGTTGAACTAGTGAAAATTAAAACCTAATATATCAGCCAAAGAAGTCCTCAGAAGGAGTCCCAGCTGTAGAGAAGAATGCTATAAAATCAATGAGGTAGAATTTCATCTTTTAAAAAATGTAGAAAAGAAGAGCAAGTAAGCTTTAAAAAACCAAAAGGCAAGAAATAGTACAAAGGAGAACTCAGTGAAATAGAAGACAATCACACACCAGAGAAAAGCAAAGAAACCAAGAGTGGGTCATTTGAAAATATCTGTAAAATTGATGCACCCTATCTTAAAAGCACAACTACCAATATCAGAAATAAAAGAGCAGATATTGCTACAGAACATGCAGATACTAAAGAATTACTAAGGACTACTATGAATTGCTTTATGCCAATAAATGTGGCAACTTAGATGAAAACCATAATTTCTTGGAAGACAGAATTACTGATAGTGACATTAAAAGAAGTTAAAAGTCTGAAGAGCCTTGTGTCTATTAAAGAAATTGAACCCAAAACTTAAAAAGAGCTTCTCATGAGGAAAACACCAGACCCAGATGGCTTTACCAGTGACTTCTAGCCAACATTTGAGGAAGAAATAATACCAATATCACACAGCTCTTTAAGAAAATAAAAAAGGGAGGAACACTTCCCAACTCATTAAGGCCAGCATCACCCTTAGAACATCAGATAAAGAAGTTTTAGGAAAAGAAAAAGAAAAATCAAGAGGCTAGAGCTAGTAACTGAGCTAAGGGAGTGTGATGGCTTTTGTTGTGTCAACTTTTTGAGTCATAACCCCCAGTTATTCAAACAAACGCTAATCAAGGTGTTGCTGTAGGGGATGCTGAAGGTGTAATTAAGGGCCCTCATCAGTTGTATTTAAGTAAGTTCCAGCCTGACTTAATCAGCTGGAACTCCTTAAAAGTAGAGCTGAGGCTTCTGAGGGGGAGCCAGTGAGGAAAAATGTTCCATCTGTGGCTGACAGCCTGGCCACAAGTTGGGAGCCTGCTCATGAACTTCCCTTCTGTTAGAATCCTGACTGATACAGAAAGGGCCGCACTAGAAGCTAGAAAAGTGCACAGAACCCACTTATGCTAGGCCTTTCTGGCAGTGTTAACAGGAAGGGATTTTTCAGTATAATTGGATATGAGCAGTCATATAATCTGAAGGTTTTCCCAAGAGCTTTTTCAATAAATACCAACTTGCGCCCATGAAACTAGAGAAATGAAACAGCATCACTTGGTGGGTTTAAAGAGAAACTAGAACTTTGGGAACTCTATTAGGGACATAATTGAAATTAAAAATATATATATGTATACACATATGTATGTGTATATTTTTCTACTGCTATGTAATAACTACCACACATTTAGCAGCTTCAAACACACCCATTTACTAACACACAGTCTGTAGGTCAGAAGTCTGGTAGGATTCAGGTCCTTGTAAGAGTTGCAGGGCTGAACCTTACTGGCTGTCAGCGACAGGCCACTCTCATTCTGAGAGGCTGCTCACATTCCTCGCCATATGACCCTCACTATCATCAACAGAATCCCCCTCCTATTGAGTCCCCATCATGCTTTGAATCCTCCTGACTTTTTGAACCCCAACCTCTAGACCCAGATTGGAAGGGTTCATGTGAATAGGTCAGGTCCACCTGGAGAATCTTCCCTTCTTGAAGACAACTGTCCCACATAACTTCCCCTAATCATGGAGTGAAATCCATCATGTTCACAGTCCTGGGGTTATAATGGGCATGCGTACCAGGGAGCAGGGAAGCTCTGGCCCATCTTAAAATTCTATCCACCCCAATATCTATATCGTTATCTAGTCTAGATGGGTGTGTAAATAGGCACACAGAGTGTTCATTCGTAAGGTATGTGTCTGTCCAATATGTGCCTACTGGATATAACCAAATGCCCCACTCTAGGCCAGCCAGCCCGTGGTAGGTTAGGCAATGGAACACCGTCATTGCTCTGAGACACGTGTCCTTACGTTTCTGGGACCTCCTCACCTACCTGCTGTTAGGGTCCGTGATCAAAGGAACAAGTCTGATACAAAGCAAAGGTCAAGCAAAGCTTTATTCCGCGCGAAGCAAGAATTATGCTCATCGGTCAGGACCGTCTCTATGGAGAGAACGACCACCTGAGAATTATACTGACCCATCAGGGCCATCTCTATGGAAACAATGATGCTGCCTAGTCTTACAGGCTAGCTTTTATAGGCAAAAACCGCAAACTGCAAGTTGACCATAGTTACGTAGTTGCCTAGGAGTTGTGCGTGTGGTTGTTTTGTTTCCACCTGTGACGGTTTCCACCTGTTCAGCTCACCTTTGTTTTCTGGCCCCGTTACCAGGGACCAATACCAGGAACTGATACCAGGTGATTACTGGAAGGGAGCCAATAAACAACAGTATGGCTGGCCGGGCGAAAATGGAGTTGCTTTGGCTAAGCTGGTCCTAACACCTGCCACCTCTAATGGCAATGGAATACAACACAGAAGGATGTGTGTGCAGTAATAATACAAGTTGCAAAATAACATATATATTAGAATGACTATAAGGATGAGATACCATTTTTCATTATTGCATTGTTGCTATAAGGTGGGGGGAATAGGCAGAGAAAGAGCAAATGTCTTCAGATAAACAAATGGGCTTCTACTGGCTTTACCATTTGGGGGCTTCTGCCCACATTGGGCAAAACTTTCAAAATCACTAGGCAGAAGAGGAATGAATTTGGCAAACACATGCCACCAGCTGAAGCCAGACTCCCTGATCAAGTCAAGGCTGTGCGAAGTTGGCTTGCAGAGACAGGGCTGCTGGGGAGACGGATTCAGTGAGGAGGACGGGGGCATGACTGACTCACCGCTTGGGGCTCCTTTTGCTGAGAGAGCTCTGTGTCCTCCTGACTGTTCCCTTCATCTCTGAGTCACTGATTGTGAGTGACAGCGGGAGTAAATATCAAGTCCTTCCCTCCTCTCTCCAGCCAGCTGTCCAAAGTCCTTTCTCCTCAGGCTGCCAGGCTCCATCCTTGTTGCTGACTGATCTCCCCGGGACTTGGACAACTTTCCTTCACACTCCAGGCATCAGACTTCATTTTCCTTGCTTTACCAAGCAGGCCGCCCTTCAAAGGCCTGGAGGGAAGAGGGCGAGTGGCGGAGTGAGGCTGGAAGCTTACCTTCACACTTGAGAGACTTTGGTAAATGAGTTTTTCTTCCCAACGGTAAAAGCACTGGGACTAAGGGGCCGTGTTTGTTTGAAGCTTGTAATTCAGACATCCATCTTCCTGGTGAATTTGTGTTCTAAATTTTCTCAGAAACCACAGAGTAAACTAAACTTAGGAAGGCCCACTGTACTTTCAAGCAGCTCAAGCTAGGCTGGAAGCTGACGTCCCATGATGGATGCTCCCTACAGTGGGTGGCTCGCTCCCGCTCCTTCCAGGTCCCAAGTTGTCCTGTGTCCTTCCCATTGCATAAGAATATTTTTAAGCTTTACAGAGTGTCTCCTTTCTCTTCCCACATGCCGGTGAGGGCTCTGAGGAGCAAAATAAATCTTCCTGCGGTTGACATTTAAAATACTTGGAACAAATGTGGGCAGGCCCCGGAGGAGATCCCAGTGCAGTTGAAAGGTACGGGGCTTTTTTTTTTTTGGTTTATTTCCCATTCCAGGGTTCCCTCACTGACCTTCAACCAACACAATCCTGCCCCATTAACAAATGTAGGGAGGAAATCTAACCCACTCTAGGTGAGGTGTTTGGTTGGAAAATTTCCCGTAATCTCCACTAATCTTCACTGTAAGTCTCTGAGATGGATGTAATTTCTCTGAACCTAGGATCACCTGGCCAGTGTCTTATCCCTAATTTTCAGATGAGAAACAGGCCAGTGGAAAGGCCAGATTGTAAAAACTGAAAAGAAATCTCATGAAATCAGAAGATTTACAACAAATGAAGACAAACATTTCCTAGGGAATATAAGAAAAAGGTGCAACGAAGGCTCAATTGTTAAATCCAAACTCGCGAGGATTTCTTCCCATTTGGCCAAAATGAAAAGAAAAAAAACAAACAAACCAGAATATGTCTCTACTAAAACCAATCTTGAAAACAGTTGAGGAATTTCTTTAAATGTTAAACATATGCTTACCACAGGACCCAGCTTGCATTCCCACCAACAGTGCAAGAAGGTTCCCCTTTCTCCACATCCTCAACATCTGTTGTTTCTTGTGTTGTTTATTTTAGCCGTTCTGACAGGTACGAGGTGGTATCTCACTGTGGCCTTGATTTGTTTTTCCCGGATGATAAGTAATGTTGAGCATCTTTTCATGGGTCTGTTAGCCATCTGGATGTCTTCTTTGGAAAAATTGTCTATTCATGTCGTCTGCCCATTTCTTAACTGGATTACTTGTTTTTTGGGTGTTGAATTTGATAGATTTTTTATGCTAACCCTTTATCAGATATGTCATTTGCAAATATCTTCTCCCATTCCATAGGCTGCCTCTTAGTTTTGTTGATTGTTTCCTTCACTGTGCAGAATCTTTTTATCTTGATGAAGTCTCAATAGTTCATTTTTGCTTTTGTTTCTCTTGACTCTGGCAATGTGTCTAACAAGAAGTTGCTACCATCCAAGTCAAAGAAGTTGCTGCCTATGTTCTCCTCTAGGATTTTGATGGTTTCCTGTCTCACATTTAGGTCTTTTATCTATTTTGAATTTATTTGTGTGTGTGGTATAAGGAAGTGATCCAGTTTCATTCTTCTGCATGTGGCTGTCCAGTTTTCCCAACACCATTTGTTGACTTTGCTCCGTTGAGTATTCTTTCCTGCCTTGTCGAAGATCAGTTGACCATAGAGTTGTGCGTCCATTTCTGGGCTCTCTATTCTGTTCCATTGATCTATGTGTCTGTTTTTTGTGCCAGTCTTGATGTCTACAGCTTTGTAATAGAGCTGAAATCTGGAATTATTATGCCTTCAGTTTTGTTTTTCTTTTTCAGAATTGCTTTAGCTATTCAGGGTCTTTTGTAGTTCCATACAAATTTTTAGGATTGTTTGTTCTAGCTCTGTGAAAAATGCTGCTGGTATTTTGATAGGGATTGCATTTGATGTGTAGATTGCTTTGAATTGTAGAGACATTTTAACAATGTTTGCTCTTCCAATCCATGAGCATGAAACATTTTTCATTTCTTTTTGTCCTCTTCACTTTCTTTCATAAGTGTTCTATAGTTTTAAGTATACAGATCTTTTACGTCTTTGGTTAGGTTTATTTGTAGGTATCTTATTGTTTTGGGTGCAGCTGCAAATGGGATCAGTTCCTTGATTTCTTTTTCTGCTGCTTCATTACTGGTGTATAGAAATGCAACAGATTTCTGCACATTGGTTTTATATCCTGCAACTTTGCTGAATTTCAGCCTTGGTTCTTGATTGACATACATTTGGCTGGCTACAAATCAGGGCTGTATTGTCCCAACATCTCCCTCTTTTCCCCAGACATAGAGCTGCTGAGGTGAGAGAAGCAGTAATGACATATTCTCATTAACATCTGTCCATTTGTCCCCAAACATAGTCTGGGTGACCTCATTTAAGTTGATGCTATACACTTGTGGCCTACTAATTATCTCCTGTAAACTCTGTGTAGCCTTTGCAGCTGTTTTTGGAGTCTCGGGGGCCTCCAGCAGGCCCTTACAAGTTCTCTGCCCATCTGTCAGCTTTTCCAACCATTCTCTTGACAGCGGGACTCAGCCGCAGCCAGCACATAGAGGTCAGGGCTCCAGCCAGCCTTTACCTGCCATATAAGCATAGCCAGAACTGGGGAACAATGTCTTGAGCGTGTTTCTGCTTGGCTTTGTAGAGGTTCACTGAGGCTTGCCCCCTAGGTATCCCGAGACATTTTGCCTGAAAGAAGAGTTGGGACAGCAAAGGTGGATGAAGGGCTCCTTAGAACTCAAGCCTGAAGCAGAACTTAAGTGCTATGGTGTGCCTTCCCAGGTCAGAGCCCAGAGAGCTCAGACCAGGGTTTGTAGTTGTGAGGAAAGAAGACCTTAATGTCCATTCCAAGGCTTTCTCCTGTCTTGACTTTGTATCACCTTTCAAGCTGAAATGGGGGCTAGTTTTCATCTTGAGATAGACTCTGTATAGTCTCTTGGAGCACATTCTGCACTGGCTGGCCTCTTTTTAGGGTGTTTTCCCCACAAGGAAAAATGAGCATATGATAATCCTTTAGGGAACAGGGTCAGGCTCTTTGAGCATAATCATTCCCAACATCTTAGACCCAAAGAGAAGTTTCTCTTATCCCAAAAATAAGAATCATGAAAGACTGTTGGATGTAGGGAGAGGGGAAGGGGGATAATAACCCAGTGAGCCTAGCCCCTTGGTAACCAGTGGAATGAGGCATGTTAGAATATCTTCCACTATCAGCAGAGTGTGGCCATGTTATCAGACTTGTGCTCATCTGTCTTGAGTTGGGTTTCTTGGAACAGAGGCTCCAAGAGACTGCAGGTTATGGAATTTATTGAGGGAGTGCTCTGCAGGAAAAACCTGTAAGTGAGCAAGAGAAGCAGGACAGGAAAGGAGAAATTGCTGAAGAAGGATAAAGTCATCTGGGTCTATGGGTCTATGGAAAGGAACACCCTCTATGCCCAGCCTTAACTTCACTCTTCCATGATGCCCTCTCTCAGTGCTGTAACTGTTGCCTCACTTAGCCCCACAAGCTTCACTGGGTGTTGGAGATGGAGCAATGTTTTCCTGTCTTAAAGAGCTCATGGTGGTCATCAATGAATACAGGTGAACAAGTATCTATGCTCTTGCACTTTTCACTATCACTGGATTTCTATACCTTTGTACTGAGAAATGAGTTATTTCTAGTGAATCAGTCTCTGCTCTTGGGCACACCAGCTGAAACACATTTCAAACCTCATTTTCTGATGGTTCTAAAATAACCTTCTTCCCAAATTTTGTTCTGGGCTACAATGATGGGTTATTATTTCTATTTTAAAAAGCTGCAAAATTTTACTTCCTTTTTAAAATCCACTTGTATTTGCAGGAGAGTTTCTTGTAATTTGGTGCTTTAAAAATGATTAACATATTGAGGTTTTCTCATTTCTAACTAAAAATTAACTTCTCAATTAAAATGATATCAGTGAGTATGTGCCATGATTTATGACATTTGGATAAAGTTTATTTTAAAATTAAAGTCAAAAGCTTTAAATAAAAAAAAAAAGCTTTAAATAATGTCATCTAACTGTTTAGTGTGTGTATTTATGCATACATATAAAGGTATATTAGAATTAATGAATAAAGAAAGCTTATGAATGATGAAAAAGAGAACTAGTAGCTTAAAACTGATGTTTGGAGTATTCAGTTAGTTCTTTTTTTTTTTTTTTTTCAGTTAGTTCTTAATAAAAGGTCATAAAGAATTGTTCTCTACATTTTGTGTAATCTGCCCAAAAAACAGATACTCTTTTTCTCCCCCCAAAACCCTAACCTGAGTGCTGGATAACTTTGTGTCTTTGGGCTGACTTTTGTCATGCTCTTAAATTACATTATCAGAAAACATCAAAAATTTCTCGCCTCTAAAATGTTAAAGCTCCTAAGTTATCTTCTGCTGTGTCTATCTGAAACTGTTTTATTACTGCTCTGGTTAATAAGGAAGCCAAACTACCAGCATTTTTTGGTCTTAGGCTCCTATGTTCCTATCCTAATGAAGAGGCCAATCTCCTATAACGATTTTTTTTCTGAATATAATGCAACTTTGTTACCTTTAGAAATATCTTTTGTATACGTGTCTTTTCAAAATGCAACGACTTTTTTTTTTAGCATCTTGCCCACTTAACAGGATGGGTTGGAAGCCCCTGGAAATTTGTTACGGCTCTCTGCAGCCACAATATCTTTTTACCTTCAGGGTAAAAATTTGGCCTGATCTCTATCTCTATCTCTATCTCTATCTCTATCTCTATCTCTATCTCTATCTCTATATCTATATCTATATCTATCTATCTATCTATATATCTATATCTATATCATCTCTATCTGTATCTATATTTTAAATTTAATTTTATTTTTTCAGTGTTTCAAGATTCATTGTTCGTGCACCACACCCAGTGCTCCATGCAATACGTGCCCTCCTCAATACCCACCACCACGCTCACCCAACCCCCCACTAGACTCCCCTCCCAAACCCTCAGTTTGTTTTTGAGTCCACAGTCTCTCATGTTTCATCTCCCCTTCCAATTTCTCCCAATTCATCCTTCCTTTCCTTCTCACAATGTCCTCCATATTTTTCCTTATGCTCCACACATGAGTGAAACCATATGATTATTCACTCTCTCTACTTGACTTATTTCACTCAGCATATCTCCTCCAGTCCTGTCCATGTTGATACAAAAGTTGGGTATTCATCCTTTCTGATGGAGCCATGATATTCCATTGTATATATAGACCGTGTCTTCTTTATCCATTTGTCTGTTGAAGGGCATCTTGGCTCTTTCCACAGTTTGGTGATTGTGGTCATTGCTGCTATGAACATTGGGGTACATGTGGCCCTTCTTTGTACTGCATCTGCTTCTTTGAGATAAATACCCAGTAGTGCAATTGCAGGATCATAGGGTAGCTCTATTTTTAATTTCTTAAGGAATCTCCACACTGTTTTCCAAAGTGGCTGCACCAACTTACATTCCCACCAACAGTGGAAGAGGGTTCCCCTTTCTCCACATACTCTCCAACATTTGTTGTTTACTGTCTTGTTGACTTTGGCCTTTCTAACTGGTGTAAGGAAGTATCTCAATGTGGTTTTGATTTGAATCTCCCTGATTGGCCTGATATATTTTAAAAAAATACACAGACACACAGACACACATACACAAAGAAGGATGGTGCACTCCTTTAATGGATAAAATATATTCATATAATTATAATATAATAAATATTAATATTACTAATAAGTTGTTTTTATTAAATTATTAATAGTAAAATAAAATATATTTTATTCATTAAAGGATTCTACTGTCCTCCATATTTAAATCTTGCTTGTCACTGCAACAAATTAAACAGAACCATCTTGTATTATCATCAGTAGGTGGTCTCTCTGCTCTTTTCTCACTTTGCCTGTGGGTCTGTTATAAGCTACAGACTGGAAAATTATTCTTCTGAAAGTAACAACAAAGAAGGACAGCCTTGGAGGATTGTCAGAAAGACTGCACAAGACAGTGTAATACTGACACTGTAAGGAATACATTCAGGCACAAACCACGTAGAAGGAATGACACTCCCCCACCCCATAAATAACCAATACAGCTATACCAGAGTATATTGGTTGAAAATCAGTTACACATCCATCACCTGTCCCCCTTCCCCCTGCCGCCACAACTTAGATTCAAACACCACTGTAAGAAACATTGTATCTAACTGTGACACTGTCCTTGACCCTTTGGTCTTCAACCTTTTTTTTTATGTGGGGCTTGAGCTCATGACCCTGAGATTAAGACCTGAGCTGAGATCAAGAGTCCAATGCTCGAGTGGCTGAGCCACACAGGCGTCATGGTCTCCAGCCCTTTTTTATTTTCTTATGCATTCATTCACTTAGAAGAAATAAATTGAATCACCTATAAAGCCTGACTTTTCTAGAATGTAGGCTTCTAAATGCTTTGCTGACCCCTGAGTAGAAATTTTTTATCACTACATAGTAATTGTTTAGCTTCAGCACAAATGTACCCAGGACCTAGGCCAATAAACCAATGCTGATTTGCATGCCTACTCAGTTATTTTAGTAACCATAATTTCTTATAAAAGAATTTACTAATAACTTCCACTTTTATTATTCAAAGAGCTCTTGTAAGTACAAGTGTCTACAAGTATCTCTTCACTGATGTAAAACTTCCTTTCTCCAAGATTAAGTATAAAATTTTAATTAAAATACTCAAAGCAATAAAGTCAAAGTCTAATCCCTTTATGGAGTCAATGAAATGCAATTAAAAGAGAAGAATAGTGGATTTTAAAAAAAAAATGATATCCAATCTTTTTAAAAATTTCATTGTTTCCCAAAAATAAATTACTGAGATAATAAGTTTTTTTCTCTTTATGAGGCAGAGTTTTCCAATGGAGTTGTATTCACTCAGGCAATAGTAAAATAATCAGCTACAGGGAATTTTGGATCTATAAAATAAATGTCTGGTCTGCTTTGACACATACCATCTTTTTGTAGGCCACTTCTGTGTGATTTTATTTTACGTAGGTATATCTTATCTCAGCATTCATTATGGAAGCAGAGACAATTCTCTAATCTTAGTGAATGCAAAGATGCCATCAGCAAGCAGCTGTGCCATGTAGAACTTTCATAATTTGTTGTATAGTATTTTAACACACGCCACCCACACCTCCAGTTTCCTTCCCCACCGCCATACAAAGTTGCTTGACCACAGCTGCCATGAACAATATTAAAGTGCATTTGATCCTACATAGATATGTCCAAGGGGGAAGTTCCACCACCACAATAATGCTATTAACATCTGTGCTTTGTGAATAGTAAATCCAACTATTCTAAACGTCTCTTCTTGCACAAAGTTGTCAGCTCTCTCCTTTTGAAGATACATAAGAGTTTAAAAAATTAAGATGTAGTTATTAAATATAAGTAACAGGAGAACCACCTCTTGAAGATTAGAAGAATAGTCGTTGAAAAAAATGACTTGCTATGGACAAGAAAACTTGAAAAACTGTCATCCTTTATGAAACATAAGGGGAAAGCTAGTATCATAAAATGAGAGTCACTGTGCTTTCTTCATGAACACTTTTAGAGTATTTGCCACATAGTACTCACTAAATAAGTATTTGTTATTTTAATAGTTGAAGAAAAAGATTTCTGAACTAAAAATAATACACCAGGCTATGCACATCAACACCAAGCACATCCTGGGTAAGTTTTGTATTTAAAGAATGAAAGGTAGGTAGGTAGATAGGTAGATAGGTAGATGGTAGAGAGAGGAGGAACACAGTGATTTCTATCAGCTTTGAATAAAGTAGAAAAAAATAGGAATGGAAATCATTCTGGGCACAAGTTTCCCTGGAAATACGAACCCCCAAAGGACAATCAAGAAACCTTTATAGACTTTAAGAAAAAGTTATAACTTAGCCCCTATGTCCCCTGAAAAAATTTATCCTGCCAAACTTTTTTTCAGATTTACTTATTTGAGAGAGAGTGTGTGCTCACATGTGGGAAATCTCCCTGAAATCATGACCTGAGCCAAAATCAAGAGTCGATCCTTAACTGACTGAGCCATCCAGGCACTCTACCTGTCAAACTTTTAAGCTTAAAAGCAACAGAAAAATATTTCAAGCATTTTATTCTTATAATTATTTTTGAAATATTACATAAATATTTTGTACCAGCAGTCTTCAATAAAAGATACAGTTGCCTTCTAATTGGTGTAAAATGGTATATCAATGTGGTTTTGATTTGAATCTCCTTGATGGCTAATGATGATGAACATTTTTTCATGTGTTTGTTAGTCATTTGTCTTCTTTGGAGAAGTATCTGTTCATGTCTTCTACCCATTTTTTTTTAATGTGATCATCTGTTTTTTGGGTGTTGTGTTTGAGGCGTTCTGTATAGATCTTGGATATCAGCCCTTTGTCTGTACTGTCATTTGCAAATATCTTCTCCCATTCCCTGGGTTGCCTCTTTGTTTTGTTGACTGTTTCCTTTGCTGTGCAGAAGCTTTTTGTTTTGATGAAGTCCCAAAAGGTCATTTTCGCTTTTGTTTCCTTTGCCTTT
The DNA here is from genome assembly GCA_028646535.1 of Procyon lotor. Lineage (NCBI taxonomy): Eukaryota > Metazoa > Chordata > Mammalia > Carnivora > Procyonidae > Procyon > Procyon lotor. The sequence goes on from CM053603.1 coordinate 55,834,624, forward strand.
GGAGACTTGTCTTGAAAAGTTGCTGTGGCTGATGTCGAAGAGGTTACTGCCTATGTTCTCCTCTAGGATTTTGATAGATTCCTGCCTCTCGTTTAGGTCTTTTATCCATTTCGAGTTTATCTTTGTGTATGGTATAAGAGAATGGTTGTGTTTCATTCTTCTCTACATAGCTGTCCAATGTTCCCAGCACCATTTATTGAAGAGACTGTCTTTTTTCCACTGGATATGTTTTCCCGCTTTTTTTTGAAGATTATTTGACCATATAGTTGTGAGTCCATATCTGGGCTCTCTACTCTGTTCTATATATCCGTTTTGTGCCAGTACTGTGCTGTCTTGGTGATCACAGCTTTGTAGTAAAGCTTGATATCAGGCAACGTGATGCCCCTAGTTTTGTTTTTCTTTTTCAACATTTCCTTAGCAGTTTGGGGTCTTTTCTGGTTCCATACAAATTTTAGGATTAGTTGTTCCAGCACTTTGAGAAATGCCAGTGGAATTTTGATCGGGATGGCATTGAAAGTATAGGTTGCTCTGGGCAATATAGACATTTTAATAATGTTTATTCTTCAGATCCATGAGTATGGGATGCTTTTCCATCTTTTTGTGTCATCTTCAATTTCTTTCATGAGTGTTCTGTAGTTCCTTAAGTACAGATCCTTTACCCCTTTGTTAGGTTTATTCCAAGGTATCTTATGGTTCTTGGTGCTATAGTAAATGGAATTGATTCTCTAATTTCCCTTTCTATATTTTCATTGTTAGTGTATAAGAAAGCAACTGATTTCTGTGCATTGATTTTGGATCCTGACACATTACTGAACTGCTGTATAAGTTCTAGTAATTTGGATAGCCAAAATTAACAAGACAGCAAACAACAAGTGTTGGAGAGGATATAGAGAAAGGGGAACCTTCTTATACTATTGGTGGGAATGTAAGTTGTTGCAGCCACTTTGGAAAACAGTGTGGAGATTCCTTAAGAAATTATTATTTTCTTATTAACATATAATGTATTATTTGCCCCAGGGCACATGTCTGTGAATTGTCAGGCTTACACATTTCACAGCACTTACCATAGCACATACCCTCCCCAATGTCCACAACCCAGCCACCCTATCCCTACCCCCCCGCCTCCCAGCCACCCTCAGTTCCTTTCGTGAGTCTAGGAGTCTCTTATGGTTTCTCTCCCTCCCCTTCCCTTCCCCACACCCTATGACCCTGCAATTGCACTACTGGGTATTTACCCCAAAGATACAGATGTAGTGAAAAGAAGGGTCACATTTACCCCAATGTTCATAGCAGCAATGGCCACAATCACCAAACTGTGAAAAGAGCCAAGATGCCCTTCAACAGACAATGGATAAAGAAAATGTGGTCTATATATACAAAGGAATATTATGCCTCCATCAGAAACGATGAATACCCAACTTTTGTATCAACATGGACAGGACTAGAAGAGATTATGCTGGTGAAATAAGTCAAGCAGAGAGCGTCAATCATCATATGGTTTCACTTACTTATGGAGCATAAGGGATAACATGGAGGACCTTAGGAAAAGGAAAGGAAAAATGAATTGAGGGAAATGGGAGGGGGAGACAAAACATGAGAGACTGTGGACTGTGAGAAACAAACTGAGGGTTTTGGAAGGGAAGCAGTTGGGGGCATGGACGAGCCTGGTGGTGGGTATTGAGGAGGGCACGTATTGCATGGAGCACTGGGTATGGTGCATAAACAATGAATCTTGGAACACTGAAAAATCAAAATCAAATTAAAAAAATATATATACAGGGGCGCCTGGGTGGCTCAGTCTTTAAGCGTCTGCCTTCGGC
>CM053603.1:55836543-55853093 GCA_028646535.1 Procyon lotor
AAAAAAAAAAAAGATACAGTTTTACCTTAGGAGTATACAAAGATTTTCCATGGAGATAAATGGGCACAGATAATTTCATGGGAAATAATTCCTACATCCTCAATACACGCACTATTTCTTAGAACTAGATTGCTTGGTTCTTCTTTCCAAACTCCCATTTAATGAACACCCTTATTCCACTTGATAAAGTAAAGGTCCACCTCTTACTCATTCAGAAAATTACTATTGTACATGATTCCCTTTGGTATAAATATCTCTGGCACAATTCAGAATAATAGTATTGGGATTGAAAAAGTGACTCTAAAGACAGTAAAAATACAGATCAGGGAGGTAGTATCTGTTATCTTTAGTGGAGTTTGCTAGATTCTCCCTCCCTCTCTTAAATAAATAAATAAATAAATAAATAAATAAATAAATAAATAAATAAAAGAAATCTTAAAAAAATAAAGAACTGACATGGTTATAGAAAATACTTTCTATTCCCATGTACTTAAACATCACTTTGCATTTCCTAGAACTTTTTATAAATGTATTCTTTTCAGCCTGACTTCTTTCAATCAGTATAATACCTTTGAAATGCATCCATGTTGTTGCATACCTCAACAGTTCACTTATTTTTTTATTACTGAACAGTACTTAATTCTATGAATATCCATTCAGCTGTCAAAACATGTTTATGTTGTTTTTTGGTTATTACAAATAAAGATAGTATGAACGTTTATGTACAATTTTTGTATGGACATGTGTTTTACTAAATATGTAACATGAAATAATAGTTAATTTTCTTTACTCTTGCATAAATATCTAGAAGTGGGATGAGCAGATCATATGGTAGGTTACGTTTAATATTATAGGAAGCTGACAAACTATTTTCCAAAGTGGTTGTGTCATTATATAGTCTCACCAACACCGTATGAGTTCCAGTTCTCCATATCCACCAACACTCTCTAAACTGAAGCTAAAGCAGGGCTTAGAAGAGATTTATAGCTTAAATGCTTATCCTAGAAAAAGAAAGTTCTAATATCAATCATCTAGGCTTCTAAAACAAGAAACTGGAAAAGTAAGAGCAAATATATCCAAAGCAAGCAGAAAGAAACAATTTATGAAGAGCAGAAATCAGTGAAATTAAAAATAAAAATACAATAGAAAGGAAATATGAATGAAATCAAGGGCTGGTTCCTGAAAAGCATTAATAAAATTAGTAAATCTTGGAGCACCTGGGTGACACAGTCCATTAAGCATCTGCCTCTTGGTTTTGGCTCAGGTCCTAATCTCAGTATCATGAGAACAAGCCTAGTGCTGTGCTCTGCACTCAGTGTGGAGTCTGCTTGATATTTTCTCTCCCTCTCCTTCTGATCCTCCTGTTCATGCTCTTTGTCTCAAATAAATAAAAAAGAAATCTTTTTAAAAAATGGCTAAATCTCTAGCTAGATGTACTAAGAAAAAAAGTAAAATTACAAATTAACAATAAAAGGAATAAAAGAGGAGTCACCGCTACAGATCTGACAAGACACTAAAAAAATATTTATTCACCTGTGATAAAGATAATAAGATACTGAGGGAACTAAAAATATAAAGGAATATTACAAAAGATTAAAAAAAAGGGAATACCATGAAAACACTATGTGCATATGTGCACTATACTATACTATGAAAACACTATACACATATGTGACCTAGATGAAATGGATTAATTCATTTAAAGACACAAACTTTTAAAATTCATTCATGAAAAATGCAGATAACTTGAATATTGATGAATTTATTGCAGACACTGAATTCATACTTGTTTTTGTTTTATTTTTTTAAAGATTTTATTCATTTATCTGACAGAGAGATCACAAGTAGGCAGAGAGGCAAGCAGAGAGAGAGGGGGAAGCAGGCCCCCTGCTAAGGAGAGAGCCCAATGCGGGGCTCGATCCCCAGACCCAGAGATCATGACCTGAGCTGAAGACGGAGGCTTTAACCCACTGAGCCACCCAAGCGCCCCATACTTGTTTTTGTTTTAAAGCAATAAAAAAGACTCTAAGCTCAGAAAACTTCACTGCCAAATTCTACCAAACATTTAAGGAAAAAATAATTCTAATTCTACACAATCATTTAAGAAAATGGAAGAAAAGGAAACTTCTCAAAAACATTAAGAAAGAAACCTGCAGATCAGTATCCCTCATGAATATGGATACAACCCCCCTCCAAATGCTATCAAATCAAGTTCAACTGTATATAAAAAGGATAATACATCACAAGCCAGTGACGTTTATCATGGAAATACAAGATTGGTTCAACATTCTAAGAAGAATCAATACAATTTACTATGTTAACAGACTCAAGCATAAAGTCATGTGATAATCTCCATAAATGCAGAAAAAGAATTTGAAGCTTCCATCCCAATGTGCCTAGCAGTGGACTCAGGCCCATGTACTTCTCAACAGAATGACCTTGTCAACAGGTCAATACTTACATGGCCAGAGGTGCGCTGTGCTTGTTCTGTGTTCTTTTTTTTTTTTTTTTTTTTTTTGAGAGAGAGAGAGACAGAGAGAGGAGAGAGAGTAAGCATGCGTGTAAGAGAGCATGAGCAGGGGAAACAGCAGAGGGAGAGGGAGAAGTAGGCTCACCACTGAGCAGAGAGCCTGACACAGGATCAGGACTCTGGGATCATGACCTGAGCCAAAAGCAGACGCTTAACTGACTGGGCCACCCAGGTGCCCCAGCTTGCTTATGTGTTCTAAGAAGTAAGGGCTGCCTGGGTATAAGGATATCTCCTGGACAGTAATCTTTCAAAATCAAGCTCCTTGAGCCCTCTGAAATAGATGGACAAGTGAGAAGAGGTGAGAAAGTATTGCCCCTTTCAACAAAACATTTCTTTGTCATCAGCATTTTATAAAGATCCAAGTTTTAGGAGAAATGAACAAGAGAGGAGATTCGAATAGCTCAGGGGCCTTCAAACTTCTTTTGGTAATGTTTTAATAGGATTTCTGAATCTCACTTTGTGGCTTAAATAAAAACCCTTCTGCGGAGAACTTCAACAGTACTTTTGCAGACTTCTTCTTTTGTTATGAAGCACTAGAAGGCAGTGATGAGTTCTAAACATTTTTCTTGGTGAAATGCCTTCTCTTTTCTTTGGGATGTTTTCCCCTATAGCCTCAAGTCTGTGTGATATCAATGAGTGATATCACATCAATGATGTGATGTCAAATGACAATCAATTGATCAATATCAATTGAGACAAAAAGTAGTAGAATGTCTTCTAGCAATACCTGGAGCAGAGTTCTTGGTGAATCTGTTCTAATAATAATAAGGGATTGAAACTAACTGTAGCCATACTTTCCATTTGCTCGTTGTTTACCATAAAATTCAATGTTCCCATCATGGCTCACAAGGCCCTTCATCTGTGACTCTGTTCTCTAACTTCCTGTCACTATTTCATAAAGCCTTCCTAAAATTTGCCTTCCACCATGCTGTTCCCTCGATGTGAAATTCTCTTCCCCTCTCTCCCCACCTGCTTAACCCCTATTCATGTTTCAAGGGTCCATCTAAAGTTTTTCCTCCGGGATACCTGCTCTGAACACACCACCCAAGTAGGAATTGTTCTCTCCTACACTTTCTCCAAATACCCATACTATTTTTTCATTGCACTTAGCATGATTTGCTGTTTTATATCCATTTGTGATCTTGTTTTCGGCATTTCTCCACCAAGATGTAAATTTCACGCAGGCAGGAGCAATGTTCACTTTATTTTTTTCCCCAGGAAAATTTAACAGGTTTATTTATAATTCTTGTAAAGTTGAACTTGTTCACTGAAATATTTTGACTCACATTAATGCATTATGTCCCCACATTTATATTAAAAATTCATACACAAATGAAAATGAAAAAACTGCTAACACCTGATTTTGTCCCCTATTTTTCCACTTGCAATCATATGTTTAAGTACCTTTTGATCCAAGGGGAAAAAAATATCTGATATTCAGAACTACCGTAACAGGAAGAAGAGAGTCTCTTTTTTAAAGAATGAAATGTTTTCCATCATAGTGGATTTTTTTTTTCTTTAAGATTTTGTTTTTTAATTTGAGATAGAATGAGAGAGAGCACAAGCAGGGCAGGGCAGGCAGAGGGAGAAGGTGAAGCAGGCTCCCCACTTTGAGCAGGGACACTGGGGTCATGACCTGAGTTGAAGGCAGATGCTTAGCCCACTGAGCCACCAGGTGCTCCCATGATAGTGTATTTTTAAGCACTTGTCCACCTATTCAGCAAACTGGCTGGATGTCTTTTGGCACAATTTTTACATCTTTGGCCTGAATAGCACACAGGCTGGTATCTGCAAAAAGGCCCACCAGATGGGCCTCCCTTGCCTCGGGCAAAGCACCTCTCTGGAAGCACAGATCTGTTGTTGAAGTCCTGAGCAATTTCTCACACCAGACGCTGGAAGGGAAGTTTGCCAGTCAGAAGATCAGCGGACTTCTGATAATGTCCACTTGGACGCCATGGTACCAGGCCTGTAACCACCGAGTTTCTTCACCCCTCAGTAGAGGGCGCATTCTGTAGCCAGTTGCTTTTTCCATGCTTTGCCAGGGACTGATAGGCTGATTGGCGGGCAGTCCGTTTTGTAAAGACCTCCTTATGCACGTGCCGTGCTGTAGTATAAAGACCTGCTTCCTTACCCTCCCTCCTCCTCTGACTGGAGCGCACTGAGCTAGAGGGAACACGGGCATTAGCCGGCGAAGGCAGAGCAGTAGCGGCTGCGAACACCCCAGTGTTCACTTTATACACATTGTGTCTCCAGTGCACACACTAATTCCTACCACATAGTAAGTGCTCAATAAATCCTCATTGAATGACTGTTGAAGGGATTTCCACTATCTTTCTGGACTTCAATACTAGAACCAAAGTGAATACTCCAGATTTAAGTTCCATCAAAATATGCTATTGTAAATAATTTTTTTTATAGATGGAAGACGATTTTATTTTATTTTTTTGAAGATTTTATTTATGTATTTGACAGAGAGAGAGAGATCACAAGTAGGCAGAGAGGCGGGGGGGGCGGGGGGTGCGGGGCGGGGAAGCAGGCTCCCCGTTGAGCAGAGAGCCTGATGCGGGGCTTGATCCCAGGACCCTGAGATCAGGACCTGAGCCGAAGGAAGAGGCTTTAATCCACTGAGCCACCCAGGCGCCCCGTATTGTAAATAATTTTTAACAGCATGGGATACCTGTTCAATTCACATGCACTGCTAGGTCACTAATAAAATTATGGTAGCCTCTAGGAAGAAGGTAAGGTTCTGAATGTGTAGTTGGAGTGGAGTGGCGGAGGCTCATGCAGCCTCACTGCCTGTTCCATCCGGGATGACCACCATGGGTTGCTACTACATGTGACTGGTTAGCTTAGCTAAAAGAAGTTTTGCAACAGTTTTCAGTAACTTTTGTCGCTTTTCTCTATTTCCTAACCATTTCCTACATATACAATGGGAAACAGTTAACAATTTTCTTTTTCGTTTTTTATTTTTATTATGTTATGTTAGTCACCATACAGCACATCATTAGTTTGTGATGTAGTGTTCCATGATTTATTGTTGGCATGTAATATCCAGTGCTCCATGCAATATGTGCCCTCCTTAATACCCATCACTGTACTCACCTATCCCCTCACCCCCTTCCCTCTAAAACCCCATTTGTTTCCGGGTGTCCATAGTCCCCCATGGTTTTTCTCCCACTGTGATTTCTGCCGCCTTCATTTTTCCCTTCCTTCTGCTAATGTCCTCCATGCTATTCCTTATGTTCCACACGTAAATGAAACCATATGAAATTGACTTTCTCTTCTTGACTTATTTCACTTAGCATAATCTCCTCCAGTTCCATCCATGTCGACGCAAATGGTGGGTATTCATCCTTTCTGATGGCAGAGTAATATTCCTCATGTATATGGATCATATCTTCTTTATCCATTCATCTGTTGAAGGGCATCTCAGCTCTTTCCACAGTTTGGTTATTGTGGACATTGCTGATATGAACCGTGCCCCTTCTTTTCACTACATCTGTATCTTTGGGGTAAACACCCAGCAGTGCAATTGCTAGGTCATATGGTAGTTCTATTTTTAACTTTTTGAGGAACCTCCCCACTGCTTTCCAAAGTGGCTGTACCAACTTATATTCCCACCAATAGTGTAAGAGGGTTCCCCTTTCTCCACATCCTCTCCAACATTGGTTGTTTCCTGCCTTGTTAATTTTTGCCATTCTAACTGGTGTAAGGTGGTATCTCAGTCTGGTTTGGATTTGAATTTCCCTGATGGCTAATGATGTTCAACATTCTTTCATGTGTCTGTTAGCCAATGGTATGTCTTCTTTGAAGCTGTGATCACTGAGACAGCATGGTACTGGCACAAAAACAGACACACAGATCAAGGGAACAGATTAGAGAACCCAGATATGGATCCTCAACTCTATGGCCAACTAGTCTTTGACAAAGCAGGAAAAAATATCCAATGGAAAAAAGACAGTCTCTTCAATAAATGGTGTTGGGAAAATTGGACAGCTATATGCAGAAGAATGAAAATCGACCATTCTCTTACACCATACAGAAAGATAAACTCTAAATGGATGAAAGCCTTCAATGTGAGACAGGAATCCATCAAAATCCTGGAGGAGAACATAGGCAGTAATCTCTTTAACATCTGCCATAGCAACTTCTTTCAAGACCCATATCCAAAGGCAAGGGAAACAAAAACAAACTTTTGAGACTTCATCAAGATAAAAAGCTTCTGCTCAGCAAAGGAAACAAGTCAACAAAACAAAGAGGCAACCCATGGAATGGGAGAAGATATTTGCAAATGACAGTACAGATAAAGGGCTGGAATCCAAGATCTCTAAAGAATTTCTCAAACTCAGTGCCCAAAAAATAAATGATCAAGTCACAAAATGGGCAGAAGACATGAACAGACACTTCTCCAAAGAAGACATACAATTTTTTTTTTAATTTTTATTAACATATAATGTATTATTTGCCCCAGGGTACATGTCTGTGAATCTTCGGGCTTACACATTTCACAGCACTTAATAGCACATACCCTCCCCATTGTCCCCAACCCAGCCACCCTATCCCTACCCCACCCCCCCCCCCGGCCACCCTTAGTTCATTTCTTGAAGAAGACATACAATTTTAACAATTTTATTTTTCTATTGGTCTCCCACTTTGTGCTTGACTCAGTGATAACAATCAGCATAGGAAATCCAAGAAGAGTGTGTGATACAGACTATCTTCTCAGCTTCTAAAAATAGGATGAGGTGTTTGTTTCATTTATTATCTTCTCATTTTTTGCTATTTACATGAAGGGCATTGTGAGAAGGAAGGGAAGGGGGAATAGGGGGAAATCAGAGGGGGAGATGAACCACGAGAGACTGTGGACTCTGAGCAAAAAACTGAGGGTTTTGAAGGGAGGGTGTGGGGGGTTGGGCGAGCCAGGTGGTGGGTATTGAGGAGGGCACATATTGCATGGAGCACTGGATGTGGTGCATGAACAATGAATCTTGGAACATTGAAAAAATAAAATAAACATATTTGGGGGAAAAAAAGAGAAATAGCACCCCAAAGTTGGGGTAATGAGATTTAAATACCCAGTCTATCTTTGCCTTGGCAGCTCAGCCATGCATCTGTACCTTCTATTTGTCAGTTGCTAGACGACTATGGCGTCTAGCTACAGTGTGACAATGATAAGGAAATTAATAAGGTTGACCATTTTTCTCCTAGCCTAATAGTTGATTTAATTAATAGGTTGCCAGGCACAGCAGATACTATGATAATGTCCAAAGTCATCCATTATGGGGACAGCAAGTCTAATAGACTCAGGATCGAAGAGCTAAATGAGAGTTTATTTGAAATTGGCCCAACTACAATGACAGCATTATAATTTCAACATGAAGACATACAGTTTGATAAATAATTTCAGGACAATGACTCATAATGTGAAATTGGAATGACTCTAGGAAATCTCAGATTCAGGTTATCTTAGCTAAAATGTGTAGAAGAATCTTTGCTTTCTTTTAAGAAACCAGGCCTGATGAGTATTTCCAGCATCCAAGGTATACTCCTATCCAATAAAATGTAAAGGGGCAGGGAAATGGATTAAGTTCTTTTGCAGCCTTTTTGAGACAGCAGGAAGGGGCTGTTGGCATGGGACCTCAAATGGAAGAAAAACCATAGAACTTGAAAAATTAGCAACTATTTGAATTAAGAGCAAAACAGACATAGAAAAAAATAGTGACAAAAGCCATCTGGTCACAGGGAGGACCAAACTGAGTGACATGGTAGAATTCTGTGCCCATGGACAGCTGAGGATTTGAATGGCATCCCATGTAGATGAGATGAGTGTATTTGGCAAACTTTTGTCAGCCCGAAATTCCCAGTAGCTATTTTAAAACCACGTGCTTAATGTTTTATATATAATTATATATATATATATTATATGTATAATAATATACAGATGTTGTATATATAAATGTGGTATTTTCCATTATTTAGATAGTGCTTACCCAGTGTTTTTTTTAATTAGTTTCAGAGGTAGAAATTGTGATTTATCAGTTGCATGTAACACCCAGTGCTCATTACATGAAGTGCCCTCCTTAATGCCCATCACTCAGTTACCCCATCCCCCCAACCACCTCCCCTCCAGCAACCCTCAGTTTGTTTCCCAGAGTTCAGTGTCTCTTATGGTTTGTCTTCCTCTCGATTTTCATCTTATTTTATTTTTCCTTCCCTTATGGTCATCTGTTGTTTCTTAAATTCCACATATGAGTGAAATCACATGGTATTTGTCTTTCTTTCATGACTTATTTCACTTAGCATAATACCCTCTAGTTCCATTCACGTTATTGAAAATGGCAAGATTTCATTTTTTTTGGTGGCAGAGTAAAATTCCATTGTATATGTACACCATATCTTCATCCATTCATCTCTCAATGGACATTTGGGCTCTTATCCATATTTTGGCTATTGTGGACATTGCCACTACAAACATTGGGATTTATGTGCCCCTTTGGATCACTATGTTTATATCCTTTGGGTAAATTTCTAGAAGTGCAATTGCTGAGTTATAGGGTAGTTCAATTTTAACTTTTTGAGGAACCTCTATACTGTTTTTCAGAGTAGCTGCACCAGCTTGCATTCCCACCAGCAGTGTAGGAGGGTTCCCCTTTCTCCACATCTTTGCCAACATCTGTCATTTCCTGAATTGTTTATTTTAGCCATGCTGACTGGTGTGAGGTGGTATCTCATTGCGGCTTTGATTTGTATTTCCCTGATGCCAAATGATGTTGAGCATTTTTTCATGTGTCTGTTGGCCATGAGTATGTCTTCCTTACCATTTTCTTTTTCATTCCCTCCTTTTCTAAAGTAACACCAAATTTATTCCTTTTTTAAAATAGCATGATTCTGCCCAACCTCAAGTCCTTGACTCTTCCCTCTTTCCTTGAGGCAGATCCATTTCCCTAAGTGGAATTTCAGAAGTAACTGTTGCTACAATTGCTGTATACATGGTTGAGTTGTATCACTTCCAACAAGTGACATTTATGAATATTCAGAGTTCTTGGGGGAAAGCAAGCTGTGTATTAGGCTGGTAGAGTTGATGTTGGTGTTGCCTGTCCCAGATCCCCTTTATGGAGCCAGCGGACCCATCCCCTACTTGCTGTGTGGCTGCCCCTGGCTCTCCACTGTCCTCTTCTCTGACTAACAATTGTTTTTGGCCAAGGGGGCCAAAAATGCCTGGTAGGTTGTGTCCTTCCCATCCCAACAATTGAGTCATATGTGATTAAACTATTGAGTTGTTGAAACTAGAGAAGTCTGAGCAGGGGGCTACAGGAAATATAAAAAATGACACTGTTTCTTCCCCAGGGGGCCATCCTTCACCACTTAACTGAGTGAACCACCTAGGGCCATTCGCCTGCCCAAAGGGGTGAAATGTAACATCAACACTGACTCTCACCTTCCCAATGGGGAGAAGGCAAGCAACTGGCTAAACAAAAGGCATAGAATCTAAAAGCTAAAAAACCCTAAAAATGGCAAGAAAAGCTATGATTGGGGGAAATAAAAAAACTGGCAGCAAGAGCTTTGGAGGCAGCACGGAAGGACACAATCCTCTTTAGGAAGAGTAAGGATGGAGATTCATTACTTAAAAATGGATCTGGAGGGGCACCTGGGTGGCTCAGTGGGTTAAAGTCTCTGCCTTCGGCTCAGGTCATGGTCTCAGGGTCCTGGGATCGAGCCCCGCATCGGAATCTCTGCCCAGCGGGGAGCCTGCTTCCCCCTCTCCCTCTGTCTGCCTCTCTGCCTACTTGTGATCTCTCTCTCTCTCTGTCAAATAAATAAATAAAATCTTTAAAAAAAATGGATCTGGAAAAAAAATGGATCTGGAACAATCTTAGAAGCGGACCTGAAATTAGCTACAATTGGTAATAAGAACCCTCACACAAAAATAACAATAATAAAAAGTAACAATAGCTATTGTTGATTGAACACCTGCAGAGTGTGAGGCTGTTGGAGGCTCTCTGCCTGGCTCCTTACATTTATTCTGCAGAATGCCTGCAACAAAGCTGTAAGGCTGGGACGAGGCCAATACCAGCCTCTGGCCAGGGCCATGGCCATGTTTTTATCCCATTTCAGATTCACATAGGAAAAAGTGGTGGGGAAATGAGGGGAAAGAGAAATGGGACCCACAGTGCCCTTTCCTTCTCTTCATCACACAGCACAGTGCCTGGCACTAGTAGTCATGCATAACTATTTATAGAATAAATGGAAGGCCAGAAATTTACATACTAAAATTTTAATAATGCTTAACTTTGGATGGTGGGGCCAGGAGTTGCATTTTCATTCATGTTTTCTGAAGCCTTTTTTTTTTTTTTTTAAGATTTTATTTATTTATTTGACAGAGAGACACAGTGAGAGAGGAAACACAAGCAGGGGGAGTGGGAGAGGGAGAAGCAGGCCCCCCGCCGAGCAGAGAGCCCGATGCGGGGCTGGATCCCAGGACCCTGAGATCATGACTCGAGCCCAAGGCAGACTAACCGACTGAGCCACCCAGGCACCCCTCCTCAAGCTTTCTGCATGAAGTTTGTTCTTCAGCAAATTGGAAAATTACAAATGTGTATAACTATATGCCAATGTTTAAATATTTTGGAAATTATGATCAATTTAATTCCTAAATGAAGAGCGGGTTTTTTTTGGTATTCATAAGACCTTATTTAGTTTTTCTATGTATCACTTTAGGCTTTAATTTATTAGTACACATAAATCCAAGTTTGCATAAATGCCTCTTAGAAATGAACTGTTAGCACCAATCATAGCATCTGCAGAACTGCATTATGAAGATGGTTCTGAGTCCCAAGTTCAGGGCTGCCCCAGCTTTCCTCTGGAGGTGGGCCATGGTTTAGGGCACCTCTTCTGCTCTCCGAAAAGGAAACTTCTGCTTTCGTCTGTGTCCATACAAATGTCTCCAAAAGGGAGAGTCCTAGACATGCACTTTAAACCAAAGGTCTGTGCGCCATTGCAGCTAGCATTAAATAAAAGAAAGCTCAGCAAATGTGATGGCAGTCAGATCCAAAAATTAGGATGCTAAGAAGTCTGCTTAGATTAAAATATGCCTGGGTGCCACGACTCAGTTTTCTGGAACTACCTCTAGGTGAGATAAATGAAAATGGTCTGGGATATCATTTCTTTTCCCCAGTGAACCACTTTCTGACTGGCCATCCATCAGTCCTTTGCCAAGTGATGTAGGCCCAGAAACTGAACTTCCATTTTAGATGAAGAAACTGAGGCTCAGAGAGCTTGAACAATCTGCCAAGGAACATAGCTAGCTGAAAGCAAGTCTGACGTGAGAGTGAGTTTCCTGGTTGCCATATGCAATTTCTGTGGTACTCACTGAAGAGAGCAGTTTGTTCTAGTTCTGGACACTTCCCTGTCCAGTGATCACTCTGCGCGCACACACACACACCACTCCCCCACGCCCCCTTCCCCTCACCCCCCGCCTCTACATCCATCCATCCATATAGGCCCTCTACATCCATCCATCACCATGCGCTCCTGGAAGAACTTAGCATCTGGACCACTTTTCCCCCGCAACCCCTCCCCCACCTCAGCTGGCATTTTTCCCACCTTCAGCCTATAGGGGGCAGAGGTGCTCTTTCCTGGGGAGTCACTGTTCCACAAGCTCCAGAGACAGGCCCAGCCCTCTGATTGCCACTTTCTCTGATCCTTCTCCACAAGCAGCCCCTTTGTCTGATGCTGGGCTTTGCAGGATGGGCGCTCCCTTTCATCTGCGGTTTAGTGAAGCTTCCACTAGGTTCTGGCCAACCAGCCTAGGTCAGGAGCTCAGAGAACAGCAAATACTGACACTTGCTGCTTGTCCTATTGTCAGCCCAGCTCTCTGACAAGACAGCACTTTATTTTACTTCTTTTGCCCCATTTTAGTTGTGGGTCCTATCCCCCATACTCCATTCATGAGATTCTGCCCTATGGTCTGCTAGCTTCCCCATTTCCTCTGAGCTTGGGGCCCTCACTTGCTGGGCCTCCTGGAGAAGGGGGCGTCTTAACTCTACCCTGTTGGGTGCTCACTACATACTCAGTTAAACCATATTATCCACATTTAACCTACAAAAAGGACAATTTTGTTTGGTTTAACTTAATATAGGAAAGTCCTACATGAACACCAAGACATTGTTGAATTGAACCTGGGTGAAATTTAAAAGAAAGGTGATCATCCATGTATTGTTCTTTCATTTGGGGGGAGCCTGACCTTTCTAGTCTCTTACATGCTAAATAGTCATCCATCTTCGTGTATATATGTGCTTGTGCATGTGTGTATAAACTCATATGCCTTTTTTCCCCAAGATTTTATTTATTTGTTTATTTATTTGAGAGAGAGCGAGTGGAAGGGAGAGAGAATTTGAAACAGAACCCTGTTTCTTTTCTTCCTTCCTTCCTTCCTTCCTTCCTTCCTTCCTTCCTTCCTTCCTTCCTTCCTTCCTTTCTTTCTTTTTTTTAAAGATTTTAGTTATTCATTTGACAGAGAGAGAAAGGGATCACAAGTTGGCAGAGAGGCAGACAGAGGGAGAGGGGGAAGCAGGCTCCCCGCTGAGCAGAGAGCCCGATGTGGGGCTTAATCCCAGGACCCGGAGATCATGACCTGAGCCAAAACCAAGAGTTAGGCGCTCAACCGACTGAGCCACCCAAGCACCCCTAAGTTCATATGTCTTAATATGTGTTTATGTTATTTTCGCTGACTACCCTTGGCAACATAACATGGCAACATAATTGTTTATAATTAAAAATGAAGCCAAGGCCCTAGTCCTGCACTCTCAGCAGACAGGGCTGGCTCCTGTTCACAGCTGTGCCCGAGGTGGGCAGATTCCAGCTGGGACCACAATCCTCAGAGGTTCTGAAGTGGGCACCCCAATGTCATTCCAGCACAGGTTTGGTTCCCTGCCAGGAAGGCAGCCACGCTCCAGAACAGAGGAGCCAGCACATCTGTCTGCTTTGGAGGAAGTTTCAGCGCAGTCACGCAGAAGGTCTCGAAACAGGGCTGGAGCAATTTGCAATTAGCCATTCTCATTTGCATTTCTCTTACTGACGCTGTGTGGGGAAGAGCTTACACGTGCCGGCTGATAATTCCGGGAGCTGGGTCTGCCTCTATCCACAGACCTGCAGGAAGAAGGGATTTTAGCAGAGCTCTCATTTAAATACTTAAGGGAGAACACTCACGAGGCAAATATTCCATCTCACTTTTTTGTTAGTGATATTTTGTCTGTTCGGAGGACTGTTTACTAGAGCAATTACTGGATTCCTCCACAGGCTGTCTGGGTGAGCTGAGACGAAGCATTCTACTTGTCTAAATCTCAGTCCCCTTATCTGTAAAATGGGATAAGAATGTGTTCCTTATAGGACTGTTGTGAGATAATGTTGACATCGTAGTGCGACAGGCAGCCAGCAAACCATGATGATATTCGTGTTTGGCTGTCATGACGAATGACAAAAAGGAAACATTCAGGGTACCACGAGAGTGACTAATAGAGATCTGGGTTGGTCGGGGAATATGGGGAGGCTTTACATCTTAGAGAGGTATTGAAGATGTCATTGTACCCAGGTAGGAAAAGACAAAGGGAGCATCTTGAGATGATTACAAAAGTTTAGGTGTGGAATGCATGGCTTTGGGTGAAGGAAGGAGATAAGCCCCCATAGCTATCAATAGATGCTTTTGGGGGCACCTGGGTGGCTCAGTGGGTTAAAGCCTCTGCCTTCTTCTCAGGTCATGATCTCAGGGTCCTGGGATCAAGCCCCGCGTCAGGCTCTCGGCTCGGCAGGGAGCCTGCTTCCTCCTCTCTCTCTGCCTACTTGTGATCTCTCTCTGTCAAATAAATAAATAAAATCTTTAAAAAAAAATAGATGCTTTTGTATTCCGTTAGTATTTCTATATGTGCTTGATTAACAAAATACAGGAAGTGAATAATTCAGAAGTAGTCTTTTACTTCTGGTGCAGGGTTCTCAACAATGACACTACCGACCTTTTGGATGGGATAATTTTTTGGTTGTGGGGGCCCTGTGCATCATAGAATATTTAGCAGCGTCCCTCAGGTCTACTAACCTCCTAGTCATGACATCCAAAATGTGTCCAGACATTGCCAGATGTCCACTGGTGAGCAAAATCACCCCCAATGGAGAATCACTGTTCTAGTGAATTCATCTTAGAATCATGTAGCATTTGGAGTAGATAAATCGGTAATAAATAGTCCCCCGTTTCTGAGGAAAGAAGAGAATATATAAAAACAAAAAAGCAAAAACAAAAACAGAGGCGGTCCAAGAATTGGTCAGAGTGTGGCGTGGGGCCTTCAGCATGATGACTTCTGCTTGACTTGGCTGTGCTGGGTCATTCTGCTATCAGCTTTGTAAGCTGGAACTATTTTGTCCAGAAGCCCCATCCCTGAGCGGCTTAGGACAGGGCTGGTCAACAGTGGAATGTGCCCCAAATTTGGGAGAGAGAAGTGAGCCACCAGCTATCGCTCTCCAAAGAACTTCTGGGTCTAATACAATAAGGAACAGATGCCCAGCCGACTCAGGCTTATCCTCTTTCTCTTCCACTCCTTGTCCAGTTCTTCCTGACAGCTTGTCCTGCTGACCAACAACCCCAGCTCACCAGCAGAGCTGGTGGAAGTACAGAGCTGGTGGCTCAGAAACAATGGCTTTCTTTCCATGACAGTTCCGCTTGGGAGGCTGGGCATGCTTGGCTTCTCAGAGATCCCTGCAAGCTCTGACTTGTCTAGCTTGTGCATCAGGAGGTCTAGGTGGGGCTTATTCTCTGACCTCCTGATCCTTCTTTCAGAACTTCACTTCCCTAGCTCCTCTCACAATTGGACGATATCTGACTTTTATAAATAATCAACCCCCTTGTTCCATAATACTGATAATAGTTGAATGATTAATCTTTGATACCACCTCTCTATCCCTTGGCCTTCCTCTGAACTGGAATTTCAGAAGCCACTGCTATCTGAGCCATTGTTAGTCACATTCATCCCAAGGGAGGACATCTGAGACATGAATCATCGCCCAGAACAGAGGCAGAGAGAAACAGGACAAGCAGTCAACTTCCTTCCTAATTCAATGGACACTAATAAATTTATCTCTACTCTGCCTGTTCCAAGAGCTCAATTTGTTGTCTGCCCTGGAAGAATGTAGACCAGAGGAAAATTAACTCTTTGTAGGCTGAAAGAGCAAAGCTCTCCATGAGCAGTCTTAGGTGTAAGATGTAAGCTGTGGGCTGCGAAGAATGGGGAACCCTCTTACACTGTTGGTGGGAATGCAAGTTGGTACAATGCAAGTTGGTATTTGAAAAATAGTGTGGAGGTTCTTCAAAAAATTAAAAATAGAGCTACACTATGACTTGGCAATTGTACTACTAGGTATTTACCCCAAAGATACAGATGTAGTGGAAAGAAGGGCCATATGAACCCCAGTGTTTATCATAGCAATGTCCACAATAGCCAAACTGCGGAAAGAGCCAAGGTGCCCTTCAACAGATGAATGAATAAAGAAGATGTGGTCCATATACACAGTGGAATATTACTCAGCCACCAGAAAAGACGAATACTCAACTTTTGCCTCAATGTGGATGGGACTGGAAGAGATTACGGTGAGTGAAGTAAGTCAAGCAGAGAAAGTCAATTATCATATGGTTTCACTTACTTGTGGAACAAAAAGAATAGCATGGAGGACATTAGCAGAAGGAAGGGAAAAATGAAGGGAGAAATCGGGGGGGGGGGGGACAAATCATGAGAGACTATGGACACCGAGAAACAAACTGAGGGTTTTAGAGGGTAGTGGCGTGGGGAGATGGGTTGGCCTGGTGGTGAGTATTAAGGAAGGCACATATTGCATGGACCACTGGGTGTTATATGCAAACAATGAATCATGGAACACTACATCAAAACTAATGCTGTACTGTATGGTGAATAACATGACATAGTAAAAAAAAAAAAAAAAAAAAGACTTAGGCTGTGGGGTTAAGTTCAACAGAGCAGTC
>CM053603.1:55853593-55881957 GCA_028646535.1 Procyon lotor
TTTATTTAATTGAGAGAGAAAGAGTGCATGCACACACATGCACGGGGGCGGGGGGATGGAGGGAGGAGGAGGGCGGGGGGGGTGCGGGGGGTGAGGTTGGTGGTCAGAGTGGGGAGGGGCAGAGGGAGAGGGAGAAGGAGAAGCGGACTCCCTGTTGGGCAGGGAGCTCAAAGCAGGAGGGATCCCTGGACCCCAAGATTACGACCTGAGCTAAAGGTAGACACTGAACCAACTGAGCCACTCAGGTGCCCCAGAAACTTCTTGGTTTCTGAAGTTGTTACATTGGTTTGGTGTCGAGATTATTGATTTTAATGACCAAGCTCCTGTTTAGTAATATCATAGGCTTTTAGGAACTAAATGTTTGTCACTCTCCTGGAGAGTAAAATGACATAATGTATCTAAGGTCTAAAATACCTTCATAAACTTTGATTCAGAAATTCTATTTTTGAAATTTTCCTAAGAGAGTGATCAGATGTATCCATGTATACACAAGAGACACACAATCAAATGCAGTGATTTGCATTGAGTGTTGTTTCCAGTACCAGCATGTGTAGGTGCAAGAGGTCATTTAAATCCTGTAGAATCAGGAGGGTGCCAATGTAAGTTACGGTTCTAGCCAGGATACTTCTGAGAGTGAAAGGCAGTGCTGTTAATAATTACACTAGGATGACAGGGATGGTGCCACCAATATGTACTAGAAAGTACCATAGAGATATTGTAGCTTTATAAACAGGGAGAAAAAAAGAGTTACTTCAGAATCTACTAAATTCTAAGAAAAAAAACAAAAGGGCAATGAACAAAAAGAGTGCAAGAGTTGGGGGGCTTTCCTGATTCTCTGCTATACACCTAAGGATCTCATCATCCAGAGTACTCTTAACTTTGAGGGCATCAGGATAATGTTACAGTATCTTAACAACACAAAGAATCAGACACCCAATAAGATAAAAGTTACCCGTTAAAGGAGGCCATTTCTTTACATACGTATCTGTTAATGCACCAAGAATGACTCCACTCAAAAAGAGGCTCTTACAGAGTTTTGTCCTAAGTGATGTGGAGACTGAGAAGGTCATCTCATTTAGCCACGCTTACCTGAAGGAAATAGGATCAAGAAGGCTCTCAGAGAAGAAAGGATACTGAGGTAGAGTCCTGAAAGAAGTCTTCAGATGCTAGGACTTCAGGAAACCTTAGGGTAGCTGATGCATGAAATGTAAGCTGAAAGCCCAAATAGAAGACTCCAGAAATATTAGGAGGTGCATGCATCCTTCTACTCCACCATCTCACACGGTAACTCTCAGGTTCTAAGCCTGGTACCTAACAAAATCATCTCTGCTTGTGTCAGGGGTGTAAGGATTTGCTGGGCCAAGAACCACTTGTGTTTCATGAGATTTCCATGTTCACAGCCTCCTTGGGCGTAGATGACAATACCAGACACACAATTGCTCCAAGCCACCTTTGTCCTAACTCTGATGTGCCCAGGCTATGAACATGTATTCCTGTTGCTGGGCTAGGAGACCAAGAAATGACTGCCCTTCTGCCGCCCTCATCTGCCCAATGAGAAGGGGAATTAGCAAGAGCCTTCTACAAATGGGAGAGTTTTGAACTCTGCCCAGTATGAACAGACAGGCTGACCTACCCAAGAGGTATAACCAGCAATGGGTTGTGGAAGATCTCTGGGCATTTAGAAAACAATCTCGTTATATTTGATGGTGTCAGACAAAGGAACTCAATGGCAACATTATTGAAACTGTTGCAATTGTAGCTGATACACAGATCCAGGGCTGATCCTTCTTCTCCGCCTTGAATCCACTTATGGCAAAGGATTGACGGGGCATAACCATAAATCACTCTTACTTTGTTTCCCACTGCTTCTTTAAAGTTTGCTCAGTGGGAGAATTTCTCCATCCCTACCTGAAAACTCACTCAGTAAATTGCTTTCTGATCTCTCATAAATCATAAAAGAGCCTACAAACATTTAGAAATAAAACCTAGAATCTCCAAGCAGAAACTAAAATTTTGGTCACATGTAATATCTAGATTCCAAACTTTATTTAAAGTTAAATTTTCCAGGCTTTCCTACTCAGGTCCTTCTGCAATCTTTCCCTTCTACCTCTCCTTCTGCCTACTAGCCTGGTCTCTGACCTACATTTGCTTTGCCCTGGCAAATTGTGTGAACAGCCTCATCGCTAAGGAGCTGCCTTAACTTGTCAGGTAGCCTGTGTCTTGCCCTCTGCCTTATCAGGCATCTCTCAGTCCACTCCGACATCCCCTCCCTTGATCTGAGGTTAAGGGGATGCACCCTCCACCTTATACCCTCGCTCACAGCCCCTTAACAACTCCCCACAAGTCAGTCCACTCCAAATTATTTGGAGTATAATTTTGAGCTCCCTTTGATGCTCAGAAACTAAATCCTTTTATACTCCCAATGTCAGTGAGGAGTTTGAGTCATATAACTGGTTTTTACTTTTTTTCCTTAGGAAATTTTCACTTTGGTTTAACACCTCGTTACTCAAATGTAGTCCAAGGACCCTGTAGCATTGCCTGGGAGCTGATTAGAAACAGAAAAGCTCAGGTCCCTGTCCCAGATCTACAAAATCAAAATCTGCATTTTAGCAAGATTTCCAGGTGATTTGTGTGCACATTAAATTTTGAGAAGTGCTGCTTTAGAAACTCTTTTCGATTGCTTTTTGGTGTCTCAGTGAAAACTTCCTACTTAATATTCTGTTAACACATTTATGGTTCAATATCCTGATGTGGCTTTGTGGCTTCTATTTTCAGAAAGGAAGAATGCCGCTATCTATCCTTTGCAAGTCCAGATCTCATACCATCTAAAGAACTAAAGTTAAAAAAACAAAAACAAAAACTAAAGTAAATGTCTTTCTACTGGAGTCCAGTGTTCCTCTGTTACTTCCAGTTCAACATAACCTTAACCAACGTCATCATTTTCCCCCAAACTTGATACCTCTTCCTGACTCCTCTTACCTATAAACGTACCCCTTCTCTAAGACCTGATAAAGGTCAATCACCTCCCAGACTTTTCTTGACAATTTCAGCCCACACTGACCACTCCCCAATCCCAACTCACACATCTATCCTTTAGCACATATTCTACCCTGCCATTTTTCGTTTAAGTTATACTGCCCTGAATTGGTATTTAATTTTTTATCCATTCAGTAATATCTATTGATCGCTTATTATGTGCCAATCCATATTCTAGGAGTTGGGGATATAGAGAAAACCAAAACTGATTGATTTTCTGTCCTCATGAAACACATATACTTGGGGAAGAAAGAGAAAAAAAAACAGATAAACAGAAAAATATATAATCTATAATGATGACTGTCAAATTGAGATCACCACCCAACCTCTCCCTTTAACTGTAGCTCAAGTAGTCAACCCTCTGCTCTGTATCTTCACTTGACATGCATCTCTAATTTAAGATATCTCAGAGTCTTGATTTTCACATTGACACCCTCTTTCCCAGCATCCTTCCTCTCAATAAATGGCATCTGCATCCCACCGTCCTCTCTTTCTGTCCACTCCACTTTTACTCCGTCACCAAATCCTGGTAACTCTGCCTCCCTGGGTTGTGATTGTAACCACTTGCCAGGTCACCTGCTTCTGGCTGCATCTCTCTGCAACGGTAGTACTCGATACAGTATCTCCAACAATCCTTTTACAGGGTAAGTCTGAGCCTCTCCTAGCACAGACCTTCCAGTGGCTTCCCACAGCACTAAGAATTAAATCCAGAGACCCCGAAAGACTCCTTATGATCACTGATGTCACTCCTCCCTCTTGCCCCATGCCTTTCTTTATTTTTTATATTATGTTATGTTAGTCCCCATACAGTACAGCATTAGTACTGTACTATGTGATATAGTGTTCCACGATTCATTGTTTGCATATAACACCCAGTGCTCCATGCAATCCGTGCCCTCCTTAGTACCCATCATTAGGCTCACCCATCCCCCCCCCCGAAACTCTTCAGTTTGTTTCCCAGAGTTCATAGTCTTTCATGGTTCATCTCCTCTTCATTTTTCCCTTCCTTTTCCTCATGTCCTCCATGCTATTCCTTATGTTCCACGAGTAAGTGAAACCATATGATAATTATCCATCTCTGCTTGACTTATTTCACTCAGCATAATCCCCTCCAGTTCCATCCATGTCAATGCAAATGGTGGGTATTCATCCTATCTGATGGCTGAGTAATATTCCACTATACTTATGGATCATATCTTCTTTATTCATTTGTCTTTTGAAAGGCATCTTGGCTCCTTCCGCAGTTTGGCTATTGTGAACATTGCTTCTATGAACATTAGGGTAATGTGCCCCTTCTTTTCACTACATCTGTATCTTTGAGGTAAATATCCAGCAATGTAATTGTTGGGTCAAAGGATAGCTTTAGCTTTTATAGGAACCTCCCTCATTGTTTTCCAAAGTGGCTGTACCAACTTGCATTCCCACCAACAGTGTAAGAGGGTTCCCCTTTTTCCACATGCTCCAACATTTGTTGTTTCCTGCTTTGTCAATTTTTGCCATTCTAACTGGCATAAGGTGGCATCTCAATGTGGTTTTGATTTGAATTTCTCTGATAGCTAATGATGTTGAACATTTTTTCATGTGTCTGTTAGCCATTTGTGTGTCTTCTTCAGAAAAGTGTCTGTTCATGTCTTCTGCCCATTTTTTGACTTATTGGTTGTTGCCTTTCCTATTCCAGCCGCTCTGGTTCACTTGATGTTCTCTAAACTACACAGAAGCCTCCCTTCCCAGCACTTTTACAATTGCTCGCACCACTCCTCCCCCAGACACAGAGGAGGCTGGCCTTCTCACTGCCTTCAGATCCCTACTCAAATCTCACCTCCTCCAAGGGGTCTTTCCTGATTACTTTCCCCAACAAGGCATTCCCTCACCATTTCTTTTCTTCATGACATTTACCCATAACCTCCCATCCCCAAGACAGAAACACACATTCATTCATCTGTATCTTTACTGTCTTCTCACTAAAAGGTTACTACCCTAAGATGTAACTTTAACACATAGCAAGAAATTTGTTGTTGTTTTAAACTATTTCATGCTGAGCCCCTAGACCAGTACGTAGGGAGTAGATATTCAGTAAATATGTGTTGAGTAAGTGAACTGTATCTGAAGTGCTTAGTTTGTGAATTACTGACCTTGTTTAATGACAGCCCAAATGACCCCTGGAATTATGTCACTGTTACTAACTTGCATTTTAAAATACTTCTCTAGGTAAGTTACAGCTGGGAATTGACCCTTGCCTCTTCCAGCCGGACAGTGTCACGGACATGAATATTCGCCATTATATGTGTGGCAATAAAAGAAAAATTTGAGAACGGTTGCTCTAAAACCCGATTCCCAGCCTCATTGTGCAGATATTTGTTTTCTGGAGGCATGAGGTGACAAGGCAGGGAGCATGGCCTCAGGAAGCCGTCCACTGACCTTCTTTGAGGGCTGGAAGATGTGGCCTTCCCACAGGCAGTGCGGAATGCACCCTGCTAGTGCCTTGCCTGCAGCAGAGCAAGGATATAGACATCTGTTTGGTGGCAATGTCCTCTCCACGCAACTCCAACTGTGAACACTGACTGCACTTTCGACCCAGACAGGAACTTTTAAGAAATAGCAATGTACAGCCACACCCCTAGAGATCCTGACTTAATTGCTTTGGGTGAACGTAGGCATTGGCAGTTCTTAAAAGTTCCCCTGGTGATTTTTAGCACATTTTTAAAAAAAGATTTTATTTATTTTATTTGACAGAGATCACCAGTAGGCAGAGAGGCAGGCAGAGAGAGAGGGGGAAGCAGGCTCCCTGCCGAGCAGAGAGCCCAATTCAGGACTCGATCCCAGGACCCTGAGATCATGACCTGAGCCCAAGGCAGAGGCTTTAACCCACTGCGCCACCTAGGCACTCCTCCCCTGGTGATTTTAATGTGCCGCCAGGTGGGCAGCATCTGGTCTATAATCCTGGGATGCTGGACTCAGGGTAACACTGAAAGGAGGCATGTTCCAGGCAGAGCCAAATATGAGGCTCTCAGGGTTAGCCCTGGGAACTGCAGCTGGTCTCCTTGAAGAACCCCAAGTCTTGTGAAGGGATTCACAGCTACATGTTCACATCCTAATTAGAACTCTGGCAATACTTGGGGATTTGACAGCTCCAGAGATGTGGAAAACCTAGGAAGATTCAAGAAAAGGTGCATTTGGGTGCCTCAGTTGGTTAAGTGTCTGCCTTCAGCTCAAGTCATGATCTTAACATCCTGAGATCGAGCCCTGCATCGAGCCCCACATTGAGCCCCACATTGAGTCCCACATCGAGCCCCACACTGAACCCTGCATCAGGCTCTCTGCTCAGTGGAGTGTGCTTCTCCTTCTGCCTTTCCTCCTCCCCCTGCTCATGCTTGCTCTCTCTGCCTCTGTCTCTCTCTCAAGCAAATAAAATCTTTAAATAAATTAATTAATTAAAAAAAAGAAAAGAGTGGATGGAAAGATTTGAAGATTTGGAATATAAAATATATGAGGCAAAAGTCAAAAATTAGATTTAGAGAAGTGGAGTTGGTAGAAAAAGAATTTGTAGAAGCAGAGTTAATTTTCTGATCATCTTTAAATGTATACATGTATCTCACATGAAGAAAAACCTAGTATACAAAAAGGTGTGAAATAGACACAGGAGAGGTTAATCATTTATACCTGCATTATATACACAAATACACACAGGTCAATTGCAGGCAGATATTTACATAGCATTTACCATGGGATGGATGCCATGCTAAGTTCCAAGTACAGCTGCGTGTATATTTGCTCAGTTAGCCCTTTTAACAACCCCATGAAATAGATACAAATATTATTCTTACTTTAGGAGGAGGAGTCTGAGGCACACAAAGGTGAGGTAACTTGCCTTTGTTGCCATATGGATCTGGAATTTAAATATAAGTGGACCGGTTGCACTGTCCATGCTCTAAACCATTATTTCATGTCGTAGGTAGATACATAAATAAATAAATAAATAAATATATATATATATATATACATATTATATACATATATATATTATATACACTGTGTGAGTCTTTGCATGTATATATTCATCTGTCTAGATACGTATGTATGCTATCTGTGAGTGTACCACCCCACGCAGATACATATATGTGTATAGGTAATGTCTTAACATATATACACATTCTGCCTTACAAAATGATGCAGGGGTAACTGGGTGATGGGTGTTATACGCAACTAATGAATCATTGAACACTACAACAAAAACTTAAGGACATAATAAAAAAAGATGCAATTTCCTTTTAACAATAAGCATACTTATTTAAACAACTTAAAATATTGGGATTCACAAATAGGTAAGCAAGAATTTTGAAGAGAAAAACACTTCTGTTATCACGTGGTAGCCCATTACAAATCCTTTGCAGTGGAAGTATTTGAGACAGATTAACTGCAAGGCACAAGTAGTTCAATGGAAAGTCTTGCACATTCGCTCTGAGTTATTTTAGCATGTGATGGATAAATATGGTGAAAAATGTGTTCTTTTGGGATTTTCCTGAGGGACAAAAAACAAACATAAAAGGCTGGCTTTTAAATATTAAGTCTCTGCAACTCAGTGGCTCAATGGCTCATTGTTTTCTAATTGACTAATTGGTATGAGAGAAGAGGGGTTGGTATTGGGGAGGGTGGCATGATCTTGAGACTTCATGCACAACAATGGGACCTTTGAAAGGCTGGAGTTTGGGTTTGTTTTGCTTTCTCTGTTGCTATTTTAATAGATTAGGGAAGATGCTTATTAAACGATTGTCCAGTAAAGTAGTTGAAATATTATTTTTACAAATATCACCTAACATTTTCTTGGAACTAGGTCTGGTTTTAATGTAATGACCTTTAAATGACAAATAGGCCCATGGTTACAAAAATGAAAATATTCTTTTATTTCTTATCTATTTACTTGAGAGAAAACTTTAGAAACCTTCCTATGTTGGATTGAAACTCTTCAATTACTTAAATGTTATAATTTGATAATAATAATCCAAACTTAATTGAAAGAGCAACTCCAAATGAACTTACAAACATAAACATTTGGTCGATTTGTCAAACAGTCCTGAGTTTAAAGAGTGTGTAACAATAATGAACAGAAATTGAGGAAGGGAAGTGAAATTCTCAGAAGGCTGAGAATGATGAGTAAGCAGGGAGGATAATACCAGTCACACTGGCCCTTGTTCCATTGTCCTGAAGTTGGAGAGAATTAATGAAATATTTGAGTAACAAAGATAAGAAACCAAGATGCTTTGTGGAATACTGGTGATGAAAGTCTTCTTGTGAAAGGGCAGCCGCTCGACTTGGTCGATGCCTATGAAAGACCGAATTAGCCTATTTTTAATACACAGAAGCCCTGCAGAGCCGTTCTTTCCCTAGGCTCATATTCTCCTTTGTCTGGTGGGATATATGTTGTGAATGCAAATGAACTTTTTAGACGCAGTTATGAAGTGACTCGTGGAGCATCAGCAAGCATTTTCGTCCTCGCTGTCAGCTGGATTTTCTTTCCCCTGCCCTGCCCTATCCAGTGTCCCCTGTGGTTAGGTGTCTCTAAGGACAAGGGAGTATTTTCTCCCCTGCAGCTTGCACCCTACCTATCTTAGCTAAGGGTTCTGCTTTAAATTCTTCCCTGTTTCCGCACCCTGGTGGTGGGTGGACCTACAACTCTAGGACCCCCACTTCTATCTTTCTTGAAGAAGACCAAAAGCAGGTGCAGCCCCACTGACCATCCCACACCCGTCCTGGCACTGCGCAGATCTTGTCATCAAAGGCAATCTTCCACATAGGAGGTACCATTAGATCATATCAGCCCCAGGAGAGAAAAATCAGTCAGCACTAGGAGGAACGGATGGCAAAATTCTCAAAGGCACAGAACTTGTCTTATTCATCTTCACATTTCCAGAGCTACCAACAATGCCCGGCAGTCACTTCAATAATTTTGGTTGCACTGAACTTGGACTCCTTTTTTTCCCCTTCCCCACCTCACCTTCAGGATCAGTGGCCACATTGTGGATTTCTTATAAAATTACCCAAAAATATTTTATTTTTAGTGTCTAGCATGTGATTTGTTCCAGAGTAACAAAATTTCCAAGATTCAGATGCCTTAACTAAAAAAAAATTTTTTTAAGAGATGAGCTATGGCATATAATTTGGGATATAAAGTATGACAATCAAGAAATGAGCTATAAAACTGTATTTAGTCAAAACCTGATGATTACCAAAATGTTGTTCACTAGTTGAATGGACGAGGTGCCTGGGTGGCTCAATCAGTTAAGTGTGTGACTCTTGGTTCCAGCTCAGATCCTGATCTCAAGGTCATGAGGTTGAACCTGGAGTCAGCTCCTCGCTCAGAGCGGAGTCTGCTTAACTGCTTGACTCTGCCCCTCCCCTGGCTCTCTCTCTCTCTCCCCTGACAAACAAACAAACAAACAAACAAACAATAAAATCTTAAAAAATAGTTGAATGGATGAATAAATTGTGGTATATTCGCACATGGGAGTACTATTCAGCAACAAAATAAAACAATCTATAACTACACAGAAAACTATATTGCATATAATATTCAGAGAACGAAACCAGATACAGAAGAATATAGTGGATGAGTTAATTCATATCAAGTACAAAATAGGCTAAATTAATCTCTGCTATTAGAAGTCATGATATTGGCCATCGTAGAGGCAGATGCTCTCCACCAGGCATGGTTTAGTCCTCAGGGCATATCTGGCAATGTCTGGAGACATATTTTGGGTTATCACGCTTGGGATGAGCATTGCTACTGGTAGGTAGTGAGCCGAGGCCAAGGAAGCTGCTCAACACCCTAAATATACAGGGAAGCCCCAGCAAAGAATTGTTCAGCCCAAAACATCAATAATGCTGGGGTGGAGAAGCCCTATCTTAGAGGAGTAGTGTGGCTAAAAGCATGCACAGGTAAGTTTCTGGGGACTGGTAATATTCTGTTTCTTATCTGCTTGCTGATTACACAAGTGTGCTCAATGGGAAAATTCATCAAGCTATACACATACACATGTGTACTTTTCTATATGTATATTACCTTTCAACAGAATGTTTTAAAAATGTTAAAAAGCTGCCTATGCTTTGGAAAGCTTTGTTTAGTAAAAATATATCCCAGGACTCAATCAAGGAATATACTAAATAGCTATCAGCTTACATTAACCCAAATTATTTAGACTCTGTAGAAAACAGAAAAAAAAAGGAATGTGCTACAGAAAACCCTAAATGTTTAATGATAAGACACAATTTAAATCTTTCACTCATCAAAATCTTGTACTGAATATCAGGATTTAGGATGCACTTTAAAATGGCAATGACAACTTCATAAAAAAAGACTCATGCACTAATAAAAAATGCATGAATGTTTTATTTACCAGAAAATCCTGCTTGATCTGTAGATAGGAACCTGGCCAAGCCACTTAGAATCAGAATTTGTTGTGTCAGCATATGCAGAAACCAAAGAAGAAAATTACTACTTTAAAATGCCTCAGTGCTTTGCATAGCCTCTTGTTGGGGCCTCTCTTCAGTCTGTACATCTGCAGCATCCCTCGCTCTGGGACTGTTGGTTCACAAACCCCCCATGCACGGAGGCCAGGCAGAGATTGAAGAAAGGTGTAGGCCACTCCATATTGGCAGGTGGCAGATTTAACAAGCAAGGGAGCTGACTTACCAGGCTTGTCTTCGGTGGCCATGAGACCAGTAGACCCATACCCACTGCCAGAATCTTAAAAGTTTATATGGCGGTGTGTGTGAGGTTCAGTCACGTATAGAGACCTTCCAGAGGGTCTTGACATCACCTTACTATCTCAAGTCTGTGTCCTTGAAAATGGCTCTAATGGTGGGGAAGTTGAACAGAAGGTACATTCCAAGGACAGAGGAGGGGGCGAGGAACCTCCAATTGCCCACCTATAGCTTGTGGATCAGCCTGCGATCACATCATCTGGACGACCTTCCCCAAAAGTGATGAGGTCCTTTGGCTCATGAGATTAATGAGATTTTCACTGCATGAACTCTTTTTAACAGAGTATCCTGAATGGAAAAGTCTATCGTGCTCATCCTGTCTGTGCCTCCCATTTGTAGTTTGGTGTGTTGAGGGCATGTAACTTGTTTGTTTGTTCTTAAATATTTTATTTATTTATTTGACAGAGAGATCACAAGTAGGCAGAGAGGCAGGCAGAGAGAGGAGGAAGCAGGCTCCCTGATGAGCAGAAAGCCCGATGCGGGGCTCGATCCCAGGACCCTGAGATCATGACCTGAGTCGAAGGCAGAGGCTTTAACCCACTGAGACACCCAGGCGCCCCATAACTTGTTTGTTTTTTTTTTTTTTTTTCGTTTTTAGCTCAAAGGCCTCCAATCAAGCCTCATGTGGAAGGATGTAGGTCCCAAAATAATGGACTCCAATATGAATGGAGAAAGGTCTTGGGAAGAGGTAAGTGTATGTTGCACGTAGAAGAAATGTGAATGATTGTGGCCAGAAAATGGGCTGTGGAAGATTACCTACAAAAATGGCCATAGTTACTTTCTTCCTTCTATCTAGACCTCCATGCACTATGACTTTGCAGTTCTTCCTTATGGAGTCCATTTCACCACTGCTTTAAATCTGGACTGGACTCAAGGCTTATTTTGATGAACAGAGTGTGGGGAGAGTGAGGCCATCCCAGTTTGGAGCCTAATGCTCACAAGGTGTTGCACATTTCTGCTCCATTTTTAGAGCCATGCCCCTGCCCTATGAGTAAGCCTGGGCTGGTCATCTGGATAATTAGAGACTACATGGAGTAGAGGTTAGCAATCCCGGGTGAGACCATTCTAGAGCAGCCAGGCCTGGCTAATCCAGGGGATGCTCACAGATACATGAGTGAGTCCAGCCAAAACCAGAAAATTAACTCAGCTGAGCCCAGTTCATATTGGCAGCCCACAAAATCATGAACCAAATAATTTAGAGAGATTTCTTATGCACCTTTGTTCTCAGAAAGATGACTATAAGCAGCTTTGGCATTTATTCTACTCATGTCAAGTCGGTTTTATTAACAGTTCCTCCTTCTCAATAGTTGCTGTAAGTCCCTGAACGGAATATCATTGACCTACCTCAAGTAACCTAGCACTGTGGCCAGGGAGTTGGATGCTTGGTGGCCATACCTTCTTAGAAACAGGGGTGATGGGATAGACTGTGGGAGAGTGATGATCTCCGAAAGGCAAAAATAAGAGCTGTCCAATGCACAGGATGCCCTGTATCTCATTGTCTCTAATGCTAGAATTCAGCTGCTATAATGTTCCCAACTGGATGGTTATTCATTACTCTGTAGATTCTGTCATGACCAGAGCGATTCATTCATTAGTTTTTCTATTTGCAAGATTTGAAACATGGAAGATCACTAGGGAAAAAAGTCAATTCAAACCAAGTTTTGTATTTGGGATGCTTTGCCATTGGGATATTTCTGGATAACTTATTTTCTACCATATTTTATCCTTGAAGCATGCCAGAGCTCTTTTCTACTGAAAGTGAAGGAAGGAGGTTGTTGGCCAATTTTACACTGTCATGTGTTATGGAATGACACACATTATAACAAACACTCCTGTTTTTATGGGAAGTAGAATTCGAAGGAAAAAATGAAGAAAGAGATGTTAATGCTTAAATAATAAGTATAGAGAATTGACAGATAATGGACAAAAGAACATTATTTCTTTTAATCTTACTTAATAACCTTTGTCTTCTAGCCTTTTGATTTCTCTGGTTGACTGTAGATGCACTTGACTTGAATTTATTTACCCTCAAAAACAATGAAGACTAAGAGGTGGACATGGTGTATGAGTGGGAAAGTCAGTGGAAAGATTGACAGGGCTTAATAATCCTGCAGGAGAAGAAGAGTGTGTGGGCTCCTTCTGTTGAAACACGAGTTTTGTGATGGGTAATTTGCCAAATCATCCTGGTGATTAAGCACTCAGGAATCAAGAAATGAATTATAATCCATCCATTGGATGAAATAATCTGCAGCTGTTGAATAGTGACAGGGTGAGTGTAAACAACATTTTGCCAAGTGAAAAATATATCTAGCAGTGTGTTATATCATCATTTTCCTAATATATGTATTGTATATATAACAAAATATTACCAGTGGGATCTCCAAAGACAGATCATTTGAATGCATGTCTCCCTTTAATGTTTCTTTATGTTTTATAGGCTCCCAGTGTTAGAATGTATTACTTTTATAATTATAAAATGTAAAAATAAAAGTGTAAAGTGCGTCAATTAACCTATTGATAGTCATGCTGATAAAATATTTGCAACCAGGGGGCTCCTGGGTGGCTCAGTCGTTAAGCGGCTGCCTTCGGCTCGGGTCATGATCCCAGGGTCCTGGGATCGAGCCCCGCATCGGGCTCTCTGCTCTGCAGGAAGCCTGCTTCTCCCGATACCACTCCCTCTGCTTGTGTTCCCTCTCTCGCTGTGTTTCTCTCTGTCAAATAAATAAAATCTTTAAAAAAAAAAAAATATTTGCAACCAGGAAAAACTGATTCCTTAGCTCCTTAAGACGTGTTTTTCTTGTATGAATTTTGAAATCTGAACTGTAGTCTGATGAGGATATTCTTTTGAGGGCTGCCAGGTCTAGGTTAAACTAAATAATTTTGACATCTAGAGTATGCACTTTATGTCAGATCCTGCTCTAAGTATTTTATAAGCTTTCACTCATGTGCTACTCATAATACCCTATGAGATAATTACTACTGTTATCATTTTACACATGAGACAATTGAAGCATAGAGATTTTAAGTTAAGATGTGGTAGAGTCAGACTATTGGGTTCTTGCTCTTGACAACAATTCTACAGTTCTCTCCTATCCTGCTTGTGACAAAGGTCATTCTAGGTATCACACATCTGAAAAGTAAGACTTCTTAGAGAAGAAAGTAGGACTGTGAACTCAGATGTTAAGTAGCCCCAAGAAAGTCTTGATATTCTTCTCTTTGTCTATCCATGGAGGAATTCACCTTGAGTTTTCAGGATGGCATCTACCATACAGAAGCTGACGGGAGATGTGGGAAAGAAGAGACTCCAGCACAACCCTTGCTTTAACAGGGGTCCCCTTTTTAAGGGTTAAGATACAATTCAGGTAACCAAACTTATATCTCAGGATGCTGCCCATAAGATATTGGTTGTGTGCTAACATAAAATATTCTGTACTCTCATAGCTTGGGAATCACTGCATTAGGAAAAATTAGAGGTCTTTGCATGACTTCTCAGAGTCTTTATCATGCTCATGTACATTTTAGTATCTATGGGATAGGTATAGTGTGCACCATTCCCCATTTTTGTTGAACCACAAACATCTTTTCATGGAGCATCTTCTATCAGCTCCCCAAATTAGTGTTCTGTCGAACAAAATTGGAGAAACACTTGTCTCAAAAAATGGTGCTCTTGATATTATCTCAAAAAATGGTGCTCTTGATATTGTCTCCATTTTCCCCTAGTTTTCAGTGATTTTTAAAAAAATATCCAAACCTTACCTCAAGCGTCCTCTGGAGACATGAGAAAAGGATTTATATCCCTGTTTGGATACATTTATTAGAAGAAAAGTAGCAATCTCCTGAGGTCAACATGGTGGAAGTAGACATGAGTTCCTAGGGGAAATAAATCTTGATGATGGAATAGGAGTGTCTAAATCTTCACCCTGTCTGCCATGAGCTCTCTCTCCGTGTACAATAAACTTTGGGAGGTTTATTGTTAATGAAGCAGTGTTTCCTTCTAGTAATAATAATTGAGCTTGGTCTGTTGAATTGCAGAACTTCCTATATGATACACATGGTTACCAGATAAGTATATGGAAGAGCTCATCATCAACGACTGACTCAAAAGATAAGATGGCCTTGGCGTGGGAATGATGCTTTATTCTCATTTTTCATATGGCGGAGAAATGAGATCCTTTATATAACTCAAAAGTCAGTGCACAAAGCCCTTTCCAGAATTTGGCTCCTGCACATGCTCATCTTTGAAAACACTGTAGAGTATATATTAGGTTGAGTTGTAAGGTCATAAATGGAAAAAAGTTTAACATTCCTGCTAGGAAGAGACTGCCAGGTAAATTACACAGCCTTACTGTGCTTGCTAACATAACCAACTGATGAATATTTCAAAACTTTTTTGTGAATGCCTTGGAATTGCAACTATGTCTTATTTTCAAAATGGTGGACAGGGAACAAGAATAGTGAAGGAAACTCACAGAAAATCACTAAGGATAAACTGTTAGATGACTTTTAACTTAGAATCGAATTCATTCAGTGAGTAATCCATTCTAAATTATCCAGCCAACAGCTAAACTGCTTCCTGAATGAGCCCAGCAAGATCAGCTGGGCCAGCCAAGTCCCATAGACCCACGTAGCCAACCCACAGAATGATGATCTAGTAAGTGCTTATTATTCGAAGTTGCTAAATTTTGAGGTGGTTTGTTACACAGCAAAACTTAACTGATACAGTGTTCTTGGCATGGTGAGCATCTGGAGTCTTTCCCTTGATGACCTGACCCCACTTTGCCTCTTAATGTCTTGACAGAACCTCTGAATTTCAGCCAAATCCCAATCAGGTCCCTGGCCTTGGCAAACTACCTCATATCCCCTATGTGGCAATAATATGCAGGTACAGCCTACCCCCTCCCAATAGTGACCCTTGCAGGCTTGCTGGCCCTCAACGAACAGTACCTTCCATATTCTTTCATAGGCAGTACAGAGGCATTTGTGGATTTCTTCTATTCTGTGTAATAGTCAAGGGAATCTAAGGGTTCCATCTCTTTTTTCTTTCTCACCTTAAATCTGGCATGGTTCCACTCCTATTTGGCAGCAGCTGCTCTGTGTTGCCAGATGGAAGCCATGTGGAGCTGTCTCCTTCCAGAGTTCCTTGTGAGCTGTGGAAATAAATGAAGACCATGCAACTAAGAAAGCCACCATTGCTTGTGTTTGGTAGAGTCAAACACAGGCAGGAGAGTAAGAAATCTTTATAACAAAAGAAAAAAGGAAGGTGTTAGGTATGATGTGATTGGACATTGTTGGTACAGGAAATCTGGATCAGTCTAAATAGACGTGGGGCATCTTATGGGATTGGTTTGGCAAACCTACTTGGCCTTCTCCATTTGATCCTCACTTGGAAGCTGGGGCAAAAAGTTTAAAAAGTTGGCAATTATTAACTAAGTGCTAATTGTTCTGGGCCAATTGCTATAGAGGTTGTGTCTGCACTTCTTTGAACTGGTTGCTGTAGAGGTTGTGAGTCAGCATTCTATTGTCATATATAGGCTGGCCATTTTCCTTCGTGTATTCAGTCCCTCAGTCTCCTTTTTGGTCATTCCCCCACTCTTGCAAGTGGCAGATAGACGAATTCAGGGAAGGCTGCAGATCCGGATCTTCACTGTGGGGATGGTTCAGTTGTCTCCATGGTCAACTGTATTGCAAGATCATCTTGAGCTTTTTGTTGTCATGTTGTCATGGTGATCACGTGTCAAGAGAGCTGCTATGCAGTAGGATTTACAATTCTGGATAGAATGCCGGAGACAACACCATGACCACTGACAAAAACAAGAATAATTAATAGTCCCTGTAAGACACTTACAAGAACAAGGAGCCCCAATTGCCCAACCCAGGCCCAAAAAATTCCATGGGCCATGAAGATCAACCTTAAGAAGTTAAGTCATTTTTTTCCTTAAGGCAATGTATTGCTTGTTCTATTTTGCCTGTGTCATTGATCTAAGTATAGCAAGAAGTATTAGCTATGGCACAGAAACCACTAGCCTTCAAAAAACCTAGAGCAATACAATTGTCCATCATTACCTGTGCCAATGAGTAGAGATTGGCCTGCATATCATCTAGGGTGGAGGAGTATTGTTAATAACTTCTGCCAAGGTTAATGATAAGTTTTTTATAGTACTTTCTGCTTATAAGATTTCCTCCTTGGGAACACTACTGTGATTGTTCACATAAACAACTGGTTAGTAATTTCTCAGTTTGATTGCTTGAATAATCAAGGGTGGGCTTGTTTGGGGACTTGCATCTCGGGAAATTTGCCAAGTTTGTGATTTCTAGGATTAGAGCCTCTGTATACAGATTAAGTCTTGGCATCTTTCGATAAAGTGCATGAAGTTTGAGTCTGAGGCAGACAAGACCAGGCATTCTGTCTGCAAAAGAAGTAGTATCCAGTAGGGGGCATACAGAGACACAGGAGAAAAGGAGTTGCTTATGGCAGAAGATCAGAAGAAAGGTCTTAGATTAGCCCAGTTACAGTTTGATCTCTATTAACCTCTTCCAGGTGGCAAGTAATTGGCCCATCACCCCCATGAAGGTTGTTGAATTCAAGTGTCTTGGAATAATTGGTTCTTTTTCTGTGACAGAAGGACACTACCATATTCATGTATTGATTTATTTAAGCCCATTTGTTTATTTAGATGCAAATGCCATCGGCTGCCATTCCTTATGATCTGCTTATTAAGACTGAAATTCTCTAGAGGTTTTTATCATGATGATCTGGTGATGGGTGGCATATACAGCAATCAGTAAGACTCAGGGCAGTGGCTACTGTTTGGGATAATCTAAGAATGGCATTATAATAAGTATGTTCCAACCTAACGATTATAATAAAGAGGAATGAAAAGAGGAAAAGGGCCATTATAGGTGGACAATAACCAAGGATCTGTAGAAAATGAGAAGAATGGTTAGGAGCAGGCAGATGAATAACAAACTAGGAATTAGCCAGGAGTCTAGTCCCATGTCTTAGGTAGTGGCTATCTACTATCCTAAGTCATCTGCATATTCCACAGACCCTAGGTCAGCCACTTACTTCCAAAAATCAGCTGCTACTAGTGGATCTCTGGGAATTTGAACTTTGAGGTCCCTTATAGGAGTAGCCTGCCAACCATGTGGAATTCTGAATTGCTTCTTTAATTATGAAATACGAACCCAAGGACTGACTCCCTGGAGTTTCACCACTGTATTTGTTACTAACATTACATAGTAAGGTCTATTCCAGTGAGGTTCGAGAGTAGTTTTTTCTCTGATATCTCTTCTTCTTTTTTTTAATTAACATATAATGTATTATTTGCCCCAGGGTACATGTCTGTGAATCGTCAGGCTTACACATTTCACAGCACTCACCACAGCACATACCCTCCCCAATGTCCATCCCCCAGCCACCCTATCCCTATCTGATGTCTCTTCTAATAGATGAAATGTTCTGTTTTAAGAACTTCAAGAGGCTGAGGCTGTTTAGGAAGATGTTGTGGGAAGGTAGATGGGGATGAGTACATGAGGCTCTTGGAATATTTTGCCAACTCTGCAAGAAGCAGGGCAGAATATCAGAGGTGAAATCCCTAAATGTGTGGGTCTTGCAGTTACCAGAGGTTAAGGGGATAACTGTTGGGTCTCTGAGGGAGTGGACTATATAGCTGTAGCCTCCTACAGTTTTATCTTTTGTGTGCACGATTGAATTATGGCCTAATAAAATTTTGTTGGAAATGTTTTGGGTATGGCTTTTAGTAGACTTTGCCCTAACTTTGGGGCTCTTCTTGACCCTCAGGTTTCTTGTAAAAGAGGAGATCTCTGGAGATCTGGAGATCCCTTTCTATGTTCATATAACCAGTTTTTACCATCCAGGATTTAACATCTGAGATTTTGACCAACATGTGTATGAGTTGATATAGTTCAGTAATGGTGGGACATATGCACCTAAAAGAAGGCTAAATTCTATGAATAGGAGTTGGCCTTCTATGGATTAGGGAAATTCTGAATTATAACTGTGAATTCAGCTCAGATTCAAGGCCCACCTGACTTATGGGAAGGATAGATTTTTAGAAGCAACCAGAATTTGGGGGTTTTAGGAAAGTCAGTAGGAAAAGATAGGGGATCTAGACAAGGGAAAGAAGAGAGAGAAATTACTAGAAGTGTGGAAGGAGAGAGATCAGAAGTATAAAAGGAATGAAGGAGAGTTAGATATAAAGAGGTAACTGGAGGACACAGAGGGAGAACTTACTCAGGAAATGAGTCTAGTTTGTCATTGCTTAAGATTGTCAGGTTGCTCATTAGCTTTGGCTGAAGAATCTTTCAGTGAAGGAATTTTTTCAATCAGAATTTCATTTGGAGGCCTCTGCATACCAATACAAATGCTGCCTATTAAACCTGAGAAACTTTAGATCCTTTCTTTGCCAAGGCACCTCTCAGATGAACAATTTTATTCAAGCCAAATGTTCCTGGAGTGGCTACTAAAGCTCCAAATCATCATTGGGGAAGATGTGCCATTTAGAGCAACATATGAGAAAATTAGGATTATAAGAAAAGTTGAGGTAGAAAGGAGGAGTTTCTCCTGGAGAAGGAGGAAGAGGAGAAAAGGATTTAGACTGAGATGCTCCCTTAGGAGCAGGCAACTGTGAATGAAAAGTGATGCTTGTGCACTTTGTATCTTGGACCCCCAACCTGATGGTTTGGCTGCCTTCGAACACAGACATGACCATCAGTACATCCAGACAGGTGGAACCAAACAGAACATTCACCAAAGAGAACATTCTCCTTGGATCAAAGCCAAGCTCTCAGAACAAAAAGAACAACAACAAAAGGGTGGAAGGAACATCTTACCTAGTTTTATCGG
This sequence comes from Procyon lotor, assembly GCA_028646535.1. Classification (NCBI taxonomy): domain Eukaryota; kingdom Metazoa; phylum Chordata; class Mammalia; order Carnivora; family Procyonidae; genus Procyon; species Procyon lotor. The sequence goes on from CM053603.1 coordinate 55,873,254, forward strand.
TAACTTGGCAAAATTCATCCAAATGGGTTCTGGTTTGGTGAGAACCACAGACTCAGCTTATAGAGCTCTATGTCTTCTTTCTATTCTGTGATTCTCTTTAATATGACAAACACTTTTAGATAGCACATCACAAAACAGGAGCACAAAGGAGAGCAAAATGGGTTCCCCCAAAATGGCTTGATTACACCAAGGATATGAAGCCCATAGAAACCAATAACAAAATCCAGGTACCCAGCTGAGAACGAATAGCTGTGGAATTCCACACTCAGAGAGCAGAGCTCAGAACCAGGGCTGATTTGCAAATGTTTGGTGAGAGTCTGACAAGCCACTAGTGGTGAGGCACAATGGGCCTCTGTGGGCACCTGGCTTGGTAAAGGTGGTGGGCAATGCTGTCTGTCTCAGTAGGACCTTTAGGAAAACTGTGGAAATAAATGAAGATCACCCAGATGAGAATAAACAGAAGCTTTTTGTTCAGCGCTTGTGTGTGGCCGAGACTCAAAGGCAGAGGAATAGGAAAACTTTATAATGAAAAAGAGGGAAGGCTTCAGTCATCCTCCCTGACTGCAGGTTTGGGGCATGAGGAAGTTGGAAGCAGGCTAACCAGAAGCAGGGCATCCGATATGATTAAGTTGGGAGCATATGTGTTTTTTTCTGGTTGACGCTAAGTTGGTAGCAGGGGCCAAAAATAAGGAGCTGGTAGCCATTGACCAAGTCCTGATCACTGAGGGCTGATAACTGCAGAGGGTGTGGTCTGGCTTCCGGGCTGCTTGCTGGAGAGGTGTGGGTCAGTCCTGTTGTCATCTGTGGTCTGGCTGTTGTCCATTTGTACATTCAGTCTCTCGAGGGCTCAACTCCGCTAGCCGCAAATGCTATGTCATCTCCATCTCCTTACCATCTTCCCATGTTTCCCATTCTGGGTCCCCTGGGGAATCAAGATAGATTCAGTCCTGGATTCTCAGGAGAACAAAATGGTGTTGTTTACCTACTCACATTCATTCCAAATGATTCCTTGCTCTTCTGGCAGAGAGAGTTTTCCTTCTCCTTCTCCTTTTCTTCCCCCTTTTCCTCCCCTTCCTCTTCCTCCTTTTCTTCAATTCTCCTCTTCCTCCTCTTCCTTCTTCTTTTTTCTCACTTCCTCTTTTACCTTTTTTTCTCCTTTCCTCCTCCTCCTCTTCCTCCCCTCCTCTTCTTCTTCCTTCTCTTTTCCCTTTCTATAGAGCAGAATCTTCTCTCATGTAATATCCCCTTAGATTTCTATCTTCCAGGTAGGATCCACCTTTTTTGTCTCCTAGAATCATAAGCCTCTTGGCTCCACCTTAAAGATAGTGATGGTTGTAGTGGAGGGGGGAATTACTGAGCGGAGAAATATCCTCAATGATCTGGGAACATCACCGTAGCCAGCATGAGATTCTTCATCTCTGGAAGGAATTTTAAAATACATGGAAATTCAGGTCACCTGATTTACAAAATAGCAATGTGAATATTCAGCATGCATGAAAGCATCTGAACATCTTTGAATTGTAAATGTTGGTGGAGGAGCATTTTCTCTGGCATCTTCACTCATTTAATAAATATTTATCCAGTTCTTCCTTTGTGCTAGGCGCTGTCCAAGGAACTTGGAGGTATCAGTGAGCAAAATAAAAATCTCTGCCCTCATGCAACTTATTTCCTAGTGGGGAAGACAAACAATAAGTGGCAAACAGAATAAGAAAGTTAAGATTTTGTTAAAGGGTGACAAGTGCTGTGGAATAAAGAAAAAGCAGAGCAGGGTAGGGAGGATCAGGCACTGAGGGCAAGAGGACAGATTCATCTGTCTGCTTCTCTTTGGGGATGCCTGATTGCCATTTTTTTTTTTAAAGATTTTATTTATTTGACAGAGAGAAACACAGTGAGAGAGGGAACACAAGCAGAGGGGATGGTAGCGGGAGAAGCAGGCTTCCTGCCGTGCAGGGAGCCGGATGCGGGGCTCGATCCCAGGACGCTGGGATCCTGACCTGAGCCGAAGGCAGGCGCTTAACGACTGAGCCACCCAGGCGCCCCCTGATTGCCATTTTGATGGAAACTTATTGCTAAGCCTCAGTGAATAAGATCATGACAATTAAACCATCCCTCAGGCTTTGAGGATTGTTATGAAGGGGATATACACTCACACACAAGGCACTGGCTAAGTTTCCGGGCATTATCGCTAATTTTATTAACAGCACAACTGCAGGCTGAGTCAGCGGTCTCAGACGTCAATTGGTTCAGGATTCAGAGAAGCATAGTATCTGATTGGGCTACAGAGGTTATTAACTGAGCCTGGGTTTTTTTTTTTTTTTTGCAGGGACCTAATTTGTAATAAGAAAAATTGTAAGAGGAGACGGTCACAAATCAAGACTGTATGTCAGTACTCACCACTCCTGTAAAATAATATTTTTATCAGTATCTCTTAGCAGCACCAGGATCCCCTATTGGCTACTGTAATCAGTGAATGACAAGATTCTATAATTACTTCTACACTGTCCTTCCAAGATAGAATCAACTTTACTAAAGAAAGCAATAAAGCTTTTTAGAAGCCATTATTTAATAGGGAGCAAATAGCTGTATAATAAGATATTAATTGTTCTAAAAAATACCTTAGAGAAAAACACTGTACTTACCAGAAACAATGAATTCTCTATGCATTTCCAGTTCTAGTTCTATTTAGTCCAGTATGAGCTGTTTCATCAATGCAAGATACACATATGGTCACATGTCTTTTGTTTTTCCAGGCGATCACTGCTGAAAGTCTAGGATTTCCATTTTGAAGCCTCCCACTTCTCCTCGACTTTTCGAAACCATGAGTGTTCACTTAGTCCAGTGAGCTCCATCCCATTTCTTCGTAGCAAGCCGAGTGGATGTGTGTCACGGTCCTGAGTTCTTTTGCTCTCTCGTGCTGGATGAAGCTGTTGTTAGGACTGGTGATGTGTGGCTCGGTTTGTAAAGATTTGTAAGATTTTGTGTGAATGCGAGTTTTCATTTCTCCAGGACAACTGCCCAAGGTGAAATTGCTGGGTTGTGTGGTAGGTTCAATTTTAGTTTTTTTTTTTTTTAAGATTTTATTTTTATTTATTTGTCAGAGAGATAGAGAGCACAAGCAGGTAGAGAACCAGGCAGAGGCAGAGGGAGAAGCAGGCTCCTCGCTGAGCAAGGAGCCCGATATGGGACTGGATCCCAGGACCCCGGGATCGTGACCTGAGCCGAAGGCAGCTGCTTAACCAACTGAGCCACCCAGGCGTCCCTCAATTTTAGTTTTAAAAGAAATAGCCACACTGTTTTCCAGAGTGGTTGCACATTTTACATTCCCACCAGCAATGCATACGTGTCATAGTTTCTCTGTCTCCTCATCAGGATTTGGTGTTGTCACAGTTTTTTATCTTAACCCAGTCTGATAGTATGTAGTGATATCTCGTTATAGTTTTAATTTACATTCCCCTTAGCTAATGATGTTGAGCATCTTTTCATGTACTTATTTGTATACTCTTTGGTAAAAATATCTCTTCATATCATCCGCTCATTTTCTAATTAGACTGCTTGGGTATTTTTATTATTGAATGTTGAGTGTTCTTTATATATTCCAGATACAAGTCCTTTGTCAGATATGTTATTTGAAAATATTTTTCCCAGGGTACCACTGTCTTTTCATCCTCTTAATAGGGTCTTTTATAGAACAAATGGGCTTAAAGATTTTTTTTGATGATGCCCAATTTAACAAATTTTCTTTTCACCCACTTGCTTTTCATTTAACAAATAATCATTGGATGTCTACAATTTATTAGGATAATGTTCAAGGTGCCCACAGGAATCAAACATGCTTCCAACTTCAAGGCCTTCCCAGTATAATTGAGGAGATTGGAGATACACCCAAATAACTAATATTACATAACAAACACTAAGTTGAAATGGAAGAGGTAGAGATAATTTTTGGCAAATCAGATATCATGTTTTGGCTGATAGGGAAGTAGTCTGTGAAGGTTTCATCACTTCCTTACCAGTGCTTGCCACAAAATGGTATAGGAACTTCCTTTACAAACTCGTTTTTTTCAGGCTAAAATGATCATTTTTAGATAGCTAACATATTAAATCTCATTATGTACCAAGAAATTTCATATACATTGTATCAATTAATAACATAGTGGACAGGATTATGCCACATTTTGTATTTAGGGAATCTAGGATTCAGCAAAGTTAAGGAACCAAGGTCACAAAGACAGGAAGCAGTAAGGTCATACTGGTACCCCAGTCTTGTGATTAATGCTCTTTTAATTCTACCCAGAATCCTCCTGAGACATGTCCTTCTCTTGCTAGGATAAACTCATCAATCTTCCAGCTAAGAAATGGACTATCTGATTCATGTTTTAAAAGAAGATGAGATACATATCCTTGGTGCACAAGAGTCAATGAGCTCTTCTTGATAAAGGAAGAATCCATTAATGCTTTTACAGTGGTCAAGATTGTGCAGAAAAGGGAAAAACAAACACTGCCTGTGAGTCACCAGAAGCAAAAGAGGGGATGGATATTCAGTAAAATTTTGCTGAATGACAGCTCAGGATGGAGTAACCAAGGGGGTAGCACTTTAGGTCATCTTGCAAGCTTTGTTATCCAACTCATTTTCAAATGCCAAACCTTTCATGGGGAATGTTAAAAAAAAAAAAAGTCAATCATAGCTCAGGTGAAGAATGGAAGTTTCACCTGTTTCTGACCTACAAGATGACAAATAGGGAACTGGGGCTCTTTCTTATTCATAACATCTCCAGATTTCCACCCATACTTTCTTCCTGTCTTACTGTAACCTTGCCCAAATCACTAAACTCTTCTGTATGTATTTGTTTTTCTTTTGAAATGTCTATCACTTACACAAGATGTTAGGATCTTGATTCTGAAAGAGCTTATAAGGAGGTGAATTTATATATTAGGTCAGTTTCACAAACACCAGCCCAATGTCAAATAACCTTTGTACCGAGCCCCCATCCTTGTTCTGAGGCTGCCACTACTGGGTCCCACGTGGAGAGTAATCCTTTCACGTTCTACATTCAACCTTTTACTCTGCTGACCTGTGCCTTAAAGTTAGTCCTACCATTTTGTAACAGAAGTAAAAATAAGAACATTGGACAAGCACCGTTGGTTGATCAGATTTTCTCTAGGGTAAAAGGGTACGTGAGGGCAATGGTGCCTCTGCTATTGGAGAGGAACGGAGAGGCTGGGAGCCAGGATGGGAGAGAGTCTTGTTAACTGTGTAGCCGTCTGCACGTCTTGAATTTCGTACCATGCCAATGCTAATCAAGCACAGGTAAATAAAACTGAATGTAAACAAAACACAAACTTTCTTCCACTTTACGCAGTTTGTGGATAATAAAACCCCTTAAAAGAGGAAACTCGATCTTGAGAGAAATAAACTCTTTTATCTTCCAAGTTCCCTTCTTAAAGGTTTTTGTTTTTGTTTTTTGCCGCTGTGAGCAGATCAGCAAAGGAGCCATCCATTTCTACTGAGCAAATTTACACGGAGAGAACACTCTCAATCCACCGTCCTGCGAGAGGACTCCCAGGGGTTTAGGAATCACCAACGTAGCTTCACAAACACGTTATTTTGATGGAGTGACTTCCATGTTGCGGTTAAAACTGACAACGTGTTTTCTCAGCCCAGTTGTTGGGGCTGAGGCCGTAGGTCTTAGGGAGATTCTGGGCCCTGCGCCGGCAAACGCGCATGCAAACGCGCTATGAAGCCCTGGCCTGGAGGGGAACCTTTCAACTCCCAGGCGTTCTTCCAAGGACCTGGACCTCCTGGCAGGGGCCTGAACGCGTCCCTCACTTGCAGCAATTTTCGGGCGTCCTTCCGGCAGCGCGGGCTCACTAAGCCGCCAGTGCGGCAGCGACCGGGGCTTCGGAGGTTTGGGCGCGCAGTAGCCTGGGACAGACCCTGAGCCCAGCGCGAAGCCAGTCGGTGTCTGTTCAACCACTGAGCGTCGCCAGCACAGAATCAAAGGAATCCAGATCAGGGCTTGGGTCACCGCGGTGACTTTAAATACCCAGGGACTGTGAAGTGGGGAAGAGCTGTCTTTGAAGAAGCGCCACGCCGGCTTTGGTGGGGCCGGGAGGGAGGGCGCCCACACTCCGCTGCGCGAGCCGCCGCGCTGGTAGAGCCAAGCCGAACCCGGATTCGGGTGACGCGTCACTCCGCCGTCAGGGAGGGTCCGGGCCCCGGGGCTCAGGGGCAGGGGACAGGAAAAACCTTACTTCAAAGATAGGAGTGACCTGAGGTCTCACCTGGGGAGCTCCAAGGCCGCGGCCCCAGCACTGCACTGCGCCGCTGGGAAGAGCCCAGGAAGGGGCGCGGGTCCCCGCCCCGGGCGCGCGCAGCCCCAGCCCCGCCTCCTCCCGATGCGCCCCGCCCCTCCCGGCGCGTGCCGCCCGCGCGCCGGGGGAGCTTCCGAGGAACCGGCCCGGCGGGCACCCCCTGCCCCGGCGCAGGCGCGAGCGCGCATCGCCTCTCCGGCCGGGCGCCCGGCTGGCGCTCCGGCCCCGCCTCCGCACGCGCCCCCGCCCCGGGCACCTCTGATTGGTCTTCGGCCGGGCCAGCAGGTGTCGGCCGCGGCTGCGGCCAGGCTGGCCCCGGCTGCTTGCGGCGCGGGCGCCTCCCTCGCAGCCGCTGCCACCGCCGCGCTCCCGCCTCCTGCCCGCTCCCGGGCTCCCGCTGCGGCTGCGGTTCTGGCGGCCGAGCCCCCGCGGCGCTGCAGCTCAGATCCCGCGCGCCGATCGACCCGCGCCCCTGCCTCGCTGTTCGCAGCTCCCTCATCCACGCGCCGCGCTGCTGCGGAAGGTGCCTCAGGCGTCCCGAGGCGCGGTGGCCGCCATCGATGACCCCGGCCACGGACCTGCTCCAGCCCGGCCACCCCCTGTGAGTACCGTCCCCTCCTCTCTGGCGGGTTTGCGCCACTCTCCCGCTTGCGTTGCCGCAACTTCGCGGGTGGGTGTGCGGAGGTCTCCCTCACGTTCCCCCCACCTCGCACACACACCCGTGCGAGTCCTGAGTCAGGGCCCCTGGGCACTGCCAGTTCGCCTCTGCGGAGGGGCTTGGGGGGCGGGGGTGGGAGCTGTTGAACTTGCTCGAGGATCGTCGCAGAGTCGGAACCGCCCCTTTCTGGCTTGGCGGCGGCTGAAGCTCCACTCTGCGTTTCCCTCGCGTTTGGCGTTGCCCACTGGCCACGTAGCTTCTGGGCTGCGGTTCACCGCGCACCTACTACGCTGCGGGCGCACCCGCGGGGCGCCTGGAACCATCGGGTAAGCACCCCAGAGCAGCCCAGCGCGGCGGACTTCTCTCTTTCTGACTCTTAATTTCTGTAAAATGGGGCTAATCAGGACTCGCTCAAGGTCATGGCCGGTGCGCGGAATAAGAACCCTAGTGGGTCGCATCTGGCTAGGTCCGAGTACTGCTTGGGTAGGGGCGCGCTGTTGCGGATGGATGGGCACTTCAGCTTCATCCTGGTCTCCTCTTTTATTATTCCTTCCCCCCAACTTTGCCGGATTTGGAGAGGTCGGGAGCCGATCCCAAGGGACCCTACAGAGGTTTGAGGGGTACCCGCGGGGGACCTATGGGGTGAGCGCGGAGCCTAGCGCTTCTGCGGCGGGGACCCCTGGACCTGCGGCATTTGCAGCATTCCCTCAATTCCCAGTCATTTAATTTGCTAACATCTCGGCAGGGTAGGGGAATTTGCTAGGTGCCTGCTCTTACATCCATCCTGCCCCGTTTCCTTCTCCCAAATAAGCCCTGTCCTCGAGGATAAGTACGGGAGAGTCTAACTGTACACACCAGTTTGGGCCCAAGGACTTCGTAAGAGAAGCAGGTACGCTCTGCTGTTGGCTTAGTCAACATTGGCTCTCATCTGCTCTAAGAAAATGCCTTGTGTCTGGCATTATTCCTGCCGGCCCTACTTCCTGCCCCCAGATCTGGGTTTGTTGCACTTTCCCTGGGGAGGGTGGAGTCCAGTCCCAGAATGTGTAACTGTTGCCATATGTGAAGAGTTTACTCCAGCTCCTTTGAGGCAGCTCCTGTGGGTCTGTGGGTGGTTCTCAGTGCTTTGGACTGAGGACAAAGTCACCCCTCCTCTTTTGACATTGTTATTCTGTCCCTTCACCTCAGGCTACCTAGCCCTAACTCAGTGATCAGATGGTTACATGCGTAGTATTGAGATGTCTGACAAACAAACATCTTTAGACCTCAATTTTTTTTTCTTTTTAAATAATCTCTATGCCCAAGGTGGGGCTTGAACTGAGGACCCCAAGATCAAGAATCCAATGCTCTGCTGGACTGACCCAGCCAGGTGCCCTGAGCCTCTCTCTCTCTCTTTTTTAATCTAGAAAGCAGAATAATCCCTGCATTTAATTCTTCTGAAGGCAGTTAGGGTTCAGGGAACATGGTAGAGGTGAAAGTAGAAGGAAGATGTTCCAGACGATCTGAACTGTGGGTAGAAGTGGAGGTGATTTCGAGAATTTTTTGTTTTTGTTTTTTTTACAGCAGTTTCTGGGACCTTATTAGATCTAAAAATCTATCCAGAGAAATTTAGTTTGGTAAGACTTTGAAAATACTGCATTTCATCTTCCATTTGCTGTTCCTTATGTGTCCATAGGTAGCCACATCTCTCTCTGTGACCCCCCCCCCCCCCCCCCCCCCCCCCCCCCCCCCCCCCCC
>CM053603.1:55882057-55916466 GCA_028646535.1 Procyon lotor
CAAAAGGAGAGCTCTCTGTGGTCTTGGCCTTTGGAGAAATCAATTGGCGAAGACTGAAGTAACAGAGAGAAATGGGCATCCCTTGTTCTTAGTTCTTAATGTGTCTGCGTACCCTTTTGTCCCAAAGGCAAGTTAAAGAGGGACAAGTGGTCAGAATTTGGTGACTTTGTTTTAATATTATATTAAGCTATGACATAATCACGGAAAATGGCATAGATTTGAAGTGTACACACTGGATTTTCACAAATTGAACACCACTGTGTAAACAGTGCCCAGATTAAGACCTAGAATATTCCCAGTCTCTCCCTGATATAGTGTAGTTATATATATATATATATAGCTAGATATAGCTACATGTAGTAGCTATCCCCCAAGGGTGATCATCATCCTGCTTTGTTTTGTCAGGCGAGTTTTGTTTTTATTCCTATTATTATTTATTTCACCAGTTTAGTTTCAAGGCTAAAATGAAACTGCTTGATGATTTTCTACGTCCTCTTTTAATGTTCACAAACCAAAGGTAGTGGTAGATAAGCCAGTCCAGAAATCGAGGAGGGAGAATTTGGTCTTAGGAGCTGGGTGGAGTCTACACAAGTTGTCTCCTCCCCTCTCCCCAATAGGTTCTTGGGCGGTGAAGCAAGCCAGACCCCAGAGAGAACAGGCTGATATTGATAGATTGAAGCCAGTTTATTCATAGAGTGTATTTGAAAAAATTCAAGCCTGAAATAGTGTCATGATAAAGTATATATAAAAATATGAATGAATTCTCCTTGGAAACATAAAAATGGGAATGTTTTGCATTTCTCAAAATTAAAAATTGGTAGAGCATCACAGAATGTCAAGGCTGAGTGAGTTATAAACTGTTTGTGCTCTTGCCACATGGTGGCGCCACGTTGGCTGGAGACCAGCCATACCCAGCGTTCTTGCCCAAGCCCGGGGGAAGGAGTCCCAGGAATAAAATCCAACAGTTTAGCATCTCCAGAGATGATTTCCAAGCACTGTGGTTTTCCAGTGTTTGGCAGGCAGGCCTCCCCTCTGGTGCCTGCTCCACTGAGTCCATGGATCGAACCCTGTCCCAGCTTTTCAGGAGGGTGACTTGTGGGTTGGAGGCATATGTGTGTTAGAGAATGGGGAGCTGAGACATTGTTGTCCTCTCTTGGGTAGTATGGAACTGTGGCCTGTCCTTGGAATTCTATTCTATTCTATTCTATTCTATTCTATTCTATTTTTTCTTTTTAAAAGATTTTATTTATTTATTTGACAGAGAGAGACACAGCAAGGGAGGGAACACAAGCGGGGAGTGGGAGAGGGAATAGCAGGCATTCTGCAGGACAGGGAGCCCGATGCGGGGCTCTGTCCCAGGACCCTGGGATCATGACCTGAGCTCAAGGCAGACGCTTAACCAACTGAGCCACCCAGGCACCCTTGTCCTTGGAATTTTAAAGAGAATCTCTGAGAAGCTAGCTTAGGTGTGTTGTGATTATCTTGGTCTCCTTTTACCCCAGAACTCCCCCAAAGGTGGGAGAGAAGGAGTTCTCTTTCCTGAGGCAGGTAGCTATTTTCACAGAGCACTGTCTGTGGTGAACTCGGAAGAATGAAGACGCATGGGTGTAGCCAAACTGTTGCCTGATGAAATGCCCTCTGTTAGGGTGCGGGCCAAGTCCCGAGGGGAGACCACAGGGAGACCACAGACCACAGGGCTATTGACTTCGCCAGCTGAGTTGTGTGTCCTTCTGCCGGGTGAGAGGAGCTTTGCACAATCTTCTTCCATCTTCCCTGGCATCTGAAAGAGTGTCTTACATGTAGTAGCTACTTAAGGCAAAGTATGGGATTGCCATTAAGTAGAAACTTCCCTGCTGAGCAAGAGGGAAATCCAGACAGTGAAGAATGAGAGTTTGGGGTTGAGTCCCTGCAATCTGCAACATTGGGACTGAGTGTGGGCCCGCCAGAGTGTGTAGTCTTATTTGTGTTTAAATTTTTATGTAAATGGAGGTCTGTTATTTGTTTTTGTAATTTGCTTCTTTTCCCACCCAACATTCTTTTTTTAAACATATGTTGATAACATTATTGATAATTATAAGTTTAGTTGATACATTTTAACATAGTATTTCCAGGTTTGGTATACCAGAGTTTAAATATGGCTCATTGATAGACAAAAAGATATTTTTACCTTTTGCTGTTATGAAAAATCTTGCAGGGAATATACTCAGTAAGGTCTTGTGCAAACATATGTATGTCTAGGATTTATATCCCCAGAAGTAGAGAAACTGGGTAGGAGGATATGCTTACATCAACATCTCTCTGTTACTGGGTTTTGCAGATTGTCCTCTGTAGTGTTTGGGCCACTTTATACTCCTGCTAGCACTGTATTGAAGCTCCTCATACCCCCATTACTTTGTGCCATCAGATATTTTAATTTTGGTTTATCTAATAAGCATGAAATGTGTTTCATTGCTCTTTTACTTGCATTTCCTATAGCAGTTTTTTGTTTCTTTGTTTTTTGAAGATTTTGTTTTTGAACAATCTCAGTGTGGGGCTTGAACTCACAACCCTGAGATTAAGAGTCACATGTTCTGCCAACTGAGCCAGCCAGGCACCCCTCCCTTAGAGATTGTTAAAAAAATATATTTTGGTTTGCAAAGTTTCTTTTCTATACACTGTCATTTTTTTACCAGATAAAACTTTCAAATCTTTAGACTTACCTGAAATTTATATTTCTGTGTTGTGTGAGGCAGGGATCTGATTGTTTTCCATACAGAAAACCATTTCTCCCGTTATCATTTAATGAATAGTTACCTATTTTCTCACTTACTTTGTTGCCATCTCTGTCATATACCAATTTCTGTTATGTTTTTGGGTCTGTTTCTGAACTCTGCTCTGTTCTATTCATCTCTTTGTGATTCCTGAGCTAATTCCATTTCATTGAATTATTAAAGCTTTATAATAATTCGTTCCTTCTTAGCCTTTTCTTCAAAATTGAAGAACGCCTTAGGCTTCGACATGAATTTTAGGATCTTTCCTAAATATCCCTTTCCATGAAAAATACTGGCATCAAAATTTGTTAAAGTATCAAATAAAACATCTTATTTTTTTTCAAATATAGTGCTAATCAAAACTTCTAATTTTCCATTATTTACTGTGAAATCTTAATGTCCATTTCAAGTGCATTCACTCTAAGTGACACTTCCCTGGTACCAGATACCTTGAATAATAAGGACCATTATGAATATGAATCATTTGAGTATGATTTTTTAAATACCTCTAAGATCATTTTTTAAACTCAACAACCTACAAGTAATGTTAAAGTCAGTGATTATTCTTCTGTGACATTATTTTTATCCTCCTCGTAACTCATTTCATTTATGTACCATAATTTATTCAACAAAATCATTCTTTTTTTTTTTTTTTTTAAAGATTTTATTTATTTGACAGCAAGAAACACAGCGAGAGAGGGAACACAAGCAGAGGGAATGGTAGGGGGAGAAGCAGGCTTCCTGCGGAGCAAGGAGCCCGATGCGGGGCTCGATGCGGGGCTCGATCCCAGGACCCTGGGATCATGACCTGAGCCGAAGGCAGATGCTTAACGACTGAGCCACCCAGGCGCCCCAACAAAATCATTCTTTAAAACATTAAGTACTCTACACTCTTTACTATAACTTCATCCTTCCATACATTTTTATTTCCTTAGTATGAATTACTTTGTTGAAAGTTGTTTACTTTTCCTTAAATTTTTGATACATATCGCCAAATAACCCTCTAGGAAAGTTTATAAATTTATTTTGCTATTAGTTATGTATGAGTGTGCCAGATCCCTATGCCTTGCCAGCGTTAAACACGATTATTCATCATCATTTCCAGTTTCACAAAGACTCTTGTTGTTTTTTTTTTTAGGGTTTTATTTATTCATTTGACAGAGAGAGACACAGCAGGAGAGGGAACACAAGCAGCGGGAGTGGGAGAGGGAGAAGCAGGCTTCTTGCTGAGCAGGGAGCCCGACATGGGGCTCATGATGACCTTAGCTGAAGACAGCGAGTAGAAACTGAACCACCCAGATGCCCCAAGACTCTTGTTTTTTATTTTGCTTTTTTCTAGCAAGGCAGAACATATCTTCATGTTTATTGGTTCTTTAAGTAGACTTCCCTACAGAGTTTTCCATGAGGGTGGTTTTTCTCTCCTTCCCTCCTTTCCTTCCTTTCTTTTTAAAGATTTTATTTATTTATTTGCGAGAAAGAGAGAGAGAGAGAGCATGAACAGGGGTGGGGCAGAGGGAGAGGACAAGTTGATTCCCGCTGAGCAGGGAGCCCAATGCGGGACTCGATCCCAGGACCTGAGCCGAAGGCAGAAGCTTTAACCCACTGAGCCATCCAGGCGCCCCAAATCATGTTCATATTTCAATGTTAAATATCATTCCATCTTATGAAAATACCATATTTAAAAGATTTGTCCCTCCAGGATGGATTTTAGATTATTTCTGTATTTTTCTGGCTATTGTATGTATGTGTGCAGGAAACATCTTTGAAATGTATTTATGCACATGCAAAGAAAATCTTGAGGATGTATGCCCAGAATTGGGATTGCATGATCATATTTTATACACACTTACAGCTTGACCACCTGGTGCCAAATTGTTTGCCAGAGTGGTCATGCTCATTTAAACTTCCGTGGCAGTGTGTACAGTTAGCATTTGTCACGGCAAGGAAACAATGATATTAGAGAAGGAGGAACAAAGGTGTTAAAGGAAAAAGTATAAATGTATGTATGTTTGTGTGTACATGAATATCCTAAAGTTCATTGAGAAAACTCAGAGGTTTTTGACCGTTGCATTTTGAAACTTACATCATTAGAAATGATTATATGTAAGTATAAATCATAAACATCATATCCATATTTCCTTAGCTTAGGAGAATTGGTAAGAGCTTAAGTAAAAGGTAATCTGTTTAGTAGAGCTTTTTCAGGGTAGCCTGCAAAAGGAGAGGGGACCCTAGTAAAGAGAACAGGAAATGTGCCTCTGCGCAGCACTGTGCCTCTCCATCCCGGGGGCTGGGTTCCACCACTGCATAGCTGTTCCTTTTCATCGCCTCACCTTGTAAAATTTGGAAGGCTGGGGGAATAACTCTAGAATAATACAGTGCCATGAATACCTTAATGCCAAAGAGCTTATGCAATCAGTTGCTGGTGATAGTAAGACCAGAACAACCTGAAACCACTAGAAGGTCAGTGGGGAAAAGACTGAACAATGAACTTGGTCGGAGACAGGCTGGAAACTTCACTGAGAGAAACCCATCCCACTTCAAGTGTACTCTGAGAATCAAGTCTGCATTTGTGTCAGGGGCATAAAAAGAGCTTGATGAAACTGCCTAAATGCCGTCTGGAAACTGTTTTTGGTTTGGTATTCAACCATGCGTTCTAGTCCCCCATTACCTTCTATAAGTAATTACGAGTTAAATTTTCGCCTGTATTTATATATCATCAGCTGGGGAAAGAAAAACACTCTCTAGAAAGTTCTTTTGTGGCTGTGATTTACAGCATAATGCCATGGATATGACAGACACACGGTTAGCAGCTGGGATGTACAAATCCATCCTGTGGGCTGACAATTTAATCTCACTGAGCAGACACTCGAGAAAAGAACGTGTAAGATATGCAAGGAAGGGCATGTGCCTGGAAGACACAGGGCCCGTGGCCCAGGATCTGATGGGGCTGTTGGCCCAGGTCCCCAAAGAATCTTTTGACACTGACTCGTGGCTCAGATGACCATGTCTTCCTATGTGGTTCTTTCTCGTTGGTATAAAAGGTAACTGCAGGGCACCTGGGTGGCTCAGTAGTTAAGCGTCTGCCTTCGGCCCAGGTCAGATCCCAGTGTCCTGGGATCGAGCCCCGCATCGGGCTCCCTGCTCGTCAGGAAGCCTGCTTCTCCCCCTACCATTCCCTCTGCTTGTGTTCCCTCTCTCGCTGTGTTTCTCTCTGTCAAATAAATAAAATCTTTAAAAAAAAAAAAAAAAAGGTAACTGCGTCCAAGTGTGCAGGGTCGTTTTCTAGGCTGGGAAGCTTAGATATCTACCCTACGGGAAATGATATCTACATTGCAGAAAGGGAAAATAACCCATCTCTTTAGTGGTTTTCTCTGAAGATTTCCCAATCTGGAGAAGCAGTGTTTCTAGCCACAGTCCTCTTCTTAACCTCCTCTTGATGAAGACCATTGTCTCAAGCATCATTTCACTTTATCTGTGTAGCTCTAGACTCACAAGATGGGGCAGGTGCTCTTTCGTGTTTGTGTGATATAAATGTGGTCTGGCTGTTTTCCTTTTTTTTCAAAGCAATTTATTGATCATTAGGGACTTGGGTTTACTGGAATGACACGTAACCAGAGTATTCAAGGTTAGTGTCTTTCTTTTATGGCTAATTAGAAGAAAAAATTCTTAAAAAATACTATTTTAATTGAATCCTTGTTTAGTCTTCTAGAAATCTGCCGGTTGGTTTTTCAGCTTCGCGGTCCAGTACATGTCAGGTGTCTCCCCCAGGACTGCAGAGCTTGCAGTCTGGTGCCCGAATGCTTCGGAGATCCCCTAAGTGTCTCTTTGTGCTCCCGGTTCTGAATCCTTCCTCCCACCTTCCAGGTACCTCATGCTTCCCTTTCCACTGCCTCAGTTTCCTTCCCTTCAGACTGCTCCTGGTGGTAAATGGCAATACAATGCTGTTGTATTGCCCCCTTCTCTTTTCTTTAAATGATCCAAAACAATGAAGGAAATGAGAAACAAAAAAACCCCAACGCCATTTTCGGCAGATGGGGGAGATGGTTAAAATTGCTTCCCCCAAAAGGAAGGGCTGCCTGAAGAAATGCGATCCACTGGGGGTTCATGGGAGACGCAGAGATGTGCTGGGGGTGTTCAGTCAAGACCGCTTCTCAGGAGGGCAAGAGCCCTTGGTTGGGCACAAAACCTAAGTCCCTTCTGGGTCACGGTGCGGTGCGATAAGAGAGCCTATAGTGGTGGCCAGTACTTCCTACCACCCCAGTTAAGTCCCATCCCTCTTTTTCTCCTCATCAGTCTCAGCAGAGGTACGGATTCTTTTCAGACTTTCCAGAGAACCGACTGTTGGCTTTCTTTTCTCTATTTTGACATTGTATTTTGTTTTATGAAGCTCTGTTCTCATCCTCATAATTTCCTCCCTTCTAGTTTACATTGACTTCATTCTTTTTCTAATTGCTTTAATTTCCAAGGTTAACTCATTAGCTTCCAGCCTTTCTTTTTATTGAGATATGCAGTTAGCCCAGTAAATTTGCCTCAAGTATTGCTTTAGCAATATTGGTCTTCTACAGTTTTGATTTGAAGTGTTTTTCTTGTTCACCTGTAAGTTTTTAATGTTTTTGTTACGATTTCTTCTTCTTTTTTTTTAAGATTTTATTTATTTATTTGACAGAGAGAGAGAGAGATCACAAGTAGGCAGAGAGGCAGGCAGAGAGAGAGGGCGAAGCAGGTTCCCTGCTGAGCAGAGAGCCTGATGTGGGGCTCGATCCCAGGACCTTGAGATCATGACCTGAGCTGAAGGCAGAGGCTTTAACCCACTGAGCCACCCAGGCACTCCTTGATTTCTTCTTTGACTTACAAGTTCTTTGTATGCTTTTGTTTTATTTTTAGAAATTTCAGAACTTTTCAGCCATTGTTTTTTCTATTTTAATACATAGTGATTAAGTAATGTAGTCTACATGATTCCAGTTCCTTGAAATTTATTGGGATTTGTTGTATGACCTGGTACATAGTCAGTTTTTACAAATTTCCATGTTTTCTTGAAAATAAAGTAATTGGTTGCAGTGATCAATATATGTTCATTAGCTTAAGCTAGTGGTGTTACTCAGATCGTCCATCTTTACTCATTTTTTTTTTTTTTTGGAGCTTAATTAATCAGTTATTGAGGGAGGAATTTATAGAACTGAATCTGTCAGTTTCATCTTGGGTTTCTTTCAGGTTTTGCTTTGTATATTTTTATTTTTATTTATTTTTTAAATTTAATTTTATTCTTTCAGTGTTCCAAGATTCATTATTTATGCACCACACCCAGTGCTCCATGCAATACGTGCCCTCCTCAATACCCACCACCAGGCTCACCCATCCCTTCACCCCTCTCCCCTCCAAAACCCTCAGTTTGTTTCTGAGTCCGCAGTCTCTCATGGTTGCTCTCCCCCTCAGATTTCTCCCAATTCACTTTTCCTTTCCTTCTCCTAATGTCCTCCATGTTATTCCTTATGCTCTACAAATAAGTGGAACCATATGATAATTGACTTTCTCTGCTTGACTTACTTCTCTCAGTATCATCTCCTCCAGTCCCGTCCACGTTGATACAAAAGTTAGGTATTCGTCCTTTCTGATGGAGGCATAATATTCCATTGTGTATATGGACCACATCTTCTTTATCCATTCGTCTGTTGAAGGGCATCTCAGCTCTTTCCACAGGCTGGCTATTGTGGACATTGCTGCTATGAACATTGGGGTACATGTGGTCCTTCTTTTCACTACACCTGTATCTTTGGGGTAAATACCGAGTAGTGCAATTGCAGGGTCATATTTTAAAAAAATTTTAAATTTATTTATTGGACAGAGAGAGTGAGTGACAGAGACAGACAGAGCTCATAGGGAAGGGGCAGAGAAGAAGACTCCCAGCTGAGCGGAGAGCCCACCATAGGACTCGATCCCAGGACTCTGGGAGCATGACCTGGACCAAAGGCAGATGTTTAACTGACTGAGTCATCCAGGTGCCCTCTTTACTTATTTTTTTTCTCTTTGCTTGTTATGAAGCAATATGTAATTAGGTGCATTCAGGGTCAACTCAGTATATATTATGAAACAACCCTGTTAATGTCTAGTAATGCTCCTTGTTTTTAAGTCTGATTTATTTATTTTTTATTTAAAAATTTATTTATTTATTTATTGGGGGGGAGGGCAGAGGGAGAAGGAGAGTGAGAATCTCAAGCAGATGCCTTGCTGAGTCGGGAGCCTGTGGTGGGGCTGATCTCAAGACCCTGAGATCATGACCTGAGACAAAATCAAGAGTCAGAGTTTAACCAACTGAGCTACCCAGGTGCCCCAAGTCTGTTTTAATAGAGCTATGCCAGTTTTCTTTTGCTTAGTATTTGCCTGTCTTATCATTTTCTTATACTTTCACTACCAACGGTTCTTCTTCTTCTTTTTTTTTTTTTTAAGATTTTATTTATTTTACAGAGTGAATGTGAGAGCACAAGCAGGGGGAGCACCAGAGGGAGAGGAGAAGCAGTCTCCCCTCTGAGCAGGGAGCCCGATGTGGGGCTCGATCCTAGGTCCTGGGATCCTAACCTGAGCCGAAGGCAGATACTTAACTGACTGAGCTACCCAGGCGCCCCACTGTCAACAGTTCTGTATATTTTTATTTTACTTGGAAAACTGTTCTAAAGAGCATAAAGTTGCTTATTTTTAACCTATATGTTTTAATGTGAAAGTTATGTTCATTTATGGTGCTACTGTTAATATATTTGGATCTATTTTACCATTTTACTTTGTCCCACCTTTTATATACTTGGTTACTCTATCTGGTTGCCTTTTGTAAAATTTAGATCCTGTGTCCTACTCTACATTACATTTTCTTTCCTTACTTATTCACAACTTTACACTCAACTTCTATTTTCTATTGTTTCTGATACCGTACATTCAGCATACATGTTTACTTTAACAAAATTCAAACTGAATCAGAGTAATTTCTGTCCTCTTGAGCTATTCAAGGACTTTATACTTAAACTCTGATCACACCCATGCTCAATTTATGTGTTGGTGTTGTCTGGTGTATTAGTCAGACTTTAACTCTTTTTATTTTATTATTTGTTTCACATAGCGTGCAATCTGTTGACAATATTATTCAATTATCATTATGGTTTCACATGTTTTCCATATTCTAAGAATCCAGCTAACAATCTGATTGTTGTTTTTCTTTAGTCTGTCTTTTCTTCCTGGCTGATTTTTTTTTTTTTTTAATATTCCATCCATTTATTTGTCAGAGAGAGAGAGAGAGAGAACACAAGCAGGCAGAGAGGCAGAAGCAGGCTCCCTGCTGAGCAAGGAGCCTGATGTGGGACTCGATCCCAGGACCCTGGGATCATGACCTGAGCCGAAGGCAGCTGCTTAACCAACTGAGCCACCCAGGCGTCCCTTCCTGGCTGATTTTAATTCCTTCTGTTGTTGTGTTGTTCTGAGTTTCACTATAGTGCATATGGTAATGGGCTTCTTTTTAATTTTCCCACCCAGGAGGCACTGGACTTCTTAAATGTGAGAATTGCTGTCTAATCAGTATTCTGGAAAATTCTCTGCCATTATTTCTTTGAATATGTCTTCTCCCCATTCTCAATTATTTGTTCCTGAAACCTTGATCAGATGCATGTTAGACCTCCTTTCTATATCATCTGTGTGCTTTAAATTCCTTTCTTATTTTATTTTCTTTGGTTTATTGTTTCAGCTGTTTCCCAATTTACCACTTATCTTCTCTGCTTTGTCTATTCTGTTTTTTTAATATGTCCGCCGAATTTCCATTAACTTTTTCAAATAAGTGTGGTAATTTTTATAGTTTCTTATTGGAAGTTATACTTTGATAAGCTCTTATTTCCTTAACCATAATAAACACACTTATATAACGTTTTACATAAAATAATTTCACGATTAACAGGAATTTAGCAATTGGAGAAGACGGATCTGGCAGTCCAGTTCTGGTTTCTTTATTAAGGAGAACAAACAAGTGGCCAGGTTGGCGACCGTGCTCTGGAACTCAGGCCGCGCCTCCCCAGATGCACTACCCACCTGTATCATAAAGGGCAACAAGTATTTGTGAGCCTAAGTAACACTGGGCTTCCTCCAGCGTCCTCCCTCTCCAGTCGGGGCCATGGGGTGCCCTGCTCCCCTCCTCAATAAAGGCTGAAAGGAGCCCCTTGCACTGGGTTAAAGATCATGTCTACATTGGTCTTCTGCTCTCCACTGACCTGGTCAAGAGGAAACTTGAAACACTTGCCCCTTGTCACTCATGGTCCCAGCCCTGCTTTGCCTTGAATGGACCAGGACTCATCCCATCATGCTCTTCACCCCTGTTTGTCAGGTGTTCTGGTCTCCAGGGCCACCCCCCACCCCCCATTCCTGAAGGCCTCAGCTCCAGCTTCTCCGCCACTCCCCGCAGCATTGCTCCTGCCTTAGTCCTGGCACTTCAGTATATAGGGAGAGGATCCTTCTAACATCCAGGCCTCTCAGTTCCTTGGCCTGCTTTGCTCCAAGTTCTGTGTTCTACCCCGCCCTGCCTGACTTCCACAGTCATAGATGGGCACTCTCATTCCCAGTAATGGCCAGTCCCTTCCTAACCTCTCTCATGCATCATGTATTCTGGGAACGAACTTCCATCTTCCAAGTCTTTCCCTCTCTTCCTCCAATTCCAACAGTCCCTCGGTCTCCTGATTTTCAGTCCATGAGCCCAGACCCTTGAGGTCCTTTCTTTCTGCCTTTTCCAGCCTGTATTTCATGGTGTGCCCTATAACCGATCCTTGGAGTACACCCTCGGTTCGCATACCCAAGCCAGACCTCCCTCTTCTCACTCAGCAGAAGCCCAGAGTGGTTCAGTCCCCATCTCTGCATCCTCCTGCCTGCATCAGTGCTGGGGAATGTGGCCGAGGGAATACTTACAAGCAGTCGACTGGCCTTGCATGTCTGTGAGCATTGGGTGGATCCTTAGTACTGCCTGATACTTCCCTGGGCCTGGCCCTCTCACACTCCCCCATTGCCTCAGACGTGCACACCTTCTCTCTATCATTCTCACATTGTCCCTGCTGCACTCTTGCTGAGAAAGCTGGAGCCTTCTGGGGTGGAACTCCCACAGACTTGCTCTACCATCCGCCCACCTGCCTTCATCTGTAGCCACATAATCTGCCTTTTGTTCTGGCACCAACCATGAAATCTCTGGGCTCGGATCTAAAGTCAGACCCTCCATCCCCGGCCCTGCAGCCCACCTACCTTGAATACTCAAGGATATCACTCTAGGGACTCTCCCTCTGTATTTCCAGTTTTCTCTCCCTATCAGGTAATTCTTACTGGCTTACAAACATGTTGTTTCTCCTTTCTTAGGAAACACTCCCTCTGGAACTCATTTCTACCTCTCGCTATGGCTCCGTTTCTCGGCTTTTCTGTATATGAAAACTGCTAGAGAGTTGTCTAGACTCACTGTCTGCAGATTCTCTCCTGCCATTCTCTGTTAACCCCACCCCTGTGGAAACGTCAGCTCAGTTTCATCAACTTCACCGGCAACTGCCCAATGACGAATGACCCCACTTTACTGGACACGAGGGCTGCTCCTGTCCTCATCCTTCTTGCTCTGTTAGCACCATTTGGCTCAGCCAGTCAGCCCCTCTTCCTTGATACACTTTTTTCCCTAGAAGTGGAGGTTACTCTCGTAAATTCCTTTATCCTTTCTCTTCTCTCCAGCTGCTTCTTTGTCTTTTGATCAACCTCCGAATGTTGGAGTGCCCCATGGCTGAGTCTTTGATCCCCTTGGCCCTTTTTATTTATATCCCCTCCCTACAGACCTCACCATGCTCTTATATCATGGTTTTAAATACCATCTATGCCAGTGATCCTCAAACCTTTATTTCCAGACTGGACCTCTCTCTCTGACTCCTTGAATTACCTACTTGACATCTCTGGATGTATAAACTCATCTCCCAATCAACTCTTTGAAAATTGAACCCCTGATCTTCTCCCCAAACTCATTCTCTTTTTTTTTCATTTTAAAATTTAAATTCAATGAATTAGCATATAGTGTATTATTAGTATCAAGGGTAGAGTTCGATGATTCATCAGTCTTATATAATACCCAGTGCTCATTGTAATATATACCCTCCCCAAGGTCCATCCCCCAGCCACCCCATCCTCCCAACCCCCTCCCCTTCAGCGACCCTTAGCTTGTTTCCTGTGATTAAGAGTCTTATGGCTTATCTCCCTCTCTGGTTTTGCCTTGTTTTATTTTTTCCTCTCTTTCCCTATGACCCTCTGTTTTGTTTCTTAAATTCCACATTTGAGTGAGATCATATAGTAATTGTCTTTCTCTGATTGACTTATTTCACTTGGCGTAATACCCAAACCCATTCTACTTTCATTTTTCTCATCTAGTTGCTTAGGTCCCAATCAATATAATCAATCTATTAATTAATTTTTAATTATTATATTTATCAAGTAATTATTAAATTTATTATTAAATTATTAATGCCTTGTTTTACCATCTTTTCCCCCCCATATTACTCTTTGAAATCTGGTGTATATTTTTCAGTAATGGCAAATCTCAATTTGGATGCTAAATTTTCATCAGAATTACTTGATTCACATTCAGATTTAATGAAATATATAGTTAAAAAGTACATCCACACACCCAAGTTGTTCTAAATTTATTTAAGTGGTTTCCCATAGCTGAATTGAATATCATTTAACAGGAAGAGTTAGACTTATTTTGCATAGCATCTGGCACTCTGTTGGTCAGAAGGAAGTCAAGAATTTTGTCTAGAGCAGCCCTACTCACCTCTTTGTTATCTTTCCAATAGGATATGATCTAGGGTCAAATCTCCTTATAATGCCATTGCTAATATATCTTTGAATATAACCACAGTTTGAAAGGCCTTAGATGAGCATATTTTATCGGAAATAGTTTCAGTGTCTCCTTCCTGAATAGGGGGGAACCCTGGGTTATAACCCAGAAGATAGATAACTGTAGCCACTTGGCTTTAATTTTCTTCAAGAGATTCTTCTCCAGGTTTACGGAAGAGGTCCTTAAATAATTACCTTTTCAGTGGAAAAGGATGTCTTGCAGTGTTTCCATTTCTTCTGTTAGAAAACACATGAGAAATTCACTTAATTGACAGGAACACAGAGGCTGAGTTCTCGTATTTTTGCCCTTTTGGACTCATTATTCTGAAGTTATCTTAGAAACAAGCTTAAGGGACTTGGGAGGACAGGCGTTCAGTATTTAGCATTTACATCAGATAAATGTGATAAAATAAAAAAAAAATGGAGAAAACGCCATCCCTCTGTAGCATGGCTAGTTTGGGGGCACACAGCACTCCTTTTCAGGTAGGGACTTACTGAAAATCTAGTCAGTGGCAAAAACAGGTTTGTTTTTTTTTTAAATATGTATGAAATGGTTTGGGGTTCAGTATAGAAGCAAAGGGCTAATTTTAGTGTAGAGCGGTGGCCCCAGTGAGCCTGTACAAATAAGACAGACCCACTGGAGGCACACTGTCGTCTCTGTCAGTTTTTCCTCATGCAGGTGGCTTCATGGTTAAGCTGCTGCCCTTCAGACAGATGCCTGAAAATGTGTCTCAGGAGCCTTAGTGTTGTAACCTTAGACTTAGCCACTTCATTTCTAGGAATCTAGCCTCCAGGGAAAAAGTCCTTAATGTGGAAAACCCTTTATGCACAAAGATGTGTATCATAGTTCTCTGTGAAATTGTCCAAAATTAGAATCAATCCAGATGTTACAATGCTGAGAACAGGTCAGTAGGTATATGCTCGGACAAAATGTGTAATACAACCACTAAGAATGATGCTTAAAAGGGATCCTACTAACATGGAAATATGCTGGAGATAAGGTGTTTAGTGGAAAAAGACACATGCTTCTGTGTATAATTGGACAAAAACAACAACAGTCCCTACCAAGACTGGGACACATGGCACTTCAGGGAAGCAATGTGTTAGCACCAATTGTATTTGTTCGATAGTATCTTGGGATTTCTTTTCTTTTCTTTTCTTTTCTTTTCTTTTCTTTTCTTTTCTTTTCTTTTCTTTTCTTTTCTTTTCTTTTCTCTTTTCTTCTCTTCTCTTCTCTTCTCTTCTTTTCTTTTCTCTTTTCTTTTCTTTTTTTAAGATTTTATTTATTTGTTTGACAGAGAGAGATCACAAGCAGGCAGAAAGGCAGGCAGAGAGAGAGGGGGAAGCAGGCTCCCTGCTGAGCAGAGAGCCCGATGCGGGGCTCGATCCCAGGACCCTGAGATCATGACCTGAGCTGAAGGCAGAGGCTTGAACCCACTGAGCCACCCAGGCGTCCCTTGGGATTACTTTTCTTTTATGACATTTTCATATCTTCCAAATTTTCTTATGTGGGAATTTTGGGGCGATTCTGAAAACCGCACAAAAGTTCTGAAGGAAAAACTTAGAGGAATGAGGAGGGGTAGATAGCGGTTAGAGGCTCCTTCTGATGAACACCTAGGGCTTTGTTTCTGGATGAGAACTGTTTTGCAGAACAGAGAACTAAAAAAAAAAGAGATGGTATGGGAGAGGTGCCCCAGCTGGGTCAGATGGGAATACACAGTGTTAGGAGGTGGTCTCTCATTGCTGTCTGGAACTACAGAGCAGGGCTGCGGGTTATATGTCTCAGTTCTCCTTTGTCTGTCGTGTCTCCGGGCACAGGTGGGCTCTCAAGTGGTGTTTGTTGACTGAAAAATCAGTGGACAGAAACTGTAGCAGATTCCATTGGCCACATTATGGAGCACTTAGGTTATGCTTTTAGGATGTGACCTTTGGCCTTTGAGGAAAAAAAATGAAGAAAAAATTTTCACTTATATCCAATTTGAATTAAATGTCTGTGGGCATTACTACTCAGGACTAAACTACCTTCCCTACGTTCTCTCAAATTGCCCAACCACTTTATTTGAAATAAAGCTGTAGCTATTTTGATTAGCTCATGCTTCAGAGTTCTGTAATCTTGTCTATAGAATTCTGTAACACACCTTTAATTATCCTCAAAGTAGCTAAAGGTAATTAAAGCATTTGTCTCTGAACCCCCTGCTGATAGAAGATGTATTACTTCATAACTGCGTTTGTGAAACCGTCACAGATCAGGCTAATGTTAAAGTTCACTAAATAATTTCCCTCCTGCTATGGTACTGAATTGGAGTTTTTTCTTTTTTAATTTCCTAGAGCAACTTTACTCTCTTCTTTGTCATCTATCCAATAGGATATGGTCTAGGGTCATATCTCTTTATAATGCTATTGCTTGTATATCTTTGATCATAACCACAGTTTGAAAGGCTTAGCCCAGCACAATATTTTATTATGAGCTTTTCTATTCAAAACTGTTTTTCTCTTTGAAAATGTACACACCAGTCTAGTTCAAATATTTATTTCAACTTTCACTATATTGAGGCAAAAGAAAGAAAAGAAAGAAAGGAAGAGAGAAAGAAAGAAAGGAGCCTATTTATTGCACTTGGGCTTGGGTCATTGAAGAAACCACAGAGTTAAAAAGGATCAGATCAGGGGCGCCTGGGTGGCTCAGTCGTTGGGCGTCTGCCTTCGGCTCAGGTCATGATCCCAGGGTCCTGGGATCGAGCCCCGCATCGGGCTCCTTGCTCAGCAGGAAGCCTGCTTCTCCCGCTACCATTCCCTCTGCTTGTATTCCCTCTCTCGCTGTGTTTCTCTCTGTCAAATAAATAAAAAAATCTTAAAAAAAAAAAAAAAAAAAGGATCAGATCAGAGAGGGGTTTTGAACACTTGTCTGGTCCAGAGATAGAAAGCTGGTGGGCCAGGTGTCACCCGTAGGTCATTCCCCCGTTTCACCAGGTGATGCAGCATGTTGGTGAGATCAGTGAATTCTATGGACATGAGTCCACGGCCAACCTTCTTTTGCTGTAAAATGAGTTTCTTGGTCAGTCACAATGTGGGGCAGGGTAAGGGAAGATGCCAGTGAATTAAGTATTCTGTGAGTGATGGGGGGTAAAGATGCAGGCAGGAGCATTGTAGGCAGAGCCGGCACATCTGTGTGTGTCTATTCCAGGGAGGAACCACTGCCTGCAGTGTCACTGCAGGGGTCTAGTGTAATCACTCTCCACCAGGTGGTTGACTGGTTTCCTCACCTCCACGTCCAGGGGAAGGGCTCAGCGCCGTTCTTGGCTACAGGGAAGACAGGCACTCAGCAGTGGCGATAGCCAGATGAGGCTGCAGCGAGGGAGTCTACGAGTTGGACCTAAGTGTAGCCACATTGGTGGACCCTGCTGCCGTGTCTGTTCTGTACAAGATCCCACTGGAGAGGCACTGGGGAAGAGGCTGCCTCACCTCCCCACATGTCATCTTGTCCACCTGATTATGGAGAGCTTCCCCAAAGATGTTGAGACATTGGTGGCACTGTGCCCCTCCAGGAGGCCCATCACCCACACACTTCTTCAGACCTCCTTGCTATTGGCTTCCTGAGCTTCTTCTTTTGCCCACGAATTGGTGTCCATCTTTCCAGACATCTCTTGGTCCAAACAACATGGAAAATCAACATGCTGCTTGAAATCCTGCCCCCCAGGATTACCCTTCACTGCTCTTCTCCAGGGCCACCCCATCCACAGGGCTGTGAGACTACAGATCTCGCCTTTGGGTTGATGTGAAAGACATCTCACAGAATTGTCTACAGATCAGGGTTGGGGCTTTTCCTCATGTTGGCTGATCATCAGGAGCTTCCTATGAGGATGTAGGTGTGGATTGAGGGAGAGGAGACAAAGCAACAGACATGGAAGACCCAGCAGTTAAAGACACCTGCCCACGCAGCTTATGCCATCTGATACTGCTCGAGCCTGATACCTTACATACCATTTCCACTTGAGAGCGGATGCCTACTACACCTGCCTATTCTGATGAGAGGCTCAAAGCTAGGTTCTGCTGGTCACAGGGTCTCTTGATGTCCTATTGTCAGGTGTTCAGTACCAGGGCCTGGTAACAAGCATGGGCTGTTTCTGACAAGGAGAGGGGTTATGTGGGGGAGAGGGCATGGCTCTGTTCTAATACCCTTCAAGGCCTGTGGAGCCTCTCCTAGAACTTTCCAGAAGTCTTGTACAGCATCTGTATTTGTTAGACACTTTGTATGTCACTGGCTGTGTTGGTTCCTGCATAAACGAAGGGCCGGAGTGGCCTGCATTGCTGCCTGGACTTGTGGCAGAGCCTTCTCTTATTCTGGGCCCCACTCAATACTGGCTACCTTACGGTTTTCTTAGTAAATGGCTGAGAGCAGCATACTTGCTTGTTTCTCTGTGCCGTCTCTGAAACCCAAAATAGCCCACCAAACTTCAAGCCTTTTTTTTTTTTTTTACTGAAAAGCTAAATGATGATGATGATGATGATAAGGTGATTATAATCACAGTAATAAAAGTACAACCCTAGGGTGTCTAGGACAATCCATCAGAGAAACAATGACCAAACTGGGGGTTGGGACCGAGGCTGCAGCTGGCGAGGTAGTGGGCTAACTCTGTCTCCTTCTGGGGCCTGGGGAGGCACATGTGGGTTGATGGCAGCGGACATTGCTGGGCACACAGATGCTTTGAAGTTGCTTTGAAGTACTGTAGGAGCTGGCTTAGAATTAGACATTTTATCACACTTTTGAAGAGTACCTCTCCTTAGGGAGTTGACCATTTCTATATATTTCATTCCCTCTTCTTCAAGATTATTTTATCCATATTCCTGTGTCTTCCTTTAGCTTGTCAAGGGTTCTGATTGGGGTCATTTTCTTTTGTATTTATGTGTAGACTGTACCCCTGGGTTTCAAAGTCACGTTTGAACTTTGAGGCACTTTGTAGGCATTTTGGATGATCTTATTTGGGGTGGGACAGTTAGCACTATCTAGTAACAGCACTTGGGGCTGGATTTCATGAAAGTTGGCAAGTGCTTTTTTTTTTTTTTTAAGATTTTATTTATTTGAGAAAGTGAGCAGGTGAGAGCACAAGCAGGTGGAGGAGCAGAAGGAGAGGGAGAAGCAGATGCCCGCTGAGCAGGGAGCCCGATATGGGGCTCGATCTTGGGATTCAAGAATCATGACCTGAGCCGAAGGCAGACGCTTAACCTACTGAGCCACCCAGGTGCTCCTTGGGAAGTGCTTTTTAATGGCTTACTCTCAGATCAGTCAATCAACAAATAAATGCCACCCCGATTGAAGGCAGAGGCTGGAAGGCCTCCTGGGTGCTGAGGAAATTGTCACCCAGATGTCTCCTAAGAGCACACACATTACTCAAGCCAGGCCTTTGCCAGTCAGCCCTGCTGAACAGGGGCCCTGTGGCACTAGATACATTGCCTGGACAACCCTACCCCCTCCAACAAAACCCATACTTCCAGGAGTCCCCTGGATCCAAATGCATAGATTAAAAAACTTAGATCAGATTTAAATAATTTAAGTTCACTACAAAATGAGATGACTTTCCTGCAGTCACAGAACGATTCTAGAACATGCAGATCAAATGTAAGTGTGTGCCTTCCAAGGGGTTTGCTAGAGAACTAAAGCATGTGGATAGTTTGGAAAATCTACTACAATAAGCACAGAAGTTGAAAGAGTTCCTTCTCGCAGTGTTCAGCACTTTTTCTTCTTTTTGAAGGCAAATCTGTCAAATATGTTAGTTCTCAATGAGTGCCGTCTTTTCCCTAAAAGTAGTGTTGGATTTTTACATCAAGAAAGAGGGAGGCCTTGCGAGTAATAATGATTCACAGCTCTGTGGTAGGAGGGAATTGGGAAGAGAAAGGGGGAGATCCAGGTCGAATATGCTGGAGGAAGCTCAGGCTGCCCTATCAAACACACACAGGAGTGATTTGCAAAGAAGGGAACGAATCACTTTAGAGTGTTCATTCTTCCTTCTGTGAAGCCGTGAAAGAACTTTTTATTCTGCTAAACCCATTTCTAAGCTGTAGCTTAGAAATGAACTCTCTGTAGATAAACCACATAGCGTTGAAACGGGAGCAGAAAGATAGGACAAAGGATCTGAAATGATTTGCTGTCACTAGCAAGTGGTGCTGAACATCCTAATCCTGAAGTAGGCTCCCCTGTCCTGTTAGCAGAGGATGATGAGAGATTTTCCCAGGATGCTTGGGGTGGTCAGAAGTTGGATTAAAATAAATAAAACCTTCTCGGCGCTCATCATTTATTTCTGAGTCTATATACATGAAGCCATCAAAACAGCTACATTTTTACGAGTGTTCTTAATTGATGGTGCATTCGAAAAACTGTGACCGGGTAACACGAGGGAGGGGTTTTCTTGAGCGCACAGAATGTGGCAGTGGACCACAGGCAACAGAGGTCCAGCCAACCCCGTGTGGGTGTGGAGATGGTGTCTTCCGACATGTTATGACGATTGCTTATAAACTGACAACCTCTGATAACTTATAACTTAGGCTGCGAGTGTGAACTTCCAAGTTGTTTCATGGTCACTTAAGTTTGGTGGAGGGGAGACATTTTTTTTAAGACTGTGAACTGAAGACTTCCTGTCCGTGGCTGTCCCTGGGGCTCACTTCTCCTACAGCCCCATTTCATCTGACTCAGATGAGTTTCTTCTCCAGTGTAAAGAGGCTGAGTCTCCCGTTGTTAGGGCTCAACCATGAGGCCCAAAGGATGAAACATGGTGGGTAGAGAGAAGAAAGTCTGACCCTTTGGGTCCAGAAGTGCGGGGAAGAGAGAAAAGAGAAAGAGCCATTGAAATGAGGAGTGTGTGTCCGGACTCTCCTTCTTGGAGTGGGATGCAAGTGGTGTGCGTGTGTGCAGTCTGTTGGGTAGAGTAGCACCTTCAGAAGCAGGAATAGGGGCCTGAGAACATGATGGGGAAGACTCGCTGGGGGTAGGGGGATGTAACCCTCTCCGGAAAGCCCTGTGCGAGCACATGCACCGTGGTCCAGGGACGACTGTGGAGTACTGATTGGAGGAGCTGTGTCTCGGGTTGGGCCCCATCGCAGGGAGTCAGCAGTTCCCATGAGCCCTGGTGAGAATATTGAATGGGTGCATAGACCACTGGAGCTGCCGAAGCCCAGAGTCTGGAAGGGGAGGCTGCCGGCAACCAGGACCCTGAAGATGAGTGGCCGTGGTGGAGTCAGTCAGTGGCTGGGTATGCCATTCATGACAAAGGAAAAAGAAGGCTGGTTACCTCTTAGTAGATATGGGCATACACCACACTGGCCCTCTGTGGCAGAGCCCAGCCTAGAAGGACCCCAGGTGTACTAGTCATCCCGGCCCTCACTTCCAGGAGACCCCTAAAGCCTGCCCCTGGTGCCAGATGCCATCTTGGGAAGGAGGAGGGAGATGGTAGGAGTGTCCCCGCTGGGGAGCTGAACTTTAAACTGTCTGAACATTATTCAGGAGGAGGGAGTTTTAATTAGAGGGTAAATAGGCAGACTTGAGTCACTTTCTCTGCTTTCTTCTCACCTTAGAGCTCTCGCATAGGTCACCAGAGTGGCTCCCACTTACCTGCCTGTGTTCTTGTCTACTTCTCCACCTTCCTCATTGTTACCAGAGTGACTCTGGGAAAGCACAAATGCGGTGCCTCCCGGTGCTCACCTATTTAGGACCCTGTGGTGGCTCCCAGGGCCCTCTGGTGAAGTCCAGATTCTCCAACATGGTTTTGCAGACTCCCTCCTCAACCCCACAGCAGACGTGTTGAGTCATCTCTAAGTGATCTCTAAGGGGTACCTCTTTCTGCGATCTTCTGTCAGCCTGGAGACCTGGCCAACCCTTGCTCCTCTTTAGAGGAGTCTCCTTAGGGCCCTGACTCTGATCACTAACACTGGAGGCCTCCCCATCTCTGGCTCCTTCTCCCCCATTAGGGACAGTGGCTCACAGTCCATTCCTCAGGTAGCTCTTTGCACACTGTCCCTGGATTGTCCTTTGCTGCCTACTATCCTGGCCTCCACTCCAAAGTCTGAACAAACAGGACTCACCTTGGTCCCAGGATTAAGTCCCAGCATCTGTGACTAGGAAAACCCTCAGATCTGAGGTTTGCATACTAAAAAGCCAGGCTCTGCAGCTGTTATTTGCTTACACTGTAATTGTGGTGTTTACATATAAATTGATACTCCTAAGTAAGTACCTGATAATAATTTGCTCCCCTTGGAAGGTAAATATTCTCCTTTTCTCATCTACTATTAGTTGCCTTGATCCCTTTACTCTGAGAACAAACAGAACAGTAAATTTTGGCCTACCGTGTTTGATCACAAATTCAGAATTGATGAAGTCTGAGTTAGTGAAGTTTTAGTGTATATGTCTTCATAGTTTATGTTCTCCACTATAATTATGTGATCTAATTCCAAATACAGCCAGCTGCCAACTCTTATCTTGATGCATTTTTATTACAGACAGAAGAAATGTACCAGACTTTTATATAGTAGAGAGAGCAAAGAGCATCATTATCCAGTTGAAACTGAAGAGGAAATTCTCAGTGGGGTGAAGAGCTGTGTATTTTTATCAAGTGTTCATTAGCTATCCTCTGTGCAGGGGATCCACATGAAAACACCCAAAGGATGGGAAGTGGACAGAAAAAACCCAAATGGCAGGAAAGGCATCACTGGGTTTCCACTGTGTCCGGAGCCTCAGAAAACAAAAGTAGGGGATTGCAAGCATTGTTTTAATGTCAAGATGGGAGAGAAAACCACTGGGCTTCAGTATAAACACTGGGCTTTTGTTTCCTTTAAGTACAGTCATTGCAGGTGAAGCCAGAGAAATAAATCAAGGTTTGTTAAGGAGGCCATTTATTTGTCAATAATGTGTAATGTGTATATGTGTCTGTGTTACTCAGAGGTCTCCAGGAAAATAGGATGTGTGTGTATAAGTGTACATATTTATATAAATGTATAAAAATAAAGAGATTTGTCATAAGTAATTGGCTCACATGATTATGTAGGCTGACATATACCACATTCTGTGCCTGAAAACCCAGAAGAGTCAACAGTGTAGTTCTAGTTTGAGTCTGAAGGACTGAGAACAGGAGAACCAATGGTATGGTTCCAGTCCAAAGGCCAGCAGGCTTGAGAACCGGCAAGAGCTGATGTTCCAGTTTCAGCCCTGAGGCAGGAAATAGCCAGCGTCCCAATTTGAACACATCAGACAGAAAGAATTCTTTCTTACTTGGGGGAGGGGTTTCCGCTTTTGTTCTGTTTAAGCCTTCAACTGATTTGATGAGGCCCACCCACATTAGAGAGAGCAGTCTGCTATATTCGCTCTACCCAATTCAAGTTTGAATTTTGTCTAGAGATCCTCACAGACATACTCAGAATAATGTTCAATCAAATATACGGGCACCCTGTGGCCTAGTCAAGTTGACACTCAGGGGTCTTTGAATGATTTCTGAGCCCAGAGTCTGCAATGATCCTACACAGTGACTGTAACGAAGGCCCCCTTGGACTCTGCTGGGTATGCATGGGGGCATTTCTGTTTGAACCAGGACTTCTCAACCATTAAAAACTTGGCACTCCCGACGTTTTGGACCAGATCATACTTTGTTGTGGGGTACTGTATTGTGCATCATAGGTTTCTTGGCATCAATCTCTGGCTTCTGCCAGTAGCACACCCCCAATTGTGACAACTAAAGACTTCTCCAAACATTGCTGAGTGTCCCCTGGGAGCCAGTATAGCCTTCAGTTGAGAACCAATGGTTCAGACTCCCACTCCCTTGCCTTTCCCTCCACTTTATGCTCGGGGCTTGTGTGAGTGCTTACGTAATGCCATTTGAAACCATCTCCAGTGTTGCCGCCAGACACTGCCAGAAGAGGCCACGGAAGCATCTCCCTCACCTCTGCCGTCCTTACTTTGGAAGATATTTTCCCCATGATCTAATAGGTAGAAGATAAAATTGAATCTCATGAAGATGGAGATAATAAGATCTACCAACAAATTTTCAACTTCCAGACCTATTCTCACTTGCCAGAAATAAAATCATAGTGCCCCTTCTGTTTAACGGGGAAGTTTTGTCTAAAACAGCATGAGTTTGGAGTTCCCCTGGGGGAGGCGTATCAGGAGAGTTAGAGGATCCGAGGGAGGTCACAAGGGTTATAGGAACTGCTTTCTGGCAGTCTCAGAGTGATGGCATTCGGACTAGAGGGGCCATGGGTTCCCCATGTATCTGGCCTGGAACTTGATCAGACTCCTGCAGTGCAAGGGTTTCTGGTGGAATCTGAGTTTGCAGAGTTCGCCTGAGGACAGCCCTTCATGGGCCAAAGTGCCCCTGGAGCCAGAGGAGACCTCTTTGTTCATTCTTTCATTCATTTGGTGGTCAGCCATCTAGTCCACACCTACTGTGAGCCAGGCAGTGCACAAAGTCCTGAGGAGTGAACATTTAAAGAGATGAATTTGTGAAATAGTGAAACAAAAGTGTTTCAGGTTCTCTCGTTATTAGCTTGTTATTAGCTTGTTATCGACTGTCTTTTTGAATATAGCCATTGTGGTAGGTGTGAAGTGGTATCTCATTGTGGTTTTGATTTGCATCTCTTTGATGGCTAATGGTTGTCAAGCATCTTTTCATATACTTATTGGCCATTTGTGTATCTTCTTTGGAGAAATGTCTATTCAAATCCTCTGCCTTTTTTCCCCCTTTAAATTGGATTATTTGTATTTTCTTATTTAGTTGTAAGAGTTCTTTATATATTCTGGATGAAAGTCCCTTATTGGATATATAATTTTATCCTGTCCTGTAGGTTGTCTTTTCACATTGTTGATAGTCTTTGAAGTACAAAAGTTTTTTCATTTTTGTGAGTTCCAATTTATCTATTTCTTTTGTGCTTTTAGTGTCATATCTAAGAAACTTGCTTAAGCCAAGGTCATAAAAATTTACACTGTTTGCATGTAAGAGTTTTATAGATTTATGACTTACATTTAGGGAATTAATCTTTTTTGAGTTAGTTTGTGTATATGGTGTGAGGTAAGAATCTAAATTTACTCTTCTGCATGTGTGTATCCAGTTGTCTCATCTATTTGTTGAATAGACCATTCTCTTCTCCATTAATTTGTCTCAACATCCTTGTCCAAAATCAGTTGACTGTAAATATAATGGTTTATTTCTGAACTCTCAATTCTATTCCATTGATCTGTATTTCTACACTTATGTCACCACCATACTGTCTTGATTATTGTGGCCTCATAAATAGGTTTTGAAATTGAGAAGTGTGAATCCTACAACTGTTTTTTCAAGATTGTTTGGTTTTTCTTGGTCCTTACACTCACAGGGATATTTGGATCATCAAAAAAAAAAAAAAGCAGCTGAGATTTTGATAAAAATTGGATTGAATCGGTAAATCAGTTTTGAGAGTTTAACTTAGCAATATTAAGTCTTCCAATCAATAAACATGGGATGTCTTGGGGCGCCTGGGTGGCTCAGTCGTTGGGCGTCTGCCTTCGGCTCAGGTCATGATCCCAGGGTCCTGGGATCGAGCCCCGCATCGGGCTCCCTGCTCGGCGGGAAGCCTGCTTCTCCCGCTACCACTCCCTCTGCTTATGTTCCCTCTCTCGCTGTGTTTCTCTCTGTCAAATAAATAAAATCTTTAAAAACAAAAAAAAAAACAAAAAAAACATGGGATGTCTTTCCTGTTTAGTGTATAAGTCTTGAACTTCTTCCTTATTTTTTTAAGTCTTGAACTTCTTATGTTAGATATATTTTTAAGTATTTTATTCTTTTGATGCTGTTGTCAATGGAATTGTTTTCTTAATTTTATTTGAGTATTCATTTCTAGTATTTAGAAATAGGATTGATTTTTGTATATCGTCTTGTATTCTGCAGCCTTGCTGATCTCAGTTTTTTGGTTTTGATTGTGTGTGTGTGTGTGTGTATTTATTCCTTAGATTTTTCAATATACAATATCACGCTTTCTCTAAATGGAGATAGTTTTACTTCTTCCTTTCCAATCTAATTGCTTTTTTAGTTCTTATTCCTATCTAATTGCCCTGGTTAGAACCTTCAGTATAATACTGAATAGTAATGGTAAGAGTGACAATCTTGTTGTGTCAGTGATATCTGATGGGAAAGCATCCATCCTTTCACTATTAAGTATGATGTTAGCTGTGAGTTTTTTTGGAGACAGCCTTAATCAGTTTGAGAAAGTTCCCTTCTGTTCTTAGCTTGTTGAGTATATATATATCATGAAAGGGTATTGGACTTTATCAAATGCTTTTTCTTTTATTGAGATGATCGTGTGATCTTTGTCCTTTAGCCTAATAATATGCTGTATTACATTGATTGAGTTTTCACTTGTTCAACCAACCTTGCATTCCTGGCATAAGTCACACTTTGTTATGGTATACATGATCTTTTTTTAATATGTTGCTGTATTTTGTTTGCTAATATTTTGTTGAGGATTTTTCATCTATTTTCATAAAAATATTGATGTATAGTTTTGTTTTATTGTGATGTCTTTTTTTCTGCTTTTGGTGTAATACCAGTGAAGCCATCTAAACCTGTGCTTTTCTTTGTGGGAAGTTTTTGATTACTAATCCAAAATCTTTACTAGTTATAGAACTGTTTTCTGTTTCATCTTGAGTCAATT
This sequence comes from Procyon lotor, assembly GCA_028646535.1. Classification (NCBI taxonomy): domain Eukaryota; kingdom Metazoa; phylum Chordata; class Mammalia; order Carnivora; family Procyonidae; genus Procyon; species Procyon lotor. The sequence goes on from CM053603.1 coordinate 55,908,343, forward strand.
TTTGTATGTTTTGTCTAGGAATTTTTCCTTTTTATCTAGATTATCCAATTTGTTGGCGTACCATTGTTCTAAGAATTCCTTTATGATCCTTTTTATGTCTGTATTGACTTCCCTCTTTCATTTTAGTGATTTGAATCTTATGGATTTTTTTTTCCCCTTGGTCTCACCATGGTTTGTCAATTTTGTTGATCTTTTCAGAGAACCAGTTAACTTTGGGTCTATTGATTTTTTTGTTGTTTTCTATTTCATTTATTTTCTCTCTTGATTTTATTTCCTTCCTTTTACCTAGTTGGGTTCAGTTGTTTTGTTTTTTTTTTCTTTCTAATTTCTTAAGAGGTTATTGATTTGTGATTCTTCCTCATTTTTTAATATAGGTGTTTATAAATTTACTCCTAACCACTGCAGATTAATGCCTTTCATCACATTTGGGAAGTTATCCAGCATTATTTATTCATGTATTTTTCTTTTTTTTTTTTTAAATTTAATTTTATTTTCAGTGTTCCAAGATTCATTGTTTATGTACCATACCCAGTGCTCCATGTAATACATGCCCTCCTTAATGCCCACCACCAGGCTCACCCAACTCTCCACCCGCTTCCTCTTCAAAACCTTCAGTTTGTTTCTCAGAGTCTACAGTCTCTCATGCTTCGTCTCTCCCTCCAATTCCCCCCAATTCACTTTTCCTTTCCTTTCCTAATGTCCTCCATGTTTTTCCTTATGCTCCACATGTAAGTGAAATCATATGATAATTGACTCTCTCTGCTTCACTTATTTCACTCAGCATAATCTCGTCCAGTCCTGTCCATGTTGATATAAAAGTTGGGTATTCATCCTTTCTGATGGAGGCGTAATTTTCCATTGTCATGTATTTTTCTATGCCTTTTACTCACTTCTGTTTTTCTTGTGTGCTGAAATTCTTCTGAGTTTCTGAGGTCTCTGAGACTCCTTTTTTTTTTTTTGGTACCCTAGACTAGATCATCTCAATCTCAAGCAGTCTCAAAGCTTACCTTCAGGTTACCTGTTTTTTTCTTCTGCCAATTCATATTTGTTGTTGAATTTTTTTAGTGATTTTTTCATTTCAGTTATTGTATTTTTCAAGTCCACAATTTCTACTTGGTTCTTCTTCATAATTTTTCTCCCTTTGCTGATATTCTTTGGTGAAATATCACTCTCATACTTTTCCTGAATGATTTAGACATGATTTCCTTTAGTTCTTTGATCATATTGATTTTTTTTAATAAAGATTTATTTATTTTAGAGAAAGAAAGGGACAGAGAAAGAGATAATGCATGAGAAGGAGGAGGGGCAGAAGGAGAGGGAGAGAATCATCAAGCTAACTCCCTGCTAAGCATGGAGCCCAATGTGGGGCTCGATTCCAGGAACCTGACATTATGACCTGAGTCAAAATCAAGAGTTGGACGCTTAACTGACTAAGCTAACTAGGTGCCCCGATCATATTTCTAATAGCTAATTTAAAGTCATTGCCCTATAAATCTAATACATAGTTCTCAGGGATAGTTTCTATTGATTGCTATTTTCCCATGTGTGAGTCATTTTTCTAACTCTTTACATGTCTCATAATTCTTTTAAATTGGGCATTTCAAATAATATAATGCAGCAGCTCTGAAAATCACATCTCCCCTTCCTTGGGTTTGTTGTTGTTTCTGTTTTTTAGTGACTTTACTGAACTAATCCTGTAAATTCTTTATTCTTTGTAATGTATGACTCCTGAAGTTCTTCTTTGTTAATTTAGTGGTTAGCTGATTGGACAGAGATTTCCTCGATGCTTTGAATCAATAAATCTCCCAGCCTTTGCAAAAGGTTCTGTGTTTGTTTTCAGTGCTATGGCAAGCAATTTACACTTCTGTCTTAGTCTTCAGTTCTTGCTTGCTCAGTGCCTGAAGGTTCATCAAGAGAAGAGAGATTAGAGTCTTTTTATCTCTTTCCTGAGCATATACACAGTTCTGTGTATGCACATAGCTTTGTAGATTTCCAGGCATATACTGCAGCTTTTCAAAACCTCCCATGGACATCTCATTTCGGTTTTTCCTTTTAAATGTTTTGATCAACCTCTTGTTATTCTTAACTAGTATTTTTACTCTATGCCTTTTCTGGGCCCCCTTATGTTCGTTCTACTTCTAACTTGTAGAGCCCTGTGCAATTCCTAGATTGAGCATTGCTCTATGTGAGGTAGTCTGTTGACTTGCATGTTTTCCTTATTAAATTATGATGTTCATGGAGACCAGCGATCAATATTTTTTCTTTTTGCATCTGAAAATGTAGAATATATTCCCAGATGTTTCTGGGACAAATGATTATTTATGGACTATTTAACATAAGGAAAATTCCTCATCCATAGGATATGTGGTATTTACCATGTTGCATTTAGAATTCTTATTTAGCACTTAGAATAGGAATTCTTTTTGGATGAACCTTTCTTTACAACTTCTCACCTGTCAGGCATGTACTTGAAATGTGGCGATTATTTATGTGGTTTTTTTTTTTTAAGATTTTATTTATTTATTTGACAGAGAGAGATCACAAGTAGGCAGAGAGGCAGGCAGAGAGAGAGGAGGAAGCAGGCTCCCTGCTGAGCAGAGAGCCCAACACGGGGCTTGATCCCAGGACCCTGAGATCATGACCTGAGCTGAAGGCAGAGACTTTAACCCACTGAGCCACCCAGGTGCCCCAATTATTTATGTTTTTGAAATATGCTGAACATCCTTCAGTTCCTGACAAGCCTGCTGGCTCTGGGCTGAACTCTGACATTTTCAAACCAAGCCATATCTGTTACTGAAAGCTTGATATCATTTACTAGGAAGTACAGATTTGCCCACTGGAACCTGCGGCAGAAGACAACCTCTTCTCATTCCTTAGCGTAGTCCAAGTAGATGTGATGTGGAATTGACATTTGTTTTTGGACATAAAGACATATATTTATATATACATATATAAATCTTAATTGCAGTAGAATATATGTAACATAAAATTTACATCGTAACCATTTTTAAGTATATAGCCCAGTAGTGTTGCCCATATTCACATTGTTGTACAACCAGTTTCTAAAGCATTATACAGGTCGATGCCACTTTTTGAAATTTCATGGTATGCCACTTTGCTCTTTACAAAAGACCTCCTTTAGTACATGTTTTTGCTAATTGAAAGAAATCCAAAGAAGACTTCTATATTTACAAAAAAATAAAAAAATAAAAAAAGGCCCAAAACGAAAATAGCACTCAGCGTTTTGTTTTGCAGCAAGCTGAGCCACTATTACAGAGGCAGCGTTCATCCTGTGCGGCCAGACTGGCGCCCTCAAGCTCTTGCCCTGAGAACCACACTCAGCATCCCTGCATCAAGCCATCATAGCTTTGACCTGTGTCTGTGGCATCTGTGCTTTATTTTGATTTATTTTGTGCATCCATTAGCCAGATGTGCCCTAAGGTATCTGAAGAGCCTAACAGAGGTTATTTTTTGGTTCTGGGAATGCTAAAAAAAAATTTTCCACATGAATTCATGGTCTTTGCTTTACACCATGTCAACTTAAGAAAGTTTTCATAAGAACACTCTACTCTCAGAAATGAAACAGGAAGGGATGGGGAGGGAGACAAACCATAAGAGACTCCTAGACTCACGAAACGAACTAAGGGTGGCTGGGAGGCAGGGGATAGGGATAGGGTGGCTGGGTTGTGGACATTGGGGAGGGTACATGCTATGGGAAGTGCTGTGAAATGTGTAAGCCTGACGATTCACAGACATGTACCCTGGGGCAAATAATACCTTATATGTTGATAAAAAATTTAAAATAAAAGAACACTCTACTCTCAGACATCAGGGGAAATCTGTATTTTAAATTTTGAATCCTGTAATTTGAAGCTCTCTTGGTTATTTAAGGGTGATGAACTAGTTTGTGAGATCCTTTTTCTGTGTCCCTGATAAAGCAATCTTCATATTTCATAATAAGCATGCTTATTATCAGTTGTGGGGGAATCCAGAGCTAGAGGAGGGTAGGATCCATTTCTGCTAATCATAGGCAGCTTAAATTACTACATTGGTGGACAACGAGATTAAGGTATAGATTAGATGGCATCACCTGGCTGGCTCAGTTGGTTGAGTGTTGGACTCTTAATTTTGGCTCCAGTCGTGAGCTCAGGGTCCTGGGATGGAGTCCTGCCTTGATCTCTGTGCTCAGCAAGAAGTCTGCTTAGGATTTTATCTCTCCCTCTGCCCTTCTACCTGCTCATGAGCTCTCTCTCTTTCTCTCTCCCTCTCTCTCAAAATAAATGAATAAAGTCTTAAAAAAAAAAGGGTTAGATGATGTTTGAGCCTTTTGGGTGGATTGCAATGAATTTTGCTCTGTAGAGGCAAGGTATCACAGTAGGCAGAGCACTGACTTTGGAGGAAAACCAGTATCTATTTGAATGACTAGATTTGCAACCTTGGGTAAATTATTGAATTTCTCCAAGCCTGTTTCCCCATAGGAAGAATGAGACTGTACATGTCTGTTGCCTAGTTAGGTAAGGATTTATAAAATTGCTACTATTGGCTGTCTTTTATTTGTTTGTGAAAACCAGAAATCAACTTTGTCTCCTTTTTACTTGGAATTTCCCTTTTACTTGGAACTTTTGTTCCCCATCCCCAGAAAAAATTCTCTACCATAAAAATAACATGGTTATTTCTAAAAACCTTCATATATGCTTACTAATAAGTTGATGCTTTCCAGTTTTAGTTTAAAGTGCCTAGAAGATGATTTCAGCTCCTTTTCAGGTGTGGAAGCAAGAGTCCTATTACTTATACATGTGCATATGCTAGTTAGAATCATTGGACTGCAAAGGACAGGAGAAGCCTGTAGCTTACTCAAGCAGAACAAGGAAATGTTCAGAAAGAGACTTGGAGGCCTCAGAGATTGGAACTAGGATGGCTCTAAGGATCTTGGTAGTGTGAACAGATGGAGAACCTCTTCACGGAGGGGCCTTCAGAATTACTCAGCTTCAATTACAAACAGTCTTGGGCTACTCAGTACAAGAGTCACATTTTGGGGCGCCTGGGTGGCTCAGTGGGTTAAAGCCTCTGCCTTCGGCTCGGGTCATGATCTCAGGGTGGGATCGAGCCCTGCATTGGGCTCTCTGATCAGTGGGGAGCCTGCTTCCCTCCTCTCTCTCTGCCTGCCTCTCTGCCTACTTGTGATCTCTCTCTCTCTGTCAAATAAAGAAATAAAATCTTTAAAAATAAAAAGAGTCACATTTTGGGGGAGAAGGTCTCATTGGCCTGGCATGAGTTCTGTGCTTGTACTTTGCTAGGAGCGATGAAAACTTCAAAAGGAATGGTTCCACCAATGCCACAGGAAAAGTTCCCAAGGATAAAGTTGGGTGGCATTACCAGGTTCTTGGTGGGTGGTGGATACTGGGCAGGGGAAAACAGCATGTGTCTATTCTCCAAGCACAGCTTTATAGGAACTGCCAGAAATGATCAAAGCTTGGTGGACAGAAGCCAGTTGGATGTGAACAGAATAAACCCTCGGTTTTAAATTCAGAGACTGTAAGAACCCTCCCTCCACCTTTTAAATTGTTTCTGGTGTTAGAAATTCAAGTGGTAGAGATTTATAAAGTAGTAGATGAGATGGTGAAAAGTCACGTCATCTGAGAGAGGGCTTCGGGATCTAGTGGAGTTCCGATATTGATCCCTCAAGAGAGATGCAAAGGATTCATTCCCACAGAATAGGAAGGTAGAGAGCCTAGAGCCCAAACTCCACCTGGTCTGACTCCTCCTCTTTGATTTCCATCAGTACTGCACAGGCAAGGATTTAATCAAGCTCAGCATCAGTTTTATCATCTGTCACATGGGACTGATAATTCTTTAAATGACATTACATACAGCCGCTAGTGCACGCTCTGATAAACCCAAGGTACCGAAGTCTCTTCCCCCAAACTTCTTACAGCCCTCAAAAAACATTTATTCAATGCCTCATTGACTAGACATTGAAAAAATTGAGACTAACAATGTAGGGTCCCTATCTTCAAAGAGCTCTGCCATAGGCAGACAGTTGTAAGCTAGCAGCATGAAGGATGCCAAGGCAGAGGGGTGGGCAGTAGAAAATGAGGGCATCTAGCCTGATCAGGGAAGGTTTTCTAAAGTTGAGATGGATCCTGAACAGGGGGTGGCGGGTCGCTGCCTCGGTGAAAAGATAAGGAGGGAAACCTGACCGCTGTGATTTGGCATGACTACGGTATAGTCACGCTTAGGGTAGGGACAGAACTGGAAAACTGGCCAGGGTTTACTTACATGGGAAGGTCTAGGATCTCAAGCTAGGAAAGTTCTGTCTTTTCCTGGTCCTGAAAAACCTCTTCAGCAAAGTGGAGTCCTGAATTATCTTTACTTTGTCCTGAAAGAAGGAGGGAGGGGATACCAGATTCAGACTGAATAATGTAAGGGAATTTGGATTCCAGGAAGAGCAGGATCAGGTTGCAGCAGGCACGATTATTTCTTTACAGATTAACAGCTGACGTGGCACAGAATTCTCAAGTGCTGTAGGTAGAATAGGTTTTCAGTTAGCCAGAGCTAAGCCAGAGTTTCATCATGAGTGGTTCCTCCTGGCTATAGGACTGCTTTAAGGTTAATAATGATTTTTTTCAACTTTTAATTTTCTATCCATTTTAGGAAATACTTATTTTAAAGGGTATTTTCAATCTGTATGCCTGTCTTTTTCCCAAATCCTATAAATGAAGGAAGCCAAAGGAAACCAAAATATAAACTTGAGTACAAATTCTAGGTAGTTAAAAAATACCACTCCTTTTCATCTGCCTTACTTCTACTTAATTTGCATCTTCCATCGAAAACTTTAAATTCAAATAACCTTTACTTACGAGCTTAATTTAAGGAGATGCTTCATCAGCTCTTTGAGCAACAGGAGATTGTGATAACAGGAGTTTCTTTGGGTCTCAGCAAAAGATTATACTGTAGCTGGTGATACACCGACTGATAAGTCTTTTAGTGAAAAATGAACAATGGCAGGACTTCAGATTTTCTGATCTTGATTCCTGCCAAGAAAAAATGATAATGTTTACATTCCAATTGAGGAGTTTCTTCTCTGCGGTCTCCTTTTTTGTGTGGGTGTACTGTGAGGCCTGCTGGAGATTTACTGGGATTTAATGACACATGCCTGTAAGATCTTCCCGTTCTCTGTAACTACATCCTCCACTGGAAGCCATTGAGGGTTAATCTAATCTAAGAAGCTAATACCTCTGGGGGAGGCAGATTGTATTCTGACAACCCCTAAGTAGAAAGATTCTAGGACATATGCATGAATATATGCCAATTAAGTTAGGTATTTTGGTTTAGCCAAGGGTTTCAAGTGTCTAAAATGGTTTGCAAGTTGAAAAGTCAGTCACTTAAAATTTGAATAAATGTAGGTTTGCATTTCAAGTTCAAGTTTGAAAACAACATGGATAGGGGTGCCTCGGTGGCTCAGTCAGTTAAGCGTCTGCCTTCCACTTGGGTCATGATCCCAGGGACCTAGAATCCAGTCCTGCATTGGGCTCCTTGCTTAGCAGGGAGCCTGTTTCTCCTGTTGCCTGCTGCTCCCTCACTTGTGCGCTCTCTCTGTGACAAATAAATAAAATCTTAAAAAAGGAAAACAGTATCAACTTTAGGACTATCCTTTAACAATGGGTTTCATACACATAGAGGGAAAGATTTAGTCAGTGTTATTGCTTCTTATAATGACCCTTTGAACAGCAGCGTAGGATACAAGTTAGGAACATAGATTCTGGAATCAAGTCTTCTCAACTTGTAGGCTGGCACAGCCACTTACTGGTTGGTGACATTGAGTTACTTATTTAACACTTTGTGCTTCGGTTTCCCTCAACAAAAGAATAAGAACTGTAATGACTCTGATTCTTGAGAGACTTTAGAACAGAGCCTGCCACCAATAACACACTTGATAAAAAATGTTAGCCACTGTTATTATTAATTAATGATAATCGTTATTATCACTTGGACCCAAATATTTGGCCAAAAGAGAGAGTGTTTGCAGAGTATGAATGCTAATGTAGAAATTATGTCTGAGCTACATAGAAGTATTTTTATTTATTGACTTATTTTAGAGAGAGAGAGAGAGAGTGTGTGTGT
>CM053603.1:55916966-55940112 GCA_028646535.1 Procyon lotor
GAGCCCGATGCGGGGCTCGATCCCAGGACCCTGAGATCATGACCTGAGCCAAAGGCAGAGGCTTTAACCCACTGAGCCACCCAGGCGCCCTGAAGTTCAATCTTGAAGATGAGAGTGCATGCCTGGATGGCTGGCTCTGCAGGCACCAGACACAAACAAACAAGACTCCTCTATAGAGGAAAGTAGCTACAGCCCAGATTTCAATTTTGCAAACCCAATGTGCATAAAAAAATATCTGAGTCCAAGAGAAGATGAGAGGGAATGAATACAAACAGGTAGGAAAAAAAAGAAAATATGAACAGACCTACTGAGTTATCAGACAGATTCAAAAATAACTATGTTACTGTATTCAAAGAGATAAGGGAGAAGATTGAAAATGTAGAGAGGAAAAAAAACGTTCAGAGCAAGTAGGAAAGAATGAAATGGAAAATTTAGACTTGAAAAATTACCAAATTTAAAAACTTAAAAATGGGTTTATGGGGCACCATTTATGGGGCTGGCCCAGTCAGTGGAACATGCGAGTGTTGATCTCGACATCATGAGTTTGAGCCCCACTTTGGAGATGGAGCCCACTTTTAAAAAATAGGTGTAATGATAGGCTAAAAATACATGAAGAGAAATTGAATGAACACTCAAAGAATTCTGACCTAAATTGGAAAAATATCCAGAATGAAGTATGAGAAAAAAAGGACATAAAATCAAAAGAGAGAATATGAGACAAGAAGAGAAAGTCTGATAAACACATGAGATTATAGTCACTGGAAAGAAAAAGAAGAAAGAAGAAATGTTATTAGAAGAGAAAATGCCTGAGAAGTTTACTAAACTGATGGAAGTTTATGAGGGCTACAGATCCAATATTTCTTCACAAGTTTTCTACAAAATAGAACATAATTACGAAATAAAACACAACTGTGATGGCTAATTTCACGTGTCAGTTTGGCTGAGCCACACTGCCCAGATATTTGGTCAAAAAAATTTTGATGTTTCTGTGAATATGTTTCTTTGGATGTGATTAATATTTAAATTGGTGGAGTTTTTTTTTTTTTTTTTTTTAAATTGGTGGAGTTTGAGTGAAGCGTATCACTCTCCATAACGTGGGTGGACCTCACTCAATCAGAGGCTTTAATAGAACAAAGACTGACACCCTCACCCCCTGCCCCAAGCAAGAAGAAATGCCGGAGGACTGCCTTTGGACGCAAACTGTAACTCTTCCCTGACTCTCCAGCCTGTAAGACTCCCCCATCAGATCTTAGAATCGCCAGGCCTCCACCATTGCATGACCCAGTTCCTTAAAATAAATCTCTCTCTCTCCCTCTTCACTCTTTCCTGTTGGTTCTGTTTCTCTGGAGAACCCTGACCAATACAACAACCAAAGGAGAATTCTGGAGGGAGAGAAGCAAAAGCAAACTATTTGGGGACCCCAGGACTGGTGGCAGGACATCTTAGGATACCCGAATCAATAGCAGAAGATGTCTCAGGCTCATTGTTTTCTGAACTCCAACCTCTTGGTAGGCTCACTTCTTCCCCAGATTGAACAGGAGTCCTACAGCAATAGCGGGTGAACATGGCACAACCCACAAGGGGAATCAGTTGGGACCCAACTAGGGAATTGGGGATCAAGTGGAAATTGGGAATTTGGAATCAGTGGAGGGCCAAGCGGACACAGGAAGTGCCCTCCTTCCCTGTTGGGTTTGAGACCCCCTCATCACTGAGCAGCAAGTACCTGGGTTGAGAAGCACTCTGTATCACCAAAGGCTATGGTTATCTCACCACCACAAGTGCCCAGCCTGGGAAGCCTCTTCATCCACCATGGGACTGACACCTTTCTCCCCACTCAACATACTGAGAAGAATCCTGCCATACCAGCTTAGCCCTGGAGGCCTGTTTAGTTCACAGGTGAAGTCTTCCTTACCCTGCTGAGAGGCACCTGGCATTCTGGTCTAGGGAAACCCAGTGCACCCCCTCATGCAGCACAGCAGGGACCAATGTGCACCTCAGTGGCACTAGATAAGCCAAGAGGATTTTTGAAGGCTATGAAAATTAAATTGTCATTGGACCCTTAGTCTAAAAAAGTAGGACAGGACCTCATGCTAAATAAACCTAAACAGAGGGACTGCCTGTTATAACAGAATAAATAGGGCCCAGAGTCTCCTACCATAATAGCCAAAATGTCCAGGATATGAATGAAAAATCCTCATCATACCGAGAACTGGGATATTATACCTTGAATGAGAGAAGACAATTGACTGATACTAATGTGGAGACGAATCAGCTGTTGGAAATACCTGACAAGAATTTTAAAGCAGCCATTATAAAAATGCTTCAGGAAATAATTACAAATCCACCTGAAACAAATGAAAAATAGGAAACGACAATAAAGGAAGTTATAAAAAAAGAACCAAAAAAGAAATTACGGGAAAATATAACAGAAATTACAGAAAAATAATTTACAATAAATTACAGAAGTTTATTGAATATATAAGAAATTATTGAATATGTAAGAAAATATATAAGAAAATATTGAATATATAAGAAAATAAATTGCAGAAAAATATAACAACGGAAAGAAAAAAAAATTTCCAGACGAACAAAAACCTGTACTGGAGACGACAGAGGATCAGGGAGTGCTCACGGGCACAGATCAGTAGAATTGGCCCAATATGAACGGCAGACAGAAAACAGACAATAACACAAGACCAACACGTTGAAGGGTAGGGGCAAGAGAGAGCAGGATGTGTTCTTTTTTTTTTTTTAAAGATTTTATTTATTTGACAGAGAGAAAGAGATCACAAGTAGGCAGAGAGGCAGGCAAAGAGAGAAGGGGAAGAGAGAGAGCAGAGCAGAGAGCCCGATGCGGGGCTCGATCCCAGGCCCCTGAGATCACGACCTGAGCTGAAGACAGAGGCTTTAACCCACTGAGCCACCCAGGTGCCCCGCAGGATGTGTTCTGATGAGTAACTCAGTGTGTCTGGTTCATAGAGACCCACAAGGAAGGTCAAAATCAAGCCCAGAGAGTGAGCAGATTAGGATGAGGTCTTCAAGGGCCTTGGTGGTAAGCCAAGTCCTCCAAAATTTATCCCCAAACTAGAGGGAATGATGACAGGATTTTATGCACGGGGGTAACTTGATCAACTTATCTCTTTTAAAACAGAATCAATCTCTCTATCTATCCACACATATATAAAATTTAAATTTAAAATATTGAATATACAATACATTTAAATCTTTCAAAATTTCAAAAGCATTAAAAGTATGCTTCATAACACTGACCACAGTTACTCTTCTCACGCTACTGGGTTTTTCCTGTGAATTTTTCCAGAGTTATTTATGTATATACAGGCAAATGTTATTTATGTATATACAAGCAAATATGTGCATACATATGTACACTAGAAACATATATTTTGTTCCTCTCATTTTATACAAATAACGGATTAGTATACCTACTGTTCTGCGCCTTGCTTTTTGTACCTATCATTTTGCACCTTGTACTTGATCCTGTATTTGAAGAATTTTCTGTATCAATTCATAAAGTTTCTTCATTTTTCCCTACCAGATGAATAGTTTTCCATTGTATGGCTATCCCATCGTTATTTTTCACTTAGTTCTCTAATGATCTTTCTAAATATGTCCTTTTGCTTAAATATATGTGTAATATCTCTGTGAGATAAATTCTCAGAGGTAGAATTCCCAAATGAAAAGATATCTATCTATCTACCTACCTATAATATTGATGGATATCAGCAAGTTGCCCTCCCTAGAGATGGTACATTCATAATTCTAACAGCAATGTATGAGAGTGCCCATTTGGGGCGCCTGGGTGGCTCAGTTGTTAAGCATCTGCCTTCGGCTCCAGTCATTATCCCAGCATCCTGGGTTTGAGCCCCATATCAGCTCCCCTGCTTCTCCGTCTCCAGCTTCCCCATACTCGTGTTCCCTCTCTGTCATAAATAAATAAAATCTTAAAAAAGAGAGAGGGCCCATTTCTTCACAGACTTACCAGCACCCTGTGATACTACGCTTTTGACTCTTTGCAAATCTCACAGGTGAAAAAAAAAATCTTTCAATTTGCATTTGTCTTTTTATGTGTTTGATAGGTTCATGAGCCATTTATAGTTCTTTCTGTGCACTCTATTTCTTCTGATTTTTATTACTCTCTTTGTCCATTTTTCTATTAGGTTTTTGCTCTTTTCTTCTTATCTGCTTGTCAAAGTTTTTATATTGAGGGAAATCTTTGATGTAGGTTGCTTTGCTCTTTGTCACTTAACTCTGCTCATAATGTTTTGATCCTTTATTATGCAAACATTTCAAATTTTATGTTGTATTTATCCATTATCTTCAATGGCTTCTCAATTTTGTGTCGTATTTAGGAATGCTTTTCTCACTCTGAGATTATGAAAGAATTTTGTCCTGTTTTCTTTTATTACCTTTGTGATTTTATTTTTTTTTTTTACCTTTAAGTTAGTTATGCATTTTGGAATTATTCTGGTGGTGTGTGAGGTATGCTTATGTTACTCATTATTTTTGTAGTTTAAAAAAATTAAAAAGTTTAGGGTTGCCTGAGTGGCTCAGTTGGTTAAGTGTCCAACTCTTGATTTCAGCTTAGGTCATGCTCTCAGGGTGATGAGATCCAGCCCTGCATTGGGGCTCTGCATTCAGGCTTCTGAGAGGGCCTCTGCTCTCTCCCTCTGCCCCTCCCCTTCCTCTCCCTCTCTAAAAGAATTTTTTTTTTAATTTAAAAGATTAGTTTTCCTTGGGACCCAATGTAGACTCAGAATTTTCAGGAATTGTTTATGTTTTTGTTCCAGTATTTCCATTTCCTTCTTTTGGGGTCTCTTCTGTTTTTCTCCCATATCTGCAATATTCTCCCCAATCTTTCTAATAACTCTGTTTCTGTTTTACTTTGGTCCTCTTTCTCATATTTTCCCCCACCATGTTTCTCACTTTGTTCCCCTAGTTTCTCAGCTACCTGGCAGGCCTTCTTGGCATGATTTCTGCTGTGGTTGTTATTTCCTCTCACTTCTTTCCCAAACCCTGTCAATTCACATTTTATCATTTCTTGTTACTTTGATATTTTTTCCTGTTTCTTCATTCATGGGTGTGCTTTGATTACTAAGTTTTTAATTTCTTAAAAATATTTGGTCATTCCATTTCTTCATCAAATGCCTTACCATGAGAGATCTTCACTTGCTACTTGTCTTTCTTGCTCATTTATTTTTATCTTCTAGTGTTTTTACGTAGTTCCTGAATTTTTTCTTTTTTATTATTCATCATCAAAGGAGTTTAATTTTCCTGAATAGTTATTGTGGAAGGTTTATAGAGATGGGGATGTGGTCCAGGCTGGAATTTTTTTTATAACTGGGCTTTATTTCAACAAAGCCAATGAAGAAAGGAAGACTTTCTGTTTTGTTTTGATTTGACTCTTAGTTTTTGGTAATGAAAAAATTGTCTTTTTTCTACTGTACAACAGGAAGAGTGCTTCCAGGAAACGTGTTCTCTGTATATATTCCTTATATATTGTTGCCATTTCTTTTGGGGGGAAGAAACAAAGAAAGCTCTAGGTCTACAGAAGCTCATTGAGCCAGCTGGTCTACCTCTACTATTTCAAGCAAGAGTTAGCGCCTCAGTTTGTGTCCTTTGCCTTTGAGAAGGGTAGTTTCACTGGCACTTACTGAGACCTGCAGCTGAAAGAAGCTCTCTCTGCAACCTTTTATCTTCTCTTCCTCTATTTTAGATGCCTTTCCACTTAACATTTGGTCTCTGTAGTTTTAATTGTCTCCTGGCTTAATGAAATTTACATTTTGTTTCTCGTTTTCCTTGTTGCTCTTTGAATGATCTCCAGAATGACAAGGGGGAAATGTTGACTTCACACAACCAAGCTCAAACTAGAAGTCAGTGTAGATTTTGTTTAAACTGCAAAAAGCTCAATAATACATCTTTATTTTAAAAGTCATCTGGTGGCATTTTCAGGTGGAGTTGTTGCAGGCCACCAAGTCACATACCCTAGCTGAATGTTAATAGCATTCTGCCAATCAGCTGTGGCCCAGTGATGTAACTGTGTCTGCTCTGGGCCGTTCCTGTCTATCGGTAAAAGATGAGTCTTGGAGAAGCAAGCTGTCATAGCAGGGATAAAGTCTTGAAGGTAAAGTAATTAAGGTCAGTGAGTCCTGCAACCCAAGTACCACTTGCTTCAAAGAACAGGCACAGTGAAAAGTACATCTCATATGTGTGGTGTTTTCTTTCTTCCCAGGTGAAGTTTTTTTTTTCTTTGTTCCCTGTTAGCAAGTGCCTTAAATTAGAGTCCTAACATTTATATATTTTTTTGGAGGAATAAGAAATTTCTTTTCAGTTTCTTTTCTAGCCAACATCTTCCCTTGGTTGAAGAGGGAAGCCCCATTGGTATTTACCTTTTATCATCTTTAGGACTTGGACATTGCAAGTTAATCTTTTTACTTTTCTCTCTCTTTTAGGTTCATGGTATCATACACACACATGTGCGCACGTATGGTATCTCACACACACACACACACACACACACACACACACACACAGTGCGTTTGTAAAGATCTTGTTTAGCCATTTGTCCTTGACCTTTCTGTTCTAGGTATCTTTCTAGAATGCCACTTGTGTAGACACTGACCTTTTATGATGAGCTTTCCATTATGTATGTACTTAGTATCTTTGGAGTTCCTTTTTTTTTTTTGCAAGTTTCCTGTAGAAGTGTCCATCGTGTCCTCCCTCATGTTTGTTATTCTAGCCAGGAAAATAGAATAGACAATTCTACCTTTTGGGGGGTCTTCTAATTTTAAAGTAATGAGCCATACATAGCTGCAGAGAACTTTGAAAATATAAAGAAAATCACTCAGGAACAACTATCATCAGGCATCTACCAATTTGTTAGAACCTACCGTCTGCTTTGCTTTCCAGGGTGGCTGACACAAGTCACTTTCTCTAATGCTTGCCTTAAGAAGGCTCTCCCACAGTGTCTTGTGAAAGTTGGGTAAATACATGCGAGCACATTGCTGTTTTGTGTAACCTGGTAAACCTTCAAATGGAAGCTGAGGATGATGAGAGTCTGTTTGGTTCCTGTCTAAGCTGCTGTAATCAAATTTGACCAGGCACAGAATTAAAACAATTCAGTCAGAATGAGTTGCATGGCTTTCGTAAGTAAGACCCCCAACTCTGTTATAGATGAGTTTTCTCTTCTCCAAATTTTGTGAATTGTGCTGTTTACAGATGGCCTCCAGCTAAACTGTTTTCTTTTATTTATTTATTTATTTATTTATTTATTTATTTATTTATTTATCCATCATTCATTTATTTGTTTGTTTATTTTTGTCTATTGAGATTGGAGGGATTTACCCATTTTTGCACTAATTACACTAAATTTCCCAATTATCCTTTGCTCATCCTCAAGTTTTTGAAGGTTTTCCAAGTCCTGAGCTAATAAATATTCATTGATTCTTGGTGCTTAATAGGAATCTGTATTGATATTAGTTGTTAATCCCCTGCCATTTAATAAAGTGTCCACCAGGCATTATTTCACGACCTTGACTTAAAATGGGATTTTTTAGCAATTGATATTGTAATTCTTCTTATTTTAGAGTCTCTGCAGCTATAAACTGATGTGAAATCAAATGTAATTGAGTAGTGATACGTTTTCAGGCTTTTTCCTAGAATATGATAACATCAGGCTTCTCCTTTGACATTTTAGTTATTGTGATCCCCTTGTGATCTCAAGACCACTTATTATATTATAATCTTGAGTTACTCTGGCAAAGTTATTACTGGCTTTTTTTTTTTTTTTAAAGATTTTGTTTATTTAGGTGACACAGAGAGAGAGAGAGATCACAAGTAGGCAGAGAGGCAGGCAGAAAGAGAGGGGGAAGCAGGCTCCCCCCTGAGCAGAGAGCCTGATGCGGGGCTTGATCCCAGGACCCTGAGATCATGACCTGATCGGAAGGCAGAGGCTTTAACCCACTGAGCCACCCAGGCGCCCCTGGCTTTTATTATTGTTCAAAATAATATTTATTTTTCATTAAGAAAGTAAACTGTATTCATTGTGGGAAAGTTGGAAAGCATAAATAAGGAAAAACATAAAAAATAATTAAAATTTATAAGAAATCCAATCACCCAGAAATAACAACTGTGAACATTTGGCATATTATTTATCATTCTGTTCTTTTCAATGGAATTCACACACATTTTTTTTTTAGAAAAACAATTGAGATCATTTAATATTGTTTTTCAATCTGTAATTTTCATTCATAAATATGTTGTGAATATTTTTCCATGTCAGTAATATATCATTTTTAAATTGTATTATACAATACCATAAATAAAAGTATATTATCTTTTCATGTCAGTAATATGTCATATTTTAAAAATGTGCCATTTTTACAGCATGTTAGTATCTTATCTCAGAGATATGTCATAACAAATTTAACCAACAGTCTATCATTAGACATTTCAGTTGCTTAAACAAATTTGCTATTGTAAATAGCACTGAGGAGAATATCCTCATTCATATCATTAATGGTGTTTGTTTAATTTTCAGACAGTTTTTAAAATTTTTTAAAATTTTTTCAGTGTTCCAAGATTCAAACAATGTTTATTGTGGAAGGGAGAAAAACGTGCAAAAGCAAATTTTTAAAAAAATTGCATTATGTGAAACTTCATTACTCAGACATAACCATTGGTAATATTTCTTGTGATTATCTTTCAGTGTATTTCTAGTTTACATGTTTACGTAGGATTTTCTATTCATACTGTATTTTCTACTTTTTATTGAACTGTGTCATACATAGAAGAATATACAAATCAAAAGTGTGTACTTTGGTGAATTTTCACAAATTGAACCCGTCGGTGTAATAAGCACTCAGATCGGGAAACAGCATTACCAGTTCCCCAGCCTCGCCCTTTTAAGCCACTATTTTCCTGCCTAATGATGACCATTCTCCTGCTTCTCACACTACGGAATAGTGTTGCCTGATTTTGAACTTTGTGTAATCGTATAACTTTGTGTAATAGGAATCATCACTATGTACTCTCTGTATCTAGCTTATTTTTGCTCAGCAGAATATTCATGAGATTCAGTCATACTGCTATATGTAGTTGTAGTTGACTCACGCTCATTACTGTGTAGTATTCCATGGGTGAATGTACCACAATTTAGTCTTCTGTTGAAGGGTATTTGCATAGTTCCTAGTTTGTTTTTATTACTAATAGTGTCACCATACACCAAGTGCTTTTTCATCTCACCAATCCATTTTCCATTTTGCTCTTCAGTTCTTTTTGTCACTTCAGTTTCTTTAACTCACTAACAAATGTCCTTAGAAAGCTCACAAACCTGATGTGATTGCCCAGCTGTGCCAACCATTTATTCACCAATCTATCTGACTTAGATGACTCATGAACAGATAGATAGATAGAAAAATAGATAGATAGACACACAGACACATATGAGTCTTTCTCGGGACTTTCTGTCCTGACCTGTTCTGAGCTGCTGATCCACCTGCTGATCTCAAGCCAGAAGCACACCTGAAAACCTGGAATAACGAATCACCTCTCTTATTGTTATTGTTATTGTTATTGTTCCTTTTAAAAATCATCTAACATTATCCATTTATGTCTCCACATGAAATCTGAAACCTTTTTGCCAAAGTAGGAGTAAAAATTCAAATGAACTTTTTATTGACCATTTTTTAATGTATTAGTAAATTTGGGGACGATATGCCATCTTTAAAGTATTAGTTATTCTCATAAATGCATTGAGAATAGGTAGAAGCTTATGGAGACTTGAGGATAACAAAAACAACACCCAGCCTTTTACTGCATAAATCAAGCAAGTTCACATAGCAAAACACAAGATGAATACAATTAAAAGGCAAGTGACAATCTGGGGGAAAAAAATAGGACAGATGATAATTTTAATATACTAAGCATCCTTTTATTTTTTTTTAAAGATTTTATTTATTTGACAGAAAGAAACACAGCGAGAGAGGGAACACAAGCAGAGGGAATGGTAGCAGGAGAAGCAGGCTTCCTGCCGAGCAAGGAGCCCGATGCGGGGCTCAATCCCAGGACCCTGGTATCATGACCTGAGCAGAAGGCAGACGCTTAATGACTGAGCTACCCAGGCGCCCCAAGCATCCTTTTAAAGTACTAAAAAATACATAAAATTCTCTAAAAGATAAAATGCTCACGAGAAAAGGCAGTTCTGCAAGTATCGATGTTCAAAACACGGTATAATGAAATATTCCATATCACTAGTAACCAAAGCACTGCTGATTATAACAACTTCCCGTTTTTATTTAATAAGATTTGAGGAACACAAGCACTCATATATCCTGGTAGAAGGAAGACAAACATCAATGTTTTCAGGGCAATCTGGCTGTAATTATCAAATGTGGCTCAACATTGACCCAGCTGTTTCAGTCTAAGAATTTTCTTCAAGAATGTACAAGTATATATGTGAAAAGATGCTCATCTTAGTGTTGTTTATGATAGAAAAATATTGGAAGTAAACAGAAAGTATGCAA
Source organism: Procyon lotor (assembly GCA_028646535.1). Classification (NCBI taxonomy): domain Eukaryota; kingdom Metazoa; phylum Chordata; class Mammalia; order Carnivora; family Procyonidae; genus Procyon; species Procyon lotor. Next base: position 55,927,508 of record CM053603.1, read on the forward strand.
GTATGATCGGTTAAGTTGTGATACGGCCACACAATAGAATATTTGGTATCCATAAAAATGTGGGATTGAAAGGAAAGAATTTTGTGATCTATTAAGGGAAGAAATCAGATGAAAAATACAGCATGTAGTTCACCAAAAGTATGTGTTAGTACAATATTTTATTTTCTCTGCAACCGTCTTAGTTGGGTATAAGCCAGAGAGATCCAAGAAGGAAAACATTGTTCTGATCCAGGTGCTTCTGAACCAGCTTTTTGTCTTGGGAAAACCTCTTCCTTTTCCTGCACTTACCCTCTCTCATCTGCTAATGAAGGCGTCATACCTCAAGTGATCTGATTCCTGAACGTGAGGCTTCTCCAGCTGTGAGATGCTATTTCTGCTGTCACAAGGGAAATCTAGTTGTGTTTACTGTAGAAAAGGAAGATGCTCTCCTCATTTCCGCAAAAGGTTTCCCATTGTTCTCTGCCTTGTCCATTTAGAGCTACTTTATTTACATCTTTACAGAAACCATTTATCCCTTTTGAGCCCTGCTCATTCTTTTTAGATTTGAGATGATCAAAGCCGCCCCTCCTGTCTTCCACCAACTGGGCATCTTAAGAAGCTCATTTAGAATTTTCAGAAACCAAAAGGCAGTGAAGTGAAATGAAAGGGACAGATATGTCACCTTGGGGGAAATTCCAGAGTGTCATTATCATCTTTAATGGGGTGTTTTGAAGGAAGAAATCAGTCTGCATTTTCCCTGTGCCCTCTGATTTGTTTCTTCCTGCTCATCGAGGGATCTGACATGGCAGCTTATGGAGTTTCTCCCTTGCCTTGCAGCCTAAGAGTGGAGACTTACTTCCCATTTACTTTTGCAGACCAGCAGATGCACAAACTTTCTTCCTGCTCCCACCCCCAACATCACATGGGCAAGGTGGACCACAGATTTACTTTTGACAAATAGCATAAGTGACATGAAAAAAATATTAAAAATAAAAGTTGGGATTCCTGTTGTGGTTTGTTGGTTAACTCTTGAAGTTGGTTTGCATCATACAGGCATGAGGTTTTTAAATCATTTAATAGAAGACTTTTAATGATGGAAACTTGCCTGTTCTATGTGTTTATTGCCATTATTTGGAAACTCAGTGGGCAGGTCACCTTTCTTTGAATAGCAACCAAGTAATGGGAGTTCCTGTTCTTACCCGTCACATGCAGAAGGAGAGGGTATGGAACTCTGGACTCCACGTGTGAAAACCTGAGGTCCAGAGTTTCCCTCTGCATCTCACAGGAAGGCCTATGATGGAGTAAAGGTATGGACTTCTGAGCCGGATGGATTCTAAGGTCAGACACAGTCAGAACATGTAACTATGAGTCCACACTTCTTACCTGTGGTGGTTGTGGTTGTGGTTGTCTGTAGAATTTTGTGGGAGTTAAGAATATCAAGTGTAATACATATACCTACACATACATATATGAAATGCTAAAACATCTGGGACATAGTAGATGTTCAACCAATAATGGTAGATCTATCAAAATCATTATTTTAGCAATTTAAACATTTTTATTTTTGAAGTATAGTTGCTCTACAATGTTATTAGTTTCAGGTGCATAGTGTAGTGATTTGACAGTTCTGTATGTTACCTTGTGGTCACCACGATGAGGGTCGTCACTGTCACCACTTAGTGTTATTAAAATATTACTGACTATATTCTGTAGGCTGTAGTTTTCATCTTCATGACTTATTAATCAAAATCATTATCATAATCTGTATTATAATTCTTAACATATTCCTTGGACCGTGTTTCAAATATTTGCTATAATTGATGATGAAATCAATTAGTTTTGTTTAAAGTTAGGCTTACTTAAAATATGCTTATGAAAGATACCGTACAGACAAAAGTGTGTATAACTTGAACCTCTTCATAATAATAATTGTAAAACAATGAGTAATAATATGTCCATCATACGATAATAATTATTTAATAATAAGTAGTACCTTTTTTTTTAAGATTTTATTTATTCTTTTGAGACAGAGAGAGAGCATGAGCAGGGGGAGAGGCAGAGGGAGAGGGAGAAGCAGACTCCCTGCATGATCCAGGAGCCCAATGTGGGACTCAATCCTAGGACCCTGGGATCATGACCTGAGCCGAAGGCAGAGGCTTTAATCCACTGAGCCACCCAGGCACCCCAAGTAGTACGTTCTTAAAAAGAAAGTATTACTGTCTTTCCAGTGGAAACTGTGAAGCCGCTATGATTATCCACAAGCAAATCCTCTTTCATCCTCAGAGGTCCCATCTTGCTCTTTATAGTTTTACCACATTTATTCCTAAAACATATGTGCTTTGGCTTTCTACATTTTTGAACTTTTTATAAAAGGGATTATACTGTGTGCATGCTGCACATGTATGTACATGTGGCATGCTCTTCTGTCTCAACATTATGTTTTTAAGATTCATCCATGTGGATGTGTATACCTACAGTGTGTTCTTTTTCACTGAAGTAGAAAACTCCATCATGTGATACACATACACACTGTTTATCTTTCTCCCATTTATGGATGTTCGGGATAGTTTCCAGGTTTTACTTCATTTGTTTTCCTTTTTGCTTTTTGAAGTGACTGCTATTAATAGCTTATGTTGGGTAGAACTGTGTGAAATAGGTATTTTTATAAATCAGAATGGTGCAGACTTAGAAATTTCATGGGATACAACCAAATTCCTATCTCTTGGTGTATATTTGCATGATTATATCGGAGGAATATGCCCCAATGTGGCAGAAATGCCAGTTCATAGGGTATGTGCCTCATCAACATTGAAACTGGTAACTTCATCGTGTCACAAAGCAGTTGCACCCGTTTGTGTGCGCTCTGTGAAAGCTGCCATCATCCCACCTCCCGTCAACACTTGATAAAGACTTTTTATTTTGATGGGTGTGAAATGTGGTTTTGATTTGCAATTCTGTAATTACTGATGAAGTTAAGCATCTTTGCATATGTGTATTTGCCATTTCTATGTAAACATGTGCAAGCAGCTTTGGAAGCCGCTAATGGGTGGAGGCGGAACTGTCCTGCGGCTCATGCTAGAAAAAGCCGGGTTGCCTGTTGGTGGCAATTTGGATGGTAAAGGTGATTATGCTGAGGGGCTCGGGAAGAAGAGAGGAGGCTAAACAGAGAGCTTCCATCGTCTGAGAGAATACAGGTATCATCGTGGACAGAAGGGGGGTGGGGGGGCGGAAATATGAATGTTAAAGGTGAGGTCTCAGGCAGAAATGAGGAACATACTATTGGAAGTGGAGGAATTGGATCCTTGCTCTTGCTATAAGCAGCAGAGAACGTGGCTGATTTTGTGGAAGGTAGTTTTGTGGAAGGTAGAATTTGTAAGTGATGAATTTGGGTATTTAAGTGAGGAGACGTGCAAGCCAAGTGTTGAAGCATGGCCTGGTCTTCTCTTGCTTTGTAGAGTAAAATGCAAGAGCAGAAAGTGAAATTAAAGAAGGGTTGTTAAGCCAAAGGAACTAGAATGTAAAGGTCTGGAAAGTTCTCAGTCTTGCGAAAAAATGAGAAAGTACGTCTGGAGGGAACATCAAGGGTGTGGCCGGAGAGCCCCTTGCTATAGTAGATTATGAGTGCAACTCAGGGACCCAGTCGGCCATTTCAGCAGAAACCAGGAATAGAGCTTTGGTTACCCGGGAAAGAGCCGTAGAGGACCCTCTTGTTGGATGGCTTGGCTTTCTAGGCATTGTGTGGGAAGTCAACAGAGTTTTTGAGAATTTATTATGAGCGGAAGCACTGACAGTTTAGACTAAACAGAGACAGGATGAAATGAAGGCAGTGGCCTTCTGAGATTCTACAGGACTGGCCAATAGAGCCATCTGGTGACACACATGTGTCATCCTTCAAGAAGGGGGCAGAGTGATCCTCAAGGCAATTTGAAGGTCCCCAGCTGCCACTGCCACCATGGCCTGAGGGGTGGGACTCTCTCTTCCTCAGTTCCAGAGGACCAAGCTGCTGTGTCTACACCCAGGGCCCAGGGGGTGGGATAGCCACCCTGGTGGGCTCAGAAGAAGAGAATTATTCTTGAGCCTTAAAATCTAATGGAATTTGCTCTGTGCTCAGACTTGCTTGAGACTCAAGATTCCTTTTTTCTTTCTAGTTTCTCCCTTCTAGAATGGCACTGTTAGTCCAATGCCTCTCCTACGTATTGCACTTTGGAAGAAGATAACATGCTAGGTTTCCCAGGTTCACAGCAGGAAAAGAATTTTACCTCAGGATCAATCATTGCTCAAGTCTCACTTGAACTTAAGTTAGGTGATATTAGAGGAGATTTCATACTCAGAGTTGACGCTGGAATGGGCTAAGACTTTTGTGGCTACTAGGATGGGCTGAATATATGTTACATGTGAGAAAGACATGAATCTGGGGGACCAAAGTGTGAAAGGTTGTGGGCTTTGTGTCACCCCAAAATTCATATGTTGAGGTCTTAACTCCTTTCCCTCAAATTGTAACTGTTTTTGGAGATAGGGTATTTAAAGAGGCAGTTAGGTTAAAATGAGATTATTAGGGTGGACCATAATCCAGTATGGCTGATGCCCCTATAAGAGGAAATTTAGACATTGACATGTACAGAGGGAAGACTGTGTGAAGACACAGGGGAAAGACAGCCATCTCTAAGGCAAGAAGAGAGGCCTCAGAAGAACCCAACTCTGCCAGTCCTTGATCTCAGACTTCAGGCCTTCAGACCTGTGAGAAAATTAATTCTGGTGTTCAAGCCACCTTGTTTATAGTTCTCTGTTATAGCAGCTTTGGCAAACTAATGCACTACCTATCTGGCAATACCATTCTGTCCTGATTAATACAGCTTTATAATAAAGACATTCCATAATGAGTACAGATAAAGAGAGTAGATATTCAAGCCTTGTTCCTGATCTTAAGGGAGAGCATTCAGTCTTTTTTTTTTTTTTTTTAATTTCTGCACCTCTAGGTTATTTACTTATTTTTTTATTGAATGTTGTTAGTTAACATACAGGGCAATATTGGTTTCTGGAGTAGAACTCAGTGATTCATCACTTACATGCAACACCCAGTGACCATCACAACAAATGCCCTCTTTCATCATTGAGTATGATGTTAATTTTGGTTTAGATTTTCTTTCTTTTTTCTGAAAATACCCTTTATATAGTGGAGGAAATTTTTTTGTAGTCTTAGTCTGCAGAGGGCTTCTGTAATGAATGGGCATTGAAATGATCATAAGGTTTTTCCATTTTATTCTGTTAATGTGGTGAATTGCACTAGTTGATTTTTGAATGTTGAACTAACCTGGAATTGCTTGGATAAAACCTGCATGGTCATTATATATAATAATCTTTTTGAAATCTTGTGGGATTGGTTCTACTAATACTTTATTGAGGATGGTTGCATTCATGTTTATGATGGTCTTCAGTTCTAGGCAATTTGGGGGAATTATGTATTTGGTTTCATACCTGAGTGCAGCCATTCATTAAAAATGACTTTTAAAAATATAGTTTCCCATAATTTCTAGGTAAACACTGCTGGAAGGTACTCCTTTGAAATACCACCTTTTCTACTGCTGAGAAAATGGCTAAATAAGATTATTTTACTGTATTTTTTCCTTTTGCAGAAAAGAGCTTATTGATTTCTAGTTTATATTTTATAGCCATGTGATGAGAAATTAAAGGAATATACTGTATGTAGGATATTTTAAAAAGTATTATAATATATTATATTTTGTAATTATACATAATACAATTTAAAACTTCAAGTCACAAAAATTTGGAATTTTTGGATCCTGTCTTTTGACATTTTGTGGAAATCCACACTAGCCCTCTTGTATGCTTCATTGTGTTGAAATGATTTATGTATTTTGTTCTAACTTAAGGGGTGGGTGGGATAAATAAAACTGGCAGATACTCAGGTACCTTCTCTCTTTCTCTGCAGCTCACCAAAATTGTCTCTATCTGTTTGCTGAATGTGAGAGCAGAGCAAGATACTACCTTAGATCAAGCTGCATTAATTCTGTGTTCTTGACAAAGTGGGTTGTTTTTTGTCGTGGTAGAGCTTTCCTCTTGCCCTCAATCTGTGGTCTCTCCTTAATTTCTCAGGTCTTGTGTCATCATCTGTGCTTGGTATTAAATCATGGGGAGGAAGCTGGACCTGTCTGGTCTGACTGATGATGAAACGGAGCATGTTCTTCAGGTGGTTCAGCGAGACTTCAATCTTCGAAAAAAAGAGGAAGAACGGCTAAGGTGAGATGCCTCTAGTGACCTCCTGGGTACTGTGAGACAGCTTTCCTGAGAGTGTTCCTTGCTCTTGTTGCCCTTGTTTATGTCATATACACACACTTCTGTGTACAGGAAGAATGCCCTGTCCTTTGTAGAAAGGTTCACCCTCTTCAGCGCTGGGCAGCGTCATGTCAGCTCAGAAATGTGACTCATCACACTCATGGTAAGGTTTTCATGGGACTGCTCATCCTCTACATTTTTAGCTGTAGTAAGTTTGTGATGAGAGTGGCTGTTTTGAGCATGCTCTTGGCTTTGAGTTTCGTGTTGGCAGCTATTACTGAAGAATAACCAAAGTGGTGAACAATTCTTGAGAGAATGAGACTCACACCTGTACAGTCTTTTGCTAGAAAGCTCAGCTCCTGTGGTACAGGAAAAGAGCTCGGAAGACCTGGGACAGGGACAGGGCCCACTGGATCAAGCTGCGATCACCTAGCCCAGCACTACCCTCCTAATTTTATAGAGGAGGAAACTGAGGCCCCAAGAGGGGCCCTTTTGACTCTCCAATTGGTATTTTCTTGTGGAATGTTCCAGGAGATACCACTGCTACTCAGTTGGGTAGAAATGTCTAAGTGTGGAAGAAGTCAGAGTGACCAAAATGAGGTTATATGTTGGGTCTAGTGTGTTGGAGCTACACGGTAAGTCATCATTAGCTATCCTCATTCATCCTTCTGTTATCTGTTGGGATTGCACAGGTTTATCCTGGTACCGTCTTCTTCTGCAGCCACTGAGCTCAAAAACCCAGCCTTTTTAATTCCTCCCCTGACCTGGTCCCCACACAGAGCTGGGCCAGGCACTGTTGGTTCTTCCTCCTCACCATCTCTCTCTGACCTTCTCTTGAGTCTAGCTTTTATCACTGTCATCCTGGGAATTGCCATAATCTTTATGACCTTCTGCCTCCACGCCTCCAAGTAGCCAGGGTTGTGCCACATCTGAGCCCCAACCAGGTCCTTTCCCTCTCAATGCAAAATTGGTGTGGATTGTTTTCCTTTTCCCTTAGGATACCTCAGACTTTCTGTTTCTTTAGGTTATAAGCACTGTGGTATAATCATCTTTATTTTTTACCATGTTTTGTCCGGCCCTTGTATTGTTTATATTCAACATGTGCTTGTTAGAAGGAAGACAAAACAAACAAACAAACAAAAAAAAAACCTTTGTTAATTAATTAATCACGTGGCAGGCACTGTTCAAGCTGTTGGGTAAATGGTGAACAAAACCATTCTTTGCTCCATGGAGTTTATATCCCAGAGCTAAGGTGACGAACTCTGTAGCCACCACTCATGAGTGGTGACCGAGCACTTGAAATGTGAGCCGGAATTGGGATGCACTCTAAGTGTAACATACACACAAGACTTCAAACTGAGTACCAAAAAAGGTATGATATCTTAGTAATAACTTTTTATTGATTTCTCTTCAAGATGCTCATATTTTGGCTCTATGAGGTTAAACAAAAAAACATAAGTAATTTCTGTGTTTCTTTTTATTTCCTTTAGTATGGCTACTGGAAAATTCAAAATTACATATATGTCTCATGTTATATTTCTATTGGACGACACTGCTCTAGAGGGAGGAGAGGGAAAGGAAATGAACAAATAAAAATGTACTTATATATATCCAATAGTGGTGAGAGTCGTGAAGAAAAATAAAGCAGGGAAGGGGCAGAGCCTAGTGTGAGGTAGCAGGTGCTGGTTTTCCATGGGCTGCTCAGGGAAGACCTCTCTGGGGACATTTGGGCAGAAATCTGAAAGAAGCGAGGGAGGCAGCTGTGTGGTGCTATCTGGGGTGACATTAGGCACAGCAGAAGGAACCACAGACGTCACGTTTCTGACTCAAGGACAGGCCTTGTATGTTTTCTGAGGAGCTAGGAGGGAATGAGCCAGGGAAGCATTGTACAGAACAAAGCCTTAGCAACAGCCTGAGCCCAAACCATGTAGTAAGTAGTGAATCCGTGGGAAAGCCCTGGATCTTACTGTAGGCTGGGTGGCTTGGGTGACTGGGAAAATGAAGTTGCCTTTCCCTGAGGGGAGAAGACAGAAAAGGCAGAGAGTCAGCAGGCAGCCGGAATTGAGAGCTCTGTCTTAAGCATCCGTCGTCAGAGGTCAGACATCAGGAAGGTCAGAGACAGACGGCGAGGAGCATCAATCAACGATCTCTTCACCTTGAGATGGTTTTTCAACATCCAAGTCGAGATGTCAAGTTGGCATTTGATATTTTTCATCGAGAGTTCAGGTGGTAAATCCAAGCCAGAGGCAAACGTTTTGTAATGAAAACAGTCACCAAAGGTCAGGAGAGTAGGCAGAGCTGGGGCATATAGTACAGTACCAGTCAACATTAAGGCTTCTTGGAATTTGTAGCTGCTAATTTACATTGAGACCAATTTCAGCACAGTGGTGTGTATTTCTCCTGCATTATTCAGCTTCTTTCCTCACTAGGACGGTCCACAAGAACTCTGTCTTCCTCAGTTTTGTGTCCCAAGCTCTGGGCCTGACCCATAGTAGACATGCCCTAAAGATCTGTGGAACGGATGGATAAATGTAGATTGTCTGTCAGTCTATATGGTCAATTTTATGTGTGGTTTAAAGAATCAGTCTTAATATTTTCTAGGAATCATTAAGACCATCTGTGTATCGTGTTTCATCTTCTGGCAACTCCAGTATTGGCAAGCCACGTAGTTATTGAGTGTCTTCTGATTGTGGACTCTCCTCTTAGCTCCACTGAAGTCACATGCTGGTCTCTGTAGAAGAGTTGCCTTATGATTGGTTTGGGTAGAAGGATCTGAAACACAGTGAAGTTGCCACTGCAGTAGTTTGATTAAATGGGCGCCATCTTTCTGTTGAGGTCGTGTGATCTTGGTGGCCAGTAGTCAGCAGCTCTGCCCAAATGCATGTTTGGGAACCTGTATGTGTTGGGGAAAAATGATACTTGGAGCCAGCAGTGACTAAAGAGGAGTGGCACAGCACCTCTTCTGGTCCTGGGAATGGATGGCTTTCCTCTGAAGACAGCCATCACTGCTGTCCCTGTACCCATGTTCCAGTCAACATGCCTCCATGGATGCTTACAAACTCTGAATGATTTTGTTATAAGACCTTACTATTGGATAAGAAGAGGTTGAGACAACACCACCTCAAAACCAATGATGTCATCAAGTATTTGCCTCATCTTTTCCATATTGCTTGGATTTAGGGTGCATGGGAGAGTCTAGGAAGCCTGTGTAGCAGGCATTTTTGAATTCTTTAATATTTGCTTTAATGAACATGGGACTCAGAATGGAGGATTTTTAATTTTGAAGTTTTAAATTGAATCACATGTCTTTTCTCCTGACCATCTGTTTTTTATTTATGTAGTTTCTCAGGTGAGCTTTCATGAGGATAGAGCTTGTGTATAGAGGTTATACATTGTTTCTGATGATCTTCAGTGTGGACATAAAGTGTAGCAAATACATAGGTGATGAAAGTGTGAATTAAATGTCCTCAGAACATGGGAGTGGTAGTGGGGCTGAAGAACTCAGCACATTTAGGTCATTGAAATGAATTCACGAAAAGAAAGCTGAAAGGTGTAAAGCAGTCACTGTGAACTGGCACTGCCCTGGCTACTCTGCAAATTCATCTTACTGACTCTTCTTAGGAGGCAGTACCCAAACACAGAGAGGTTGCAAGGCTTGCTCAGAATAGCATGGTTCATGGGCGGGGGCGGGGGGGGTGGTTAGAGCCAGGATTTTATTTCCCAAGTTCTCTCTCAGTCATATAGACTACATTAAACTTTTTCTTTTTTTAAAGATTTTATTTATTTATTTGACAGAGAGAGAGAGATCACAAGTAGGCAGAGAGGCAGGCAGAGAGAGAGGAGAAAGCAGGCTCCCCGCTGAGCAGAGAGCCCGATGCGGGGCTCGATCTCAGGACCTGAGCTGAAAGCAGAGGCTTTAACCCACTGAGCCACCCAGGCGTCCCTACATTAAACTTTTTCAAAACTGCCTGCCTCCCTTCCTTCCACCCTCCTTCTTTCCCTCCTTTAGTCTTTCCTTTCTCTCTACCCATTCCCCAATCCACTCCCTCCCCCTTCCCTTCCTTTCCCTTTCCTTCTCCCTTTCTTCCTTTCTTCCTTTCTTCCTTCCTTCTTTCCTTCCTTCCTTCCTTCCTTCCTTCCTTCCTTCCTTCCTTTCTTCCTTTCTTCCTTCCTTCTTTCCTTCCTTCCTTCCTTCCTTCCTTCCTTCCTTCCTTCCTTCCTTCCTTCCTTCCTTCCTTCCTTCCTCCTTTTGTCCTTTCTATTTTGTTTAACCGAGAGATAGCCAGAGATGGTGAAGAGAGCCTGGTTTTAGAGTTTGGAAATATGAGTTTGGTTCTCAGCATGAGCCCCAATCTTTGGAAACACACTTAATCCTTCAGTATAACTTGCTCCTTTATAAGGTGGAACTAAGGACACCTGCCCTAGCTAGAGTATTATGTTGTTGTAAATACTGGAACAAGTGATGCATTTAAAAGTGCTTTACGAGTTGTTAAAGATAGATGCGAGCTACTGACATAGATAGGAGAATGCTGGCACATAGTAGAAACACCGTGATTTGGGGGAGTCTTCCAAGATGGAGAGCTAGGACAGCATCCTCATGAATTGGAGCAGCAGGCAGGTAGGATGGACGGACAGTCTGCACCCTCAGGCAGGACCTCTCCCCTGAGTTCAGGCCTGTAGATTTTGCCCTGGAGATTGGGAGCACAAGCCTTCCAGATGACTTTCTCAGGACATCTCGCCGGTACCTCAGTCTGCTGTGCCCAAGCAGTGCTGTCTCCCGAGGTGTGAAGGGACAGGGAGTCAGAGACACTGGCCTGACTTTGCAGACCACTTGGCTCACTGGCCTTCAGCAGGAGGAGCCCAGGCTCCTGCAGGGCTTTTGGCATTGCACAGACACAACTGCGTGGTCCCATATGATGTGGTGTGCTCTGGAAAGACTGAAAAATAAAATAATAATAATAATAATAAAAGATAATGGAACATTTTTTAAAATTTTTATTGGTTTATCTTTTTAAAACATTTTATTTATTTATTTGACACAGAGAGAGATCACAAGTAGGCAGAGAGGCAGACAGAGAGAGAGGGGGAAGCAGGCTCCCTGCTGAGAAGAGAGCCCAATGTGGGACTCGATCCCAGGACCCTGAGATCATGACCTGAGCCAAAGGCAGAGGCTTTAACCCACTGAGCCACCCAGGCACCCCTATAAATTGATTTTTAAAGGGATCTTATAGTAATCATAGTAATTAGTGGTTAGTGATGTATTTCTACTTTTGACATGAATTTCTTTTTTTTTTTTTTCCATAGACTTACTATGATTTATTTGGTGTTTGTGGTTGAGGTACTAGGATCTCAAATCATGGAAACTTCATGTTAGTGAAATGAGAAGTTGGAGAAAATACTGTCTGATCTCACGAGGGAGGTACTATATAAGAATGGTATTACAAAGTAAACATTTTTAAATAATGCACCTTGATTCTAGGAATTAGATGTTTAAATGTATTCTCAAGAAGAGGAGATGTCAAAAAAAAAAAAAAGAAGAGATGTCATCAGAGGACCATTAGGATGGTAGTGCTACAGGTACAGCTGAATCAGGAAAAAGTACAATATTTTAGAAGTAGTATTTGGGCCGAATCATAGAAAATTTACAGGAATTACAGTAGTTAAAGATAATGGAACATTTTAAGTGAAAGTTACACTTCTCTCCTGAGTTTATTCCCAGATTAAACTGCCTCGGGCCAGCTCGAGTTGTGCAGAACACACGGTCGGGCTTGGTTTTTCATTTTCAATTGAGAACTCCAACCAACCACCATTGTATTTTTGTATTTAATTACATTTTTGTATTTAATTTCTATTTATTTATTTATTGTCAGTTTATATCTTTTTTAATTAATTTTTTAAATTAATTTTTATTAACATATAATGTATTATTTGCCCCAGGGTACATGTCTGTGAATCGTTAGGCTTACACATTTCACAGCACTTAACAGCACATACCCTCCCCAATGTCCACAACCCAGCCACCCTATCCCTACCCCCCCTACCTCCCAGCCACCCTTAGTTCATTTCTTGAGTCTAGGAGTCTCTTATGGTTTGTCTCCCTCCCCATCCCTTCCTGTTTCATTTCTCTCCCCCACCCCCCCAAACTCCCTCCTTGCCTCTCAAATTCTTCATATCAGAGAGATCATGTGATAATTGTCTTTCTCTGACTGACTTATTTCGCTTAGCATAATACCCTCCAGTTCCATCCATGTCGTTGCAAATGGCCAGATTTTGTTTCTCTTGATGGCTGCATAGTATTCCATTGCATATATATCATGTGTCTGTTGGCCATT
>CM053603.1:55940612-55952239 GCA_028646535.1 Procyon lotor
TTTCTGAAAACTGCATATTTAAATTGGATGGGATATTTTAAACACACGCAGAAAGGACAGCACAACTGTCATGGCAGGTGAGGGGAGAAGGGTGCCATAGGAAGTTCTGTAGCTGCCATTTGTTCTAGGACTTCCAGTGAGTGACAAGCCTGTTCCCCACTCCCCCTGACCCCATCCCATCACAGCTGAGATATATACATCAGCTTCTGTGTATATGCACACTCGTAGGTCTTACTATAGAAAGTGATTCTGTGGACTCCGTATCAGTAAGATTGTGTGCCTTCCCAGCACTGGAGTTGTGGAGTGTTGCACGTTTAATCCCATTAAAGCCTATGTGTAGAGTGGGACTGTTTGGGGAAAGACCAAGGACTTGATGGGCCTGAGGAGGTTAGACATGCAGTGCCAAATGGCGGAGGGGTTTATGAGTTCAGTAGAGTGAGTGCCAGTTGGCGTTTCTCCAAGACACACAACAGCATTAGGGTTATGGATGGAAGAGGCTGGAGAACAAAAGACCTGTTGATTCCTGCTCCTACCTCCAGAGCCCTAATTTAATCAGGTAAATGTATAGAAAATACACATTATACTTGGTTAATTTTATTCTTTTTCTTTTTTATCAGATGATTTCATGAGAATAGTAGAAATCAAAATGGTAAGGAAGACCTTATAATGAAAAGCACATATCCTCTGCTCCCTGTTGAATCATTTTGTTCTTAGTTCTTTGTTCTTGATCTTCCTGGCATAACCCCTATAAACCTAAAAAGCATGCTTATGTTGCTATTCCATAATTAGTGAATTAATTTTAGACATTCTTTCAGTTCTCTGCTCTGAATGATTGGGGTTATGCTACCATTACCTTTTGTTCCTTGATGTTTCTTATATTTGTTTCTTGATATTTCTTATATTATTTTTGGCTTGTTTTTTTGTTGGTGGTCATATTTCAACCTTAAGGAATATATAGAAACCTTTGAGTCTCATTCCATCCACTTTTGCTATCCCTTCTTGATTCTGACCAAGCAGATGTGTGTATCGGTGCCCCCTGCCTTCCCTCTACCCTTTCTTCCACTTTCTTTATCTCACATCTGCCCCTTTGGTACCTTTATCTTACTTATCCGAGCTTGAGGCCATTCACAGGCTGTTCTGCAAACATATTTGAGCCTCTTCAGCTTTGTTTAGAAGTTGACTCTTATGTTGAAAATCAATAAGCAACCCTTAAGTAATTATGATGGAACATATTGTCTGTGCTCCCTCTCCTTCTTTTTTAGAACTTTGCTAAAATCTGTAGGTGGCTGATTGTTCTCCTCCTTTTCTCTTTACTTTTATAAATTAATTGCACTTTCATTACTTTACTGTCATTTTGAAGTAGTGTTGGGAAGGAGGAGAGGCTGCAAAGTGTTTGCTTCGTCTGTCATCAGGATTTGCTAGTCAGGGCCATGAGGACCCTGGGGTGAGTGCAGAGATGAAGAGCACTCCAGCGTGCAGCGTGAACCCAGAGCACCCTTCCGGTCAGACAGATGCGGATCTGAATCCTTCTACCACTTCTTACCTTATGCTTGTTACCCAGTCTCTGAGCCTCAGAGGTGAAAATGAGTCCAGGAGAGACTGGGTCATTGCTGTACATGAACGTTCTCTATCCTCAGGAAAGTTGACATTTCTGGAAAATCTGCCCTGACTTTTGCTCCACCTCTGTGGATAGAGCCTTTGAGGGGAAGGCAACCCATGCCATGGACGCTGTCCTCACTGTATAGATCCATCCCAGATTCCATGATTCCAGGCATCATTGCTGGATCCCATTAAAGCCTATGGACTTCATTTTTGGGGAAAGACCATAACTTTGGTCTTTTGGTTGGAGAGACACACCCTCTCATGGACTTCAGTTTTCTACCTTTTGCTTGGCTTGATTGCCCCCTCTGCTTCCAGAGTCATCTATTTGACAGAGTAAACAGGGTTAAGTATATTGTGTCTACATAGGATTCGATGAGAAGAGTAAATGAATTCATGTAAAAACTCGGTAGATTCAACACTGTCGGCTACGGTGTGCCCTAGCAGCCGATGAGATTCATCATCAGCATATGAAGTTCCTCTATTCCCTCTTTCCTCAGTGATGTAACTCTTAAAAAATCTTTACGGAGTAGAAAAAAATAACTGGACATATATGCTGCATTAAGGGCCATGCTGTTCCAGAAGTCTTACCAAACCACCTCCTTTCTTAGAATTTGAGTTTCTGGGGACAGTGGGAGTGTGGGAAACCCCCTCCAGGATCAGTGTGGTGTCTATAGAAGCTCTGATCCTGGTACCAGGCACCCATGGAAGTGTTGGGCCAGCCGGGATTTGGATGACATCATTTGTGGCAGCAGTGAAGCCTTAGAGGAGGAGTGAGGCTGTGACTAGGGGAAGGAGTGCTAAAGATAGCTTCCTAGGCTGTAGGCAGACTAGTAGACAGACCACCACAGTGCAGTATGGCTGGGGGTGGGGACGGCCAAGACTTGTTGCCTTCTTTGTAGGACTCCACATGCCTCCCGAGTGATGTGGATCCAGGAGGCCTGGCATCTATCTGAGCATGCCAGTCCCCCCGAGGTAGCCCACGGAGGGCACGGCCACAGAGTCGCACATTGTCCCTACCAAGGGGCTGCATTTGCTTGGATTTTGGGCATTTGGCTGAGTGTTCGCTTCTCTCCATCTGCCTTTCCTGTGTTTCTGGCAAACTTAATGGTAAGAACTTCTTTTTCTTCTGCAATGTAGCATATCATGATGTTCTGTTAATATCTGCTCCAATAAACAGATTAAATTAGTAAAATAAATAAATGAAATGTCATCTGTGGGCTGGTGATAGAGAGTGCTCACCAAGTATTTCATGTGTTCTTGCACATTTCCCAGCCTCCCCTGCAGTTAGGTCAAGACCGTGTAACTAGGTCCGGCCAATAGGTAGTGGGAGGAAGCGTGTGTATCACTGCCAGGCCAAGGCACTTAAAAGCTAATTATTCCTCCCTAACTCCTGCCTGCTCTGGGGACCATGGAGGCCTCATGGTGAGACACGGCATCACCAGATGGACGGAGCCTGCTCTCTAAGACATTCAATGCAACAGAGATTCCGATGACCAGCAGGGGACTTTATGTGATAAAGAAAGAAACTTTCGTTGGGTGAAGTCACTGAGGTCTTGCAGTTTATTTATTATAGCAACATACTCTAGTATTGCTTTGACTAATAGTTTCTGGGAGCTTAAAGGGACTCAAGGATATGTTATACCCCACCATTGGCTTTGCAGCTAAAGAAGCAGGCCTGGAGGGCGTGGGCAGATAGTGGCAGAGTCTGGCTAGGACCTGAGGTTCCTGATGCTAGGGCTCCTGGCCTTCTTCTGCCATGTGGTCCCTCAGGCAGTAGAAGATATCATGGAAAGATCTCTAGCACAGTAGAATCATAGTTTATGCCCTACGATTTTATATTGTCAGGCATGTTTACAAATTAATTGCACAACACTCTGGTGTTCACATTGAGTCCTGGAAGCATTTAGGAGATAGCCACAGTCTTTAAAATTTCTCACTTAATACACGCTTGCCAGAAGCTAGTTAGCATCTGGATAACTTCCAAAGCTTTGCTGGTGCCATAGTGGACTTGGTCTGTGGTGGAGCCGGGGTTGGATGTAATAAAATGATTTCCTGTAACAGCAACTGGCCATTAATTGTCAGGGTTTGCTAAACTGACAGTGTACTTAGGCCTGCCACGGACGGTGGGGCCAGGCTGGGCGGGGTGGGGGGAAGGAAGGGAGGGAGGGGTGAGATGGGCAGAGCACTTCCCGCCCATTTTTTTTCTGAGAGGCTAGGTGATGGTAATATACAAGCTTCTCCCCCTTTCCCTGTGTTAAGGAAAGGGAATTGAATTTATCTGGAGATCTGCTTCCTGCTGCCTTGATGGTCTCAGTTGCTCCCTTGCAGATAGGACCTGCACCTGCTTTGCTCCCTGGTGGGAAGGCAGCATTCCCCCCCCTCCCCCACCCAAGTCAGGTCTAAGAGTCGTCCTCACTGCTGGGCATGTGGATGAACCAACGCAGGGAAGCAAAGCATCTCCCCAAACTGGAAATGGTTGGTGTTTCCAGTCCTGTTACACAGACACTCCTTGAAGGATTCGTTGCCTTTTTTTTTTTTTTTTAAGAAGAAAGAACACAGTGCTTTTAATAAAATGAGTTAGCGATCTTTCTTCATTCAAAATTCATTTTAATTTTAAACAAATTAAAATTTTATTGTAAGATCTTAATTTTTCAAGAAGTTTCTTTTTCACAGAGTAAAATGCCTTTGTTCTCAGTGTCCTTTGTCGGTACGCTTAAATTGACCTAATGAATTAACAAACACTCCTGGTTATATCCTTCGACGGAGCTGAAAGTCAGCCTTGTCTTTACTCAATTGGAATAAATGTGCCTTACGGTTTATGAAATAACTGAGCAATCACGGAGTGCCTCCGCCCGACATCTCCGCACTGGCCCTTTGTAGCCCTTGAGATTCCACATCAATACTGTGGCATTAACCTGTCTAGTTAACGGGTCTGCCATCTGGGAATGAACGGCAGGAATTCCCTCCTCCACCTCGGTAGATCAGATAAGCCAGCCAGTCACCTGGCCAGGCCCTGAAAGAACAGAGCCCAGAGCAGGTATGTGTCGTACCGGAGGAGAAGGTCTGTCACAGGCTCTGTTTGAGATGAGGAAAGGCCCAGAAGGAGTCAGAACTGGAGATGTCAGCAGAGAGCCTGGGGACCTGCAGAGGCAGGTGTGGGGACCTCAAAAGGGGGCGGGAAGGGGGAGGATATAGAGAATCTCAAAGCTAGAGGGGGCCTCCCAAGATTTTTTTAAAAATCTCCTTTTTTATTTATTATTGGAATTTTTATTAATAACAAAAAGGTCAAATATACTAAATCAGAGCTATTGGATTTATTTATTTCAAAATCACAGACTTCATGTGAGGACTGTCCTGGACAAATGTGAAGGGGACGGAAGGGCGAAGGGAGAGAGGGAGAGGTTTACAATTTTAATAAGTGCCTTAACTCTTGCAGAAGAGTCCAGAAGGTGGGCTAAGTCTTGCATGAATAACTAGGATGCTCTAGAGGATGAGAAATAAAAACATCGAGGCAGATCCATGGGGATACTTGCATCTCTGTGGGAGGTAGGAAAAGGAAAGACTTCCGAAGAGGGGTACCTTTTGATCTGGTTCTTAAAGATGAATGGAATTTTATAAGTGGATTGAAACCAAGGTCTGGGAGCCTCTTGGGCAGAGCTATAACGATAGAAAAGAGGACGTGTTTTCTCAACCCCACATGAGGACCTCTGGGGGACCGGGGAGAAGACAGTAATTCTACTTCCCCTGTTCCTAAGTGGGTGGAACAGAGTGTGGTGTTCCAGAACATTACCTCTTATTTGTGGCAACCCTTGGAAAAATGCTTTTCTTATCTGTTGCCAAAATGGGGAAACCGAGGACCCAAAAAGACATTAAGTAACTTGCTTACTTAATGGGTGGCACATAGTGAAAGATAAATTCAAATCCAGGCAGCATCACCCCAGAACTGGGTTCAGTAACTAGGACATCAGGTAGCACACAGCCTTGACATTGAAACAAGGCACCTGGATGCCATGGGGAGGAGTAGGGGAAATAGGGGCCATCTTAGAAAATCTGGCACCTGTGCTGACTAAAACTTGGGGCATCGCAGGAATGGGGAACTAGTAAGGTTTCAGTTAGGATATGGGGAAGGGCAGTGGAGACATCATAGTAGGGATTAGCCCCCTGTGGCATTGAGCACTTGGCTTGTCCAAAAATATGGCTTGTCCAAATTAAGACATAGTCCAATTGTAAAATGCACGCTGGATTTCAAAGATCTAATATGAAAATAAGAATATAAAATATATCATGAATAATTTTTATATTGAAAGCAAATTGAAATGTATCAAAATTACACTTTAAATAAAATGCACAATTAAAATTAGTTTTACTTTTTAAAAATGTGACTACCAGAATACTTTATATATACATCATATACATATTATATATATATATATATATATATATATATATATATATATATATATATATTTATGTGCGGGTATATTCTCATACCAGTTCTTGGTATGAGAATATATATATATATGTATATATATATATATTATATGTATATATATATAATATGTATATGATATATATATGGTTCATATTATGTTTTTATTGGACAACACTGCTGGTTTGGAATGCTAGGTTAAGAGTTTGAAATTTATAAGACCAAAAAATAAGCTTTCTTTCTCAATTTTTTTGGGGCTAATGCTTTTCTATATGAGGTTTTCAGGTACCTGAAGGATTCAGCTAATATCTTAGCTACCTAATTGTATATTGACCTTTGCTATGAAGCACTGTCTTCTCTGTCCTGTGGAGGTGATATCAGTTTGGGCCCCTGGTTTGGGCCTCATTGTAGAGTTTAAAAGGAAGATACACTGTGCTGTCATAGTCACTGCAAGGAATCTGCCCATCTCAGGATGGAATAACTCTTTGATGTTTCTCTGAAGTTAATGGTTGACCAAGTATGCCATGACCTTTGAAATAATTTGTGACTTTAGAATATATTATATAAAATATATATTTTATAAATTATATTCATAATTGGTATAATGTGTCTGGGACCATAAAATTGTAAGTTATATCCCATATTTGCCTGTGGGGCTAGCCTTTAGGAATGACCAGGAGAGGCTGATGCTGCAAATCGAAAAAAACAGCAAACAATAACTCAAGCTTTTTTTTTTTTTTAAGATTTTATTTATTTATTTGACACAGAGAGAGATCATAAGTAGGGAGAGGCAGGCAGAGAGAGAGGGGGAAGCAGGCTCTCTGCTGAGCAGAGAGCCTGATGCGGGGCTCGATCCCAGGACCCCGAGATCATGACCTGAGCTGAAGGCAGAGGCTTAACCCATTGAGCCACCCAGGCACCCCAATAACTCAAGCTTTTACTCACTTTTAGATTTGCAGCCCTTCAAAGATACGTAGTTACTAATTTGTAGGTTCTGGATACATTCTCTTCCTAATCCTCTGTTCTTTAATAACAGCTTCTTACCAGATTGCTGTTGTGGTTTTAAGTTCCTGATCTGATTTACTTTTCCACCGCAAATGTCAGAGCCTCAGCTCTGCTAAAATATTTGGCGCAAATTCTTGGCCTGACCTTCATTCCTCAGACCTCTGACCGCGGGAGGCATTTCTTTGGCATCAGGTGTGCACAGAATTCAGGCCCCGAAAGGGAGTCAGAAGGGAGGTTTCTACAGCCATTGTAAAAGCAACTTCCTCCAACCGCAGTAATTCCGGCACAAACACAGTCATTTCTCCAGGAACACAGAGTTGGTGAGCGCAGATGGGCCGCCTGGAGATGGGAGTTTCTCATACTTCCTTGCTCTGTGCTGTGCTGCTGGACAATTGCTGCTGGACAATTTCCTTGTTCCATGAACTTCTTTAGATCCTTGGTGTCCAGCGGCTGCCTTCCCTCCTCACCAGCTCCTACAGCCAACAGTTCCTAAGCTGATACATTCATGAGGAAATTCATGAACGGCCTGTCTGACTCACTGCTGACTTACAGTGAACTCCTTCTCCCAGATGGTCCAGTGTAGAGACTCTTTTGCTGGAAATTGGAGCAAGGCCTCTGGTTCCAAGAAGAGCTGAGCCCCGGATGCACCCCAGGTCCCAGCCCTCTGCAGCTCATCCTGGTCCCTGCTGGCCTGACTCATAGGCTTCTTTTCTGCATTAACTAGTAATGTGTGTAGGCCTAGGACTCAAGTGCCCTGCCCCGGCTGAGTCTTCTCCCCATGCCTCAGGCCAAGGCCAGAGTGCCTAGCTCCTACATGTCTAACCAGATTCTGGGTCCCCACACATTGACATGTCCAGGAGGTTGGCAGGGTCTTTGATTCTGATCTCCTTTGGAATTAGTTCTGAAATGGAGTATCTCCTTGGCCTCCACCAGGCTTCCCCAAATGTTTGTGTGCGGTCAGCCCCTGTGGCTATGTGGGTTACCCCTGGTCATCTCCCACTGTGTAATGCTTCTCTTGCCTTCTATCTTCTCGAAGCCACCAGGGCCCATTCCTTGTTCAGTGTGAGATAGGCTGGGCTGTGACTTGGCCACAATCTGGCAGGAATATACCTGGAGCCTGTGCTTCCTCACTTCCCAAGGCTGCTCCTGTTCCCTGGTTGGACAGATGTGGTTTTGTATTGCTCTCAGAATCCCATCTACAGATGCCCTACCTCACTGCCCTACTCATCAGTGCCGGAGCCTACCTGAGTACTCTTGCCAGATGCCTGCCTTTCCCTGAACCAAGGCTCAGCTGGGGTCCTGGTCACACTGCCTGATGGCTGTGTCCCCCAATGAGCTGCATCTCGGAGCTCCAAGAGGATCTGCAGTTCCCCAGGCCCTGGGCTTTTGCCATGTGGCCTTGCCCTCCCCCTTTCTTTCCTGCCTTCTCCTT
Organism: Procyon lotor; assembly: GCA_028646535.1. Lineage (NCBI taxonomy): Eukaryota > Metazoa > Chordata > Mammalia > Carnivora > Procyonidae > Procyon > Procyon lotor. The sequence continues at coordinate 55,949,081 of CM053603.1, forward strand.
CTGGATTGGCTCCCTCCACAACCAGGTTTATCCAACTGGGTGGGTCCAGAACCAAATTCTAGAAGCTTCTATTCCTGTGAGAGCATAAACAACATCTGTGTGTGGTCCCAAAGTAGACTGTAATGGCCTACACCGTCTGCCGTGCTTTGGGTATGTGTGGTGAGAGAGGGAGAGAAAACTCTAAAACTCATTGTCAACTTTATTTTTGATCCTCCTTCCTTCACACAGTATTTATTCATTTTCCATGAACCTCAGAGCAAAAGCATGGGGGTGGAATGTAATGCCAGATGCTCAGTTGTAATATATGTCTTGTTGAAAATATAAGAACCAAAGAGTTCATCACTGTTGGTTGACTGTATAACCAAAGAATCCTCACCTGGCATGACCTTGGATGTGTTCCTTCCTCTTTTGTGCTGCTGCTTTTCCCATTGTGTGGTAAGAATGATGGGGGGGTCTGTCTGGAGACTGAGAGGGTTCCATGGATTAATACATGGACAGTCCTGTGGACAGTGCCTGGGACATAGAAACGACTCAGGAGAACTATGAGTGGCTTGCTCCGGGCTGGTTCATCTGGTGCAGGAATGAAATCATTATAGTTACATTTATATTTTCCTATCTGTTTAATACATTCAGATGGTTTTATGGCGTGGCTTTTTCTAGAGCAAGGTACATTCCTTGTTGTTGTTGTTGTTAGACAAATCTCTGTAAGAAGAAAGAACTTCAAGTGTTTGTTTTTTTAGTCAATGCTTCATTATTTGGACCTTTTAAAAAAGTTTTGATTTAGATTCCAGTTAGTTAAAATTTTGTTTCTTAAATTCCACATGTGAGTGAAATCGTAAGATATTTGTCTTTCCGGAAAATATTAATTATTTGGACCTTTGTTTGATGTCTCTCTTCATTATGTATATTCTCTAGAGTACTGACCCACCATGGCCAAAGGAAACTCTTACCTGCCAGGATGTTTTTTCCTTAGATTTGGACACTCTGATGCTTTTTTATTTAGGGAAGTTGTTCCCATATATAGTTTCTGTTTCCTCACATACCTTCTGTATGTGAGGAGCGGCTTCTTCTCTTTCTGATTATGGAAACAAAGTATTCCTCTACGAAGTAGAAAATGGCTCAGTGGGCCCATGAAGAGTGGATTTATGAGAAAATCACCCTTTTTGCTTTGACAGCCTAAGTATGAAAGGGAAGCTTTTAAATACAAAGTAGAAAATCTGTGCACGTGCAGGCACCGCTGCAGGACTAATTGACCTGAGATGCAGCCACTGAGAGTGTTTGTTTTCTTCTGAAGAAACATTTCTGTCTCGAAGGTGGTTTCCAAAATCTTGCATATCACAGTCACATAGCTGGCAGAGCCTCTGTCCTGAGCTGTGTCCCCGTGCATTGCATGGGCCAGCCCCATCCTCTAGCCCCTTTACTCTGAATGCACTCTGCTCCAATGTGCCACTGAAGGTTTCAGGATTGCTGATGTGCTCAAAACCACCCGCCAAAGAGGTGATTCTGGTCCACTGCTGCCATTTATTAAAAATGGCAAAGGATGCCTCAGTTGGAAAACCTTTACTTTGAGAAGCCTGGCCCGAGAACTGACATTATCAGACCTTCGTTTTATCTCTGCAGTAGAGAGAAAATATTCCAGAATAAATGATGGGTCTAAGAGCTAAAATAGAACTTAAAAATCGGTCCTGAATTCAAGTATAACCTGCTCAATTTATAAATGAGGAATCAAAGTCCCCAGGAGTTAAGCATGTTACATAAAGCAACACAGTAAGTGATCCTTGGCAGTTTCATCCTGTTTCCTCAATCATGACAGTGTGTCTCTTGTTTAGTCTTTGTTTTGCAGTGCAGTTAGGCATTCAGTTAAATGTCAGGAGAGCTACACTCCACAACCCCCACCTATTTTCAAGAGAATATTTAAAATCACCGTTTATTGTTTAAATACAAATAACCATGATTTAAAATAAATTTGTTTTTTAAGGGATATGATTTTGAAAATTGAGGCATGAATTTGCATCCTTTGTTATGAAATTCATGCATATTCATGTGGGATATTATAGCCTAACTAGGTATGTTGTACAGATGCCAACAGCTGACTGACTTCTGCTTCTGGGAAGTAGAACAGAGGGACTTCTCCCTTTTCCTTCTGCTAAGTACAACTAAAAACACTGGGCACTATAACACTGGGCACTATAACTAGACAAAGGGAAGAAGACCATGAAAGGTAAATAGAAGAGGCAGACTGGCTAAGTACCTCTGGAACTGAGGAATGACATAGTGGTGAATTCCCTGGGTTTTCTTTGTGCCTCATATAAATCTGAGACTTAGAAGTAAAAAAAATCTGGTAGCCTGGAAATGCCATGGTTAGAGACCCAAAAAAAAAAAAAAAAAGCAAAACCAAACTACCCCCACCCAAACAAACAAAACCACCCAACAAAAACCAAAGGACCAGGAAAAGAGTAGATGAAAAAGACAGAAAACTCTTAGACAGTTACTGCTATCCTTGATCCAACACCACAGGAAAATATCTATGGCTCCCACCCACTCCTAGAGAAGGCCAAGTAGGGAGCTAGAACTTTTGTCTTCAGTGGTCGCTAACAAGACCCCACCTTTCTTTTGGTGTAAGTGGGCCTTTTGGGGAGCTAGACTTTTACACACACCTGGCAGAAACAAAGTGCTCCTCTCCATCCCTGCCAGAGTGGTGTCAGTGAAGGACTAGTGAAGACTCAAAACTTTCACCATTGCCCAGCAATAATGACCCCATCCCCACTGTAGAGTCACTGAAGACCATTTCAGGAGCTGCAATTCCTACCCAGTAATAATGAGGAGCCTTTTCTTCAGGTGTCAGCAGAAGCCTCGTGGGGAACCTGAACATGTTCCTCTATCTGGCAGCAATAATGCCACACTGATATCAGAGAAAGCCAGCTAAAATAGGCTTAAATAAGATCCAGAGTCTTAGAACATAATACAAAAATGTACAGGCTTCAGTTAAAAAAACAAAAAAACCCCCAAAAAACCAAAAACCTATCAAAAACCAGGAACTACTCAAACTGAATGAAAAAAGACAATCATTAGATGCCAACACTGAGATGACAGATATGATAGAATTATCAGGCCATATTTTTAAGCAGCCATGATAAAAATGGTCCAATGAGCAATTTT
>CM053603.1:55952339-55988145 GCA_028646535.1 Procyon lotor
AAAAAAAAAAAAAAAGTACTTGAAGAAATAATGGTTGAAAACTTCCCAAAGTTGTCAAGAGACAAACCTACAGATTTAAGAAGCTGATAGAATTTTAAACAGGATACACTCAAAAAAAACCATACCAAGACTCATCATAACCAAACTTCTAAAGAAAATAAAAATCTTGAAAATAGCCAGAGGAAAATGACACCTTACCTAAAAGGAAAAAACAATTAGAATGACAGCAGATTTCTCAACAGAAACCATGTAGACTAGAGAGAAGCAGCACATTATTTTTCAGGTGCTGAAAGGAAAGAACTGTCAACCCAGAATCTAATACACAGTGAAAACAGCCTTTGGGAATGAAGGGAAAATCAAGACATTCTCAGGTGAAGAAAAACTAAGAATCTATTGCCAGCAGACCTTTGCTAAAAGACTGGCTAAAGAAAGTTTTTAAAGCAGAAATGAAATGATAAAAGAAGCAAACTTAAAACATCAGAAAAGAGGACTTTGATAAGCAAAAATAGGAGTAAATATAATAGGGTTTTTTTATCCTCTTATAAATATGCTTTTAAAATTATGCTTGATAATTGAATAAAAAATTATACCACTGTCTGATGGGACACTAAATGTATGTGGAGGAAATATTTAAGATAATTATATTGTAAATGGGGTAAAAGGACTTAAAAGGAGATAAAATTAATATATTTCACCCGAACTGGTAAAATGACTACATCAGTAAAGAGTAGTAAATTTTGTATATGTAAAATGTCATACCTACTAACCACTAAGAAAGTTATATGAACAGATAACATTGCAAAACATTAGATAAATCAAAATGAAATTCTGAAAAATGTCCCAAATAACCATAGGAAAGTAGGACAAGGAAAACAGAGAAATGAGAGGATAAACAGAAAAAAAATGAAATAGAAAATTTAAACCCTAACGTATCAATAATTACATTAAGTGTAAAACTCCTTAATATACCAAATAAAGACACAAACTAGCAAAGTAGGTAAGAAGATATGTCCCAAAGGTATGCTGTCTATAAGAAGCTCACTCTAAACATGACAATATAGGCAGGTTGAAAGTGAGAGTGTGAAAAAGATATACCATGCCAAACTTGATTTAAGAAAACAAAAGTGTCTATATTAATAACAGGTAAGCTATATTGCAGAGCAAAGAAAACCACCAGAGACGGAGGAAGGCATTATATAATGATAAAAGGGTTGATCTTCCAAGAAGATGTAACAATCTTAAATGTGTATATACCAAATAACAGAGCTTGAAAATATGTAGACAAAAACTGTTAGAACTGAAACCAGAAATAGACAAGTCAGTGCTTAGAGGTGAAAGCTTTAACAACCTCTCCCAACAGTTAACAGAACTAGACAGATACTCAGTAAGGATATAGAAAAAATCATGCAGAGAAAGACAAATCATATGGTTTCACTCATAAGTAGAACATAAGGAATAGCACAGAGGACCACAAGGGAAGGGAGGGAAAACTGAGTGGGAATAAATCAGAGAGGGAGACAAACCATGAGAGACTCTGGACTCCAGGAACCAAACTGAGGGTTACAGAGGGGAGAAGAGGGGTGGGGGGAGGGGATAACTGGGTGATGGACATTAAGGAGGGCACCTGTGGTGATGAGCACTGGGTGTTATATGCAACTAATGAATCGTTGTTGAACACTACATCAAAAACTAGTGATGTACTATACGTTGGCTAATTGAACATAATAATAATAAAAAAAAAAAAAACTGGAAAAAAAAAAAAACAACCAAAAAACCAACACCACAATCAACCATGGAGAGGCAGTTGGATACTGTGAAAGGAGCCCAGCCCCAGGGTATAAAGAGGCATCTTGGAGAAGAACACAAGTTTGGAAAATCCCTTCAGATTGGAAATTAGTCACTCTGTCAGTCAGCCTGTGCCCTCAGAATGAGTCCTATCTCTCCCCATCAGTGTCTGTAGACCTAGTACGTAGGGGGTCAAAAGAGGTCAGAGAGGCCCACGGTCAGGGATCTTGAGACCTCATTTAGTCTTCCCTCCATTCTTGTAATCAGTGGCACTGAGGCTGCTCTCCACCCCTGCGGTCTGTGTCTTAGGCATTGACAGTGCCTAGTATCAGTGGCCAGACCCTCAGGCCTCACTTCCCAGCAACGTGCTTGCATTCTCCTCAGAGCATGGGTCCAAGCTTCTGAACTGGGTATGTTAAAGCATTCATAATTTGTATATAAAATTTAAAGTTACATTTGCATGAATGGTGTTACCTCTAAAAATATGTAGACCAGATTTTAAACAAGGACAGGAATACACAGCATCTCTAAGACTCATTTAGAATAAGTGACCCTCCGACAAACCAAAGGAATTGAGAAGCAGCACTATGGACTCTTAGCTTTCTAATTTCTTGCCTAACCAACCATCACTGAAGAGTTAATAGCTCAGCGTAAAGAACCTTTTAGTGCAGACATTGGCAAAGTATAGGCCAAATCTGGGCTGTCACCTGTTAATTGTTAATCTGGGCTGTCACCCTGGAGGGCCGCATCAGAACCATCTGAGAACTTACTAGAAATGAAATTCTCATTCTTCAGACTTATTGACTCGGAAACCCTGGGGTGACAGGGTGGCACTCAGCAATGTGCATTTGTTTTTGTTGTTGTTATTGTTGTTTATTAATGTTTCTTCTTTTTTTATTGTACTATGTTAGTCCCCATACAGTATAGCATTAGTTTGTGATGTAGTGTTCCATGATTCCTTGTTTGCGTATAACACCCCGTGCTCTATGCAATCCGTGTCCTCCTTAGTACCCACCACCAGGCTCACCTATCCGTCCACCTACTCCCTTCTGAAACCCTCAGTTTGTTTCCTGGAGTCCATAGTTTCTCATGGTTCATTTCCCACTCCGATGTCTCCCTCTTCATTTTCCCCTAATGTCCTCCATGCTATTCCTTATGTTCCACAAATAAGTGAAACCAAATGATAATTGACTTTCTCTGCTTGACGTATTTCACTCAGCATCATGTCCTCCAGTCCCATCCATGTCGATGCAAATGTTGGGTATCCATCACACTTGAGACACAGGCTTCAGGAAGCAGGGTGAACAAGCCCCATCCCCAGATTGCAGTGATGAGCCTGGAACCCAGATGAGGAGCTGGAGGACAGTGGGGTGTCAAGCAGGCAGGCTCGCCACAGCCCAGGCAGCAGTGAACAGCTCAGGGAAGGACAAGACTGGTCTGAAGGGAACAGAAAAGGGTTGCTTTTCTTTTCTTTGCATGCCTGGTTTGCTGGGCTGCAGGATTTGATGAGATGCCTTAGGATCTGGAACCCAACTCTGGAGTCCAGCTGGAAAAGAAGCAGAAAGCAGCAGTACTTGAGGTTTCCTTATGCTTTATAAAAATCAAGTTTGCCCCTCCAGATGAGAAATGTTATCAGTCTCCAGTGAGGCAACAGCCAGGAGTTGACAGTAACAGGACCTGTTAGACTGGTCCATTATTTAGGTGTATTTGAAGGCTCCATCGCTTAGGCTGCATATAGATACAATCCGAAAGTAGCCCTACCAAAGAAGTGGGCAGAGCAGAGAGAAACTGCCTCTCTTCGAAGCTAAAGTAATAAGATCAACAGAAGTCATTTCGAAAAACCAAGAACCAAGTGGCAGGGACACCGCTGTGATGGAGCACGATCCCAGAGACCATGAGGCAGGAACTTCATGGTTGTCAATTGTGACAACATGAGTCAGCAACTCAAGGTTGACTTTACCATTGTCCAGAGACAGGGTCCGAGTGAGAACACGTTAGATACAAGTGGGGAGGGTCCAGGGAAGTGGCTGAACAGGGTCGTTGTCAGGAGGTTATTATGTGTTTATGTGGTTAAAGGACCAGAGACAGGATGAAATTGCTGTGTTATCCCAAATGTGGATAATAGGAATAGGCAGTGAATAAAAATGAGATGACCTTTAAAAAAAAAAAAGAAAGAAAGAAAGAAAACCTGCTTGTGCTTTCTTCTCCCATCCCCAGGCTGATCCTTTTTCCTCCTCTGGTAGCCGGGTGAGGTTTTGTTTCGCTCCCCCAACTTGGTGGGTCAATGACAGCATCCCTGCTCAGGCATTAATGGGGATAAACGACCTGGGGCTGAGCTCCCCTCCTAGACACTCAGCTCCCTCTCCTAGAGCACCGTGTGCCCTGAGTTCAGGTGGTACTCTTTATGCCTGTGTGGAAATGTGCAGACTCTGCCTCCCAGTTTAGAATTCTTTAACTGTGCCTGGACAGGGAGCATGGGATGAGGTGGTAATAAAGGGGGTCTCGAGGGACTGGAAAGTCTCAGACGGGGGTGCGGGCGGTTGGTCGGTCCGTTGGCAAGGACTTGGAGCTGCCGGGCCGCCAGGCAAGAAGGAGTTCTGTCAATCACAGATAGCTGGCGCTCAGGGAACAGTGGAGTTGGAGAATAAAACACATTCATGAACTGAGTGGCTTGTCAGGAGACAGCCCAGGAATTATGAGGAGGGTAGGAATCTTCCTGTAGTTGCAGGGTGGGAAGTGAGCCAGGAAGTCTGGGAAATAGCTGTGTGGGAAGCAGCAGGGAGAGCTGGAGGCCAGGCATCCCTGCTGGGGCCCTTGGCACATGTCTCCAAGTAGATTCCTTTCCAGCATTGCTTGAGGAATTTGCACACTTTCCCGAATCCCAAGAAAAATCGGCAGAGGCATCATGAAAATAGAGGGTAGTGTTACAACTTTTCTGTGAGAAATGAAGTTTAATAATCAAAGAAGAGAGGTATTATTGCTTTTAAGGAATCCACTGATGTCAAGCAAAAACAAGAACAAAATCATGGATGCACAATGTTGAAAGTGAAGGTCAGCATTTCTAGGAAAAGGACAGAGCAGTCAGGAGAAAAGCAGTCATTCTTGCTTGTGTCTCTTTCCATGTTTATAACTATGTGTCTACAGCCCTGGCTGCTGTGAACCTAAGTCATTTTTGCAAATAAAATAAATATCAAAAGTGTATAGGCATTGGGGTGCTTGGGTGGCTCAGTCTGTTGAGCCTCTGAGTCTTGATTTCAGCTCAGGTCAGGATCTTGGGGTTGTGAGATTGAGCCCTTGTGTCCGACTCTGTGCTCACTGGGGAGTCTGCTCGAGATTCTCTCCTGCTCCTCTACTCTTTGTGCACTCTCTCTCTCTCTCTCGCTCTCTTTCTTTCTCAAATAAATAAATCAATCTTTTTTTAAAAAAGTGTACAGGCGTAGTGTACTTTATTCGAATCGCACGAGTGATGTTTCAAGACACAAGTTTTTCAAAGTACGTTCTTAAATTGGCCATTTCAACTTGAAGTCCGTGTTGTACTGTTAACTTTGCTATGGAGATCCAAATATTACATTATTCAAATATTACCACATAACGTTCACCCCTATTTTCCTGTGCTTGAATATTTGGTATAGACTATAGTTCCTTGTAAATAGTACTAAACTGAATATTTGTTTTTGTTAAACATAGTTTTTAGATATCTATAATAATGAGTAGAGAGTATAAAGAATATTGGAAGATTTTTTTTTAAAGATTTTATTTATTTATTTGAGCAAGAGAGAGAGCATGAGCGGAGAGCCCTGGTACCCCAGGATCATGACCTGAGCCAAAGGCAGACACTTAACCGACCCTGCCACCCAGGTGCCCTGAATGTTGGAAGTTTTGAAAGAGACTTAAAGTTTGGAAGTTTTGCAGGAATACCATTCTCTCATTCTGAATCCCATATCTTTGGGGATTTTAGGAACACTAGCACTGGCTATTGTCCCTTCACAGGAGGGGCCAGAACCACGGTATGGGCAGCAGAGGAGCACTGGGGATTGTGGAACTGGATGGAGACTGGTGGGAATGAGACAGGGCCACTGAAGGTCAACCAGTTGGCTTGGGTGTGAGCATAACCTAGGAGCCCTACTGTCTTCAGCAAGCCAGCCTACTGTGCTGGGGCCACCAGTTCTCACACAATGAAGCCGCTCTGGGATGTTCACATTGTCTGTGTGAGAGCACAGCTAGGTGTTTCCCCCTGAAAGTCAAGAGATGGGAAGCACAGGAAGAACCGCAAGGCAGATCCTGGAACAGCAGCATGCAGAGATATGTTTACATTATGGCACCCACCCAAAATCAAGACAGGAAGCTCAAGACAGGGAGCTCAGGATTCTGGCAGATTCTTCCCAGGGCTCTAAGTACTCTCTTAAGCACTTGTGATTTTTATTTAACCACATACATTTAATTTAATTACTGATTAAAAATTAATTCATATATTTAACCATATATATATATATATATATATATATATATATATATATATATATATATAATTGTACATGGTACGTATGTGTATATGTATATATCTCCTTTGCTCTGAAGTGAAGTAGTTGGACCACATCCAGGCTGTCATTCTCCAGCCCCTTAAACCTGGAGCTACCTGCATTTGTGGTCCGGCTTAGTTCAGCGCTTTATGGACTTAGTCTAATTTGGTCCTCACTTAAATTGTGTAAAGTTAGGGATTAGTGTCTCCAATTTACAGCTGAAGAGGTAGGGGTTCAGTGAGTTAAAGTCACTGACCCAAGGTCACCCAGTTCCATAGTGGCAGAACTGGTGGTCAAGCCCAGACTTGCCTGGCCCTCCAAACCTTGACATGGGGCCACCATGCTCCAGCCCAGGCTAAATCATCTGGTGCTTTCAGCCTTTGACTCTTAGATTTCAGAAGGCCCTTCAGGAGATCAGAGGCAGCCTGTCCCTTGCCTACAGGCAAGATATTTTCCTTCCCCTATTGGAGATGATCTGTCCAAGGCATTAGCATTTCCCATGTGCTTTGCCCACAACCAAGGAGTAAAATGTAAAAGAGAGATTAGAGCCTTGCAGTTCCTTCTGTCAGACCATGCTGCTCTTTTCTTGGCTTGCACCATTAAGAATGGACAGCTTAGCTTAAGGGATCAACAGATAATTTGAAAAGGTCATTGCAGACCAGACCTGTCCTTTGTTCCTGCCCTTGTTTGTCAGATCACTGCTTGGCATAATGGACCATGGTTGTGTTCCAGTCCACCCATGCTGAAGATTCTTTTTCTGGCCAGATTATTTAAAATCAGGTGCACGTATCTGGCTGCTTTCCTGGTAACAACGGTCCGAGTCTGGTGTGTTCATCTTCCAAAGACAGACAAAGCTGCCTTCAGCATGCTTGGGGCAAGATGTGTGTTTGCCAGAACAATAGCAAGGTTGTTCCTTATGACTGCAATGACAATGAAAAATTAGCTTTTCTTACCCATCAGGGTCTTTGACACTTTATCCTCACCATGGTTTTTGAGGCAGAGATCTGGTGCATTTTGTTTTGTTTTTTAAAGATTTTATTTATTTATTTGACAGAGAGAAAGAGATCACAAGTAGGCAAAGAGGCAGGTAGAGAGAGAGGGCAAAGCAGGTTCCCTGCTGAGCAGAGAGCCCGATATAGGGCTCCATCCCAGGACCCTGAGATCATGACCTGAGCCGAAGGCAGACGCTTTAACCCACTGAGCCACCCAGGTGCCCCTGATCTGGTGCATTTTGCTCATGTCCTTTGTCTTCACGCCTTTTTTTAAAAAAAGATTTTATTTATTTATTTGACAGAGAGAGACACAGTGAGAGAGAGAACACAAGCAGAGAGGGTGGGAGAGGGAGAAGCAGGCTCCCCGCTGAGCAGGGAGCCTGATGTGGGGCTCGATCCCAGGACCCTGGGATCATGACCCGAGTCAAAGGCAGACGCTTAATGACTGAGCCACCCAGGCACCCCTGTCTCCCCACTTTTGAATGGGGAAAAATGTGCAGACGTTCCTAATGTGTATTCTCTGAACCACCCCCCCACCACCCTGAGCATCTCAGGCTGGGGTAAAGCCTCTGAACTGGCTTCACCCAACACACATCTTCTCTTTAGCCTCAGGTCAAGCCAGTCTCTGTGATGTGGGCCACCTGGTACTTGTATATTCAAGGCCCATTAGCATTCAGAGGAACTGGAGTTTGTCCAGTCACACCCAATGTGGCCTTTCTTTAGGTCTTCACGTATGAGCCCAAATACAAAGGGAGCTAATGAAAGGGACTCAAATAGGAGCTGCAAAATGATTGGAGCCCTGAAAGATATGATTTAATAAGAAAAATGAGAAGTTAACTGCTAAATCATGGCCACTGCTGACTTTCCTTTCTATAACAGTAGTGAGTTATGTTTATTGGGGCTCATAGGGCTTTCAGTTTCCCTGAAAGAGCACCAGGGGAGAATTAACCTCCTTTTGTGTATCTGATAGGTAGGAGCTTTGGGGAGAGAAAGAGGGATCATTTAGAACTGCAGCGAAAGAAATCGCAGAATTATAAAGAGGAGGAGAGAGTAGGATTCAAATGAGAAGAAGAAGAAGACATTAAGGATAGGAGTCTAGAGGAGTAACTGCCAACCAGCAATTGAACTCACGGTCTCCATGGCAGGAGAAAACAGGGGAGCCTGACACCAGCCTCAAAACTGAGCACTGTCCCTCTGTAACAAGCATCCAGAGGGAGCAGCAGGACATGACCAGCTTCCAGAAGCCACTCTTGCCCCTTCTAGTCACTGCTGCTCAAAAATAAGGCCAAACTACTTCTATTCTATTCTAGTGGCACCATCAGTTTGGCCCATTTTTGAACAATAGAATCATACAGTATATTCCCTTTTGAGTTTGGCTTCTTTTGCTCAATGTTGTTTTGAGATTCATCCATATGATACATGTAGTTATGGATTGGGTCTTCTCACTGCTCCACAGTATTCAGTATATTCTGCTGTCTATATGGGCATATGGATAGTTCGTCATTGCGGTTGTTGCAGAATGCTCTCCATTGAGAGCATTCTGTCTTGACGTGACCATGGGGACACATTTCTGTTTTGTACATACCGAGGAGTGGGATTTCGGGTCATAGGCATGGATGTATTGCTAGGGCAGATATTGTCAAATGGTTTTCCTAAGTTCTTGTATCAGTTCACACATATATAGGTTCTGATTATTCTGTGTCCTCATCAGAACTTGTATTTTCTATCTTAATATTGGCCATTCTGGTGGCTAGTAGGTGCTGATATCACAAGAGAAAGTTGAGGCACAGAGTGGTGCCCAATATTCCCTATCTCACAAGTGGCAGAGCTGGAGTCTGTACCCTCCAGGGTTCATGCTCCCCACATCCGCCCCCCGACCCCATTATCCTCCTTCCTCCCAGGAGATGCTTCATATCCCGTGATGACTCACATTGGTCAGCCCTGGCCAGCCACCGTGCTGATAACTCAGTCAGCCTCTTTGGGCCCCCACCTCAAATATCTTAACAAAATCTCAGCCACCAGCCATTGAATTGTCAAACCAATTTAAAAATGTAATTTCTGGATTTGGAAGAGCTGTGTGCTGCCTCCAAATCTCACTTTGATCTCCCACTAAAAATTCCAAATCCCACGAATGAATTTCCCAATGAGCCACAAAATCGGCTCACTTTTGGTTCAGCTCTTTGTCTTTATTGGCCAAACTCTGAGGGAAGAGGACAGCCAGTTCCATCAAATAGCAGGAAAGGAGCAACCAGCTCCTAGTGGAGCCTTCCAGCAGGAAAACAGCCAGAATGGGCAATAGTCTCACATGATAAAGAGTCCTTTCTGCAGACGCGTGTGGAGACTGTGGGAAAATGGACCAGACATGGCAAATAGGTAAGGAGTAGTTAAAAAAAAAAAGCAGGATCTAAAATGTTATGACTGTTGGAATTACATCTAATAAAACACACATGTGTACCTGTGTACCTGAACATGTCTTTAAGCTAATAGAGATTGCTTTGGGTTGATAGGATAGTGCCTGGGTTTATAGTCTCTTTTGTATTCCATGGAATTTTTACAATTGCTTACATTAGTTTTTGTAAAGAAAAAAATTTCAAGTTCATAGTATCTAGAAAGACATTTTTCCTTTCATGTTTTTGCTGCTAACATTTGGGAAAAATAACTTAGAATTGTAATCACTTGAAGCTCTGGAATCATTATATTTAAAAATCACAGAACTATCATATAATGATTAGTGGTAAGGTAAGACAATGAAATGAGTAACAGTAGCCAATATTCCAATGAGGAAATGAATCTATATTAATAAAGCAGAACCTATTCCAGAAGTAGAATTAAGGATATTATAATCTCTCTGTGTTTGGGTAATATAGACATATCAGTGAGTATGCATATGCATCTATGTGGATGCATACAGACATTACTAAATTCTGTACACACTGTATATATGTATACTTTTTGCTAGTCTTTTTATGCTAATTCATATTAGTCTTCCTCTTTTTTAAGATAGGTATGCTCAGGAAAATATGTATAATATGGGTATGATAGTACATAGATATTAGTCAATAAAATATATATGCTAAAGTACACATTTTGTATGTATGTGTATTTTCATACAGGTGAGTCATACATATACAGGTCTGCATGGAAATACCCAGAATAATGTCACTGTTTTTTTTTTTTTTTGGTGATGGTATTAGGAATAGTTTTCCTTATACTTGATTGCATTTAAATGGAAAAAGTCATAAGCTCTTAGGTAGCGTTTGAAATTTACAAGTTTCCTTTCTAAGGTGGGTAAAGATGCTATGAAGGAAAAGGCAGTGTGGTGGAAAGATATTGCTGCTACCCATTTTTCAAAGGAACCACAGCTCTCTCTAAGTAGATAATACGGTAAAAGAATTTTGAATGTCTGGGTTTTTTTTTTCAGATGTATGGATTATTGGTCCCCATTTCTTTACTTGTCATAACAGAGAAAATGAATCCTTTTATTCTTTAGCGATTTCTTTTTTTTTTTTTTAAAGGTTTTTTATTTATTTGACAGAGAGAAACACAGCGAGAGAGGGAACACAAGCAGAGGGAATGGTAGCGGGAGAAGCAGGCTTCCTGCTGAGCAAGGAGCCTGATGTGGGGCTCAATCCCAGGACCCTGGGATCTGACCTGGGCCGAAGGCAGACGCTTAATGACTGAGCCACCCAGGCGTCCCATCTTTTTAATGCTCATATATTCTATTCTACTTGGATAGATAGTGAGTCATTTATTTTGTGCACGTATGTGTTTAGGAAACCAAAGGAATAGAAATGTACTAGACAACAAATAAATATAATTTCATCTTTTAACATTTATTTGTTTAAAAATGTTCACATAAACATGTGACAAAACTATAAACATATACAAAACTAGGAAATTAGGAAAAGGACATAGAAACATAAAAATAAAAACTATGCATAATTGCACACTTTGGTAATACTCTAAAAACACTGGTAAGTTGCCTTCTAGATATTCAGCATTTATTACCAGTTATTGCCTTTGATGGGTACTTGTTTTTTTTTTTTTTTATGGGTACTTGTTGAGCTGCATAGTATGCATTGCTGTATTCTGGGAAAAGTTAGTGAGCAGGACAGACAAGATCCTGCCCCCACATAGCTTACCATCTACCTGGGTGTCACTGTGTGTGTGTGTGTGTGTGTGTGTGTGTGTGTGTGTGTGTGTATGTGTGTGTGTTTAGGAGGGTATGCCAAAGGCAGGGGAGGGAGTGGAGAGAGCAAAACAGAAAAGTCCTCTGTCAGTTTAGTGTGAAAAATACTGTGATGGGAGAAATGTGGTCTTTTAAAAAGTGTGTGCAAAAATACTGTGATGGGGGGCACCTGGGTGGCTCAGTGGGTTAAAGCCACTGCCTTCGGCTCAGGTCATGATCTTAGGGTCCTGGGATCGAGCCCCATATCGGGCTCTCTGCTCAGCCCAGAACCTGCTTCCTCCTCTCTCTCTGTGTCAAATAAATAAATAAAATCTTTAAAAAAAAAAAGTACTGTGATGGGGGAAATGTGGTCTTTTAAAAAGCGTGTGCATGCTTACATATATGCACGTTTGTGCATGTGTACATACAGAAAAAGATTTTTAAAAGCAAGTTGGCATTCTATAGAATGTTTTCCTATCTTAATAGTCTATTAAGCAGTATCCTGTGTCATCAGATATGGCTATGTCATATGATATTGTAGTATCATTTTATATCACATCATATCATATCATATGCATGCTTCTTAATCTATGTAACCATTCTTTGACTATTGGATATTTGGGATATTTATGATTTTTATATTATAAATAATGCTGCAGTGAACATCCTTGTATATCATGAAATTTTGTCATCTCCAATCTTTTTTCCTTAAAATCCATTCCTGAAAACAGAATGACTGGCTTAGATGTGTGGAATGAAACTTTTCCAGGCTATGGGACATACCACCAAGTTGGTTCCCAGAGGGTTGTGCCAGCCACCTACCATTTTTGGCTCACTGGTAAAATGTTTCATGTTTACTCCTCCTGAAACTTGTGGACAACGTCCAAGGGAACGCGCCCTGTGTTGAGATCTTTATGGCAAGTGCTGTTTGGCAAGGATCTCTGTTTATTGTCAATTAAGCAAATAGACAGAGCTCAGTTCCACCTATACCATAACAATATTAGCATTATATGTTAATAAAAATTAAAAAAAAAATGTGGGAAACTATCAGAGCATTACAAAAATGTATGTATAGCAATAAGTAAACTTACAGAAATAGTTTAGAAATAAAATAGTTTACAGTTGTAAAAAAAAAAAAAAAAAAAAAAAAAAAAAAAAAAAAACAATATTAGCCTCCCCGCGGACTTAGTACCTCTTTGCGCATTCAGAATAGGAAATGGGTGTTAAGTGCAGGTCAGAATAACAAAAGAGAGCCGTGTCACTGGAGTTCCATTTGATCTCATGTGTCTGGCATGGAGGGCAGAAAGGACCACCACTCAACTTCTAAGAAACAATAAGCTCTTGAGACTTTGTACCAGAATAAAAATTCTGTTATATGAACCCTGCTAAAGCCCTCTCCTAGTTTTGAGCAGGGAGGTCTGACGTGTCAGATTTTTGGGTTTTATAAAAATAGGAATTAGCCAACTTCCCTTGTGTTTTAGATATATCCATTTATTCAACAAGACAAATAGCTTTTAAAAAATTAAATGAGATACTTGTTTTCTCTGGAACAGTACTCTGGCAGTGGACACGAAGACGGAGTGTCCATATGAGCACTCTTTCCTGATGACCTTGACCCTTGAGCTCTGTAGATCCATCTGACCAGACACCCATGACTGAGACTGTGTTTAGGGATGTGAAGCAATCAATCTTAATGCTCTCGAAGTTTTCTCTCTCTGATTTGGATGGCTGTAGCTCATTAAACTTTGGGGCATAATTGCTTTGATGACTGACCACAATTTATGATAACATTCTCATTTGTTCTATGTTTTTATAAATCCTACCCTTTGGTTTAATATTGTTAACGTTTTATGGCAGTCCCATCCAGTGAGAAAAAATAAGTAGCAAACACCTTGTCATTGTTTCCTATGCTTTTTGCCAGGCAGAGGTCCCATTTAAGGAACAGGTGCTGAAGGTGAAGTAGAAATGAGTGTCCCCTCTGTGTTGGGAGAAAGCTCTTAGTGGACAAGGGCTGCACTGGGGTGGGCTTGAGGCAGCATGATTGTGTGCTGTGGTGCCTCTGTCTAGTGCTTCAAGTTTGACAACTGTCATCCCCTCCTTAAATTACCCAGCAGAAGACCACCGCCCTGTGAGGTCAGTGCATTCCCCTGGAATCACCTCCTAATTAACTTTTCTGATGCTCAATCTTCATAAGCTTTATTTAATAACTAAGCAGTGTAGGATAGTACTGGATGGGATTTCTTTTTCTTTCTTTCTTTCTTTTTTTTTTTTTAAGATTTATTTATTTATTTGACAGCAAGAGAGAGAGATCACAAGTAGGCAGAGAGGCAGGCAGAGAGAGAGAGGGAAGCAGGCTCCCTGCTGAGCAGAGAGCCCGATGTGAGGCTCCATCCCAGCACCCTGAGATCATGACCTGAGCTGAAGGCAGAGGCTTTAACCCACTGAGCCACCCAGGTGCCCCTGGATGAGATTTCTTTTATTAGCAATAAGATAAGGTTTTTTGGAGCCCGTTAAATCAGTTCTCATTAGACACCGATTCATAGGACCAAGAATTCACCAGCACTCTGCTGCTCTTATTTTGCAGGTCAGCATTTAGATGGGCTTTGTAGAGATACTCAAGTTTAGTGGCCTCTGAACTCTGACATTTCAATATGTCCTAAATTTGGGAAGCTTTATAGCAATAGTGTGTTTTGTGTTATCTGTGTGTTGTACGGAAGAGAGAAAGAGAGGACAGGATGGCTGGAGCACAAACCAGGGCTCATCTGAGTATTTACACTCTCATCCTAAACAGCCACATAAAAATCAAACAAAAGAATTGTGGACAGAAATTTGACAATGCCACGTAGTGTGCATTAGAGCTATTAAAAATCATGCTACAGAGGTGCCTGGGTGGCTCAGTCGGGCAAGTGTCTGCCTTTGGCTCAGGTTGTGATCCCAGGGCCCTGGGATTGAGCCCCAAATCGGGCTCCAGCCCCCGATCGGGCTCCCTGCTCTGCTCAGCGGGGAGGCTGCTCCTTCTCCCACTCTCCTGCTTGTGTTCCCTCTCTCACTGTCTCTCTCTGTCAAATAAATAAATAAAATCTTTAAAAAAAATCATGCTACAATAGCCTCGTATATTACTAGATGAAAGTATAAATTGTTATTTGCTTTAGGGAGAACAATATGGCTATAAACTATAAAAATTGCAACGTGGGTGGCCTATATCCTAGTGATTTCATCATCTTTAAGAGCTATCCTGCAAATAGACTTCCCACATTTGAAATGGCATATTTGAGGTTATAACTGTAAAATTTTTAAAAATATATACCATTAAGTTACTGGGAAAATAAACAATGGCGTATCTGGACAATGGAATGTTACATTGTTATCAAAAAGAACACTGACATACAAAGATCTCCAAGATATGTTAAGTAAAAAATTAGTTTCAGGACAATGGAATGATACAGTTTTATAAAAAAGTAACAAAAATTCTTAGAATACAGAGAGACAGAGACAGAGAAGGGGAGCAGGAAGAGGGGAGGAGGGAGGAGAGAGAGTCTATGTATGTGTGAAATATCTCTGGAAGGATACACAGGAAACACACAGTTTGACTGTGGGGAGGGGAATTGGGTAGGTAAAGGACAGACTTAAGGGGGAGACCTTTCACTGTAAACTTTTCTGTACTGTCTAAATTTTAAACCATGTCACTGTAAAACAATTGTAGAGGAAGCCTAAAAACATTCATAAGTGTGTTAATTGTTCATGTGGTATTTTTGGATGAATGTTAAGGGTTCATTGGAAGTTTATTTCCTTTTCCCTAAGTTTTAAAATAATACAATTGCACATATACTTGAAAGAAGTATTGTTTATGAGTTTCTACTTTTCCTTCTAAGCAGGGCACTGAGAGATATATTTATTTTGTCCTTATCTTTGTCCTTGTCCTTGTATTTGAGTATAGTTGACACACAATGTTAAAATAGTTCCCGTGTCCAGCATAGTGATTTAATAAATTTATATGCTATGCTATGCTCACCACATCTGTTACCATAAAACACTGCTGCGGTATCACTGACTATATTCCTTGGGGAGAGATAGTCATTTTTATATTTATTGTCCATCACTGTGTGACCCTGAATCTTTACACACATGTAAGTAGACTTCATTAATGTTTTGCTGGAACTTAATTCTTCTGTTCTCATGGGACGGTGTGTTGATAAAACATTAATATTTTTTTAAGGGCTATTTCTTTTTTTTCCCCCAAATATGTTTATTTTATTTTTTCAATGTTACAAGATTTATTGTTCATGCACCACACCCAGTGCTCCATGCAATATGTGCCCTCCTTAATACCCAAACATTAATATTTTTATTAGTTTTATAAAGTCTTGACTAGTACATCTAGAAGAATCTCTAAAATCTAGTTGGGCCCCATTAAAGGAGTTGCATAAGGTCTGCAGCTAGTCAGGGATGCCGGATGTTTTCATGGTTTTTGTTGTTGTTGTTGTTACCTTAAGAATATATTTTTGTCCTAAGAAATCACAATTATACCTGTGCATTTAACTTCATTCCAAAAGCCTGTCAAAATAATAGGAGTTTCATCAGCAAGCCAGAAACAAGGGAGTAGCTTCTAGTCCTCAACCCAAAGGATGCCTCAGACATTAAAGAACTCAGAATTACTAAAATTGTCCAGTCAGTTAAAGAGTTAATTGAAAGAAAGACTCATAGTAGGGGAAAACAAAATATAAAACAAATGGTGAGTAATTAAACTTACAAAATTTGAGTTAGTGTTAAATAATTGTTCTTATGATTGTATAACTTAACATGACATCAAAGGTAATTATTAAGAGACATTTATAAAAAGCATTTATAATCTAATCTGAATAATAAGGCTGTGATTCTTTTATGTGGTGGTGGGCGAGGACAAGAAGAAGAGGGAAAATTACATAGACATATCTTTGGAGTACTGTTTTATTCTTTATGATGATAGAGAAAATAGGATTAAATAGTTTAAAACTATGCAGGTAATTGCTTAAAAAACTTAAGAGACCACATATGAATTCTGGATGACCAAAGAAAGAGAAGAAAGATCAAAGGAAGCTTTGATCCTTGCAGGAAAAGATATAGGAGCTGGTAGGAGGGCAAGGGGACAACAAGAAGGCACAAGATAAAATGACACAGAAAGATCAAGTATAGTTTCTCAGTCAATGCAAATTTGTTAAAGTTATTTATTGAAAAATAAAGACCTCAAATTTAATAAAAAAAAAAGCAGTCAGTACTATTGTTAGAGACCCATTTAAACAAAGTAATGTAGGGAAGATAAACATAAAGGAATAAATGCATTGATCAGCAGAATTTTAAGATGGTCCTCAAGGTCCACCGCATCTGACCCCTTCCCCTCCGGGCCCCCCTGCAGACCCCCACGATTGTGTCATGTGATCTGGCACAGCGATTAGGTCATGTGATCTGGCACAGTTGACTGTAAGGAACCGGAGTTATCCAGATGGCCTTGATTTAATCCCATGAGCCCTTCAAAAGCAGAGCTTTTTCTCCAGATGACAGCAGAAGGGAAAGTCAGAGAGATGACAAGTGTGACACGAGGGAGGTTCCCCATCGCTGGGATGGCACAAACCACATGGCAGGGGCCTGAGAGCAGCCTCTAGGAGGGAAGTCACAGCTAAGAGACAACAGGGACCTCAGTCCTTCAACTGTAAGGGAAAAAAATCTGCCAACAACCTGAGGGAGCTTGGGTTAGGATCTTTCCCTGGTCAGTTAGGTCCCCCCAGATGAGATACAAGCTAACAACACCCTCATTTCAGCCTTAAGAGACCTGAGCAGAGGCCCCAGCTGAACCACCTGGAAGCCCCTAACCCTTGGAAATGGACAGATGCTACAGTTTGCAGCAAAGTGGTATTGCCACCAAGTGTATGGTGATTTGTTACACAGCAATAGAGCATACACACGCACACACACACACAATCTAGACAAGCAAGTTGGCGTGTTGTGTTAATGTCAGGCAGGTTAGAATTCACAGCAAGAAGCATTAAATGGGAACAAGTAGGCTTTTTAATTACGGTTTTTCACTAAGGTTAGTTCGGTGTGAATTGATTGGCATCATAGCTCTGTCACTTAACCGCAGGGACTTTGGGCATAACATACTTGGTGTTTAGGTGTCTGCGTCTGGGTCACAGCAGTGATACCATGTACCTCACTCAGGTGACGTGGGCACTAAAAGAAATGTACTATCAGGCAACCCGCCCCAAAAAAAACCCCACAAAAAACAAAAACAAAAACCCAAAGCTATCTATAATGCTGTGCAATCTAGTGATTTCTGACTCCTCAGCATCCGCTTTTTTCCCAAGAGCCCATCAGCCACCTGTCTCATTAACTGTCTTTCTAGACTTTTATCAGGCATTGATTGTAGGCTTTATAGTTAAATGAAATCTACCTTCCTCTTTTCTCTCCTTTGAAAAGTGGAATACCACTGCTCTGACTCAGAGCTCCTAGCGTCTGTCCTCAGAGCCTCTTGACTGGGATTCCGGATCACAATTGCCACTTTTGTGGGGGCTCCGGATATGAGTTGTCTCAGGGAGGCACCTGGAAGTCAGTCAAAGGCACCTGTGTCCCTTTTCGTTTTAACTCATTTTACCTCCTGTCTTGGATTCCAGTTTTTTATTTTAACTGGAAAAGAGTTTCTTCAATGGAGAAGATGAAAGAAAAAAGATGTTAAAGCCCTCAGATTCTCTCAGTAGCATCTGTCAGACAGCATTATACCATCTGCCCCCAAACAATATTGTTTTTTGCTTCTTATTCCCATTGCCCTGTAACATAATTTGAGACACCACTTATTTTGAATCTCTTAGCTTATTCCGAGGGTTTCAGTAAATATTCTTGTACATCGCTGCCCCCTTTTAAAATATATTTTAAATATTCTTTTCAGAAATATGAGTTCTTCCATGTTTACTCTGCGCTTTTAAAAATACGACCTCATTAGAACATGATGGCACTTTTCACATGGCTGCTATTTCATGTTTGTTGGTTTGTATGTATGAATGAATGAATGAATCAGAGAATTTTCCATATTGTCACACTGGTAATTACTTAAGATTTCTTCCTCTTTCTTCCTTTTCAAGGTCATTCACAATTCATATTAGTTTTCTTCTATAAATATTCAGTTCCTTTCTGGGTTGTATTCCATCATGGGCTTGACCTTTTGATGATACACATCTTTTTCACGTGTTTTAGACGCAGATACTTTCTGGAGGTTCCTTTGTGCATTTGATTATGCCCAGCTTTTCATTTCTTCACTGTTACAAATTCCAAGGTGCTATGATCCCTTTCTTCCAAGATGCCTGCCTGTCTCTTTAGCAGCATGGTGACTTTTTCATTTTTGGTACTTGGTTTCAGCTGGGCTAGTCGAGGATGACTTGAGTGTCTCTTTCCTTTGGTCTTTTATCCTGAGCTCCTTGCTACATGGTAGTCTCAGGATTTCAAGAAGAGCATAATAAGTAGAAGCCGCAAAGACTCTTGCTGTAAAGGGTCAGGGGCTAGACTCCAGCTCTTGATGGGAGATTCTGCCAAGAACTAGTGGTCAGATTTAATCTACCATATATACTATTTGCTACCCAGTTCCACTTATTTTCCCAGTAGTTGTTGATTGTATTGGTCTTACATGACAAATAAAAAATAAGTAAAAGTGGTAGAATCCTTAAAATCTTGAAACCATGTGTTATTTCTGATTCTACCTTTTTGTTTTCCAGCTTAGTGCTCTTGAGCAGAAATACTCCTTCGGGAGGTACTTTGGCTCAAGAGAGACCGGTTAATAGTGACCAACTCAGTTAATGTATTTTGGAAGCACAGACCAAGGAGCAGCAGCCTTCTTGGTCCCTTCTTCCCAGGAGACTCAAGAACAAAGTAGCTTTGTCACAGATAGGTACATTTAATCTGCCAGTGACTTAGTTTCAGGTCCCTGATCTAAAGCTGCTTCATGTACTGATTTTCAAAATTTGATATGATGTGAAAATAAAACTCAGGGCCTCTGGTCTTAGCTCCATGGATGATGTAGGATAGAGATCCTTAGTCCTGGTGCCTGGAGTCACCGAAAGAGCCTTTTAAAAACTCTACTGTCCAAAGTTTGTCATGTAACTGGTTGGACAAAGGGAAGGAGGTTGATGGAATTCAGTTATATATATATATAAGAATATATATTTTAAAGATTTTATTTACTTATTTGACACAGAGAAAGAGATGGCAAGTAGGCAGAGAGGCAGGCAGAGAGGGGGGGGGGAAGTAGGCTCCCCGCTGAGCAGAGAGCCCGATGCGGGGCTTGATCCTAGGACCCTGAGATCATGACCTGAGCCGAAGGCAGAGGCTCTAACTCACTGAGCCGCCCAGGCGCCCCAAGATGAGAGTATATTTTTTAAAACTCCCAGATGGTTCTAGTGTGCATTGAGAATGGAGAAACACTGCTTTAGAACAGGGGTTACCGCTTTCTGTAAAGGGCCAGAGAGCGAGTATTTTAGGTTTTGCAGGCTATAAGGCCTCTGTTGCAGCCACAGCCCATATTGTAAAGAATGAGCGTGCGTATGTTTCCATAAACTTTATTCATAGACACTAAAATTACGATTTCATGTAATTTTCACATGAAATGAAATATTCTTTCTTTGGGGTTTTTTCTTCTTTAAATTTTCATTTAAATTAATTAACATGTAATGTATTACTGGTTTCAGAGGTAGAGGCCAGTGATTTATCAGTATATAATACCCAGTGCTCATTATATCTGGTACCCTCCTTCATGTCCACCATCCAGTTACCCATCTTCCCCCACCCCCAACAACCCTCAGTTTGTTTCCTATGATTAAGAGTCTCTTAAGGTTTGTCTCCCTCTCTGATTTCATCTTGTTTTATTTTTTCCTCTCTTCCCCTATGATCTTCTGCCTTGTTTCTTATATTCCACATATGAGTGAGATCATATGATAATTGTCTTTCTCTGATTAACTTATTTCACTTAGTAAATTTATAGATTCGTGTGCAATCATCACTACAACCCAGCTTTAGAATATATTCATTACCTCCCCAAAGATCCCCTGTGACCATTTGCATTCAGTCTTTTCTTCCACCCTAGCCTTGGGCAACCACTAATCTACTTATCTTTGTAGATTTGCCTTTTCTGGGAATTTCCTTATGGCATTTTTTTTACATAGAATCATACACTATATCATCTCTTGCATTTGGCTTACTTCATTTAGCATACGACTTGTGAGTTCTTCCACGCTGATGGTGCATGAGTAGTTTATTTCTTTTTATTGCTACACAGTATTCTATTGTATGGAACTACCACATTTTGTTTGTCCATTCAATAGATTGTTTTTATTCTTTAGCTAATATGGATAATGTTGCTATGAGGAGATTCTCTTTATTCCTCCTTTGTTGAAAGTTTTTGTCCTAAAAGAACGTTTGATTTTGTGGAATCCTTTTTCCACATCTATTAAAATGATCATGCATTTTTTTTTTTTTGTCTTTTTCTCACTAACAGGATGTATAACATTAGTTGATTTCCAAATGTTACGAACTTAGTCCTGGTGTATAATCCTTTTTATGTGACCCTTGATCTGGTTTGTAGTACTTGTTAAGGATCTTTGTGTTTGTATTCCTTTGGATATTGCTCAATAATTTTCTTTAATTATATCTTTCTGTAACTTTGGTATTTGGCATTTGGTTGTGACTTTGTAGAACAAGCTGGAAAGTGTCCTTTCTTCCTCTGTTTTCTGAATGCGGTTGTGAAAGATTGGTTGCAATGAATTTTCCCACTGTTTACCTGGCAATATCTTTATTTTACCATGTTTTTTTGAAGGATAGTTCTGCTGGATATTGATTTCTTGGTTGATAGGAATGTGGGAATAGCGAGGGTCCTTTCCAGTCTCTGCTGAGTATGTGTGCAGCCTCACGCTTGCGCACAGCCTTCCAGAGCCCTAAGGCTCCATCTGTACCTAGGGATATGTGGAAGTTGGTCATTACCTACTGTGCCTTCCTTATGTGTCAGGTTTCCTTAGTAAATTTCCTTAGTAAATTTCCAGCCTGTCTGCTGCTCTGTTGTTTGTCCCAAATAAGATCACAACTTTTGTCTTTCCCCATTCTTCTGTCTCTGGGATTGCTGCTATTTATGATAATGCCTTAGGACATGAGGTTTTGTTGTGTTTTGCTCCAAATCAAATTGGCTTCCTTTGGCAGCAAAACCATAGGTTTTCATGGCTTGCTTTACCTTCGTAGAACTAACAACTGCTGAGTGGGGATGGATGTGTGTGTGTGGCAGGGGAGGGAGGGTCTGCCCCAAGATAAGATGTACAGACTCTGCTGTTCTGAGGCTCAATAGTGTTATTTGAGTAAATGCTTCTCAATTTGTTGTGTGCCTTTGGACCACTTCCAGAGTCCTGAAACAGTTATTTTTAACATTTTCTTTTTTCACTTTGGAGTTTTATCATTGCTTTTTGGAGAATGGGTCATTTTTTTTTTTTTTTTGGTTTTTTTGTTTGTTTGTTTGTTTGTTTTTTGAGTTTTATCATTGGGGATTTGCCAAACTCCTTACACTGCCATTCCAATATCCTGTACTACAGTGTTTTTAACTCACTGATCAATGCTTCCTTTCTTAGGCAGTTTATGGAAAATCTTTCTTTTGTTACTATCAATAAAATCTGTAACAGGTTTATTGGCTCAAGAAAACTTACTGGATTTTATTTATGGTCTTTTTTTAGTAATTTTTAAAATTTTATTTTATTTTATTTATTTATTTGACAGAGAGAGATCACAAGTAGGCAGAGAGGCAGGCAGGGGCTGGGGGAAGCAGGCTCCCTGCTGAGCAGAGAGCCCGATGTGGGGCTCCATCCCAGCACCCTGAGATCATGACCTGAGCCAAAGTCAGAGGCTTTAACCCACTGAGCCACCCAGGTGCCCCTATTAATGTTCTTTTTATTATGGTCTTCAGACGTGCTACTAAAACAGCAAAAGGATTTGTGTGGAGGAATGAAATTTCAATATGAAACAATGAAGTGTTATTAAATATATATATGTGTATTAAATATATATTGTATATGTAGTATATACTATGTATTATATGTGTATATAATATATATAATATTTATTATATACATATATAATGTATATAACATACCTGTGTATTTTATATATATAATAGATTGAGCAAGTGTAACGGAGGTAAATAGATTCAGGTATAAAGTAGTTTTCTGCCTTGTGGCTGTCTAGCTGGCAGCGTCTAGCACGACCATGGTTGGTGTTCCCTGTCGCACACGGAGTTCTTGTTCGGGAGCGCCCTGGGTGAGCCAGAGGAATGAAGAGCTGTGAACAGCAGTTCAGCCTCATCCTCCATGTCCGCCAGTGTGGGCAGGGTGAATTGAGTACTTTTGATATCAGGGTAGGAACAGAGACTCTCGGGTACAGGGGACAAAGCGGGACGTGGTATTAGCTTCCTGTGCCCCCACCCATCTCCTGTTCTCAGACCTGAGGCAGGCTCTTCCCTCGGTCTCAGCACTGTCCCTGGGGATGAGCAGGACCAGCAGTAGCCGTGACCATGACTTGCTGCTCTTATCTCCATCCCTGGCTCGGGGGACATCAGAGAGTCAGTGGGTGCGGGTCTCAGTAAGTAAGTGAGAAGTGGAACCTACTGGTCCCACCTCATGACCGTGGTGCAGTCTGCTTATAGTGTCCCCTCCCACCCCCACTCCTTCCCGCACTTCCCCACCATCCTCCCAAAAGGCCATTACATCAAAGTGGGAATCACTTCTCATTGAGCATTTGTTCCTGAGACCCTCTTGTAAAAAGCTCAAGCCCAGGTAATGAGATGGTTATTTAATTTTACATAGGGAGGCAAAGTTTAGGGATAACATGCATAAACCGTTATTGCTGATGATTAGACAATTCTCCTGTTTCCTTTCTTTCCCCAGTCATGGCATTTGTAGTCCATGAGCAGGTTGGCTTGCTTGCCCTTCCTCAGCCAGCAAACAGAACTTTAAGAAATCTATACAGCTTGACGGAGGCACAATATTATATAAAGGCAGCCCTGGACCCCCAGTGAAACTAGTATGACTAGCTTATATATCCGTGTAATGCTATTGGCACCACATACATTTGTTGGCTATTTCTTTTAGCCGAGTTCCAGCTGAAAAGAGTCGAGGATCCCACATTCTGGGGACCATGTGAGGGTTTCACCATCCCAGGTTGCTAATTGGGGAATCAAGACCGAGGCCGATGTTGCCTTCAATGTGAGCTTACATAAGCCACATTAGTCAGGGCTGGTTTTAAACAATCGAGTTTCTTAGGAAGCTACTTGTACACCGGATCTTCCTTCTGAACATCAGTGCCTTCCCCCTCATGAGGGGGACGCTGTGCAGGCAGGAACCTCACGGTGAGGAGGTGAGGAGCAATGTCACTCTGATTGTTGCTGTGCTTTTAAAGTCCCGCTACATGGAGCGGCACTTTGCAATCTCTCAAGCCCAGCAGTTTCCTCTGTTCATTCAAATCGAAGCATGCAAACGTTTCCCTAACGACGGTTTGGATCCAAAATGTTTATCTGGCAGACCTGTGCGAGTTGAATTCTGGAAGGAAATCTAGCTTTTAAAAAACATCTTGGGACATTGTGTCCAGGGTTGAAATCAAGGACCACGTTTCCCACACACGTTTTCCGGGCAGTTTACCTTGAAGTTTTCGGCTGGTTTTGTTTTTGCTGAAGATTGTAGTTTATAGGTGGAGGGCAAACAGTAGCAGAGACCCAGAGAGCAAAGGGACTCACGTGCATTTTCCTAGAGATATTTATTTGTTGGCACCTCTATTTTACTTTAGAAAGGACTTGAAGTGGCTTCCTGACATTACCACATTCAACTGGAAGAACAAGGCAAGGTTTCAGTAGGGGTGGAGAAGCAGGAAGAGATGAACCAAGATTACTCTAGAGCAAATCACTAGGGATCCCTATGGCCTGAGACCCCTTTTCCTCTGTGTTCCGGAGTCTCAACAGGAAAGGAAAGTGTCATCTGCAGGGTGGAGACTTTGGGGGTCGGCACCGGCTTTGCAGGACCAGATCCACCATAACACCCTTATTTCCTGGCCCCAGCCTCTGGAAGATTCCTGATTTGCATTTTTTAACGAACCCCTCTATTTCTAGGTGAGGTGCCTAATGACAGGGGGCCACACAACTGCATCTTTCCTCCCTATTCTGTCATGTCTGGTTTGGAATTTGCTTCTTGTGCAAGGCACATTTCCCAGTTCTGCTGTGAGGTAGCCCCTCTTCATTAGGGCGGTCCGCCACATCTTGCAGGAGGACCATTAGGTCAGCATGTGGGGAATTAAAAGGAATTAAAGGCAGATACTTCAGGTAGGACCAATGGCATACGGATATTAAGTAGCTGGTTACATAGATGGAGCATCAGGGTTAAAATTAATCACTATGTGACTCTGTTTCACATACAGAGAATGAATGATCTTTCTTGAAGGCCAATTATGAACCACATAGCATGGTGTACTGATACAGACACTTATGTCTAACCCCCTAATTCATCTGGGTGCAAACTGTAGACCCACCATTTTTTAGCTCTGTGACCTTAAGTAAGTAACTTAACTTCTCAGAGCCTCTGTCGGCCCATTTATAAGATGACTGTAATAAAGGGGAACCTGGGTGGCTCAGTGGGTTAAGTGTCTGACTCTTGATTTCAGCTCAGGTCGTGATCTCAGGGTTGTGGGATCGAGCCCTGCATTGGGTTCCCCACTTAGTGGGGAGTCTGCTTGAGATTCTCTCTCTCCTCTCCCTCTGCCCCTCTCCCCACTTATGTGCACACGCCCTCTCTCTAAAATAAATAAATAAAAATTTTTAAAAGATTTTATTTGTTGACACAGAAAGAGAGAGTACAAGCAGAGGGAGCAGCAGACAGAAGGAGAGGGAGAAGCAGGCTCCCTATTGAGCAGGGAGCCGGACGTGGGACTCAATCCCAGGACCCTGAGATCATGAGCTGAGCTGGAGGCAGACACTTAACCAACTGAGCCAACTCAGTTGGTTAACCAACCACCAAAGTGGTCAGTTGGTTTATTTATTATATTAAATAAAATTTAATAAAATAAATTTTATTAAATAAATAATAAAATTTATTTATTATTAGATAAATAAATCTAATCCACTTATTTAGATGCCCCTAAATAAATACATTTTAAAAAGATTTAAGTGTCACCTGACACATGATAATACCTCATAAATGTCAGTGGTTATTGTGTCTGAACTCCTGAACCCATTGTTGTGACTTTGGAACTTTGGAACTGGCAACAATTAGAAGGAATAAAATTGCCACTGGAAACAATTTGGAGATGGGAAAGAACCCAGAAACAGTAATGGTTATATGTTCTCTGAATGAGAGCTTTCTCCCTTGTTCAGCAAAGGGACAGAAATGGAGCATCTGTAAAATTCAGTCTAATGTGGGGGTTCTCCGTGAGTGAAAGGGGGTTGTCGGCTTGTCCAGAGGTACCCAGCCCATCTAGGAGGACCTCGATGGCCCCGCAAAGGGAGGGGCTCAAGGACTCTGGTGAAATTACCCTCTGTGGAAGATATTGCTTCCTCCACCTAGGATGTCCCAGGGTTAGAACAAGGGGCCAAAGGCACCCCAAAGTCTTAGGGCATCATCCCGCACATTTTCGGGCTTTAACTTGCTGACCGTGGCCATGACTTGAAACCACTGTGTATGAAGATGAAAGAGTCTCTGCCAGCCCATTTCTGACTAAGACACTCAGATAGATGCCAGATCACTTGACTTGGAACCTACTTGTGTGTCAGAGTAGAATTATGGATGATTGATTTTTTTTCAGTTTAGCTTTGTATTATAAAGTTATCATGCCTCAGTGTCATGAGAGAACACACGCGTAAGACAGACAAAGTAGAAGTAAATTAATACATTTGTATGCGTATAACCGGATAAGCTCATGCATGAGAGGGCCTGAGATCTAGATGTCTTAGAAATGTAAAGAGGGAAAGCCTACACTTTGTGTTAAGAAAAAGCCTGGATTTGAATCCAGCTTCAGCACTCAGCAGAGTGACTAGTGCTGGGTCATGTCATGTCTCTGAACGTAAGTCTCCTGATGGGCACTGCTGAGCTGACTTAACAGCTGCTCACACCAAATGCAACGCTGTGTGTGAACTGCCTGCCAGAGCCAGTTTCTGTCTCTTCTCCTCGGCAAGATGCAGGTTGGGAGTGTTTGATGGTGTGAGGAGTGAGCTGTGAGCACTTGGTCAAGATTAGTGATAGAGCGTTAAAAGGGGGGATGACTTCCACTGAGTTTCTCATTAAGCTTATCTGATTTCTTTCTATCCATCGGTCCATGCTTCACCTTACTTATTCAGATGCACACGCGTTCCTCCATTCGCCTGCCCATCCAGCCCTTTTTATTGGGCGTCCTGTAGCGTGCAAGGTGCCACCGATGCAGAGACGAACCAAACAGGCAGGGCAGAGAGGGCGCCTTTGTGCTTGCACACTCGTGTTTAAATAGAAAAACATGATCCCATCGAACACACAGAGCTTCTTCCAAGAATCACAGACCCCAGGAAAAGTTTGATGTTCTGCATTTATATGTACGTGTGAACATGTGTACATTTCTGTCTCTACTAATCACTCATCTGTATTAAAATTAAAAGCCATGTTTTCCCCAGGGGATCTCATTTGCTCATTGTTGTTTACTGCTTATTTTACCAAAAAATCTGCATATTTACGCTAGGTACCAGAAATCTACATCTTCAGAGATCCGTTATTTTAGGTTCATGTTTAGAAGCTACTCTTAAGTGTAAAGCTCGGTTATTAAACTCGTTGACTCTCTTCCATTTCCTGTATTCTGTCGGTATATGGTGCTGGGCTGGTCTCCTTGCTTAAGATTTCTTCTTCAGCGGCGCATTTAAATTCCTGCCGAGTGTTGGTACCTGACATTTCACCCAAGAATACCACCTGGTGCATTCAAAATGGCAAAATATTTGCTTCCATCTTCCCATCCCTCATCCCTCCCTGATTAATTTTTAGGTTTTTTTTTTTTAAGACTTTATTTATTTGACAGAGAGAGATTACAAGTAGGCAGAGAGGCAGGTAGAGAGAGAGGAGGAAGCGGGCTCCCCGCTGAGCAGAGAGCCTGATGCAGGGCTCAATCCCAGGACCCCAAGATCATGACCTGAGCTGAAGGCAGAGGCTTTAACCCACTGAGCCACCCAGGCGCCCCAATTTTTAGGTTTTAATTACTACTAGGAGCAACTTGGATTCTATTCTGGTTGTTTTACTTGAGAAGGAAACTTACACAAATTGTTTACAAAGTATTTTAAGCAGTATGAAGGGTTTTTGAATGGCATAGGTGATAACATAGCAAGTAAGAAATTGCTGCCATGAATTCCCAGTGAAGAGGCAGTGGGCCATATTATGCAGTGGGCCGTCCAATAAAGAGGCAAGAGCGTGGCCCCTCCCAGCTGTGGTATTCTGGCCTGAATGTGAGAAGAAAGAACTTCTCTGTTCTCTTTTCTATTTGTTATTGAGTTGTTCTAGATAAATACTTGACGTCTGTTCAAGGTCTGTGTTTCCCCTCTTTAAAAACCGAGTGCAGGTTGTTTTTGGCTCATGGTGGAATGCTATTTAGATGTTAGACTAAAGACAAGATCACTGAGGCCTGAGTGGGATGCTATTCGTGAAACTCTTACTTCAAGGTCAGGCTAGAGGGAAACCTTATCCAGAAGAGCTCTGGCTGTCCAGAAAATTGTCATGAAATCGATCCAAGAAGAGCTTGGAAACATATACTGCTTTGGAGCACACTATAGTCTGCTGTGGAATTTCAACATAATTTTTATGGACGATGACAAATTTTTTTAAAGATTTTATTTATTTATTTGACACAGAGAGGGCAGGAGTGGGAGGAGGGCAGAGGGAGAAGCAGACTCCCCACCTCACAGGGAACTGGATGCGAGACTGATCTCAGAACCCTGGGATCACGACCTGAGCCGAAGGCAGATATTAACCAGCTGAGCCACCCAGGCGCCCCGGAAGATGACAATTTTTAAAGACGCTTAAAACTTTCTTCATAATCTTCATTTACTATGCGCACATTTAATTGTGATAACTGCTTGGAGAATCATGCCAAGCATAGATCTTGGGTCATTTTGATACATAGCGTTTCTAGTTTTGAGAGGGAAAAGGACAGGTGTATTTGCTAAATGGGTAATGAAAGGTCAGTTTACAAAGTCACAGTGTTTTAATTCATATCTCTTGAAATACTTTAAATTCAGACTAAAATTCATATTTGCAACTGAGTCTGAGGTACAAAGTAATAATCAGGTAAAGTGTTTTATGTATAAGTCCACATTTAGCAGAAATTATTATTTAGAATTTTCTTCATGTCTTCTCATAAATCCCCCAAGTGGACATGTTACATATTAAATTTTGTTTTATTGAATTTATTAGTATTTCAACCCAGCTGGAGTCAACCTTCTTTATGTACATATTTGTGGATGCCAGAAGCCGCTGAGTGAGCTTATTTGGATGATATCTCAACACCTTCCTTAACACCATTTTCTGAATGCCACATAGCCATGAATTGCATGAAAAGAAGCGAAAGCATTCTATAGAACTAAATGTGATTTTTCCTTGATTTTAAACTTTGTGTTCATCCCATTAGGAGCTCCTTAATGATTTGCTCTTGTCCCTCCATCCCCTTAACCCCAAATCAGGGCAGCTTTATTTTTACTTATTTATAGCAATTAAGAATATTTTTAAAATCTCAATGCTTTACTTTTCCTAGTAGATATTTGTATCAGTCAGGACCAGAACCAGTAGGGGAAATGTGTGAACACGAATTGCAAAGAACTAGCTTACATGATTGTGAGAGTCCAAAGTACCAGGGCCAGCCTATAGGAAGGGCAGGCTGGGACTTATGCAAGAGCTAAGCTGCTGTCCACAGGTAGAATTTCTTCTTTCTTAGGGAAGCCTCCGTTCTGCCCTTAAGGCCTCTCAACTGATTGAATCAAGCCTACTCAGATCATCTAAAATAATCTCCCTTACTTAAAGTTGACTGATGATGGACTTTCATCACATCTACAAAATACTGTCACAGTACCATCTCGATTAATGTTTGAATCACTGTAAACTATAGCTTAGCCAAGTCGATACATTAAAATGAGCATCACAAGATTTAAATGCAAAACATTTCAAATTCAGCAAAACTAATATAGATTTATGCCTAATTGTATTTGTTTGATATCAGCTGATACCAGTGATTGCCTTGGTGTTGCAATGAAATGCACACTTTGAAAATAAATGTTCAAGTCCCTCCCGACTACGCCGAGGGGAAGGGCATTAGAGAGGTGATGTGGGTGGCAGTTGGGTAACTCCAGGATTTCAAGGAAAGTGCACCTCAGGATATTCTGTCTTCTCCCCAGTTCCTCAGAACTCACTTTTCTGAAGAGTTCTGAGACCCAGCAGCTTGGAAGCGGGGGGAGGGCACCCCAAATTTTACCACCTATACCTATGATGTTGAAGGAGTGGCTCCCCAACAAAGTTCTGTCACCCCAGAAACGGGGGTGACAGATACTGGGCATTTGAAACATTGAATGACTACTGCATTTGTTTGCTTTTGCTCTACCTCTCAGAAGAAAAGCTTCTTGAAGGCACAGACTTATATGTCCTCAGAGCATGTTACATAAATAGCGTATGAACCAGTTTGGGTCCTAGCAGGAAACAGTATGCACAAATTAGAATCACTTGAGGAGAGGATCACAAAAAGGCTATTTATAGAGCCTTAGGGAAATCCTAAATGATAATATGGTACTCTCTAGCCATTGTCATCTCCAGTCTGGAATTAGGGGAGGGAGAGGCTACTCTTTGGGCAGGAGGTGCTGTGACCTCTGGGTGAGGGATGAAGCCAGTCCTCTGGAGAGGGAGCTGGAGGAGGGGAACACCCTGACCCTGAAAATAGGTCACATTCTCTCCCTCTGGCCACCTGCTGGGGCTCCTGGTTGGCTGAACCCACCAACAATCAGAGGGCCACGGAATTGGCTGATGTGGTCCATTTGAGTCATTCACCTGGGGGGCACAGTGAAAAGTGGATCAGAAGGTCAAACAGAAGATTGTCAAGCCCTCCATTAATGCTCTAGACAGCTCCAGGTATGTGAACTTGAACAAGCCAGGTAAATTCTCTGAGCCTTACATTTTCTCATCTTAAAATGAGGTAATCGTAGTTATCTGGCTAAGTTAGTGTAGGGGCAGGATAGTATATGTAAATTACCTTTAACAATAGGTGGTATTTAATATAAAGCTGCTGTTGTTATTATATTCGCTACCACTGTTGTGTTTCAACTAACTCTTAGAATAGACCTGAGGTTCACATGCCAGTAGGGAAAGAGGTAAGACATTTCAGAAGTATTTTGAACTGTTTTTAGAATAACCATAGCATCTTACATTTATATATACCTTAACCTAAATTCTGATGATGAATAAAACAAAACTCCTATCTCCTCTAGAGGCTACTTGTTACCATACATTTTCACTCTTCCCTACCTACTTGCCAGGGATAAGAAAGAAAATTAGTAAACTTCCCCATTTTGAATTCCATTCTCCTACGTACTTCACGATGGGGAAAAAGATTTGGGATCAACAGAGAGAAACTGAGGTTAACACACATTGCCTGACTTCACTCTTACTGCAATTTGAGGTGATTCTGTAGAAACTGTGAGTACAGGCAGGTGAAGACTGTGAGTGTAGGCATTGAGATATAATAAATGTGCCCACCTCTGTCATTTCTCTAGAGTATTTATGATTACAACGGAGGATTTATAGATATAATAATATAGATAATAGTATGTATATATAGTAGTGTATATTACTAGTGTATAATATAGTGTATATATAGTAGTAGAGAGTGCTATGCTTTATTTGCAAGTTAGATCGTAAGCTGAATAGAAAGTCAAATGGAAACATCTTAAAATTTTGTCTTGGAAATAATACAAAGGGAATCTGTTGTCTTCGCAAAAAGAGAAATCTGCACCTTCCGGGTCCTGGGCTACTAGAAATGATAGCATCTGATTTTGAAAGAAATTCGTACTCATTCCTTAGGGCAGACGCTTGGTGCCGTCTACATGAATGTGACTCCCGGCTGTGAATAAAACCAGGTTGGAGGTTTTGCTATGGTTTATTATATTACACCTATGAATAACTCATGAGCCATCTGTTGACCGTAAAGCCAGTTAAGGAATTCTAATAAATGCATGATTTCCATTTCCTAGGGTAAAGCAGCATTGGCATTTACAACCTTCCTGAGCAATAAAATGCCAGTAAAAATATAACTGACAGTTATGGGTCTTTGCTATTTCTAAGCATTAATCACCTCAAAGACAGTACCGTGTATCTTCACTTCTAGAACGCTAAGCTACAAAACGTTGGCAACGTGTTAAAACCCCAATTACTGCTTATGATACAATGTCTTATATTCGCATGAGCCAGACTTAATGACTCACAAAGACAATTTGGAATAAATATGGATATTCACCCTGGAATTTTCTCTTTCAATGGCAATAATTATTAACAACACTAGTTTCTTCTCTGAGGTAGTGATTTTTTGGCAGTTTCGTTCTTATTCAAAATGTACTGAAGATGTGATTATTATAGTGCTGCTATCTTTCTCAGCTTGTAATTGCTCGCATATTAATTGAATTTCTTTTTTATTGGGCAAAAGTAGCACCATATCAGCAGAAGGATATGATTTTAAAGTGTCACTGCCACAAAATGATTTTAATGTGCACTTAAACTTTAACTGTTATATTCTGTTACTTTCAAAAATCACAAATATTGCCTTCTCTGACATTCTGATCACCCTGGAAAAAAGTAAGAAACTAGATATACTTTAAAAAGTACCAAACCCCTGTCAGATTTTTTCATGTTGATATTTTTGTTTTGAACATTCTCGTATTTTTTGACACAAAGATGTGAGTGCATCCTTTGGACCAGAAAAAAACTCATGCCCTGAGAGTCTTGATTTTATCTCTCATTCCAACTGACTTGAGTAATGTGACTGTTTATTAAACTGCCTTTGTATTTTGAAAATAAAGATAATGAATATATAATAAGACCCCAACTTTGTAAATAAATGCAGGGTATGTATATGTGTATTTGTATTGATTTTTAAAAGTTCAAGAGGGAATGTTGCTAAAAATTGAAAATGATTACCTCTGGGTAATTTTTGGTTTTTATTATAATTTTTGGTTTTAATTTGTACTTTATTTTCTAAATTTCCTTTAATCATAAAGTAGTTTGTTTTTTAAGAAAAGGTAGTGACAAGTAAAAGTGCTCATTTTTCTCCTCTTCTTCTTCACAAATGGGCACATCCAAAGAAAGTACTATGGAAGTTTGAAAGAGGAGATGTGCACTGAGGGGGTGGGTGCCCAGGACTGGGAGGGTGCAGGGATGGGCGGTCCTTCGGGTGAGCACACTGAGCAGATCTCTTAAGGATGACCAAGAACTAGGCTCCTAGAATCTGATAGGCACATCAGAGCACACAGGCTCCCGTTGATGGTTGGTTGGTTGCCACCTCTTGGACAAGGATGTCCCTGTTGATGTGACTGGTACATTCTCTGCCCTGCTGGGTCCAGAGCTGATGGTTGTTCAATGTAAACAGAACCAGGGCAGGGCTCACTCTTGCAGGCTGACCCCCTCTGGCATCCACCCCCATGCCCGTATTAGAGTGATTGGCATGAGGACTTTTGGTTAAATATGACTGGAATGAAGCTAGCCTTTTAAAATGGATATCTGGGGACACCTGGGTGGCATGGTCAGTTGAGTCTCCCACTCTTGGCTCAGGTTGTGATCTCAGGGTCAAAGGATCAAGACCTACATCAGGCTCTACTCTTAGTGTGGAGTCTGCTTGGGTTTCTCTGCCCCTCCTCCATACAAGTTCTCTCTCTCAAGTAAATAAATAGATTTTTAAAAAAATAACACAAAATAAAATGGAGAGCTGCATAAAACATATTGAAATGGAAAGAATAAAACACATAAACCTTGAGACTATTTAATTTCTAGGTCAAACTTCAGTATTGACCATATACACCTTTTGACCTCTTCCTTTGTGATTTCTTCAGACCAAAACTTCCAGGCTTTTGTACCTTCTCTCCACATGGTCAATACTTGTCATCACCTTTTAATACAGTGTCCAGCTTTCCCCTCTTTTCTGTTTTCTTGGGATCTCATTTATTCATCAAGGTCTATGGAGCCCCCCCCTTTTTAAAAGATTTTATTTATTTATTTGACAGAGAGGAGAGAGATCACGAGTAGGCAGAGAGGCAGGCAGAGAGAGAAGGGGGGGAAGC
This sequence comes from Procyon lotor, assembly GCA_028646535.1. Classification (NCBI taxonomy): domain Eukaryota; kingdom Metazoa; phylum Chordata; class Mammalia; order Carnivora; family Procyonidae; genus Procyon; species Procyon lotor. The sequence goes on from CM053603.1 coordinate 55,986,147, forward strand.
AGGCTCCCTGCTGAGCAGAGAGCCCAATGTGGGGCCCGATCCCAGGACCCTGAGATCATGACCTGAGCCGAAGGCAGAGGCTTTAACCCACTGAGCCACCCAGGTGCCCCATGGAGCCCCTTCTGCCCCTATGTCCTAGGTCCTGGGCAAGGTAAATGACTCACAGACCCATAAAGGTAACCTTCATTTGTTAATGGAAAGGGTCTCCAACCCTTATCTTAGCAGGACCTCTTAGAGAGGAGTTCATTGTGTAGTTAGAACTATTAGCCTTCATCATCCAGATGTAGTCCTAGGCTCAGGCTCGGTACCATGTTACTACTGACAAGGGCTCGTTCCAACCGATGCCCTTGAACTGAGACCTAGGATGGCATACAGTGCATCCATGAACTTAGCAATGTCTATCATAGTCCTCGAGTATAAAAAGAGACCTGCAGGGGTGCCTGGGTGGCTCAGTCATTAAGCGTCTGCCTTCGGCTCAGGTCATGATCCCAGGGTCCTGGGATCAAGCCCCGCATCGGGCTCTCTGCGCAGCAGGGAGCCTGCTTCTCCCGCTACCATTCCCTCTGCTTGTGTTCCCTCTCTCGCTGTGTTTCTCTCTGTCAAATAAATAAAATCTTTAAAAAAAAAGAGAGAGAGAGACCTGCAGACTAGCAGTATTTTGTGCATTGGTACATATCAGACCTGTGTGACTGACACCAGAGATGTTACTTTGCCTGGATGAGGATATTGGTATAAAGTCACTGAACAGATAGCATCTCATTTTGAGACATTATGGTTAAAAGTGGGTGATGAAAACTGTGGATGTTGGGGTGTCTGTGCTGTGGAGTTTGGCCGGTATCTCCCATGGCCATCTGTTTTGTCTGTCTTTAGGTAACCTTGGCACCGTGCAAAGTGAGTGTCTAGCCCCTCCTTGATTAACGCATCTTGTCTCTTTTGTATTGTAAAAATAACCATGGACGCTATGTTCTGCCTGGGATTACGATGTCTCAATGCCATATGTTTGCGTTGACATTAATAGTCTACTCCAAAATTTGGCCCAAGCCTGGCCACATGCTGCCTGGGGACACGATTTCCTAGAGATCACGAAGAAATCAGTTCCAACCCCAGCCTCGATCAGGTTATTGAATTTGAATTTGATGCTCCAATCTGCAAGTGGGTAGCTCCATTGTCTTGTCAAAGACAGCTATTGGGGAAAGAAGTGCTTCATAATGTATCATTGGGTCTTACTGAACTCTCTGTTGGTTTTGAACAATGTTATCAGAATCTTCATGTACATCCGCTAAGCCCCCAGCCTCTTTTATGTTCGAATTGGTAGCATTTTTGCACTTTCATCATGATGTTTGATGCTGAGTTGCTTATCCCCCCTCCCCACTTTTGAAAAATGGTATAAAAAATAAAGATATTACACAGACAGAGCAGGAGGCGGTCAATAGAAATGACCCATTGATTCACTGTACTCAGTGTCGACTGCTGAATGAAAACAAGCTCAATGCCTACAATGCATAGGCCCTAAAGTTTTCATATACTAGAGCTTTTTGGAACACTCAACCCAGACTTTTAATAAGTTGGTCCCTTTTGGGATTTTCAGTGTTTAGTAACCAAAAGTAAGCAGCTAATTTGTCACCCATTCTGCTGGAGGAGCAGGCGACCTTTGGTTTTATGGCAATTAATAGGTAATTTTTAAATGGCCAGTAAATTGGCAATTGATTATATTTTCAAATGAACATGGCCACCATGGAAACACAGTCACTTTTGATTAGCACCAACATGACACTTTTGTAATGAACGTTTATGTCAGTGGCTGAAAGATTTCTACAAGATCTATTTAAAGTATTTAGGGAATGAAGATCTCTGTGGCTGGTGCTGGTACAGAGGTGAGCACAGGAGCTCCCATCCAGTGGGGAGGCAGGAGTTAGCTAAAGAATGGCAGAAGAGGGGCGCCTGGGTGGCTCAGCCGTTAAGTGTCTGCCTTCGGCTCGGGTCATGATCCCAGGGTCCT
>CM053603.1:55988245-56005804 GCA_028646535.1 Procyon lotor
AAAAAAAAAAAAAGAATTGCAGAAGAAAGTGAGAAATGACAGCTGTAACACAGGTGATGGAGAATGATCATAATGCTGCTTAGGGTGGATTCGCTAGAAGCAGAGACTGAGACAGGGGTTTGGTTGCCCATCATTTATTGGGCTCATAGGAGGAGACCGGTCCACATCAGGCCAAGGCAGGGAAGGTGAGGTCTCAGCTGGACTGAGCTTTAGCCTGATCCCATGGGAGCTCTGGAGCTTGACTTATACCCCAGAGTTGCCCTTAAGGCAAGACTGGTCTTTCATGGTCTCCCCTGCCCTGTGCTCCTCAGACATTAGCCAGGGTCTGACCTGGGGTGGATGGGTATGTCTCCTGGGCAAGGGGGCCTTCTGTAAGGCCAAGGGCAGTTTTCCAGAGAAGGAGGACAGCAACAGAGAGAATAGGTGCACCAAGTTGTGAGGGACCCTGAGTGTGCCTCCAACAGCATCTGCTGGAGATGCTAAGAAAACGTATAATACAGTGTTCTTCTTCATTCAGAACCCTCTGATGGCCTCCCCTAGTACCCAGAAAAAGAGTCACATTTCTGAAAAGAACTGCCAATGCCTGTGGGACCTGGTGGGGCTGGATTTTCAGTTATCTTTTCTATTTAAACAGCAATGTATATTTTGGACATTATTTTGCAATTCTTCAGCATGTGTTGAGGCACTCAGTTTTGTTGTCTTACATTTTTATTCCAAAGATCTGTAAGTGCCCTAGCATTTTGCTTTAAGGTAAAACTTGACATATGGTATGACTTTTCTGGCTTCAGAGAAATCTTTTGTCCTTCACCAAATGTGACCAGAATTACTGTCTCCATTTGAAATTGGCCCAGGGTTGAAGATAGAAAGAAAGAGTCTTTGGGGTCAAAACATACAGCATACTTTTAGAACTACACAAAGGTTTTGCTAGATACAGTGGGCTTCTTTATCTGGGCTGTATCCTTACTTAGAACATTTGCCTTTCTTCCCACGTTTAGGTTTGTCTCTTAGATCTCTGCTGCCTGAGCTCTTTTCATATTTTTCAGGGCCTCTCTTCATTATCTGGTATCAATCCATTTTTTTCCTCCTTGAATTCTTCACCTTTCTGAGTTCTGTTTTAGCATTTGGTGTTCATCCTATAGCAAACGCAGGGAGGTTCCTGCAATCTGGTCATCTGTCAAGATCCTGTGCTGTCAAAATCCTGTGCTGCCTCCGATATCCCCTTCTAATCGTGTTGTTGAGGCCTTGGTGCAGAGAAGCCCCCTGATGATGACATTGTGATTCCTTGCAGATGTTTGAGTCACTGTCATTATCAGCCTGGCTGCTAGATCTGAAACACTGCCAGATTCCCAAAGAGAAAATTTTATCCGACAAATTTCTTCCAATTGCAGGAACGTATGTTACTTATAAGACGTACATCTAAGGATCGATTTAAACTGGAGGTTAGAACACATCACCTCATATTTCCTGTATGCTGGTGGGGGCTGGCGCGGGGGACTTCTGACACATTGGAGGAGCTCAGGAAATATATTTAGGTTGAATAAAGGTGAACTGGCTGAGTTGGAGAATCCAAAGAGAAACAAAACATTTTGAGTTTGGAAGAACCCGAAATACTAGAAGGGAAAGTGGACCTGCAAATGCATGGTTATAACAAACTGTTATATGCCTCAGTTTCCTCATCTGGAAACGAGGGGCAAGACCTCTCTTTTGAGAGTATTGAATGAAATCATGCATGTGAGGTGCTTAACAGAATGTTTTAATGTTAGGGCACCATTTAGTGGAGACATGTACAGAACAGGAAGAAAGTAGTTGATTCTATGGAGTAGTGGTGAAGTGTATCCAAAGAAACTTAATAGACTTAGTACCTGAGAGTTGAACAAGATTTTGTGGTTCTGTCCATCCATTCACTCATGATCTGTGTTGGCAGCAGCACCTATGTCTATTGGTGGCACTCTATATGTTTATGTAGGATGAGAAATTGGACCTCAGTGGATAGGTCTGGTCTCCTAATATGACTTAACATTCTTGTTAATGGAATTACCAGTTTTATCAACAAAAGAACCACTGACAGTTGCAGTTAAAAATTATTTACGAATACCCAGTGCCCTTGATCATATTAAACAACAGGAATTGCTAATCATTGTGTTTCAGAACCTCAGGCCCTGCCAGCTCTCTTGGGAATTCCACAAGATATTTTCCTGACAAACTTAGTGATTTTGACACCATAAAGTATCTATTAGGGAAAACTAACCAAGTATATATTATTAATCTTAAAAAGTATTTTAAAAGAGGGGTGTGTGTCTTTTTGGCGTCTGTTCTACATTCAGTTTTTTTATTGTTGCCTAAATCATGATGAGGCCTCATTAATGATGAGGCCTAGTTTTCTCTGACAGTGGAATCTTAAAAAAAACTTCCTTGTGTCTGAGGCAAAACTATATCATGGTGCATTGGCAAAATCTTCTCCACGGTTATTTACCCAGTAATGTCAAACTCATAGATATGAAAACATGTCAAATCCATTGTCCAGGAGTTTGAGTTTTCTCAAATAATATGGAAAGCATTTATTGTGATGATGAATGGGTATCAGTGTTTAAAGATTAGAAATATTTAAAACCTAAAGCAACCGTAGAAACTTACTTCTTCATAAATCTCTCTGAAATTTTGCTTTTGACGAGGCTTAATCCATAACCAAACACCATTGCTAAATATAAACCTGAAATACAGGTTTCTGATATTTGAAAAGGTGGGCCTGGGTTACATTTCAGCCCTTATGTGACCCAGCTCCTTCATGCCGACTAGCGTCTTTGCAGGATACGGGCACCAACTTAAACATTATCAGAAAAATAAAAAATAGTACTGCATAGAAAGAAGAAAATCTAAAGCAAACCAAGAGGTAATATTGGTTTTCTTGTTCAAAACTGTTTCCTTTAGATGCCAGATATGTGTGTATGTATGTATACCTCTTTGTTGTATGACACAGTTTTTAAGCCTAAAGTTTGAGTAATATGAGTTACTAATTAGAAATATCCTCCATCACAAACTATTTGGTTTTGATTGTTATGCTAGACTGATTTGACCCTGTTGATTTTAGTTTCTAAAGCCTTTTCTGCCAGACCGCATCCTCCTAATGCTTGGGCTGGTCTATTTATTCAAGAAGTAGCTGGCAGCTTGCTTACTTGACCCTGTGGTAGGGCTGGGCATGCAGTGGGGAGCCAGCCAGACCAGGCCCCACCCTCGTGGAGATCTAGGGGAGCAGGCAATTAACAAGTAAACGAAAGAACAGGTAGGTAAAGTCATTAATTATAGATTGCCATAAGTGCTGGGAAAGGAAGAAATAAATAGAGCACTGACGTAGACATTAATGGGGACACATTCTCTACAAAATATTTGAAGACAAAATATTTGAAGGCCTGTATATTACTTGATTTCCCAATGTAAACATCCCATGAGAAATTTGATTTAGAATTAGGTGCCAGAAAATGCTACCTCCTGTGAGGAACTAGTGAGCTTCCTTCTTTGTACAACAGAAAATTATCTAATTTATCCTATTTCCTTTTTTCCCCCCAAATATGTTTATTTTATTTTTTCAGTGTTACAAGATTTATTGTTCATGTACCACACCCAGTGCTCCATGCAATACGTGCCCTCCTTTTTTTAAATTTTCTTGGCTATGTTTTCCAGGAAGCTTGGAGGAAACTTTGATGCCTGATGAAAGTATTAAAATATCTGGTCAGTGTATTTGTGCAGAAGATGAGCTAAACAATACCATGGCCCCTACACCCCCATTCCAAGGCTTTGCTTATAACATAATGGGTGGTTCTGAGGCAGGCCAGAGTCAGTGTAGATAGACCAGAAAAGATGATATTTCAGACCAGAGGAGAGATGTTTGAAGGGTAGTTTTTGAAAGGAAGTTTCTCAGCATGATGTGCAACATAATGCACACCTCCATTTCTGTACAAAATTCTCAATAAAATCTACCTTATTCTCCAGTGTTTGATAGAAATTGGATTTGTATTTGGTGATGCATCCCAGTGTTGAGGCTGGCCTGAAACTGGCCATAGAGTTAGAGCTGATGTCCCAAAGAGGCCAGCCTCATTCTGTTTACATTCTGTTCCTGATCCTTTTGTCTCTTTTCCTTATTACTTCTTTTCTTAGTTTATTGATTTTATTGTATTTATAGATTTATGTATGTGAACGTTGATGACAAATACAAATAAATCTCTCTCTTGAGTTCCCTGAGAACCTAAGGTGTGATGGGAAAACAACCTTGGATGAAAATCCTTGCTCTGATACCTACCAGCAGTATCCTTGGACAATATGTTTATTGGTGTTTGCTATGGTTCCCCCACCCCAGGACTCCCTTGCCAGTCCAGTACTCCCAAAGCCCAGTGGCTCCAAGTGTTCCCTGCTGATGGTTCGTAATTGCTCCCATGTCAGAATTTTCTTCCTAGAGATCATAACCCCCTCGTTGGGGGTGGAGTGGCTTCCCACAGACATGACTGACTGACACAAGGGTGCAAAAGGCTATCCTCTTCTCAGAGCAAGACCAGCTCTGCAGTAGAATCCAAGTCACCAGAGCTCCCATGGCGTCAGATTGAAGCAGACTCCACTGAGACTACATCTCTTCTTGCCTCCTTCCCCTTTCCTAATCTGTTTCGTTTCTCCCCTTCTTTTGAGAATACGCCTGCAATAAATCATGTACGTAAGAATCCCTATCTCAGGCTCTGCTCTTTGGGCCTGTTTTCTTATTTGTAAAATGAAGAGAGCTCATCAATGATAGAATTATTTATAAGTGAAATAATATATCTATAGTGCCCAGAAAGATGTAAAAAGTGGACATTCAGGAGCTAGCATTAACTGTTCATGATGTAAAGCCACATCACATGACTAAAGAAATGTTGAAAAACTGAAACCTTATTAAAAACTTCCCAAGTGTCTTGTTATTCATTCTGATGGTGCTAGTCATCATGACCCAAGAGATGACAATAGTCATATCACTAAGTGGTAGACTTTCTCCTGTTTCTAAGTGCAGGGCCGCCCTCTGTGGGATTCTGAATAAATTAGTTGAGGATATTAGGTTATGATGTATACCTCTTGCAGCCAATAGCAAATGTGTGAAGATTGTTCTGTCTAAGCTTTAACAAGCTTCTAGTGACCTACAGAGACAAACCTTTGCAACCAGTTGTCTTCAGAATTTGTGTCCCTATTCCCTCGAGGCTTGGGTTTTAGAATGTAGTGCAAACTTAGATCTCTGCTCCAACTTCTTATTTCCAGAGAAGAATCTCAAAATTCAGAGAGGAGAAGTGGCCAGTTCCCCGCCATGGTGAATGAGGAGAACTGAATTCAAATCTTACCTTAGCCCTGGCTTCCCACTCAGGCTGTTTTTGTGTGATGTGCTGCTGTCTATATGGATGTGGATTCTTTCTCTATGAATGGTTGCCATCTATTTCGTGACATTTAATACTAATTATTTTTACTACTGTCCTGCTTTTCTCTACTTCGCTCACTTATCTCTAGCCACCCTCTCATCATACTATTTTTCCAGCACAAAGCATAAATTTGCTACTCTAGGATCTTTGCTCTGGCTATTCCCTTTCCCTGCCACACTGTCCTGTGTACTACCTTCAAGTCTTTGCTCAAATGTCACCTTCTCACACTGGCCCCCCTATTTAATAGGGCGGGCCCCCTCCCTTAGCACTCCGGATTTCCCCTTGCCCTGCTCTACCTTTTCTTTGTTTCCATAGCACTTATCACTTCTGTTATACTATATACTTGACTTATTCATTATTTAGTATGATGAATATAAGTGCCCTGGGAGCAGGGATCTTTGTCTCTTTTGTTCACTGACTTTGTCTGTGAGCCTAGAACAGTGCATAGCACACAACGATCTTAGTAAGTATGTGTTAAATTAAGTAACCTTCCAAAATGAATGTGTCACCTAACGGAAGGGTCCGTGCTTCAGTGTGGTAGTACAGCTCTCTGTAATGGCTGAGAGCAGTTGAAGAAATGTCCTATACCTCATGGAAGACCAGGCCACTGCTGTCTTAACTCTGCTCACCAGGAGACCGGTATCAAGAGGCATGCTGTAATTAGAACTCCTTATCCACTGTTCCTTAAGAGGCCTCCAGGGCCTCTTGTCATCCATGACCCCCCTCATGCCCACAAAGCCAAGCCTTCTCTACCCCTGGGCTCTTTCCCAGTGTAGTCGGGTCAGCCTCTGCTCTGACTCCACCTCTACCACTTCATCTCCCCAAACCCTTCTATTCTGCCCCCAGAGCTCATGACCATCAGCAGCAGAGATCCCCTATGCTCAGCTTCTTCTCTGAGAGTTGCCATTGCTGTCTGGCTCTGAAGCATGTCTCTCCTCCAAGGACACCACTTCCCCAAAGCCTTTTCAGATGGTGACTGTTTCTTCTCTTCCCCATTGTAACTCTGGGCCTCCTCCAGACCAGAACTCCTTTGAGGCACTTGCCATCTGCATGTACTATGTACCACTTGACCTTGTTATGGGCATCTGTCAGCCTCATAGCCATTCCCCCTTATTCATAGAACATTTCTTACCTAGACCTCTGGCTCTCACTCTGTTCCTGTGATCCTTCCACTTCTCTTTGGTGACCTCAGCCTCTCTGCAGTGACCCTGAATCCTAGTCTCTCAATTCTTCACTTTCCATTAATCTTCCAGCCCATGGCTCTTCTCTAGTCCTTGGCATCCTCAACAGTGCCCAGCTCTCTGACCACCACTTCCTATCTTCAAGTGCCCTCTCTCTAATAATTCTTCCCTGGGATTTAGTGGGTTCCACGTTTTCATAGTTAACGTCACCTCTTGTCCTGACTTCATCCTTGCTTAGCTGGGCATTCATTAATATATTTGGCTTTTTGCATTCATTTTCAGTCCTTTGGTTTTTGCTTCCTCAGCCGTACTCACCTGCCAAAACCCCACCCCTGGTGAACCCCCACAGTGGGTGAACCCACTGAACCACAGTGGGTTGCCCTCTGTGCCTCCGCTCAGCACCTGAGCATCTGAGTAGGGATGGAGGGAAATGCACCACCATGCTGACTGCTTCTACTTTAAATTCCTGACCAAAGGAGTCAGTGGATTCTGAGCTCTGCCTGGCATCCCTAAATCGTTTCCACAGTCAATCTCCATTTTCCAAAATGTCAGTTAGTCACACCTTGTCCTCTATCCTCCACCCTCCTCACTCCTGTCCCTGCCTCATTCTCAGCTAATTACATCTTTTTTCCTGAAGGTTAATTTTATTTATTCATTTTGAACTAAGAATAAAGTTACATGTTTTATTAATAGGCCCTGTCCTCCCAGGCATGGTTGCTAATTAATAATAATGACCCAGTAATTGAAACTTCAACTAGAAGTAAATCGTTCCTAAGAGAAAAGTCAGCTAGCACCCATTCAATTTTCCCCTCCTCTACTAAGCTTTTTATGGAGAAAATAAGGCTTACGTTACATTAGTCTGATCTTTGCCCCTCTTTAAAGATGGTCAACTTTTATTTTAGAGTTGGGAGTACTTTCTATTCAAAGATACATACTGTTGACATTTTGATGTTTATTGGTGTAAGTTTGTTGTTTGTTTTTTTTTTTAATTATTTTCTTAGTTCAGCAAGAAAAGAAAAGCAATTGGAAACAACTTTCTGCCGCCAGATCCACTTTGTTTTCCCTCCTAAGGTAGATGACTAGACATTAAGCATAGGTAGCAATAAACAATTTGTAGGTGGAGACACCTGGGTGGCTCAGTTGGTTAAACATCTGCCTTCGGCTCAGGTCATGATCCCAGGGTTCTGGGATCGAGTTCCGCATCAGTCTCCCTGCTCCGTGAGGAGCCTGCTTCTCTGCCTGCTCTGCCTGCTGCTTCCCCTGCTTGTACTCTCTCTCACTTTCTGACAAATAAATAAAATCTTTAAAAAAAAAATTTATGGGTAGCTACATTATCCCCAGCATCTCAGAGTCCAAGAGGGATAAGCACAGCAGGCCTGAATTTTTTGAGTTGTAAAACTTTGACTCTGTGCTGACTCTTCTTAGCCTTTAAAGACTGATGACTTTCCAGCTACTTTCTTTACCATGATTTCCAGCTACTTTCTTTACCATGACATCATTTTTAATCATGTGTCTGTCTGCTTTTAACTTGCCCGCTAAATCAGCATAACTTGAACTTAATAACTTAAAGGATTACTTTAAGTGTGGTTTAAAGTATAAACACTTGTTTTATGACTTAAAGTATAAACATAAATCACTTACTAATTAAAACGTAAACACTTTAAGCAAAGTGGAATCCCAAAGACACAGAACTTACAAATGCAAATAGAACTTATAAATATAACCTTATAAATGTTATAAGTGTATAGCCCCCAGTGACTGCAGTGTGAAATAGTATCATCCACTGAGACAATTCTGAGAGTTTCCAAATAAATTGCTTCAAACTTTGCCTGGAGCAGCCCACCTAGGGAGAGTGTAAGAGGTTGTCCTGGAAACAGCGTCTGCTCCTCCCAGGAAAGGCTTCTTCCTTCCCACGGCACAGCTGACTGGTGTCTTGAGTTCCAAAGCAGATAGTCAAGTAAAAAACCCACACAGACCGCCCCTCCTGCGTGATCGTGCACGAAGCTGGTCCCCAGGCCATCTCACGGGAAGAGACACACTGTGTCTTTGCACAGACTCACACCCAGGAAGAGGTACTTGAGGGACTTAGGTTAGGACTTAGGTTAGGACTTAGGACCTCATTTTTGTGAGTTATTATTCACTCATTATTTGGGGAGGTAAAAGCCAGACTGTAAGCCAAGAAATCTGATGAGACTGGCATAAAATCCTCCCTGTGCGGCTGATCGTCCCCACAGACAACCCTGAGCAGCTGAGGGAGCCATGATGACAGGTATCTACAAGGTTTTATAGATGGAAATTATACACGCTCGTTCATTTTTCCTAATGATGTTCTTATATTAGAAACATGGAAGGTTACCTCCTCCTTTCTCCTACCCAGGATCTGAATACCTGGAAAACATTAGAAGTCTCTGCATTTCAGTTGCAGTTTTCATAAACTCCTCATAGTGGTGCTTCCCAAAGTGTGGCATGTGGATCACTGCTGGTAGACCAGATGAATGTGGGCGGTGCAGGACTAAACATTTTTTATATTAATAGTTATGTTTTTGTTTTAATGTGTATTAGAAAAAAAAGTAAAACATAACCTGCGCAGTATTTCATGGATGTAAATACTTAGAATTAGTCAAAAGGAAGAGGAGAGTTAAGATTTTTTAGGTCAGAATGATGAAAACAAGAGTGTTGAGTAAATAGTAATGAGGTTGATAAATGCATTTGACAAAAATTGTGAAAGTGGCCCACAGACTCACAGTGAGAAAGTGATGTGCTCAATGGCAGGGGCCAGCAGGCACGATTTCTTAAAAGGCGAAGGATATGGAAACTCTTGGAGACCATTCCTTGAAATGAGACAGCACAGCATAGTCCCATATGGAAAGATTTTCTAATCAGGCACTCGAGTTTCTCCCACTGGAAAGTACAGCTGTCGGTGATACTGTCCGTGCAGAATGGGATTTATTTTACCATTCTTATGGGGTTTTTCCTACCATCATAAAGTGATGGTAGGAACCACTGAGTCTGTTGTTTTCAGAGTCAGAGAATAACCACATAATAACTACAGATGAATCCCTCCAGTCATTCATTCAGCAAACACTAGAGAGCACTTTTGTGGTCAGACGCTGGGCCAGGTGCATAAGAAGGTCACCCATTGTAGGGGGTTAAGCTTGGAAATGACTTCCCATAGCAGCATTTCTGAAAGCTCATTCTGGCTGTCCCGTAACTGGACAGGCAGCGAGACTGGAATAGATCAGAGAGGAGGTGATGCATGAAGACCCGAAGGTGGCAGTGGCCGTGGAGAGAAATGAGCAGGTTGGAGAGATATTCCCGGGTAGATCCAATAGGACACTGCATAAGAGAAAGACAGGAGTCAGGGGAGAATGCTAGGTTTTTGGCTTCAGAAGCCCTGTGGGTAGAGATGCCAGGTCCCCAGAGCTCATAGAGCACATCGCTGGGGCTCACTATCACATTCTCTAGAAAGTACTGCCGTTTGTGGGTTGCATGTCGTCCCTCCCCAAGGGCACAGGCCTGCCTTTTTCTTCTGGCATGAGGCCCATTGTGTAAAAGGCATTTGGTCAGTGTTGACTAAAGGACTAGTAGAGAACTTGGGGCATAAGATCGCAGGGTTGGTTGACTTCTGATGTAGAGCAGTCCCCTCTGCCCCATTTAAAATTTCATTTGGAGATAGATTTTGAAACTGCACTCCTGTGTTACCTTGTTGCTTTAAAGACCTACATGGAAACCCAGTAGAAGTCCGCCCTTCTGCCTCAGGGATGTAAGCATGGGCTTGGTGACAGGCAGAGTGAAGGCCAAGTGAGCGGCCTGCGGTGACACAGTAATAGAGGGAGATGCTGAGCGTGCTCGTTGGCGTCCAGTGGAGTCTGGTGCAGGCCTGTCTGATTTTGTAAACTTTCTGCTCTATCACTCTCATGTTTTCCTTCCAGACAATTCTTTTTTTTTTTTTTTTTAAGATTTTATTTATTTATTTGACAGAGAGAGAGATCACAAGTAGGCAGAGAGGCAGGCAGGGAGAGAGGGAAGCAGGCTCCCCTCTGAGCAGAGAGCCTGATGCGGGGCTCGATCCCAGGACCCTGAGATCATGACCTGAGCCGAAGGCAGAGGCTTTAACGCACTGAGCCACCCAGGTGCCCATTTTTTTTTCTTTTTTCTTTTTCCAAACAATTCTTAAAGTAGTATATTAGTATTTTATATCTTACCTTTAACTGAGGGTAAAGACTTACAGTAATCAGAGGAGCCAGAGAAGCATTAGAGTGTGTACATTGTTAGAACACAGAGCCACGGAGCAGAAACCTTGCCAGAAAGAGGTGTGGTGCCCAGGAAGGGTTTCCATCCTCCGCTGCAATGCTGGGACAGCATGAAAGTGGGCTGGGCTATGGGGCTGGTGTTCTATCTGCCTAGTGATTCTGGCCCACGCGACTTTGGGCCCACCATGGTTAGTCCGCATCCTGCGTCTCCCTAATCCCCACGTATGTGTGTTCGGCGTCCGTCTGCTGCTGTGAGTCACAAGCTCCTGTCTTACTGATCCCCCCCGGGGGCCCACAGCACCTGACCTGTGCTATGACAAAGTCAGTACTAACTCTGTACTGGTGAAATGCAGTAAATGAAATATTTCAGTGAAATATTTCAGTGGAATGAAATAACACATATCTATGCCTCGGGCTTTAATGTTACCATCAGTTGTTATTTCTACAAATAATTAAGTTCATTCTCTGGCTTTATTAGCCATCCCACCCTCTCTTTGTTAATGGCTCGGAGGTAAAAGTGGATGCACAGAATTAATGAGCCAGAACATTAATGTGGTTTTCAAAATGATACAGATGAGAGCATTACAATGTGGAAATAGACTTCATGGGCAGGTGACTTGAAACAATGTGATTTGATTTCATGGGCATCAAAGTGAAACGGGAACATTAGCGGTGTTGATCCTCACTGTTCAAGGTCCACCTTGTAGGGTGCTGGGTATATTGCATAGGTGTCAGGCACATCTTTTGAGTGTCTTATCTGTAGTTTGCAGTACAGTATGTATAATGTCCTGTAATGTTTTGCAGATCTCCTTTGCGACTGAGTCTATAGTGGTAAGACAAAAATACACACACATCTGTAATCAGAAATTGTGAATCAACTATAAAGGAGAAACAAAGTGCTATGAGGACCACAGGGGACTTACTTTCCTCTGAAGGGCAAGGGGAGGCCTTTCTTGAAGAAATGGAAGAGGGTGAATGGACTCAAGCAGAGGGAACTTTGGGGAGAGGAGTTTTCAAGAAGAGAGAGCATGCGGGAGGGCCTCAAAGAATGCAAGAGCTCGGCATTTTCCGAAGCACAGCCCAAAGTTGAAGAGATGGTACGGGTAGAGCCTGATAAGGGGAGGGGCAAATTTGGAGGGAGGGAGGCCACGTGGCTCCTATCATATCTTGAAGAAAAACTGGAGTCTGTGAAGTCATGTGAAGTAGGTGGGTAACCCAGTTAGGCATTCATTTTTAGAGGTCTTTCTTGATGCAGTCTAGAGAAGAAATTAGGGAAGAGGAAGAAATGTCCCCAGTTTAGAAAGAGGCTATTGCCTCCCAGGGGAGATGGGGCCCGATGGGACTGCAGGGTGCAGCAAAGACCAAGAGTTGGAAGCCAGCCATTACATTTAAAACCTAGGATGTGTAGAACCTGGGTTGACTAGGATATGTAAGGAGAGAGACAACACCAAGAAAATATCCGTGTCTGGCCTTAGCAGCTGGGCGGGTGGAGGGGCCATTCACTGGGGCCAGGAGTCTAGGGCGCCAGTGGCTTGGCAGGGATGGAGCCAACAGTTAAAGTGTTCAATTTGAGATGTCTGTGAACTGACACCCTTCACTTGCCTTCAGGAAGCTGTGACTGAGCACCCCCCTTCTTAAAAGTTTCCATGGTAAGTGTTCACTGTGCTACCCCGGAATGATAAAGACTATTAGGGTCACTCGGGAACATTGTGTATTTGCTGCATTCACTGGCTACCATCTGCACCCACTTCGGGCGCGATTCAAGACAGGAGAAATAGCTGCCGGCTTAAAAGGGAAATTGGTTCTGTCGCCCTTAAGTAGCAGACTGAACGAGGGCCTGTTGGATGTGATGGCCTCAGCACATGCTTGGGGAAATCTCTTTGCTTTGGAGAAGTACTTCATATCAGTGTAGTCTTCAGAGTCACTGGAAGACAGAGACAACCTCTCTTTTTGTCAGAATTCTGTCTCAGGCTAATGCATCCAGCCACGGGGAAAGCAGTTTCAGAACAGACCTGATCAAGTGTCAGGGGACAGTTCATGTTGAGACAATAGCATGGAGGCCTTGGCCGGTCATCGTTCTCCTCTGAGCTACTGAGCAGGCTGTTCTTTGAGTTTGCATTTGTTTAAATATATAAGAATGCCTACACGCAGAGTGGTTTTTGAAAAAGCAGAACCAATGAGGGAGTTTTGGGGGGAAGGGGGACAGAAATGCTAATGCATACGAATGCTCCCTGCCTTAGGTGGGTGGTTCTGTCTGATCAGTGCGCACAGCCTGGGTTCAAACCCTCACTGACTCTGAGATGAGTCGTGGAAAACCAGCCTTCACAAACCTTAGTTTCTCCTGCATTTGCCGGTGATATGCTTGGAGTGCCTAACATGACTCCTGACCCATGGCAGGTTAAAGAAGTCAGTGTTCTCCAGAGAAACGGAATCAGCAGGGACGTGTGTGTGTGTGTGTATGTGTGTGTGTGTGTGTGTGGAGAGAGAATGAGAGAGGAAAAGTTTTTATAGAATATTCTCATGCAATTGGCAAATCAAATCTTTGTAGGCAGGCTAGAGATCCAAGGAAGAGTTGTGGTTCCAGTCCAAAGACTGTCTGCTGGCCGAATTCCTGCTCCTATGAGGGAAGTAGTCTTTTTCTTAAAAATCTAACTGATTGGATGAGGCCCATCCACATTATGAAAGGTAATCTGCTTTATGAAAAGTCTACTCATTTAAATGTTAATCGCACCTGGGATGCCTGGGTGGCTCAGTAGGATAAATGTCTGCCTTTGGCTCACGCTATGAGCCCAGGGTCCTGGGATCGAGTCCCGCATCAGGCTCCTTGCTAAGTGGGGAGCCTGCTTCTCCCTCTCCCTCTGCTGCTGCCCCTGCATGTGCTCTCTCTCTCTGACAAATAAGCAAAAATTTTTTTAAAATGTTAATCTCACCTCAAAAATCCTGTGGGAGCAACATCTAGGCATTTTTGACCAAATGTCTGGGTATCATGGCCTCGCCAAATTGATCTCATCACGTGATTAATCATCACACTGGTGCTCTGGGATGACTTTCAGACTTCTCTAGCTCTGCTTGCCCAGTTTAACCCTCAGAAGAGCCCTCGAGTAGACTTTCCATGCTGTTAACTTGCGTCCATGCGTGACTCTGTCCTTTTTTTTGTCTCTGAACCTTCCAGCATTTAGATTATCCAGTGCAAGGTAGCATCTCCATATATGTTTATTGAATAAAGAAGCACATAAATTATGTAGGATTCATTTATAAAAGCAAAAGACAGAAATTTCAACAAGCTGTGAATTTATTTATTCACTAAAAAATTTAAAGCAGTGGATAAATTAGATATGGGCTTCAGGACACACATCTCAACATATTGTTAAAATAAAAATCTACAACCAAAGCCCATGAAGACCATTAAATTAATGCTGTCCTTCTTTATCAAACGGTTATTTCCGTATTCAATTTCAGACCATGTTCTTGGGTGTAGCCAGACTGTAAGTCCCTATTTGGCCCTGGTTTTCTCTTTGGGGAAATAAGGGAGCATCGGATAAGGGAGGGAGTCCTGCACTATTACTGTGATTCCAGAATCAAGAGGCCGGCTCAGACCCAGAAAACATGGGCTGAAGGACAGCTAAGGAAGAGAGCTCTTCAGCAATTTTGGTAATTACTGCAGGACCCTGCAGGACACCAGACATCACAGCTCTCCCTGTGGACACTCCCCCCAGGAGGCCTGCCACTTCCAAAGGCAGAATACACACTTATTCCAATCAACCCCCCCCGGCACTCCAATGCTCCCCCCCCATCCCCAAGGAGTGTTGCTAAAAGAATGAGAAGTGCACAGACTTTCGGGTTCTCTGCAGTCATTTGCCTCTTGTCTTTCCACGTCCTCGCGCCCAGACAAGGCTAGGCAACCTCAGGGATGCAAACATAAGGTGTTGTTTTTGGTGGAGACCTTGTGGAGTCCGTCTGTCCCCTGAGTATTTTTTTGGTCCTTGCTTAAAGCTTCTTCTGCCTGCTTTTGCCCCAAAACTGGAGTCGGGGTGGCAGGACTCACTGTCGGAAAGCCAAGGCAAACAGAGTGGAGGGGAGCGAAGGAAGTTGCAACATACAGGTTCTCCACTGGAGTGTGAACCTTCCAGCTGTGATAGGCAGAGAGAGAGCCCAGAGTTGCATGGCCCAGATGTGGAGCCGGCCAGAGCCTGCTGCTGAGCCCTATCCTGGGTCACCATGGGCAGGTGGAGGGATACAGGGACGCTATGAGCGTCCTGCGTGGTGGCTTGGGACTTCCTAAGGAGCAATCTGAGATGGGCTTCTAGGGGACACAGATCTTCTGGATGGATGGTGGTCTCCTGGGGCCAAAAATCTCTCAAATGGAAATGCCATAACCTAGAAAAAGACTACATTTCTCAATGTTTCCATAAATGGTCATACTGATATGACCTACTAATATCATTGCAATGAAAAAAATTAACAATTTTATTATTATTAAATTAAGGGATAATTATTATTAAATTAATAATTATTTAAAAAATTAATAATGATTTTATTACAGGCCTGTGATGGACAGGTGCTGTGACTGCACACTCCGTTTTTGTCCTTCCTATAGTTTTATGAGGTGAGCATTATTGGCCTCACTTTACAACAAGAAAACTGAGTCAGAAAACAGCTACCTTGCCATATTAGGATTCTCACCCAGGTCTTTCTGATGCTAAGGCCTGTGCTCCTCATGCAGCACTTTCTTGATAAAGATATTCCCTTTTCCAAGAGAGGATAAGCCTAGGGAGAGGAATGCTCTCCTGGAAACTGGGAAGGAAAGACAACAAACAAATTAGAGTCCTAGGAAGATGGCTGGCCATTCAAGGACAAGCCAACAGGGAGGCTGTATATCCAGGCAGGGAAGGGCAGAGGGAATGGGGCAGTGCTGGCCATTCTGAAGCACAGAGCCAGGAGGTTTCTGGGAACTCTGCTGGACAGCAGAGCTATGGGAAAAGAGCAGTGCCAAGAATTGAGGAATTCAGGCCACTAGAAACACATGGAAAGTTGGCTTCTGAGAATGGCCACCAAGGAAACAGAAGCACTTCCTTTGACATGCAGTGCCTGGAGAAGAGGCGCAAGGGCAGAGGAACACTGGCCATCCCAAAAATTCTAGTAGGAGGGACCCACAGAGGTGACAAGTAACAGTGCCAGTTGCAAACCTTACAGGCCTGTGAAATGAGGGCTCCTGAGAGACAGACCTTCATGCTTCCCTTTGGTTCTAAGAGCAGAGCAGCGCCCAGTGAGCCAGTGAGCCAAGAGATGTCAGAAGCCACTGCAAAGAGAGCTGCCTTCCCCCAGGGTCATTTTTAGACCATCTTCACACCCAACTCCATTCTGGAGTGGGTTTAGCATATCTCTACGTACAACACTGTGCTTTGCCTTGGCTCCCCACTCCAATGTGGTGGCTTGAAGTTGACATACCTCCCCTGCCTCTGACACCACCTAAAAGGGGACTTCAGCAGTCTTTTAGGATGCATGGTCTTTGTTTTGGGCTGCTTGGGCCCTCCCCTCGTCTTTTTCATTCCATCTTGCCCTGAATCCTGTCACTCTCTGCCTTCCCTTTCCATCCTTACCTTGCTCTTGCTCTCATTGAACTTGCTCTCATTGCCTTCCTCTCTCAGAATGACGTCGATCGGCATAGAAGAAAGAAACCCAAACTAACAATGGAAATAGAGGATGGACAGTGATTAAACGGGATAGAAGTTGATTTCTCTTTCACATCAAAGAAATTCAGTGGTGGGTTCAGGACTAGCGCGGTGGCATCCCCATGTCACTGAGGACCCGGGCTCCAGTGTTTCTGATCTACACAGCTTCCCAAGCTCCAATCATCAATCAAGAGGGCAGCCGGAGCTTATGCCATCATGAGCACCAACCAAAATAGGGGAGGAAAAGCAGAAAGATGAAAACGATGCCCCTCCTGGCTGAGAAAGCTCCTTCTAAGCACCCTGTGTTACACAAGTCTCTTCCGCTTTTATCTCATGGGCAGGAACGCAGTCACATGGCCATATCTAGTTGTAGGAGGTGTGGGGAAGCATGGTCTTTATTCTGGGAAGCAATGGCCGTTAGGTTCTGTCATCGAGGAAGAAGAGAAGAGTGGATATCTTCCTTCCCCGCCCCCTGTGCCGCCTCCTCTGCAATGACCAGGCTCTCTGTCAGTCATGGTTTGGGTTTCCTTCTGGGTTCAGTGTCTTTAGCTGCCTGAGTATGGAAGAAAATTAACACGTGTCTAACCTGAACTTAGCACCAAGATCATAGCCAGGCTTTTAGCATATCCCTCTTCTTGCAGGGACAGGATTACATCCCACTGTGTTTGCTCAAGCCCCCTGTGGGGACCTAGGCACCCTGTGTTGTGATCACACCCAGGGGAGGCAAAGCATGTAGCAGCTGAAGACAGAGCAGTTTGTCTTGAAATTTTTCTTTTTTTATTTAATGAACCAACCTTTAGAGATAGAATTAAAAGCAAGAAAATAGAAATCCTGGGGCACGTAAAAGATAAACAATCCCCACTCTAACTGTAGAAGCTCTTTTAGGCAAAAACAAGTAAAAATACACAAAATCAAAAAGCTCAAAAGCTATAGCCTCAAGCTGTCTACATTTAGTTGACTTTCAGCAAAGGAACCATCTTAAAAATAAAACCTCAGGCCGATTCCCAGTATGTAAAGATATAAAAGC
>CM053603.1:56006304-56035178 GCA_028646535.1 Procyon lotor
ATCACAGGGGTGAAAGGTACAACGTGGGGACAATATAGTCGGTAGTACTGTAATCGCTCTGTATGGTGATGGACGGCAGCTGCGCTTTCGAGCCCAACCTGATGTATAGAGTCGCTGGATCACTATGTTGTACACCAGAAGCTCGTGTTCCATTGTACATCAACTAGACTGCAACTAAAAACAAAATTCAGAAAAAATACATAGTATGTAACATAGTATGTAACTTTTTTTTTTTTAAAGATTTTGACAGAGAGAGAGAGAACACAAGTAGGCAGAGAGGCAGGCAGAGAGAGAGGGGGAAGCAGGCTCCTTGCTGAGCAGAGAGCCCAATGCGGGGCTTGATCCCAGGACCCCGAGATCATGACCTGAGCTGAAGGCAGAGGCTTCAACCCACTGAGCCACCCAGGCGCCCCTAGTATGTAACGTTTGAGTGCAATACTGTTTTGTCTTATGATTGCATAAATAGTTAAGTGTGTTAAAGATGAAAGACAACCCAGCAGCCACGAACCCCTGGAATACTGCAGGACACGGTGGTATCTCCACGTGGAGGATCTTGTGATTGTGTCTCACTCACTTTGTCTGCATCACACTCCCCTTCTTGCTGCTGCTTCTCAAGTTCCATCTTGTCTGCACTTCCGAAGCCAGGCCAAGGACACTTCTTTCTTGCTTTCCTGCCAGCACCGCTGTTCTTTGCTCCATCCTCCCTTTCTCTGTTTTCTGCCTTCTCTCTGGTGACCCTATGTTCCCCTCATCACATCCTTCTTTGTTGCGTGTCCTTGGTGGAGGAGGTATGGGCGGAGTAGGCAGGATACAGGGTTAACAGGAAAAAAAAATCACAGTTTCGTACTTCCTTTCCTTATCCTCTGGACCCACCCTGGAGAAGGGGAAGCCCTCAAGTGCACTCCTAATGTGGCGTGAGAGGAGAAACAAATGTGCCAAGTGGTCTCTGCCTGAAGGCAGGAAACTTTTACTCTTGGGGAGGGAGAGAGTCTATGATGTACTTTATAAAACACGACAACCAGATCTTAGGCCCCTGCACTGTGTGTGTGCCTCACAGATTAGAGACTGGAGAGTTCCGATGGGTCTGAAATCTTCCTCCAAGAGTAGGACATGGGTCCTCACCCAGCAGCCTCCTACTGGAGAGAAAGAACCTTTTCAGTGTTCTCCATGACCAACCATGGCTTCCTGACCGACCGTGGGTGGTCGCCTACTGTGGGAAAGGGAACCTGGGCTCTGGGTGGGATGTCTGCACTCAAGCCTGGGTTCCACCATTCATGACTTTGTGGGACTGAGCAAGTTTCTTAACCTCTCCGTGCCTCAGTTTCCTGATCTGTAAAATAGGAAGGTGATTAGCTGCGTGCCTCTACCACACAGGCAACTAGTCTGGCAACTGTCAGCATCTTTGACAGTTTTGTGTACCTGTGGAGATTACACATGGTGGTTTTAGGCAAGTGGGCAAACTTGAGAGCTAGTGAGCTGCGTATTAATTAAAAAATAAAAGATGCTTAAATTCTTACCTCTTTCCTCAGTCTTGTCTGGTTCATACTCTAAATTCTTGTCTGGTTCATACTCTAAATTCTGACGGTATTTGGCCCCACCGTCAGAAGCATCAGATTTATTCACAACCTAACCTTATTTTCACAAAGAGAAGAAAACATAGATCTCTTGGGACATTCTGTAGATGCTGGTGTTGGGGAAGATCTTTATAAGAAACTTTTTAGAGTTTGTTTTTCTGTGAAACCATGTGATAGTTTAAGACTCTCCTTTAATTAGGGGGGCCTGGGTGGCTCAGTCGTTGAGCGTCTGCCTTCGGCTCAGGTCATGATCTCGGGGTCCTGGGATCGAGCCCCGCATCGGGCTCCTTGCTCGGCGGGAAGCCTGCTTCTCCCGCTACCATTCCCTCTGCTTGTGTTCCCTCTCTCGCTGTTTCTCTCTGTCAAATAAATAAAATCTTTAAAAAAAAAAAAAGAAAGAAAGACTCTCCTTTAATTAAATATATCTTTCGCCCTTTTTACTCATGTGAGCAAAATTATGAGTGATTTGTAAACATTTCCAAAATTATGAGTGATTTGTAAACATTTCCAAAGAGGATGCTTCTTTGTTATTATTTATGAGCGTTTTAGCCCTGTGACAAAGAAAGCTCAAAAAAAAAATATACCAATATTTTTAATGTGAAACAGTATACATAATTTACCGAAATAAGGCTTTTAAGTTTCTTTGACCCTTACCTTGCATGATTTTTTTTTCCAGCAAGCATATAGGCATTCAGCAGAAACTCCCTGGGATCTTGGAGACAGAACAATTACCACCGTGAGTGTGGTTCTGAGGGAAACAGAGAAGGGTGGGAAGCACCTATGCTCTGCAGGGGACACCCAGAGACCACTGCTCCCTGGACAGGTGCCCCTCTCATGGGCCTTACGTGTACAGGGAGGACATTCAGCCTTGAGCTTCCCCCACTGCCTCATCCTCCCAACATCTGGCCCATGATAGTTTCCATCTTCCTGGGCAGGTCATACAAGTCAAGACATGTTACAGTGGGGTTTAAATGCTGGTGACCTTTGCAGACCTTAACCTAACTACCCACATTTTGTTTGATCCAGACAGTATTTTAAAACAGGAAAGCTTACATAAAAATCCAGTTGGGAACTTTTATTGAAAAATTGTTCCACTAGCTCTCCATTACAACTTTTGTCCAGGCTTGAGTTATAGCCACCCCTTGGTTGGGTCAGAGAGTCTGGGGTCTCCCGCTCCCTGCCTGCCTTGGTCTGGCTCACTCAGGCCACCTGCCCATGACTCGTGCCCATCAGAGTTTGGTAATCCTTATAGAGTAGCTCTTTTGTCTCAGCCTATATCCATAGTCATGCTAGTGGCCAAAAATGCCTGGGAGCACTCACCTGGGCCCCAGTGAGCTTTTCACAGACATCTCCCCTTTCCAAACTAACGTTACCACTGGATGGACCCTTGTGGTTCTTATTTGATTGTAAGATGCCGTTCAACAACGACCATCAGAAAACTTGGGGAAAAGAAAGTAAAGGCTTATTACTTACAAGACCTGGAAACTACAGCACACACCTGGGACCACACAGCAAGGTCATGGGAGAGAGAGTGAGGGAGCGAGAGAGAGCGCACACAGGGGCCAGGCTTCTGTCCTTACTGGGGTCAAGGGTAGGGGCATAGGCTCACTCCTTATTGGTAAATTTAAAATTTAAGAGTGGGAATTTAAAGCACCGGAAGAGAGAAAAAACAAGTTGCCCAAATGGTCAATTATCAACATCAACCAAGTTCTCTGAGACAAAGGAGACTCAGAGGGGGAAGGTGGCCTGGCCACATGTTTATTTAAAACCGCCTTTAGGAAACAAACCGAGGGTTCTGAAGGGGAGGGGCGTTGGAGGGAGGGGCACTGGGTGATGGACTCTGGGGAGGGTATGTGCTATGGTGAGCCCTGAGAATTGTGTAAGACTGATTCACAGTCTATACCCCTGAAACAAATAATACGTTATATGTTAATATAAAGCCCAGCAGAGATCAAAAAAAAAAATGCCTCTTGAAATGGATCCCTCAGCAATCAAAGCTTAAGGCAAACACTCTGTTACAAAAAAAAAAAAAAAACAAAACTGTGAAGGCTTTACACTATAGTAGCAGAACACGTTCTGTTCTCTCCAGTAGAGATTTGATTGTGAGTGGAGAGCTCTCCGAGAACAAAAGAGATGGTTTTCAGTTTTCACGGGTCCATTTTGTTAAGCACAACTTAAGAAAACCGCTGCCCCCGCAAGTTGCATGTCGCCCTTGCGCATTCCTCATGGAACTGTGCAGTCTGGTCTAAGAAAATCAGGCTGTAGTTAAGTCAGGGTTTAGTTATGAATGGGCTACTGTCGTCTGCCTGAGAGCCCCAGGGAGCGAGGTCCAGTCACCAGCAGGGTGACGCTGCGGGATATTGGAGGCTCCCGGCAGAAGCGTTCCAAGGGCACCTGCCAAGCAGACATGGATTCTGGGGCCAGCGGTCACAGGGCAGGGTGCTGGCAGAGGAGGGCAGTTCTAGGGGCCCCTGCATCCCCCGCTCCAAGGGAGCGGCACCCCACAGCTGCTTGAGGAGCATGGCCTGGTGAGCTCTGGAGCCAAACTCCAGAGCATGTTGTCGGCCGTCTACGGTTCCTCGCCCAGCCCTGGGCCCCCCACGTGTCCCACGGGAGCTTCTGTGCATGCTCTTGGCGACTGATCTGGTCTCGTACTTTGTGTCTTTTATGGGTGACTAACATAACATAATAAAATAATAATAATAGTAAATAAAAAGCAGAAAAAAAATAAAAGGAATGAAGACATTAATTATTGTGATGCTACTAAGGGAAACATGGAAGACTACACACTTATTACCTACCATCATAACGTGCCTCTTTTTAAACTCCATTAAAGAAAGTTACCTCACAAACCACTCTTTTTTTTTTAAAGATTTTATTTATTTATTTGACAGAGAGAGAGAGATCACAAGTAGGCAGAGAGGCAGACAGAGAGAGAGAGAGAGAGGGAAGCAGACTCCCCGCTGAGCAGAGAGTCCGATGTGGGGCTCGATCCCAGGACCCTGAGATCATGACCTGAGCTGAAGGCAGAGACTTTAACCCACTGAGCCACCCAGGTGCCCCAACAAACCACTCTTGACTGTCGTCTGGCTCCCCCGCTCACCACTTCCCGGAAGGTGTGCGCCCGAAGGCCACTGATGTGAATCACTCTAGTGGGACACCCTTTGGTTCTTCTGTTGCCTGACCTCTTGGTGGCATTGGACAAAGCTGACCATGCTGTCCTCAGAGAGTTTTTCCTCCCCTCAACCCCCAGCCCTGTTTCTTCTATCTGCCATCCTTAGAGGTAGATATGTGGCTTGGTCCTAGATTCCTTCTTATCTCACCTCTGTCTTTCCTCCTAGATAATCTCAGCCGCTATCATCTCTATGCTGGCGACTTCCATCTTCTCGTTTTCTGCCCAGATTTCTCCTCTGAGTCTTGGACCTGTGTGACTTGCTTGTTACACGTCTCTGCTCCGATGTATTCATAGCTGCTGCTGGTGCCCCACTCTGGTCCCCGTCACCCCCAGGCCTGCCCATCCCTCAGCTGCTGCAAAGGTTAGAGGGGTTAGCAGCCCTCTTTCCTCCTTTTTGCCTCTGCTGCACCCCGAGGGAAGATCTCGCTAGTGCCCAGCTGACATGGGGTCATGTTGCAAGGCGGGATGATTTTGGGCTCCCATGGGATCAGGCTGAAGCAGATCACTGAGACCTTGCTCAGCTTATTCCCATGCCCTGTCCAGTCTTTCTTACTTCTCTTCTCTTAAGGGAATTACATTCAAGAGTATCCTCATCTCAAACTCTGCTTCTGGAAATGGGGCTAAGACAACTATCATTGGACAGCTCAATGATTACTATATCTAAAGGTCCCCCACCCCCTCACAGAGTATCTTATTAATGTACACAAACCTTGAGTGTACCCAGTTAACGTTGGCATCTCAATCAGGCCACATACTGTGCTGTATTTCACAGTCCAGTCAAGTTTCTTGTGAAGAGCTGGCTCAGGCTGAGGGGCAGGTCCAGGTGTCACCTTCTCCAGATGAAAAAAGTGAGATTCTGAGGGGATACGTACAACATAGATGTTGTGATGACTTCTGGGACCACAAGCACAGTTCCTTCATTGACATAATTACAGAGAGGTAATGCTATATTTTGTATTTTGTCATTTTGTGATTTCTCCTTTTTGGAACTCGCTATCCAAAGCAACCTAAGATGTTGAACGTCTACTCATAGGCTGTACAACTTTGAAGCTGGAAGAGGACTTAGAGATTACCCAAGAAGCACAGCCAAATATAAGCTTGCGCTCCCTTGCACATCTAGGCGTAGAGCAGACATCACTAGTCAAACATGGTACACTTTGCTAGAGGGTCCATATGTGCCCTCAGAATCTACAGTCTTCCAGATGACAGCTTCCAGTCCCTGAGACGGGTACATGGGGAGATACAGATATAGGCACAAATTGAGACAAATACATAAATTGAACTTATTCATAACCTTTATTGGGTTCAATTCCCTTTATTGAATATCTGAGCAAACTGGGTTCTCATTAAGATAAGTGACTTACCCAGGGAGAGGCAACTTCTTTAAAGACAAGTCAGCTCTCAAACCTAGTCCAACAGACTAATGATTCTGCGTTTTTTTTAATATCTTGTAAACACGTTTGCATCTCTTTTCCTTTTGTTTGAATGCTTACCAGCAGTTTTGCTGATGAAGATATGTGCATAATTTCCAAATCCACTTAATCAAGTAGATTTTCTGGAAAACAGTAAAGAGTCTCAGACAAATGATATACCTTTTTTTTTTCCTGAATATGAGCAGCGTTTGACAAGGAAATGATTTACCATGGGAATTCCAGATAAATGTTGTGTGTTTTGTGGGGGAGGAGTCTATTTAGTTTTCAGTTTAGCAGATTAAAATCCTTTTCTTTCTCACCATTTAGCCTAATGAGTAATCACCTTGTTGAAGCTTTTTTGTTCGTTTGTCTTTTAGCTAATTGGTGACCATGCATTTGGAGTTAGGTGTTGCTGTACATTTTCACTGGCATTTCAGATAACAGAGTGAAGCACAAACAGGCAGACATGAATTTTTCATGCAAATAAGGCTAAGAGAATTGAGACCCATGTCAACTTAAAGCTGGGAGCCCCTTTGTCCTTTGAAACGTGTCCATCCTAGCCCTGCAAGGTGTATATGGATTTCTGTTTTCTCTCCCTTCCTGGAAGCGCTCCTCCTTCAGCTGCTATGTTATTACATGATAGACGCTGCCTGATTTCTTAGTTTCGTCCACACATATGTCTTCTTCCTTTCTCCCTGACTCTTGATATGCCCCGATATTCAGTCCTCCATACTCTCTCTTTGTTCTTTCACCCCCAAAAACGTCCTCCCAGAGCCTCAGCTCCTACTTTAAGAAGGATGAGGCCATGGTGAACATCCTGTGCCTTTGTCTCTCTCCGGAGCTCCAGTCAGCCTCCTTATCACCTGCTAAACTTGCCCACTTGTATTCCCTCATCTCTTCAAGTTAGTGAGTCAGACCTAAACTCATCATATGCTCACCTTGTCCTCAACATGACTTACAGTCCAGGCATTTTGTTAGTCAGTCATGAAAGCTGAAGACAGCGGTGGTCCTTGGATCCCCTATTTCTTGTATCCTGACATTCTAGACCCCAGGTCCTCTCAGATGTTTTCATCACATTGTAACTCACATCTGTGTCAGTCCTTCTGTTCCCACTGCCACCTCCCTGGTCTAGGCCTGGGCAGGATGAGTCCTTTGTCTCCCCCTCACACAGCATTCATGCTTCCTATAGCCCCGGAACTGTAGCAAAACAGGGATTCCTAAAAGAGCCCACTTCCAGCTGCAATGCCTTTAACATTGTGGACAATCAAGTCAATTAAGTGGTTTTATTATAAAAGATAAAAGGAAGAAAGGAAATGATTGCAAATATCAGTACACCTCACCTACCTAGTGGTGCATGCTGGAAACCTCACTGCCATCTTTGACTTCTGTGAATCCCAACATTCTGGGTGGCCTACTTCTTAAAAAAATCTCTCCAGTTAATTTTTCCCTCTTCATTCCCATTGCCTTGGTCTCCAGTTACAGCCTCAGACCCTGTAACCATCACTGTACAAAAGTCTCAGCTAATTTCCCTCCCCCAAGCCAGCTAGCACTTTCTAATCTACCATCTTGTATCAGGGGTTCCCTCTTTGAAGCAGCTCTCACCCTGGTGAAGACCATCATTGTCCTCTTATCATTTACTTTTACAAACGCTCACTCTTTAGATGGCCTCCAAGGCCCTTTAGGACCAGCTGCGGCCCCCACCCCTGGCTTAGTCCCCTCCCTCTGTTTCTGACTCCAGACACCAAACCAGCCACTCCTCCCTCCTCAGACTCCTTAATCAGTTTTGTAGCTGCACTTTTGTGCAAAATGATCTCCCCACCTATAATATCTTCTTCCAAATACCACATGGTACCACTTCTATGTGGAATCATTAAAAAAAAAGGTCACTTATAGAAACTGAGAATAGAAAAAAAAAGTCACTTATAGAAACTGAGAATAGAAAAGTAGTCGTCAGGGGTTGGGGTGGGAGAAATAGGAAGAGGCTGATAAAAGGTACAGACTTCCCTTTATAAATGGATGAGTCCTGAGAATCTAATGCATAACCAGGTGACTGTAATTGATGATATTGTAGTACATAATTGAGATTTGCTGAGAGAGTAGAACTTAAGTATTCTCACCAAGAATAAAAATAAAATAAAGGTTAATACATGAGGCAGTGGACATGTTAATTAACTCACTGGTTGAGAATCCCTTCACAATGGATACATACAAATATTACCTTGTACACTACAAATATATTGGTGATTATATTTGTTAATTACACCTCAGTAAAGTAGGGGGGAATCTCCCTTCATTCTCCTGCTGGCAAACTCCTGTGCATCCTTCCAGACCTAACTCAAGCTCACAGCTTCTATAAACCATATTCCACTTCTCTGGGTCTGCTTCCCGGCATTTTATACACTTGTCTGTAGCACCTTGGACATTGTTCTGTAGCTACCTTGTCTCTGTGTCTGCCTCCTTCTTGAGGTTGTGAGCTCTGATTTGCTTTAGGTCCCCAAAACCTGGCAGAGAGCCAGACACAGAATAGGGGCTTAGCCAGGTTGGGTGAATGAATAAACCAATGAATGAATGAATGTTCCATGTATAAAGGAACCAACTAAATAATTTCTTTTTTGTTAGAGAACATGTGTAAAGTATATTTTTAGAGTGTGAGTTAGCAGAAGTGCTAGAAGTAATTCACATTAATTAGAGATACTCTATTTTGGCAATAAAATCTTTTTCAGCATCCAGATGGGATTAGTGAACACAACAATTAGTATCTCTAATAGGTGAGAGAGAGATATGTGTTTAACTGGCATGTTTTGAGATTTTTTTTTAGGTTGCTTTTATATGTGAATCCGTATGTTTTAATTGTGTTTAATACCAATTTATCCTTATCTATTATTACTTAACTTTTAGACATGTGATAGTTTCCACAAATAGTTACAGTTGTTTAAATTACTCAATGGAGTTTATGTCTAAAAATAGAATTTATACTTCATTATCTATACCTTTTGAGTTTTCTGAATCAGTGTCGCCTCTGGTCCAAGGTGAGCTGTTGTGTGACAGGTCCTAACAGATGGTACTTAAACTTCAAGTGAAGGTGAACATGAAAGGCAGGAGCAGACAGGTAACCAGCTGTGGGAACTTGCACATGTTAGTTTGCCCCTGTTTCCCTTTCTGTGGGATGAGGAGGGCTGTACCAGGATATAAGCTTTTCCCTGAGCACAAACAATCTGGATGCAGAGTATTGGTTGCAGGTATAGTAAAGGCATCCAGGAAAAGCTGTGAATATATCAAATATTATACTTTATATGTGGAATAATTACTTTCCTGGGCCTCTCTGATTTTCCTAATTTGCAGCTTTGATATTTATGCACGGCGCCCTAAAACTGGTTGCATTTGAAATGGTTCAAAACCTTTGGGATGTAGCAAAGGTGGTCCTAAGAGGGAAGTACATAGCAATACAAGCCTTTCTCAAGAAACAAGAAAGGTCTCAAATATACAACCTAACCTTATACCTAAAGGAGCTGGTGAAAGAACACAAATACAGCCTAAACCCAGCAGGAGAAGAGAATTAATTAAGAGTAGAATAAAAATAAAATAAAATTTAAAAATTAAAAAATTTTAAAAAATCAAAAAAATAAAAATAAAAAACAAAGAGTAGAAATCAATGAAATAGAAACCAATAGAACAGTAGAACAGATCAACAAAACTAGGAGCTGATTCTTTGAAAGAATTAATAAAATCGACAAACCCCTGGCCAGAATTATCAAAAAGAAAAGAGAAAGGACCCAAATAAATAAAATCATGAATGAAAGAGGAGAGCTCACAGCCAACTCAAAAGAATTATGAACAATTACAAGATCATATTATGAGGAACTATATGCCAGCAAATTAGGCAATCTGGAAGAAATGCATGCATTTCTTCCATTTGGTAGTTTATACCAAAACTGAAAAAGGAAGAAATAGAAAACCTGAACAGACTCATAACCAGCAAGGAAATTGAAGCAGTAATCAAAAATCTCCCAACAAACAAAAGTCCAGGGCCAAATGGCTTCCCAGGGGAATTCTACCAAACATTTAAAGAAGAATTAATACCTATTCTTCTGAAGCTGTTTCAAAAATATAGGAGTGGAAGGAAAACTTCCAAACTCATTTTATGAGGCCAGCATTACCTTGATCCCAAAACCAGACAAAGACCCCACCAGAGGAGAATTATAGACCAATATCCCTGATGAACATGGATGCAAAAATTCTCACCAAAATACTAGCCAATAGGATCCAACAGTACCTTAAAAGGATTATTCACCATGACCAACTGGGATTTATTTCCTGGGCGGCAAAATTGATTCAACATCCGCAAATCAATCAATGTGCTACACTACATTAATAAAAAAAGGAACAAGAACCATATGATCCTCTCAATAGATGCAGAAAAAGCATTTAACAAAGTATAGCATCCTTTCTTGATTAAAACTATTCACAGTGCAGGGATAGAGGGAACATACCTCAATATCATAAAAGCAATATACAAAAAGTCCACAGCAAATTATCATTCTCAATGGGGAAAAACTGAGAGCTTTTCCTCTAAAGTCAGGAACATGACAGGGATGTCCACTCTCACCACTGTTGTTCAGCATAGTACTAGAAGTCCTAGCCTCAGCAGTCAGACAACAAAAAGAATGAAAGGCATCTGAATTGGCAAAGAAGCAGTCAAACTCTCACTCTTTGCAGATGACATGATACTTTATGTGGAAAACCCAACAGACTCCACCCCTCCAAATTGCTAGAACTCATACAAGAATTCAGCAACGTGGCAGGATATAAAAATCAATGCACAGAAATCAGTTGCATTTCTATACACCAACAACAAGACAGAAGAAAGAGAAATTAAAGAGTCAATCCTATTTACAACTATATAAAAACCCATCAAATACCTAGGAATAAACCTAACCAAAGAGGCAAAGGATCTATACTCAGAAAATTGTAGAACACTCATGAAACAAATTGAGGAAGACACAAAGGAATGGAAAAACGTTGCATGCTCATGGATTAGGAGAACAAATATTATTTAAAAATGTCAGTGCGACCTAGAGCAATCTATACGTTCAGTGCAATCCCTATCAAACTACCATCAACTTTTTTTCATAGAGCTGGAAGAAATAATCTTAAAATTTGTATGGAACAAGAGAAGACCCCAAATAGCCAGACTAATGTTGAAAAAGAAAACCAAAGCTGGTGGCATCACAATTCTGGACTTCAAGCTCAATTACAAAACTGTAATCATTAAGACAGTATGGTACTGTTACAAAAACAGACACATAGATCAATGAAACAGAATAGCCCTGAAGATGAATGAAACAAGAGCCCTGAAATGGACCCCCAACTCTGTGGTCAACTAATCTTCGACAAAGCATGAAAGAATATCCAATGGAAAAAGTACAGGCTCTTCAGCAAATGGTGTTGGGAAAATTGGACAGCCACACGCAGAAGAATGAAACTGGACCGTTTCCTTACAGCATACATAAAAATAGACTCAAAATGGATGAAAGACCTAAAACTGAGATAGGAATCTATCAAAATCCTAGAGGAGAATACAGGCAGCAACCTCTGTGACCTTGGCCACAGCAACTTCTTGCTAGATGTGTCTTGAAAGGCAAGGGAAACAAAGGTAAAAATGAACTATTGGGACTTCATCAAGATAAAAAGCTTTTTCTGCACAGCAAAGGAGACGTTCGACAAAACCAAAGACAACCAACAGAATGGGAGATAATATTTGCAAATATCTTAACAGATAAAGGGCTAGTATCCAAAATAAGAACTTATCAAACTCAACACCCAAAGAACAAATAATCCAATCAAGAAATGTGCAGAAGATATGAACATTTCTCCAAAGAAGACATCCAAATGGCCAACAGACACCTGAAAAAATACTCATCACTCAACATCAGGAAATACACATCAAAACCACAATGAGGTACCACCTCACACCAGTCAGAATGGCTAAAATTAACAAGTCAGGAAACAACAAATGTCAGTGAGGTTGAGGAGAAAGGGAAACCCTCCTACACTGTTGGTGGGAATGCAAGCTGGTACAGCCACTCTGGAAAAAGTACGGAGGTTCCTCAAAAAGTTGAAAATAGAGCTACCCTATAAGTCAGCAGTTGTATTACTGGATATTTACCCTGAACATACAAATGTAGTGATCCAAAGGGGCACCTGCACCCCAATGTTTATATAGTATATGTGCTGCCAAAGTGAGCACCACTCCGATGTTTATAGAAGCAATGTCCACAGTAGCCAAACTGTCAAAAGAGCCCAGATGTCCATTGACAGATGAATGGATAAAGAAGATGTGGTATCTATGTACGATGGAATACTCCTAAGCCATCAAAAAAATGACATCTTGCCATTTGCAACAACATGGATGGAACTAGAGGATATTATGCTAAGCTTAATAAGTCAGAGAAAGACAATTATCATGTGATCTCACTCATATGTGGAATTTAAGAAACAAAACAGGATCATAAGGGAAGAGAGGGAAAAATAAAACAAGATGAAGTCAGAGAGGGAGACAAAACCATAAGAGACTCTTAATCATAGGAAACAACTAAGGGTTGCTGGAGAGGAGGGAGGTGCGGGGAGGGGTAACTGGGTGGTGGACATTAGGGAGGGCATATGATGTAATGAGCACTGGGTATTATATAAGACTCATGAATCACTGACCTCTACCTCTGAAACTAATAATACGTTATATGTTAGTTAATTAAATTTAAATAAAAAATTAAGTCCTAGGACACAAAAAAATTAAAAAATAAAATTGGTTGCACACATACTCTCTACACCATTATAACCAGCACGTTGCTATCAAGTGCTCACACGAGCAAGCTATAGTTCTGGATGCCATACAAGCAAAGGATTCCACTTTGCTCATAGGAAGGATGAGGCTGCTCGTCACTCAAATACAGAGCACAACACGTGCTGACGCCCTCCAGAAAGTAACCCAAGTAAAGTGTGGAAGCCTTTCCTTTTGTGCCTCAAAAATGTTTTGTAAGGATCAATTCTGCCAAATGCCTTATACATAGTATGCATTTTATAGAGGTGATTGCCATTCCTTTTTGTGGAAGCATGAGTTAAAAAAGATATCAAAGAAATATAATAAAAGACTTTAAAATGTTTCTGTAATTTCCCTTCTGTATTCAGATTTGGGGAAGGTAGTTCACTGCAGAGTAAGAAGGGGAGTCAGCTGTGCCTGAGCATCAGAGGGGTCAGTACTGTAGCACCAGTGAAATCTGGCATCTCTCTACAGGCTGACCTGTGCAGTGACTTCTTCTAGATGGAGAAGTCAAATGTTAAGAGAATTAAAGTAGGTGTTCACATACAAGACATGATGCATTAAATGTCAGAATATACATGGTGGTCTGCAGTGCAGAGATTTTCTGAGCCTGTGTCCGTCCCCGGTAAATGTGAGACTGAAGTCTGGAACATTCCGGTTTCATTCACAACAGCCTGGAGAGTGATGACAGCTCCACTTTCTCATGGGAGAGTTTTCTTGCTCAAGGTCAGATCTATATCAACAAGCCCAAGAGCAGGAAGAAAATTCTCCAGGGAAAAATGTCTGTTTCTGCAGATGCCACTCCCTGCAGGTTTGACCGGCTCCGGAAGTGGTGCCTGTGCTCAGCCACAGAGAAATTTTCATTTGCATATATTAGTATTTGAGTGATGAATAAGAACATTCCAGAATCTGAAATATTATGTTTATCTCTTATTCAGAAATAAAAAAAGAAGAATCCTGTTCCCTCATTATATGTGTTCGAATTCTCCTTTTAACTTTCCTGTGGTGCATTATCGTTGGTAAATTTCAGGCAGCAGAAGGCAGAATGTCTTGGTCAGCATGACCAAAGTTTACAGTGCAGAGTAAGAGTTGGTCAAGTGTTTGGTGGTTTTGTGTATGGGTTTTCCATAACGGTAGAAGCCTAAGCAATTGACCATTGGGAGGTTTTTATATTCATCTGGCCAGTACTCTTGTTTTACTGCAATCCCTGGCCCATTGACTGAACTTGCTTGGAAAGAAAGAGTATATCCTGGAACACGCAATCCAGGCCAGGCCTTCAGTGCCAGGGAGAAAGGAGGCCACCACTGTCCTCCTCTCTGAGGAATCCATTGTTCTGTAGAAGGCACACGAACAAATGATTACAGTTCAGCATAATGAGTGCCGTGAGACAGTTAGGCACAGAGTGCTAGTTATGCCTGGCAGTACTGGAAACGAGGTAGAGAAGGGGACCTTCGAAGTGGGTCTGGAAGGAAAAGGAGGAGAAATGTGCTGGTAAGTAAGTGGGGAAGACACGTGGGGGACAGAGCACTAGCCAGCATAGGGACAGACCATTCTTTGCAGCTCAAGGGAGTGCCGTACAGCGGAGTCATCATCATGCCTTTCCAAGTAGTGGTGAAGGACAACCATGTGTTTTCCAGGCTGGTCACTCTGTGTGAATTGTTGCAGGTGGCTTGGAAAAGAGGCTGCTGCAGGGGTGTGGATGCTGATGCTGAGGGCCTGAGCTAAGGGGAGATGTGTTTAGGGGGTATCATAATGCTAAGTGGATAGGATTAGGTGTGCGATCACAAACAAAGATAAGAAAAGGGGAAGAGTTGGAGATTCCTCTAAGGATTCCAGAGAGGCATCAGGATAGAATTTAGTGCTCTTTGGGGAACGATCTGGGGATGGAAATAATATCCATAATTGTAGACAGTTGGAGGTCGGTCCCACATAGGAAGGCAACCTAGAGACCCCGACTGCTCCAGATCCTCATCCAAAGCTTAGGAGAGCAGGTGGGACCAAAGGTGTGAGAGCAGCTAGCACGTGCACCATAATTTGTGATACACATGGGGCTCAACTTCTCAAAGTGGGAATGAAAACAAGATGAGGAATAAGGAACAAACTCTGGAGAAGACATCATGCAACATGAGAGAAAACCATAGCTCTGAGGGAGTCTCTGGTAGCCAGAGAGCAGAGCGGTCAAGAGAGTCGATGTCAAGGGCAGATGGAATGGGGACTTCAAAACACCTTGGGGTAGCACAGTATGTGACTTCTACTCTCTGAAGATGTGTCAGTCGGGGTCCCATCCAAACAGAGGCCCTTTTACTATTTCATGCCCAGGTTTTTTAATTCAGGAATTGGCTATAGAAGTATTGGAAGGGCTCGGAAAGCAACGGGAAGAACATGATGTTCCAGATATCAGCAATCACAGGAGCTGCTTCCGCCTTTAGGGCTGGAGGAGAAAAGGAGAAAAAGTGTAAGTCAGATTCCACAAGCCTGCATTTCATGGCCAGTGCCCCGTTGCTGCTGAAGGAGCCCCCACCGCCAAGAGGGGACCAAGGAGCCCCATTTACCCACAGTTGCCTGCCTCTACTGGGACATAAAACAGAAAAGTGGCATCTCCCTCCCACCTCCAGTGTCACACGAATACCTCCCATTGGCAGAGCCGAACCAACACCAGTAGGCCGGAGGGTCTCCAGGCTTCCAGCCCTCTTTGTTACATGAAACACACCATGGAAAAGCAAGGAAGAGGCATAGTTCCAGCAGCCAATACCTGGGAGAGGGGATAAAGCAAATGTTTTTATATACTAGGTGCTGTTATTCCTCCAAACGGGCAGAAGACACGAATAGACACTTTTCCAAAGAAGACATCCAGATGGCTTACAGATACGTAAAAGATGCTCAGCATCACCCATCATCAGGGAAATACAAATCAGAACCATGATAAGATACCACCTCACACCTGTCAGAATAACTAAAATTAATAACACGAGAAGCAACAGGTGTTGGCAAGGATGTAGGGAAAGGGGAACCCTCTTTCATTGTTAGTGGGAATGCAAACTGGTGCAGCCACTCTGGAGAACAGTTTGGAGGCTCCTCAAAAAGTTAAAGTAGAGCTACCCTACTACCCAGCAATTGCACTACTAGGTATTTACCCAAAGGATCAAAAAATACAGAGTCAAAGTGGTATGTTTATAGCAGCCTTATCAACAATAGCCAAACTGTGGAGAGAGCTCAAATGTCATTTGATTGATGAATGGTTAAAGAAGATGTGGTATATAATATGTACAATGGAATATTAACCATCAAAAAAATGAAATGTTCCTATTTGCAATAACATGGATGGAGTTAGAGAGTGTCATGCTAAGTGAAATAAGTCAGTCAGAGAAAGACAAATACCATATGATCTCACTCATATGTGGAATTTAGGATGGAAAACAGATGAACATCTGGGAAGGAAGAAAAGAAAAAAGAGAGAGAAACAAGCCATAAGAGACCCCTAAGGATAGAGAACAAACTAAGTGTTTATGGAGGGAGATGGGTGGAGGATGATCTAGATGGGTGGTGGGTGTTACGAAGGGCACTTGTTGTGATGAGAGCTGAGTGTTGTATGTTAGTGATGAATCACTGAATTCTACTCCAGAAACCAATATTGCACTGTATGTTAACTAAGTAAAATTTAAGTTAAAAAAAATGATGCGTAATGTGCCAATTTTTACAGGACATGTTCCACTGAGTGAGGCACTGTGTCTTGTTTTCTTTCTGTTCCTCATGCCTAGGATAGTAGGTGCTCAATAAGGGTGAATTGAGTGGATAATTGGCAATCTAAGCAATAGTGTCTATGATCGTGAAGTGGTGCTACACGGGTATGGATCAGAATTACTGTCTCTTTGATAGCAAACAAGTGACATGTGCCATCACGTCTCTCTGCTCCACCCGTGGCAGACACTGCTAACTTACGACTCTCTAGCTCCATTGAACCTGTGTACTTCCTTTCAACCCATGGTGCCTCACCCACTACGGGCCAATCAGAGTTGGCATGGCAGTGGACCAAGAAGCCGTGAAATGTCGATAGGCTTTTCAGATGTCCATTGCAGTCATTAGTCGCTTGGAACATGCAACTCAAAACCACAATGAGGGGCTCCTGGGTGGCTCAGTCAGTTGGGTGTCTGCCTTCAGCTCAGGTCATGATTCCAGTCCCAGGATTCAATCCTGCATTCAGCAAGGAGTCTCCTTCTCCCCTGCCCTTCACCTGGCTCATTCTCTCTCTCTCTATCTTCCTAAAATAAATAAAATCTTAAAACACACACACACACACAATGAGATAGTACTTCACACCCACTAGTATCCATTGCTCAATCAACAAATAAATACTGGTTATTCTTGTTGAGTTACAAGCACAAAAATCTTCTTTTTTTTTTTTTAAATTTTAATTTATTTATTTGACACAGAGAGATCATAAGTAGGCAGAGAGGCAGGCAGAGAGAGGGGGAAGCAGGCTCCCTGCTGAGCAGAGAGCCTGATGCGGGGCTCGATCCCAGGACCCTGAGATTATGACCTGGGCTGAAGGCAGAGGCTTTAACCCACTGAGCCACCCAGGTGCCCCAGGACAAAAACCTTCTTGACATATGAACAAATGTGAATCAATGTTATGGGTACTTAGACCTCTGGATTTCTTGCTAATCCAAACGAATAACTAGTATTTGCTTATTGTTGCTTTGCTCATTTAAAATCTTTAAGCAATTCTAGAAAGTAGGAATTATTGTTTTTTAATTAACATATAATGTATTATTTGCCCCAGGGGTACAAGTCTGTGAATCATCAGGCTTACACAATTCACAGCTCTCACCATAGCACATACCCTCCCCAGTGTCCATAACCCAGCCGCCCAATCCCCCTAGCAACCCTCAGTTTATTTCCTGAGATTAAGAGTGTCTTATGGTTTGTCTCCCTCCCTGGTCCCATCTTGTTTCATTTTTCCCTCCTTTCCCCCTAAAACCCCCCACCCTGCCTTTCAAATTCCTCATATCAGAGAGATCATATGATAATTGTCTTAGAAAGTAGGAATTTTCGCCACTCAGAAAACAGAGGCTCAAAAAGGCTAGGGTTGTTTGGTAAGAGACTGAGCTAAGCTGTGCCACCTAGCGTCCGACTCTAAACCCATCCCTCTTTCCCATATGGCTGACCATTGGGGCCTGGTCCCTTCCAGGACATTTTGAAGCAGGTACCTGGTCTCGCATGATTCTTCATTGATTTTGCAACCAGCCACCGTAAGTTGTCCTATACAATTCTATTCGATGTCTTTATGAGGTGTTATGGGGCATAGAATTGTATAAATAAGAGATGGTTCAGAAGAAGGCCATGCTGTTGTTCTTCCACTGAACCTCTGGTTCAAAACACTCCATTTGCTTAGAACAAATTCCGGAGGGGTTGGTACAGTTTTATTATTAGATACTCAGTTTTAAATGTCACTGGAGTTTGCAGCCCTGCGTGTCAGGAAACAGAACTCATAAAGCTCAAGTGATCCTGTGGATTGACTTCACAGAGCTCTTTTGATCCCCAAAGACTTTTCTTCCTGGATGTTTTATCCCATTTAATTTAGTGGCTCTGAAATATCAATAGAAGCCGGTCAATCGCTGAGGCTGTTCTTATGTTGTTTACAGATGTCAGAGCTGTCAATGATTTAGCTCATCTCCTGCTCTAAATCTGAGAGACTGGAGAACAACATCTTCATGCCTTAAGGAAAAAAAAAGCCTCTGTCCTGTTTCCCTGTAAATACTTTGTTCAGCCAAGTATAAATTATCAGCTGGCCTGATGTAGCCTTCCCTTCTAATTCTGGATTCAGCCTCCCCTTGCTCAGTGCTCAAGTAACAAATAAGTATCAGCCAATGCTATGCAGAGCAGTTAGCCCTGCTCTGTATTGCCAGATGTTTATGCCAGCCCAGTACACCTTGAAAGTTAATGCAGCAAACACACCCGATTTGTCATGGAAAGATGTTTTATGATACGTTGTTAAGTGAAAAATGAAGTTATAAAACCATACATAGATTTCCAATTCTTGTAGCGGGCTAGGATGAGCTAGTGCAATCCTTCTTTGCACTAAAAACACTAATACAACGTAAGATTTAATATTTGTAAATCACGTATCTGGTAAGTGACTTGTGTCTAGAATACATAAATAACTCTTACAACACAACAATAACAAAGATAAGTAATATAATTTTAAAAAAAGATTTATTTATTTGACAGAGAGAGAGAGATCACAAGTAGGCAGAGAGTCAGGTAGAGAAAGAGGGGGAAGCAGGCTCCCTGCTGAGCAGAGATCCTGATCTGGGACTCGATCCCAGGACCCTGAAATCATGACCCAAGCTGAAGGCAGAGGCTTTGACCCACTGAGCCACCGAGGCGCCCCAAGTAATCTAATTTTAAAATGGGCAAAAGGCTTGAATAAACTTTTCTCCAAAGCAAATATGCCAGTGGCCAATAAGTACATGAAAAAATGCTCAACATTATTCATCATTAGGGAAATGCAATCAAAACCACAATGAGATACCACATCATGTTCCCTAGAATGGCTACAATTAAAAAGACAGACACTAACAAGTGTTGGTGAGGATGTGGAGAAATTGGAATCCTCATGTTTGGCTGTTGGTGATATAAAATGGTGCCGTCTTTTGGAAGACAGTCTGTCAGTTCCTTCAAAGCTTAAAGAGCATTACCATAGGACCCAGTAATTCCACTCCTGGAATTGAAAACACATTCACAAAAAAACTTGCTCATGAGTGTTCATAGAAGCAGAAACATCATAATAACCAAAAAGTAGAAACAGTCCAGATGTCCATCAGTTGGTGAATGGATAAATCAAATATGGTATATCCATAAATGGAATATTATCTGGCAGTAAAAAAGAATTAAGTGTTTGATTCATACTACAGTATAGGTGAACACTGACATATGCAAACAAAGAAGTCAGACACAAGAGACAACTTAATAGGTATGATTTCATGTATATGAAATATCTAGGACAGGCAAATCCATAGAAACAGAAAGTACATGAGTGGTTGGGTTGGCAGGGGATGGGTGGGGAGTGACTGCTTGATTGGTATGGGCTTTCTTTTGAGGATGATGAAAATGTTCTGGAGTTAGTATTGGTGGCTAGCCAACTTTGCGAATGTACTAAAAACCACAGAATTGTACAATTTAAAAGGATAAATGTTATGGCATGTGGATTATATCTCAATTTTTTTTAAGTCAGGGGGAAAAGTAAGAAAGGGACACTCCTGGGAGTGGAAGTAAAGAGGAACATAAAGCTGAGTGGTCAGCCTGGTCAGATAGTGAAGGAAGAGGCTCTGATGGCTAGTGGCTGCAGTGTTAATTTCTGCATGGGGGCAGGAGAGGTGGTTCGAGCTTTTGGAGGACAAGCAGCTGAAAATGAGACACCTGTATAATGTTTGGCATTGGAGGCTTCCACTCTCAGTGAAAGGGAACACCTGGAAAATTTCTACTCACTGACTTAAGGGAGTTAGAAAGCAGGTGATCTTTGCCTAGAGCCCCGGGTGGAAGAAAGTAAGTCTCCCATGAGAGATCAAAGCTCAAAGTCCCAATCCTGCAGTACACATGGGACTGGAAATCCAAATCTTATTACTCATGTGGTACAGGATTTTCCACATTAAGAAACAAATATGAAACTAGTCTGGAATTGACAACCTCTCTGTGGTGCCTTGTGAAAACAAATGCATAGCCAGTTGTTGTCTGTAGCCCTTGCACAGAACAAATGCACTTACAGGAAAAGCAGGCTTGGCTGAAGAGCACCTCATTCAAAAATGATAAACCGTAAAAGCAAAGGATCCACCTTGAACAAGACTTAAGAGACACACTCAGTAGAAGAATGAGCACCCCTTCCAAGAATTTAAGATAATGTAAGAACCAGGAAGAGGGTATAAGGAAGTCTATTTAAAATAGTTAAAAAAGAAATATAAGAGAATGAACAGGAACTGGAATTGAATGCCACCAAAGAGAGAAAGACGGGCAGACCTTAATGGGAACAAATCAGTACAACTTATGAAAATGAAAAAGTCAATAAAATTTAAAAACAGTTAAACAGTGGAGAAAACATGAATGAAGAAAGAATTCCTAAGCTAGGAACTAAAACCAAAGCACATGTCCTGAATGTATCTCAGAAATACAGAGGTAACAGAAATATTAGGCATGGAAAAACAGGAAAGTCTTGACATAGAATTCCAGAAGGAGTGATTAGAGAAAATAGAGTGGAGGAAAGCATTCAAAGTTATAATTGGGGAATTGCTTAGAATCAATGAAAGCCTTAAAAAATTACCAAGAGTTCCAAGGAGAACAATGCAAACAAATCCCCACTTATACACTTTATAGGGAACACCAAACAGAGAACACCAAAGCAAAAACAAAAAAACCCAAAAAGCTCTTACAAGTAACCAGTGAGAAAAGTGAGATTCCTTACAAAGGAATAATCAGACCGACAAACTTCACATGATATTTGATGTCAGAAAAAAAAAAAAAAGGACTATTCCCTTCAGTATTATCTAGTCCTTTTGGAAAAGAACTGTCAACTTAGGATTTCTTACCCATTTAAGCATTATTGCAACATAAGGATGAGATAGACATTTTCAGCAAATAAAGGCTGCTAGGGTTTTTCTTGTGGGAAGAAAGAAGTTCAGCAAAAAAAAAAAAAAAGAAAGAAAGAAAGAAAAAGAAAAGAGAATTAAAGAAGAGGCAACATCAGAAGCAAGAAACACTGATGAACAAATAAATTGGTACATGTGGACACATCTATGCAAATGTCAATTTAAAAATAATAAATGAATTCTGCTTTTGCTAATGGCTAAGGAAGCTTCTATTGGACCAACTCGCCTGCAGATAAAAAATATACCTTCTAGACACAAGACAAAAAATGGTTACTGCAGAGCAGCCCATTTGCAACTAAATCCAGAAGATACAGGAGGGATGTTGACACTTGGAGGAAGGAAATGGCAGTAGAATTTCCTGCATTCAGGCTTTTTGTCTGAGAGCAGGTCCCAGACTGCATCATGTGTGGTGGCTAAAACTACCATTAAACAATATTAAGAACAATTTTTGCAAGTTACAAACTAATATTGAACCAAAATACTGTCAGTAATAACACTGAACATCAGAAGGAATTAACACTTATGTTGTTAATGAAAGGAAAGCCATTAACAATAAATAAAAATCCCAATATGCATGTCAACCACTAAAAGAAATGAAAAAGAACAAATGTAAAATCATACTTGGGAAAAAAAGAGAATGAAGAAAATCAACCTAATGGAAAGGAGAAAAAGAGGAAACAAAGAACATGGTAAAGAGAAAACATTAAATAACAGTAGAAATAAATCCAAATGTATTAGTAATCTAGTGCTTGCTCCGACAGCACATATACAAATACATTAGCAATCTCAATATAAATGGTTTACATTTTCATGGTTAAAGGAATTCTCATACAGCATGAAAATAGAAAATTCAGCTGTGTTCTACTTATAACATCCCAAGCTGAAACACAATACAAACGTTGAAAGTGAAGAGATGTAAAAAGCTATACCTTGGCACACCATCAATTTAAAAATAACTTATATAGATTATAAATATAAGACAGACTTTAGGACGAAAGCATTATTAGGGAAAGAGAAGGTTGTATGTGATCACAAAAGGACTATTTCATTAAAAACATAACATTTGTGAACTTATGAACTTCGATGCACCTTACATTATAGTCTTAAAAGTGTAAAGTAAAAATTAACTAGAATTGAAGAGAAATTGCAAATCCACAATTATGGTAGGAGAATTTGATGTTTTGTTCTCAAAATAGAGAGTAAATATTCTTTCCAAACACACATGAGAGTAAATATTCTTTTCAAACCACATGGGACGTTACAAAAATTGAGCGTATAGTAGGCTATTGTGCAGGTCTCAACAAGTACTAGAAAATTCATTTCTTTCAGATCCTCTGATCAAAATGTAAAATCAAAATCAATAACAAAAGTCCTGTATTTGGAAATTTCAAGCCTGAGAATTATCAAATATGTAAGACAGAATAACAATAAAAAAGTTTATCTTTTTATTATTATGTTCAGTTAGCCAACATATAGTACATCATTAGTTTTTGCTGTAGTGATCAATGATTCCTTAGTTGCATATAACACCTAATAAAAATGTTCTAATTGAAAACCTGTAGGGTGCAGTGAAAGGGATATGTGGACAGTTTTATAGTCTTAAATGCATATGTTAGAAAAGAATAAACATTAAAAATAAATGGGTTTTACTTTTTTAAATTTATTTTTTTAATTTATTAAAACTATAGAAAACCCTAGGGACTCTACAAAGAAAAAAAAAACTACTAGAACTGGCGAATGAATTCAGTAAAGTTGCAGGATACAGGATTATATATAGAAATCTGTTGCATTTCTATATAGTAATAATGAAGTAGCAGAATGAGAAATTAAGAAATAGTCCCATTTACAATGGCACCAGAATAAAAATTATATCTAGGAATAAACTTGACCAAGGAGGTGAAAGTCCTGTACTCTGAAAACTATAAGATGAAAGAAACTGAAAATGACACAAGTGCAAAAATATTCCATGCCCATGGATTGGAAGAAACAATATTGTTAAAATTCCATACTATCCAAAGATATCTACAGATACAATGCAATTCCTATCAAAATACCAATGACATTTTTCACA
This sequence comes from Procyon lotor, assembly GCA_028646535.1. Classification (NCBI taxonomy): domain Eukaryota; kingdom Metazoa; phylum Chordata; class Mammalia; order Carnivora; family Procyonidae; genus Procyon; species Procyon lotor. Next base: position 56,029,993 of record CM053603.1, read on the forward strand.
GAACTGAAACGAATAATTTTAAAATTTGTAGGGAACCATAAAAGACCCCAAATTACCAAAACAATCTTGCAAAGCTTGAGGTATCACAATCAGAGTCAGAGATTCCAAGGTACACTACAAAACTGTAGTCATCAAAACAGTATGGTACTAGCACAAAAACAGACACCTAGATCAATGGAACAGATAGAAAGCCCAGAAATAAACCCACACTTTTATGGCCAACTAATATACAACAAAACTGGCAACAATATGCAATGGGTGAGAGATAATCTCTTCAATAAATGGTGCTGGGAAAACTGGACAGCTACTTGCAAGAGAATGAAACTGGACAACCACACACAAAAATAAATTCAAAATGTATTAAAAACCTGAATATGAGACCTGAAACTATAAAATACCTAGAAGAGAGCATAGATAGGAATTTCTCTAACAATGACTTATAAACATTTTTCTAGATATGTCTTCTTAGCAAAGGAACCAAAATCAAAATTAAGCTATTGGAACTATACCAAAATACAAACCTTCTTCACAGCAAATGAAATCATCAATAAAACAAAAGGCAACTCTATTGAGTGGGAAAAGATATTTGCAAATGATATCTGATAAGGGCTTAATATCCAAAATATATAAAGAATTTAACAGCTCAACACCCCTCCCCGAAAAAACAAAATAATCTGATTAAAATGGGCAGAAACCTGAATAGACGTTTCTCCAAAGAAGGCATACTGATGGCCAACAGATACATGAAAAGCTCCTTAACATCACTAATCTGGAAAATGCAAATCAAAACCACAATGAGGTATCAACTCACACTCGTCAGAATGGCTAGAATCAAAAAGACAAGAAATAACAAGTGCTGGCGAGGATGTGGAGAAGAAGGGACCCTCATGCATTTTTGGTGAGAATGCAAACTGGTGCAGCCACTGTGGAAAAATGTATAAAGGTTTCCTCAAAAACTTAAAAATGGAAATACCAAATGATCGATTAATTCCACTACTGGATATTTGCCCAAAGGAAAAAAAAAACCCACTAATTCAAAAAGCTATATGCACCCCTATGTTTGTTGCAACATTATTTACGATAGGCAAGCTATGGAAGCAGCCCAAGTGTTCACTGACAGATGAATGGATAAAGAAGATGTACATACATACAATGGAGTATTACTCACCTATGAAAAAGAATGAGATCTTGCCCTCTGTAACAATATCGATGGAACTAGACGGTGTGATGGTGAGTGAAATAAGTCAGAGAAAAACAAACTATATAATTTCACTTATATGTAGCATTTAAGAAACAAAGAAAAAAGAGATAAACAAAAAACAGACCCCTAACTATGGAGAACACACTGATGGTTACCAGAGGGCAGGTGGATGGGGGATGGGTGAAATAGGTGATGGGGATTAAGAGTGCACTTACCATGATGAGCACTGAATAATGTATAGAATTGTTGAATAACTGTGTTTTACACCTGCAACTAATATAATACTATGTTTTAATGACACTTCAATAAAAAAAGAAAAAAAAAAAAGAATAGAGCAGACCCAAAACCAGTAGAAGGGAAAAATAATAAAGGTAAGACTGAACTTTATGGGAATGAAAAATAAATAAACAACACAGATGATCAACCAAATTCCAGTCCTTCATTTATTTTTATTTTTTTTCAGTCCTTCATTTAAATTAACAAAATAAATAAACCTCAGAACTTAGTGATCAAAGGCCAAAAATGCTTAGAGTCAAATAAGCAATGTTTGGAAAGAAAAGGAGACGTGTTATAAATAACACTGAGGTCTTAGAGTCCTAAGAGAAATCTGTAAGCCACTTTAAGCCAAAATACTTGAAAATCTAAACAAAAAATAGATAATTTCCTAGGCTTCAAAATCAAAACAGTATGTATAATATCATTTTAAAATAAGACAGCAAATGAGGGAGAGAGAGGAAACAGAGAAAGAGAGGAGGTGTGAGAAGGGGGAAAGGGAGAGAGTGTGGTACATAAAGATAACTCTGAGTAATGGAATACAGGTAGTGCTAATATTTTTCCTTTCTGCTTTCCTGTGTCTTGGTTAATTTACTCCCAAGCCTGATGTGTCAGCACAGGCAACTGCTATCCATGCAACCATTGTTCACCATTTAGGCCATGGATTTTGAGAATTTGCCTCTGCTCTGGCAGCTCGTGGAGGCCCCTGGAAAGAAAGAGAAGGGTCCCCAGGGAGCCTGGATGTGCAGAGATGGGACAGCATCATGGCCCATGGCAAGGCCCAGGGAGGAAGCCCAGAGGCAGAGATGGTTCGGGACTTGAACCCCACCTTCCTATTGTCTTCTCCACTGTGTATCTCCCATAAGCATACTTGTTGTTGGCATCAGGGTATGCCAGGGTAATCCAGGATGATCACACCTCAAGATCCTTAACTTAAGACATCTCTAAACACCTTTTTTCCCAAATAAGGAAGCATTTCAGGGCTGTGGTGTTGAGAGCATGGACACACCTTTTGGGGGCTGGCATTCATCCCACTGCAGGGACTGACTGACAAATTTAATTACAGAACTAGGAAGCACTTCTAAATAATGAAAGACACCACCAGCCAAGTTGAAAAGACAAGTGCAAACTGGGAGAAAGTATTTGCCACATGCATCATAGATTGATCTGGGGTGAATTGCACAGTCACAAACTGGGCGTGGAAAAAATCAGTTATTTGGCTATTATTACTTGCAGGCATCCATTTTTGTAGCAGGAAAAACATCTCAAATTTGCCAGGTCAGAGTAACTTGGTTAATTCCAGTCAGTTTTTCCCTAGGAAACTCAGCCTCTTCGGGGTATCCTTGTCTCTCAGGGTTCTCGTTCCTTCTCCCTGAGTGGAGAGAGACACACGTGCAGTGGTGTTTTGCATTAATGTGGCTCGCCGTGTGCCCAGTATGACCATGAGCTCTTGGAAGAAAGGGTTGTCTTTGATCCAGTTCTGAATTACTAGTGCTTGGGATTTGCCCATCACCCAGAGAATCTTTATTGACTTATATTGATTTGAAAGCTTTTAAAATCCCTGGGTGCTTTCATTTCAGGGGATGTTAAATAGGACCAGCATTTGCATTTATCCTATTCCCAGCAGGGCTTTTGCGGGGATTAATGTTTGAGCATAGATGATCTCCTGCTCCTTTAAAAAGGCATTAATTAAGTTAAAGGTTTTATTTTTCAAGGATGTGCTTAGTTTTTATAATAGTTTGTATCTCAGCCTGTTGTCTGAAACATAATAAGGCTCATGGGCTTTCTCATAGAAAACGTGACATGCAGAAGTGCACAAAAATTAATCCACCATTCAGGTTTCTCTCCGGATATCACGTCAACCAATTGGTGTTTCAGAGTTTATCATCTGGTGGGAAGATCCTCCATGGTGGCTTGGCCTGTGGGAGGCCCCGGCGGGTGCTTCATGGCGAGTGTGTCCTGACCGGATGTGCTGTTTCTCTTCTCCTTCTGGTTTCCCAGTGAGATGAAACAGAAGCTGGCGGAGGAGGGCAGCAAGTGCAGCATCCTCTCCAAGCACCAGAAGTTCGTGGAGCACTGCTGCATGCGCTGCTGCTCGCCGTTCACCTTCCTGGTCAACACCAAGCGCAGGTGTGCCGACTGCAAGTTCAACGTCTGCAAGAGCTGCTGCTCCTACCAGAAGCATGAGAAGGTGTGGATCTGCTGCGTCTGCCAGCAAGCCAGGTGAGTGGCCAAGTGGACCTAAAGTGTCCGTTGGTGTCACGGTCTTCCTTTAGCCAGGTAGGAGCAAGCAGAGATTGGTCTGCACAGAGTACTGACCGCAGTGAAGAGATGGCCGAGGTGTGCAGAACACCGCATGATCTTTACAAAGTGAACGAGGTCTCATCCTTACGCTCATCCATTCCACAGGCATGTGCTGGAATCTTGGGAATTAAGCTGGATGCAGGAGCATGATGGTGGATTGGGCAGATTGCTTGGGGGGGGGTGAATGCATGAGTGTTGGTCATGGTACCATGATATAGGCCTGCCCAGTCCACCTGTTGGCTCTCGGGACGCAGAGCGAGGGGCCACTAGCTCTAGGGTTTGGAAAAAGCTTCACAGAGAACAAGAAATAAAGGCAGGATGGTAAAAGATGAAAAAGAATTACTAATGTGAAAGGGGGATGGTGGTCTCCACATGAAGGGAATGGCTAGTATGGAGTCTTACGGCGATACATGTTTTTATTCTCCCTTGGTGACTGCTGGAGCATTTATTTGATACACTGAGTATTTGGAAACTGATAAGTTTGATAAGCCAGTGTCTGATGTCTGTGGCTTGGAATTCTTAAATCGTTTTTTTGATTTAAGCATTTTGCAGATGCTGATCCTAGCATCTGCAAAACACATCTGTATTCATTGCATCCTTCCATAATGCCTCTCTCTGTGAGCAAGACAGAGACTGGCGGGTCCCCAGAACACAAAGAGGAGCTCCTGCCTCCCTCATTTTTCCCTTCTTTCCTCCTGCCTTGTTTGTTCACTTTTAACCTTTAAGTTATCAAGCCCCAGCATTTTCCCATAAAGCTAGTTCATGGAGATGACTGCTAAGCTCCCTTGGGATCCCCAATGGCTCAGTCTCTTGAGTTATGAAGGGAAACCAGTGGAAGCAAACGTGGTTTGTTGAGCACCCATTGTCCAGGAGGGGGTGCCAGCCAGGTTCTACGTGTGACTTTCAGAGCCAGGAACCTATCCGAGTCCACATATACTAGGAGGAGGAGAAGCCCTGTGGCACCAAAGGGAGGGAGGAGACTGATTGTAGGTGAGCCTTTGCTTGGGAGTGGATGATGCATCCAGGTTCATCCTGTGTCTCCTCTTTCTCAGGAAAGTTGGGTAAGGGTCAAGGGCTGATAACAAGAGAGTTGGATGTTGGAAGAGATTTGTGCAACAGACATTACAGAAGCTGGAGACCCAGGCCTTTGAGCTGGGTTCTAATCACTGATTTGCATACTTCCGACCAGCGCATTGTGCATTTTGCTCCAGCCACACTCAACCTCATGTGTGGGGACGTGAGGAAAGCAGATGGTTCCTCCTGGGCTGGGGAGTCTTTCAGGGGTTTGGGGCAGATGCAAGGGTAATGGAGTGTAATATATTTAAAGTGTAAAAATTAAAATGATAGATTAATGTGGATAGTAAAGGAAAGAAAGAAAAAGAGAAAGAAAGAAAGGGAAGAAAGAAAG
>CM053603.1:56035678-56062142 GCA_028646535.1 Procyon lotor
GGGTCTTACACAGTGTTAGACTCCAATATCCGCCCCCATGGCACCCATGTTAGTGACCAACCTGATCCAGGGGGAATGCCTCAAGGATAGGGACCCTCCCCATCTTCTTCAACTCCATTTGCCTCACGAGAGCCTGGCAGGTAGAAGGCACACAAATCTTTGTGGGTTGAGTAACGGACCAGGGCAATGTTCCAAAGCAGCCAAACGCATGGTGCAAATGAGGCTTTCAGGAATATTTTTTTCTTCACTTTTCCCAAATCAACTTTATTTTTTTAAGTAACTTTTTATTACGTTATATTAGTGACCATACAGTACATCATTAGTTTTTGAGGCAGCGTTCCCTGATCATTGTTTGTGTATAACACCCAGTGCTCCATGCAGTCCGTGCCCTCCTTAATACCCACCACCAGGCTCACCCATCCCCGTAACCCCCTCCCTTCTAAAACCCTCAGTTTGATTCCCGGTGTACATAGTCTGTCATGGTTCCTCTCCTCCTCTGATGCCCCCCACCTCTTCATTTTTCCCTTCCTTCTCCTGATGTCCTCCATGCTATTCCTTAGGCTTCAGGAATTTTAAAGAGAAAAGGATACAGAGAGTGTAGGGTGTCCTAATGAGGTTTCCTGGAAGATGAGGGACCCCAGATGGAACAAATCACAGGGCATTCTTGGACAAGGTATGCCAAGAGCAAAAAAGATCCCCCAAGGTGTGCAGAGGGCCTGGGACAGGCCACTGTTTGCAGTGGCATGTAGAATTAGGTCCATTTAGGTGAAGGATACAGGTTTGATCCTCAAGGGCTATGGTATCATCGAAATTTCAAACACTAGCAGTTATTAAAATATGCTATTATTTACTATCCAGCAATATTTTCACCCACACGCAGGAGGAAATACCAGTACCTGCATGATCTTGTTTCTTTCCATTTTTCTCTTTTCCTCTTCTCAGTGGATCAGAAAAAATCTCCAAATTCTACTGAACAGTTAATAGCAATAAGACATGGAGTCACAGCCTTTCAACCTACACACCCTGAGTTGTGTGTATGGGTCTATTATCAGTTCCAATTAAATGATACATTGCTTTCATCAAGTAACACGTTAAGTGACCACTACACAACTCAGAATCGTATCACTTATAAAGGAAGAACCTTCCTTGAAAGCTAGTCTTCTGATTGAATGCTGCGCTCCTTCATTGATATTGGATTGTCTCGAGCAACAGTCAGGTATTGAAAAATAAGCTGTAAAAGGGCAACAAATGGTTTGTAAGGCTGTATTTTAAATTTCTATTTTACATTTCTAGCCACCTAAGGAGGAGGCAGGAGGCTTTGGTAATCCTGTTGAACTAAATCTTGCATCGTTCCCATGTCAACATTGCATGACAACCCCCTGAGTCTTGGAAGGGCATCAGAAAACAGCCATCCATAGAAGGATGGCTTGAAAAATATCTGAAAAACTCACATATATTTGCTCTATTGTTTTTTTTATTAACATAGAATGTATTATTTGCCCCAGGGTACATGTCTGTGAATCGTCAGGCTTACACATTTCACAGCACTTACCATAGCACATGCCCTCCCCAATGTCCACAACCCAGCCACCCTATCCCTATCCCCCCGCCTCCCAGCCACCCCCAGTTCGCTTCATGATTCTAGGAGTCTCTTATGGTTTGTCTCCTTCCCCATTCCATCCTGTTTCATTTCTCTCCCCACCCCCCCATGATCCCCCGCCCTGCCTCTCAAATTCCTCATATCAGAGAGACCATATGATAATTGTCTTTCTCTGACTGACTTATTTCACTTAGCATAATACCTTCTAGTTCCATCCATGTCGCTGCAAATGGCAAGATTTCATATCTCTTGATGGCTGCATAGTATTGCTCTATCAGTTTTTTAAAGAAAGGGGGGGATTACTGAGAAATCATCCACATTCAGTGTGTCTAGCACAGATAGAATACACCCACACTTGCTTAATCAAAGTTGGCGGAAGGACAATCCTGAGAAGTTGGGAATTTTGCTGTTTTCATCTTGTATGATGTCATGCGGGGACATTTCTGGGAGTCTTGGGATTGTAATAATATTGATGGAAAGAAAAGTGGAGCTTACTCCTTATTTTATTCAAGTTCATCATAGGAACCTATCTAGGGGGAAAAATCCATGATACATGTGGCAGGTTTTTGCTTCTAGAAATTTCTGTAAGGCCCCATTTGATAGAGAGGTATGTCTGGGCCAAAGCACCTAAGAGTATGAAATGTGGGCTAACAGTGTTGTATGTTGTTTTTTTTTTTTTTTTTAAAGATTTTATTTATTTATTTGTCAGAAAGAGAGAGAGAACACAAGCAGGCAGAGAGGCAGGCAGAGGCAGAGGGTGAAGCAGGCTCCCTACTGAGCAGGGAGCCCGATATGGGACTCGATCCCAGGACCCTGGGATCATGACCTGAACCGAAGGCAGCTGCTTAACCAACTGAGCCACCCAGGCGTCCCAAGTGTTGTATGTTTTGAAGGATGCCTCAGAAGAGTTTTACTTATGTGGTCAAGCTGTGTAAGTCCTCAGCTCTACACACACAGCCAGGTTCATCATGGGAAGCATTTAAGGACTACTTTGACTTGAATCATCCTGTTTGTGATGATTTGACTTGAATCATCACATTGTGTGTATGTGTGTGCATGCTTGTGAAATATCAGTGAAAAGCTTGATAGCAGCTCCGTGAAGTTGCAGAGGTGACCACTTTTGTGAGGCCACATTCAGACCCATATTTCACTGCCCACTGGCCATGGTGCACTTTTCCCTTCCTGTGTAAATTAGTCCCATTTGTACGGCATTGATTTAGTTTCAGGCTGTTTATCCAGTGGCATATGCATATGGAGACAAGAATAATTAAAATAAGAAGAATTCTTATCCACAGAAAATTAAGGAGTTAGGAGTTGAGTGAGTGTAGACATTAATGCAAAAATATTAACAAATTGCTTCAGAAATAAATGACTGTTGGGCATCTGGGCCTGTCTATGGTGTACTAAATGAGCAACTTTGGTTAGAAATGTAGGGTTCATCAGGGAGGACCCAGATACTGTCTAGTCTCTGTAGAAATAACTGAATCTGTAAATTCAACTTTCTTCTTTTTTGTTTCATGTTCTAGTCTTCTGTTTGGTTTATTTATTACAGTAAAAGTATTTTAATTTTAATTTTAAATGAAATTTCCCAGGGGACCTGGGTGGCTTAGTCATTAAGCACCTACCTTCAGCTCAGGTCATGATCCCAGAGTCCTGGGATCGAGCCCTGTATCGGGCTCCCTGCTCAGCAGGGTTCCTGCCTCTCCCTCTCCCACTCCCCCTGCTTGTGTTCCCTCTCTCACCGTCTCTCTCTCTCTGTCAAATAAATAAATAAAATCTTTTTAAAAAAATGAAATTTCCTTTTTAATGGTCATTGCTGTAATTATGATCAGCAGGTTGGTTCATCATCTGTTCTTTTGCTTCATATGTTTTCCATTAAAAGCTATTTTTGTGAAGTGCCTGGGTGGCTCAGGTGGTTAAGCATCTGACTCTGGGTTTCAGCTCAGGTCATGATGTCAGAATCTTGAGCTCAAGCCCCAAATGGGGCTCCACGCTCAGCATGGAGTCCACTTGTCCTTCTCCCTCTGCTCTCCTCCTCTGCCCCCTCCTCATGAGCATGCACGAGCATGCACACACTGTCTCAAATAAATAAATAAAATCTTTTTTTAAAAAAGGTATTTTTGTTGTCAGCTTAGAATTTTTAACTTTGAGAAATTAACAAACATTAGATGAATTTATTAGAGAATGAATACTGGATTACTTATTTTGGAGGTTATATAGCCAATGGGATACTACTGAATCATTCCCTTTGCCATATATATATGTCATATGTATGTATGTATATCAATTTATCGCCCGGATGACTTATTGTATAGGTTCATTCAAACATTATAAATAAGGATGTATAGTAGTTGCATTTTAAGATTTTCTGCAGGAAACAAAACTTTCAGAGCAAGTCCAAACTTGCCCAAACCAGGCTTGCCCAACCCCCCACCCCCCGGTTACTTAACAGCCATTTTCTTTTAGGGTCAAATTGATTCAAGAACAATGATCTTACTTAACCTGCGAACAAATTGGCTTCCTAGTTCTCTGCTTCATTATAAAAATTGTTCTCTCTGATTTTTGTCACTATGTGCTATTATCTTTAACACAGACCAATTTGGGAAACTGTTGTCAGGGAATGAGAAAAAAAATATCTTTGGAATCAAAATCAAAACACATCTCCTCATTATGCCTATGCCATTTGCTTTGGTTTTTCTGAGCCAACTTAAGCCTTCATTTCTTTTCACTTGGAGTTGAATATCCTTTACTTATAACTGATCATTTATTCACAGTCCACATGATCATACAGTAGCATACTTCTATTTTGGTATGAACTCCATAGTCCATTTTAGAGATACCCTAGTGGATTTGCAATATCCCTAAAGGAGATACGGTATTAAAAATTATCACTATGATCAGAGGGGGAGAGGAACCATGAGAGACTGTGGACTCTGAGCAACAAACTGAGGGTTTTGGAGGGGGGGGTGGGGGGTTGGGCAAGCCTGGTGGTGGGTATTGAGGAGGACACATATTGATGGAGCACTGGGTGTGGTGCATTAACAATAAATCTTGTAACACTGAAAAAATAAACATATTTGGAGAAAAAAATTATCACTATGGGATGAGGACATTCACAGGTGAGCAAATATTTGAGAAGATATTGAACCTCACTAGAAAGCAAGGCAATAGAGATGTATGTTTCAAATAGTCTTGTTCTCCTCATTAAATTAGTGGGTTTCGTTTTTGGTTTTTTTTTTAAGATTTTATTTATTTGACAGAGAGAAACACAGCGAGAGAGGGAACACAAGCAGAGGGAATGGTAGCGGGAGAAGCAGGCTTCCTGCCGAGCAAGGAGCCCGATGCGGGACTCGATCCCAGGACTCTGGGATCATGACCTGAGCTGAAGGCAGACGCTTAACGACTGAGCCACCCAGATGCCCCAAATTAGTGGTTTTTTAAATCAGTCTGCTTAGTATTGACAAGGGTAGATTGAAAAAGGCATGTGTATCCATTGCTGGTGGAGTCAAAATGGGCATAACATTTTACCAACATGTATCAAGAGCCTTTGGCATGTCCAAGACCCTGAGCCTAGTAATTTCATTTTTGAAAACCTATACCTAAAGAGAAGATGGAAGATTTTTTAATACTGCACAAAAATGAGGTGTACTAAAATATTCGTAATACAAAAACAGAAGTAATCTAAATGTCCAACAGTAGGACAGTAGAAGCAAATTAGGGCATATTCAACTTGATAGAATATGTTGAGCCCCTTAAAATAGTGTATATATTATATTAGGATGGGTAAATTCTTACATTAAAGCAGTAGATTAAAAACTGCCATGCTGGGGTGCCTGGGTGGCTTAGTTGGTTAAGCGTCTGCCTTTGGCTCAGGTCTTGATCCCAGGGTCCTGGGATCGAGCCCAGTGTCGGGCTCCCTGCTCAGTGGGGAGTCTGCTTCTCCCTCTCCATGCCCCACTCATGCTCTCTCTCTCTAAATCTCTCTCAAATAAATAAAATCTTAAAAAATAAAACCCTACAGTGCTAAAGTGTACATACAAGATAATCACTCTGTGATAAAACAAACAAAAAGACTGAAAGGGAATACAGGCATCAGTCCTGTTAACATTGGCATTGGGAGATAACATATGGATAAATAATTGTTTCTTACCTCTATTTTCCATTTAGGTTCCAAATTTCCCACATTTTACATGTGTGCTTTTATAACCAGGTATACGTAAAACAAACATAAAGAAATCAGGTTGTGCTTCTTTCTCTCCTTCACATTCCAAATCCTCTCCCCCATCACCTCAGTGTTGCTTTTCCCCCAAGAACTCCCCCCACCCCCCGGTTTATGCCACAGAGCTAAAATCACCCAGCTTCCCTGGGGGAAAATGGAATCATCAAAGAGGACTTGTATTTTGAACTCCCAAATAATAGGCACTTAAGGTTATAGACACCAGCCTGTCTATAATAGATCTCCATAGAGACCATGACTGCAGCCTTCAGTCTGATCATTGTCAGAGTGATCTGAATCATGAGGCAGTTGGAAATTTTGAAAAAATGTAAATTGGCCCCAGTGAAAGCTAAACATCTATTTTCTGGTCACTAATTTTTTTTTTTTAACTAACCATAGATTAAATAACAAATATATCAAGAGTGCCTGCTATAGGCACTGGATTGAATTGGCCTTTTCAGATGAGTTATTTCATGTAACCCTTACAAGAACTCTGTGGCTAGCTACAGGCACTTTGTCAGTTCTAAGTTCAAGACTCGCCTTATAGTCTCCCCCAGGAATACAGCCTGAGCCTTTGGGGGTCCCTCTCCTTCAGCTTCTCAACAGGCCTCCTTGCTCAACCAGCCGCTTGGACCCTACTTGTAAGTCTATGGAAGCAGTGGACAGTCTGCTTCCAGTCTGTGCTCTGGGGCTAAAGAGGTAGTGTAGATTTCTGCCCCTCTTGAGGGCACCGTGTGTCCACACGCAGAGAGCTTGCATGCTGCCGGTTCCTGTGTGGCCACAGCAAGGAAGACAGACTAAGACACGGGAGTGAATATTGGGGAAGGAAGACAAGGTGCCATGTGACGTTCCCCTCCCTTTGGCACTCTGGGCTCCTCACAGTCCCTCTTAGCTGAGGCCTTTCACTCTAACGTGTATCCTGCCTGGACCCCCGGGGTTGAGTGGATGCTATCTCCACTGACTGACTGAACCTCTAAAAAGCCTGCCTTTTTAGGGGAAATACAGACTATGACATTGTGTGACATTGAACATTAAGAGCATGAACCAAATCTATGAGATATCTTGGTAAACCATTGACCTCTGAGCACATCTTTTAATAGGTTTAAAAAAAGAAGAAAGATTTGTTTCAACATACAAAGCTTTGTAAGCTTTTGATTAAATCTGTGGTGTTCACAGTGAGCGTTTAGGATGCGTTTTTAGGCTGACAACCGTGAGCTTTTACTAATGTGTCTGTTCACATAAGGAGCTGTGGTGGCTAATTTTATGTGTCAGCGTGGCTAGGCCGTGATCCCCAGGTATTCAGTCAAACAGTAGTCTAGATGTTGCCGTGCAAGATATTTTTTTTAGATCATATTAACATTTAAATCAGTAGACTTTGAGTAAAGCAGATTACCCTCCACAATGTTTGAGCCCCTTCCAATCAGTTGAAGGCCTTTCGAGAAAGAACTGATCTCCCCAAGGAAGAAGGAACTCTGCCAGCACACAGCCTTTGGACTCCACCTGCAACAGCTGCTCTTCTCTGGGTCTCCAGCCTGCTGGTCTACCCTAAAGATTTTGACTTGCCAGCCTCCATAGTCCTGTGAGCCAATTTCTTAAAATAAATGTCTCAATAGATGATGATGATAGATAGATAGATGGATAGATAATAGATAGACGGATATTTCCTATTGTGTTTTTTTTTTTTTCCCTGGGGGAATACAGGGAACTTCAAGGAATGAAAGAAAAAGGGTGATGGGAGGTGGAGAGAAGGAGGGAAGTGAAATGAGGGACACTTTGGTATATTCTCCTGCCTGGCCCCAGAGAGAGGCAGAAACAAAGAAGCTGTTTTCAGTGTGGAACATGAGACCCAACAGAGTTATTCTGCAGCCCGGGGAATGATGTATGATATAGACCCGGGAAGAGAGGCATTCTCCTTTGAGGACAGCAGCTCATGCATAGGGAGGATTATTGGTCTTGGTAGCACTGAGGGAAGCTTGGCAGTGATTTGGCATTTTCATAGGAGAACAGGGCCTGGCAGCAGAGAGACCCTCAGTCCAGTGGTTTCTCTACAGCTGGACATTAGCAGGGGCTGGAAAGGGGAAGCACCACCAGGGACTTCCCATGAGACTTCCCTAGGACTTCAGAAAAGACCAGGAGACACACTGTGGGTGGAGACTGATGTCCTGCTTTGTTCAGGAGGAGGCACGGAAACCATAACATCAGAATTCTAAGATTACGTTACATGTGTATTTTCCCTTAGGCTGGTGGCACCTGGGGAAATTTGGGTTGCAGTAGTAACGCAGGCACTGATTCAGGCAAAGCAGGGAGAAAAGAAAACCCAGGATATTGAAAAATTGGAAGATGAACCACCCCAGTCAATAAATGGACCCATGACCCTAACAATGCCAATCTGATCCGCTCTGGGAATTTGAATGTTAGAGATTCAGCAGTCTCTAAGATTATAGAGCAACACGTCAACTGAGGACAATTAGAGCTGAGTCATCCCGAGGTAGGTGACAAAATGATGATCAGGAGCCATGTTCCCATTACTGAGATCCCTGGTGCTGCCGCCACAGGTCTTGGATATTCAACTTTTCCCTCAATTCTTTAAGCCACCAGATCTTTCCATGAAGTTACCTGTTCACAGAACTCATCCAGAGTTCATTCCTGCTATTTAAAACAGAACCCCAAGAACCATAACTAGTATGGTAGACATAATGCGATCAGAGCTGCAAGACAGAAATTTTAGGCCAACAAAGAGAAGAGGCAGGTGACCTTCCTGACATGGGGCTGAGAAGGGATATTTGTGTTTCTTGTGTGTTTTCTAATCTTGCCCACTAAAATGTGGTGCCTTGTCATGGGCAGGCCTGGCCCATAAGTCAGTGTGACCTGCAAGAAAAAGGATTTTCTGAGTTTCTAATTTTCTAATATCCCTGTTGCAGAGCAAACAGGAAGGGTTTCAGCTACGACATTAGTTCCGTAGGTGCTGGGAGGAGCAGTGATCTATGGGAATGGAGGAGGACGTGAGGGTGTAGCAATGTTTGTGTTAAGGCCGGAGGGCCACAAACATGTTGGTGTGTCTGTCAGCTGAGCAGTGTCCCCTTTTAGAGATCAGGTGAATTCTCCTTCTTTGGTTTCACCAAAATTTCAGGAGGACCTAAATGACCACTAAAAATAATATTGTATCCAGATTGCCATGTGATTTTTGGCATATAACTCAGATGGAGTTCAAAGTTGAAGGACATTGCCGTAAAAAAAAACCAAACTGCTTCCGTTCCCATCTATAGGAACATTTTCTGAGAGCTTAAAAGTTTTTAAAAAGAACATGTCATTCAAATAATAAATGGAATCTATTTGTGCGTACAGGAACCAAAAAAACCCCATCTCACTGCAAGACGTATTTCCAATAAATGTATATTTGTGTTTCATTACTATTTACCAGAATTTGAATATATTCATGACTTTTTTTGTATTCCATAGAACTTTGTTTATGAGCACTAAAAGTTGAATTTCATAGTTTTCATGTGCTATGAGATATTGTATATTTATGTCACTCAATTGTATCTTAATAATCAGAATTGATAACTCGACCCAAGATATTTTGACACTTAGAGCCTCAAGGCTCAGGAAGTTATTAGATTCAATTTATTACACACATTTCTGTGACAAGGAATGATAACAGGGTGATAAATAAGACTTAAACATAAAAATATATGACTTTAATTTTTAATTTAATTTTATTTTTTCAGTGTTCCAAGAATCATTGTTCATGCACCACACTCAATGACTTTAAAATAAAATTCTGAAAGGGAAGTAGGGTGGGATAGACATTTCTGTTCCAGGAGAAAAATGTAAAATGTTAATATCCCAACTGTTAAAAGAGTCAACAGATGATGGCCCACAGACCAAATCTGGCCTGGTACCTGTTTTTATTAAAAAGGCACTGGATGTAGTACATGAACAATAAATCTTGTAACATTGAAAAAAAAACATATTTGGGGAAAAAAATAAAGTGTTGCTGGACCACAGCCATGTTTCTTCCTGTACATGTTGTCCATGGTCACCTTCAACTACAGCAGCAGATGTGAATAGTTACAGCGAACCACCGGTGTCTGCCATGTTGCACCATTTGAAATATCTTGGGATTTTTAACAGCTGATGAGATGTCACACAAGTTAGTTGCACTACTTCAGTTCACTGACTGTGGACCTGTGGACCATGGAACCACATGGAGAGAGCCACACTTTGTGGCCTTGGAACAATGAGGGAACTTAACAGATCATTGGTTCTTTGGCAGCATATTCTTCTAACAGTGACCAGTCTAGCAGGTGTCATCATCATGAACTTTGCCCGTGGACATGGCAGGGGAAAAAATGCCAAATTTTTAACCATTTTAGGCTCTGGTATTTAAATTTTTGCACTCAATCTTGAGGCCAGTAGGCATTTCCCCAGCCCCACCATTTTTAGCCTGTAAGTACCCAAATGCATATCCACCAACCACCAAACCCCTAACTGATGATACATTAACTTAGGAGAGAAAATCACTAGAAGATAGTCTAAAATTGACCCAGCGATTGAATAGTTGGTTGTCATTTGAGAAGAAAAAGACAAAAATATAAAAAGCACCTGTGCTTCAGATGTCTGATGACTTCCTGGAGACAGAGCAGCCCTTCTCTCTGGTTTGCTCTCCTTTACCAGCCGGACTGTACTGGGCATGAAGAGGCCTCACGAAAGACAGCCTGTGTTATGATAATGCTTCTCCTCTCCCTAACGCTTCAGTGTTTTCAGATGTCTCTGTTGCGGAGTACATCCGGGGCTAACAGACCTGGTTAAAATGCCATTTGCCAAGAAACAGCTCCTCCACTCGGGCCAGTTCTGGACCACGATCTAGGCAAGAAGTCTCAGCCAGAGCCCTAGAATAGAATCCACGTTTAGCATTGGCTGGAGGTTCTCTTTAACTTTATAGACACAAACAAGAGAACTCATTGGGAATGACTGAAACCAGGCCGTGGACTCATCCATATTAAGATTACGAATATTCACAAAACCATCATCGCAATTCAACAAGTATGGAACGCCACACAGGCACACCTCCGAGACCTTGCAAGTTTAGTTCCAAATGACTGCAATATAGAGAATCTCCCAGTAAAGTGAGTCAAATGAATTATTTGGTTTCCCATGTCATATAAAAGTTATGTTTACACTATACAGTGGTCTACTGTGTGAAATGGCATTATGTCTAAAATAACAGTGCACATACCTTTATTAAAAAATATTTATTGCCAAAAAAGGTTGATCGTGTGCGTTTTCAGTGAGTCATCATCACTGACCGTGGACCACTACAAATATGATAATAATGAAAATGTTTGAGGGACACCTGGGTGGCTCAATGGAAAAGCTTCTGCCTTCGGCTCAGGTCATGATCTCAGGGTCCTGGGATCGAGCCCCACATCGGGCTCTCTGCTCATCAGGGAGCCTGCTTCCCCCTCTCTCTCTCTGTCTGCCTCTCTGCCTACTTGTGATCTCTCTCTCTGTCAAATAAATAAAATCTTAAAAAAAAAAAAAGAAAGAAAATGTTTGAAATATCACGAAGATAACCAGCATGTGACACAGACACAGTGAGCATATGTTATTGGAAAAATGGTGCCGAAAGACTTGCTTGATGCAGGGTCATCACAGACCTTCAATTTGTGAAAAACACAGTGGCTGCTAAGTGAAGTAAAGCATAGTATGACCAAGCAACATATGCCTACCTATCTGGGTTCTGATGTCAAGGTCAAATCCCTCCCCACTAAAGTAGTGGTGAGAGTCCAGCTGGGGGTTACAAGAGACAGCCCTGTCCCTGTCCCTGTCCCCATCCCCATTCGTCTTCTTGGCTCTTGGTCTGGCATACATGCTTTCTCTCTGAGCCCCGCCACCCCAGTCTGCTCAAGAATGAGTGTCTCATTAATGCACGGCTTTTACAAAAATTATGAAGGTGCAGTCTTTCTGCCATTGCTCAGATTTCATAGTTTAGAAACAGTGTCAGTGGCAGGAGTGATTCCAAAAGTGCAGACACCTGTGCTCCTAACTGGCCCCAGCTCAGGTCCCTGAATCTGAGCTTCCCCACATTCCCTGTAACTTGAGCTCATTTAGGTCCCCGGAACACCTTCTTTGGCTCTGCGTCTTGTCCATGAGCCCTTTTCAGCAATACCAGAACTTTTCACTTGGGCTTTTTGTTGAGGGACAAGCACAGGGCAAGTGAAACTAAGGATGCATTGGCTTATATCAGTTGATCCTGGCCAGAATATGCAGGGCAATCTTTTTTTTCCCATTTTATAAATGAGAGTTCAGCCAGGAGGCTTGAGGGACTCACCTAAGTTTACACACTGTGCGAAGACTCGGCAGCCACTGTTGAGTCCCTAGAAGCTGGAATCCAGCACAGGCGTCAGCTTCTGGCACATAATGGGCCACCAGTTGTTGATGGTTGAAATCGTGAAAGAATAGAAACCCAGTCCTGATCTCCAGGATCCCCTCAACCAGTGCTCTGCCAAGCTCTGTGATGAGAAATAGCCATACAGTTCACATACCAGTTTTCTTCAGAAGACTTGTATCACTGGGAATGAGACCATTGAGGATTAACTGTAGTTACTGATGCAGTTACTGGAGACCCCTTTGAACAATACCCGGGAATCAGATAGGCCGGGAGAAGCAGAAGAGCTAACATTTGAAAATTTCCATTCAAAGCCATTCATTCCAAATACATTTAATAAATGTCCGTTATTGTTGCTAAACACTATGTTTTACACTGTGATATAACAATAAATAATACATAGTTCTTGACCTCAAGGAGCACATAGTTGAGTAATTGGAGTATGTGTGTGGGGAGGAGTGGGGAGGTGGGGTAAACAAAACTTACAAGCTTGTATTTGCAATGTAATTAATTGTGCAAGTGCTAGAATTCATATTTAAAAGGTGGTTGGAGAAACAACCATCAGTAGGGCTTGAGAAGTCTGAGAAAGTTCTACAGAGGACAGGACCCTTGAGAAGGGTCTTGGAAGATCAGAAGACCACCAGAAAGACCAGGTGGTGAGCAGGGGAGGATATTGTAAATGAGAGTGAACCTTATCTTTTAGCATTAGGGGAATTAACAAACAGCAGAAATATCTACAGGTCACTTCTTCCAAATTATATATTTTTTAAAGTTTTTTTTTGAAGATTTTATTTACTTATTTGGCAGAGAGGGAGAGATCACAAGCAGGCAGAGAGAGAGGTAGGGGGAAGCAGGCTCCCCGCTGAGCAGAGAGCCCGATGCGGGGCTCAATCCCAGGACCCTGAGATCATGACCTGAGCCAAAGGCAGAGGCCTTAACCCCCTGAGCCACCCAGGCGCTATATAACCCAAATTATATTTTCAATACAGAAAAATATTAGCTGTATTGGGCATTCCTTGTTATTGTCCCCTAACTAAAGATTTTTCTTTTCTTTCTTTATTTTTTTGGGAGAGAAGACTGGGGTTGACGCTAACGGTGCAGAGACACCATCACAGGCGTGGCAGTCACGATCTGGCTGTGATGCTTTGGCGCTGGATGCATTCTGAGCATGGCACGTGGGCACCAGAGGTCTGCTACAGGCCAGAGAAGCAAACAGAAAGCTGTGGCTTGGGTGGATGTATTTGAATGGGTCGTGGAGAACATGGCAATGCGCTGGGGGCTGGGGGCTGGGGGCTGGGGTACAATGTATAGCAAACAAATACCCACCTGCTCCATCACCAGACCTGTGGGCACTGTTTTTTCAGAAATGGGCATGAGAGGCAGGGCAGGGCCCTTTCCTCTTTTCACACTCTGCCCCGGCTCTGCACCACGTGCCCTGCAGCCTCATCCTCATCCTCATCCTCGCACAGAGCAGGAGTGGGTGGTGGGCCAGACCTGGCCTCGGCGCTGGGAGGGAACGGCTCCTTGGGAAGGGCTTGCTCAGGGTGGGTGCCTGTGTGACCAAGTGTGATTGGATTGACCGGCCGGAAGAGTTTTGTTTTCTCGGGTCTTAAACTAGGTCTTGGACCTGCCCTAAAGCCAGTAAGACCGTAGCCGTTCACTGGTGCTCTAGATGGGGTGAGGCCAGAGCTCGAGACCCCTTGGGCAGTTGAGGAAACCACAGGTCAGCATGACCTGCATGTAGGGTGCCGCAGGGACGACCCGGGAGGAGGCAAGAAGCCAGGGAACAAGTGGCCTCTGGCTCTTTGAAAAAGATCTGTGTGTTTTCCTGGAGATCAGTGCTTCTGGAACCATGCCTGTGCATTCTTTCTGTCCTTGGGATGTAACTGAACATGAATATAGTTGAGGCAGTGGGCACTTCTCTTGCGACCCCCTCCCCTCCACATCTTGTGATTCAGCTCCCTCTTGACTCTGTTGATTCTACAATGAACAATTTCGCTCTCATCTTTCCTGGTAGAGAAGCTAGAACTCACAGGCTGAGTTTCCAACCCAGTACCTGTGGATATCAGACAGTTGGCTTCACCCTCAAACACAAGAACTTTCTTTGTTGTCTATCTTCTGAGTCTTTCTCCACCCCAGGTTCTCTGAGTCATCTTTTTCTCCACTGGAAGAACATGGCCATCCTCCCAGCCTCTGTAGGGGCAAGCTTTATTTAGAGAGAATCTTATGTAACAACGACTTACATAACACTGTGTGCTAGGCATGCTCCAGGAATATTATAAATATTAGCTCTTTTAATATTCGTAACAGTGTATGAAATAGGCACTATTATTTGCTCCACTTTACATACAGGGAAGCTTAGGCATGAAGAAGTAAAATAACTTAGGTTAAATAGATGTGATTTTATTAGACAGCTTTGGTTCAATGGCTGGGATTGGATAGGCTGAAAAACCATAGCACATCCCCAATTAAGCAGGTTGGGTACCCTACTGATATAAGTCAGTCTGTGCCACATTGGAAATAGCACAGAGGCTGGGATTACATATCTGAGTTCATATCCACCACTCACTGCCAAGGGCAAGGGATAATAATGCCCTTCTTTTGGAGTTGTGTTTAATTGAGGGAACCTGCTTCAGGGCCTGACCTTTGGGTGTTTAGCAAATGTCAGTTACTATTATTGTGACTGCTGTTGCTGATGTCATGATCACAGCCTGACTGGCTTCTCTAGGAATCCTAAGGAGCAGCCCCCTTAGCAGGGGTGGAGCACATGGTTATTGACCTCCCCAGCCTCCCCCTCCCTACCCCTCTTCTATCCTCCCCCACCCTATACCCCAGTCTCCTTATCTACTGGATTCTGGCAGGTGAGCTCTGGATGCACAGGAAGAGCCTTAATTAAGATTTCCAAGAAGCCTGAACAAAGATAACAAAGACCTATGGCAAAGGCTGCCTTGAGCCAGGCTGTTCACATTTCCTCTTAGTCTGACTCATCCACGCAGGATTGTTACTGGATTGTATTTTTGGTTTAAGGCAGCTGATCTTTCAAAGTGGCTGAATTTCACAGAAGGATAATTGAAAACTCTCTTTTCTAACACAGCAGAGCTCTTGAGTGGAATGGAGCAGCCATGAGCAGCTGTATGTGTTAGTCTAGGCAGATTATGTGTGCCGTTGTCTAATTAGAGAGGAGGAGGGTGCTGACCCCTGCACAGGTACAAATGCCTTGGCGATCCTCAGTGTGTCCTGCTCAGGGACCCCATTGGTCACTCTCAGACCATCACTGTCCCGTGATTCATTCCTTCTCTAACATAGTGGTGCACATGTGGCGTGATGGAATCTAAAATATATTTTACCAAAAAAGTGATGATCCTCTACACTGCAAACTTACATTAATGAGAAACCCAGAATTTTCCTCTGTTGGCAGCACTTCCTGGGGGAAGGGATTGGTTTGGTGATCTCTTGAGGTTCTTTTCCATCCTACATTCATGCATGTGGTCTGCATCAGACAGATCTGGCTTCGAATCCTGGATCAGGCAGCCACATTTTTGTCATGTGACCCTGGACAAGTTGTTCAATCCTTTTGAACTTAGAAGTTATGAGACTTTCCTCAAAAATTACTGTAAAGAGAAAGAGAGAAAATGTATATAAATAACGTAGCAACACTTTAGCTATAATAACGGGTAGCTCTTATTATATTGTTTTCATTCTGAGGTTGTTAAATAGCTATTTCCTTTACTTTATAAAATATTAAGCACAGTATAATTGCTTATGAGCATGAAAGTGCAGCAAAAATAATTTAGTTTTATATTTAATTCTTATAGTTTCTTTCCTAGCATTGTCCAAGGCAGTTAAAGATAATCACCACTCAACAAATAAGGACACTTGTCCACCTTCTGAAAGATTTCATAGGATCTCTTAGTACATGTTCCAGGATATTGACTCAAATCATGTAGTAGCCTTAAGTGTAGCTTACTTTA
The DNA here is from genome assembly GCA_028646535.1 of Procyon lotor. NCBI lineage: Eukaryota > Metazoa > Chordata > Mammalia > Carnivora > Procyonidae > Procyon > Procyon lotor. The sequence continues at coordinate 56,051,857 of CM053603.1, forward strand.
AATTTTAGTGCCCCTAGAAACTAAAAAAATGTGCACAGCTTTAATATAAACATCAGGTAAAAACTATTTGTATGGTATCAGACTATACATTTTTTTCTTTTCAAATAAAATGTTTAATCATCAGGCTAAGTTATACAGCTGATGTTTTTTAGCGTGGCCATATGGATGTCATCTTCAATAGCCAATGTTTCTTTTTTTTTTTTAAGATTTTATTTATTTATTTGAAAGAGCATGAGTAAGAGAGAGAGAGAGAGTGCACACAAGCAGTGGGGAGAGGCAGAAGGACAAGCCGACTCCCCACTGAGCAGGGAGCCCCCATCTGGGGCTCGATCCCAAGATCCCAGGATCATGACCTGTGCTGAAGGTAAACACTTCACTGACCAAGCCCCCCAGGCACCTCTAAACAATGTTTCTTAATTTACTATGTAATAATAAAGTTATACAAAGGGAATTTAAAATGATTTGGCAAATAATTATAGATTCATCATCCAGATTTTGAACTAAAATATTAGTTTCCTAATGGAAGACCCTGTGTACCCCTTTAATTTTATCTTCCTCCCTTCCTCTGGAGGTAAACACCAATTTTTTTAAAGATTTATTTATTTATTTTAGAGAGAGAACACACAAGTAGGAGGGGCAGAGGGAGAGGGAGAGAGAATCTCAAGCAGACTCCACCCTGACCGCAGAGCCCAACACAGGGCTCAATCTCACAACCCTGGGATCATGACCTGAGCTGAAGTCAAGAGTCAGACACTTAATCGACTGGGCCACCCAGGCGTCCCCATCATTCAACTTTGCTATGTCTATCCGTTATGTGTGTGGTTCATTTACACAGCAGGGATAGTGCTCACCAAGTACGTTCCAGCCTCCTTTGCAGGTAGACCAGAGGCATACAATTGATTCTAGACAACGCATCTGAGCAGAAGTGTCACATAGCATGCTCAAGTCAAGGCAATTAACTAGAGTGCCTTCTCTTGTCCCCTCCAATGGTGACCTGAAAGGCCTTGTATTCGGATGGTGCAACCATAAGATGGCAAAGTCTTCACCTGGGTCTCTAAGTGATTGTGTGGAACAGAGCTTCCTGCCAAACCACATTGAACATGTAATAGGAGCAAAAACAAAACAAAACAAACAAACAAACAAAAACCCTTGTATTTTTAAGCCAACTGGGATTTGGAGGTTAGTATATCAAAGTCTATTCTGTCTTGAAGAGGACAGCCGTTTGTGCTGCTCTGTGGGACTCCACTGTGCAACTGCACCACAATTCCTGTCCTCCCCTTAATGGATGTTTACGTTGTTTCTCAGTTTTAGCTGTCATGAAACAATGCTACCAGGGCATCCTTACACATTTACAGAGGCTAGAGCTAGGACTGATTTTTGAGTTGTAGGATATACACATATTCCTCTTTATTAGCTACATGCCAGCTGTTCTCCATCAGAATTACAGCAGTTTATATTCCCACAATTGGTAAAAAAATAAAAAAAAAATTCCCTTTCTATCACCTCCTCACTAACAGTTCATATCCAAATATATTTTTAGTTCTTGCAAATTGATAGATATAAAATAATGCTTTTAATTGTATTTTAATTATATTTCTGACTTACATAATATAACTTAAAGTTTGATTGCATTTTATTTTACTAGTGAAGTTATACATCTTTTTTATGTTTCCCAGTCATTTATATTTCTTCTTCGATAAAATACCTGTTTGTTACTTTTACTGATTTTCCTATTTATTTTCTTCTTTTTCTTAACAGCAAGTAGAAGTTCTTTTTGTATTATGAGTACGAATCCCTAATGTTTTGTTTGTGCTGCCAATATCCTCTCTCAGACTGTGGCCTTTCCTTTTATTTTTTTGATAAGCATAAGTTTCAAATTTTAATATAGAGAAATTTTTCAGTCTTTTCCTTTATACTTAGAAATCTGAGTCTTTTGGGGTGTCTAGTTGGCTGTCAATTAGCATCCAGTTCGATTTCGGCTCAGGTCATGATCTCAGGGTCCTGGGATCGAGCCCCACATCAGGCTCTCTGTTCAGCAAAGAGCCTGCTTCCCCCTCTCTCTCTACCCGCCTCTCTGCCTACTTGTGATCTCTCTCTGTCGAATAAATAAATAAATAAATAAATGAATGAATGAATGAATGAATGATTCTCTCTCTCCTTCTCCCTCTGCCCCACCTTCCCACACGTGCATGTTCTCTCTCTCTCTCTCTCTCGAAGAAAAAGAGAGAGAGAGAGAGAGAAAGAAATTTGAGTCTTTTAGAGACTTCCCAATTCTCAAGGTATAAATATATTCTACTACATATTCTTCTAGAAGTTTGAAAGTTCGCTTTCAATATACAGTAGTAGTCCTCCCTTACCCGCAGTATTGCTTACCACGATTTCACTTACCTGTGGTCAGCCTCGGTCTGGAAGCAGTTGTTCCTCCTGATAGATCATCACAAGGTCATTAGTGGCCTAACGCTCTATCACTGTGCCTAAGGCACTCACCTCACTTTACATCCTCACATGGGCGTTTTATCGTCTTACCTCATCACAAAAAGAAGGGTGAATATGGCACAATAAGATGTTTTGAGAGACAGAGACTATATTCACATAACTTTCATTACAGTGTGTTGTTAGAAGTGTTCTATTTTGGGGCGCCTGGGTGGCTCAGTCGTTAAGCATCTGCCTTCAGCTCAGGTCATGATCCCAGAGTCCTGGAATCGAGCCCCGTATCGGGCTCCTTGCTCGGCAGGAAGCCTGCTTCTCCCGCTACCATCCCCTCTGCTCGTGTTCCCTCTCTCGCTGTGTTTCTCTCTGTCAAATAAATAAAATCTTTAAAAAAAAAAAAAAAAAGAAGTGTTCTATTTTATTATTAGTCACTGTCATGAATCTCTTACTGTCCCTATTTTATAAATTAAACTTTACCCTAAGTGTGTAGATAGAGGAGAAAATACAGCATATAGAGAGCTCTAGACTCTCCGTGGCTTCAGGCATGCACTGGCCGTCTTCGTCTTGGAATGTACCCCCCTCAGATGAGGACGGACTACTGAAATTCTTCAATCCACCTAAAACTGATTGAGGCCTACAAGTCGAGGTACTACGTATCAGTAACAGCTCATTTACAAACAAGGGGACCAATGTGCCTATTTTGAGCAGAAAGATTTTTAATATAGAAAATTAGATGCATGTGTATTGTTGGCAGGGCTGGAAGATCATAGTCGGGGTCAAGTTTCTAGGAAGGAATCCTAGAACAGTCTGGAGAACTAACCTAGCAGCTCTGCCAGGAGTAGGAAGCAGGAAACTTTCAGGAAGCCACCAAAATCAGGGACTGCCTTCCCACTTCTGGCTCCCAGACGACCCATCTCAGCCACAATCCCTCCCCAACATGTGGAGATGCCGCACGCTGCCTTCCAGCACCAGGAGGGAGGCACTTGGCCCCAGGACTTCTGCCCCTGCTGCCACAGAAAAGCCAGACCCCTGCTTACCAGCCAGGGGGGAGCACACAGCATTGGCCTTCATCTTCTACGAAGACGGCATTGGTGCTCATTGTGTATCCATTCTGGGAGTCGTTATTTTGATTTTGAATCTTTCAGTTAGTTGGTTGGTTTCATCATTAGGCCTTTTTTTTTTTTTTAAGAAGTGTCAGTATTTACAATTCTGTGATCATAATTTCTTCCCTCTCAGACCTTTATCAATACTGTTTATGGTAGAGATTAGCACCTTGTACTGTTATTTCCAGCTCTCCTCTTCCAGGCACATGGAGAAATGGCTCTTCTTCACCTTCTTTTTTTTTTTTTTTTAAGATTTTATTTATTTGACACACAGAGAGAGATCACAAGTAGGCAGAGAGGCAGGCGGGGGGGGGGGGAAGCAGGCTCCCTGCTGAGCAGAGAGCCCGATGTGGGGCTCGATCCCAGGACCCTGAGATCATGACCTGAGCCGAAGGCAGAGGCCTTAACCCACTGAGCCACCCGGGTGCCCCCAAAATTACACTTTTATTTTGTTTTTAAAGATTTTATTTATTTGACAGAGAGAGAGAGATCACAAGTAGGCAGAGAGGCAGGCAGGGAGTGAGGGGGAAGCAGGCTCCCTGTTAAGCAGAGAGCCTGATGTGGGGCTTGATTCCAGGACCCTGAGATCATGACCTGAGCCGAAGGCAGAGGCTTTAACCCACTGAGCCACCCAGGCGCCCCTCTTCTTCATCTTCTTGAGGACAGGTATAGCCCTATTGACTTGTTCTGGCCGATAAAATATGAGTGGGAGTGACCCAGTGTCCTGTAAATATTTTTGGTTTTCTGCATGTGTATTTTGACATCTTAAAAAACCCTTTCTGGTTGGGGAGAGAGTGCCCCTCCTAAGGCTAGCCACTTCTTGGAGACGGCAGAGGGCCCAGCCTAGAGTATGTCCATATGCAAACTAGCCAACCCAGAGTCTTGCCTCCTCTCTCTGGCCCACACATCCCAGCAGGCAATAGTCCTCTGCCTTAATCATTCCGGGGTCAGGTGCCTTCCAACTAGGGATCACCTCTGAAGCCCAAAGTCTGCAGAGATTATTCACACAGGCCAGTCCTAAACTGCTCACCCTGTCCTCCCTCGCCTTTGACATGGAAACCCCAATAAAGACTCAGCCTAAGTGCTCCCCTCACTCCTGTCTTCTGCCTCCTGACTACTCTGACGTCTTTCCTGTGTGGCTCTCTGTGGTGTGCCATGCCCTTGTCTCTAGGACCTGTGAGTATAATAAACTTTGTTTCCTGAGTCTCTCCTCTGTCCCCTGTTGTGGCTGCTCCTGACCAATCATCCCATAAAACAATACAAGCACCCGTGGGTCACTTTGGATGGAAGCATTCAGTCGCCCTTGCGAAAATCTCTGGAGCTCTCCTCCCTTGTCTAGGAGAACGTGGAATCCTGTGTTGTCATGGAGGTGCAGGGCTGAACCTTCTTCGCATGGAAGGCAGGTCCCCTGGAGAGGCTGATGGACCGAGAGCCGATTTTACATGATCACGAAGTAAATTTTTAAGGGCAAAAGCCACTGAGAGTTGAGGGTTGTTTGCACCAATATCTAGCCTGTTTTGATCAACACACAATTCCACTCGCTTTCTGGCACTGAGCTTCTGCTAGTCCCTTAACCAAGGTTCTTCCATCCATCATTTTGTTGGCTGGATTCTTTGATTCAGTAGGATTTTTTTTTTTAAAGAAAGATTCACAAGTAATTGATTTGTTTTTTCATATTTGAGAATGACTGATGCTTTTCTACATTCTTAACAACAATTTGCCTAGTGCAGTGTCCTTGGTTCACGTGTTCTTCATGAACTACAGAAGTTGCCCCGTGAATGTCTGTGAATGCTCCTCTGGAGAGATTTCAGGTCACATTGACATTTCCCCCATTTAGTCTCAAACACATTTCTGTCTGATTGCCTAGAGTTCTGTGAAGTTATAACCTAACTTCCATAAGACTCAAAGTAGCAAAAGTTTTTAATAAAATATAGTGTGCCTTTGGGATATACAAACTCAATTCCTCATTCAGTTTTAAGAAAACTTCTGCTCTCTTATCTCTCAATATATTTTTTTTAAATTTCATTTGTTGTTCACTGAATTTCATGAACAGGAGTTATCCTAATGTGGAATACTTTCCATGTGCCTTGCATATCTCTTCTCTTTAATTTTGAAAGTTGCTTGGTCATTTTCCTATGGATTCGTCCTGATTGCTACCTGTCTTTTATTTAGGACCATAATTTGATTTTTACCTGCTGTTCTCATTTATTTGGCAATTCTGTAACAGGTGTTTTATCTTCAGTTTGTTTCTTTAGATCTGTGATCATCCTCTTGCTTATCATGTTGTCTTTAAGTTCTTGAGTACTTGTCTTGTTGAGTTCATGTTCCTTTTTTTAATTGCATTTTCCATAGTGCCAAAACCTCAAGCAGGGGGTGGGGGAGGGCAGAACTTCTTTTTCTTGGGTTCTCTTGGTTTCCAGACTGGTTTCTTTCTCTTCTTTTTCTGTGCTATTTTTTTCTCCCTCCCTTCCTTTCTTCTACGTGTCCAAAATCTTTCCTGCTATCCTCCCTTGTGTTTTGTTCCTTCATTCTCTTTTTCTTTGCTATTTCTGTTTGCCCAGTTACAATCCTGATTCTTTTCACTGTGACCAGACTGAACATGGGAAACTCTGTCCAGATTTTCTGTTTTATCTAATGCAGTGTGATTGAATTTTCTTCCACACACCCACCCGCCCCCCACACTTTCCCTGACACCAGCCTGCCTTCTCTAAACTAGAGGACTGAAGGCACAGCTCCATTTCTGTGGCTTTTGAGCGTTAGGATGGGACAGGGCAGCGTTTCCCAAGGCTGTCTGTATCATTGATGGGTCAGCTCTACTGAGATTTCAGCTTTCAGGTTTTTTTCCCCCGAAACAGGAGGATATTTTTTTCTCATGGTGATGGGAGGAGACTGTCGCTCAGGTTTCAGATCATATGCCTGTGTTTAGCACAGATTCCTAGGTGGTGATGGGCCCTGATGAATCTTCATGGGATGGGAATATGGCAGTTGGATGCGGTTGCCCGAGAGTGGAGTCTTTTACAGCAGGGGTCTGTCTAGAGCTACCTGGGGATTGCTCCTCAGAAGGGGAGAAAAGCAAGAGGACTCATGGCAGAGATGGATGTCCCCCAACGGCACTGCAAGACTTGGGGTCAGAGAGCCCTAGAGGGCCCTAGCAGCTTGGAGACTTATCACCACAAAGTCAGCAGCTATGAAGTGAAGTTTTGTGAGGTGTGCAAAGCAGGCAGGCTCTAAATGGCTAAAAATCTACTTGTTTGGGCTATTTTTAAAAACAATTAAATGTTTAAATTTTGAGTATGGTGCCAGCAGGCTTTTAAGCTAATGAGTCTTAGCCTACACAGACAATTAGACGACGTAGTGGTCAACACACAGAGGCCGTGTTTGGCTTCTCTGTTTATCTTGCTTCACCAAGATCCTGAAGTTCTGTTGATGTAGGTACAGGCTTTTCCTCAGGCGTCCCTCCTGTCAAATGCCAACAGTTAATATTAAAGTTGAGGACTGTCTATGTATTTAAATCAATTTTTTAAATCAAATAATAAATCTATTAATAGCAATAGCATTTGCTTCGAGGGCCATCCTTTCTTCACGTTGGGATCTCAGTTTCCTTATCTCCAAGGGCAGATCTCTATTCAGACATTCGATCAATTTGTTGAGCACCTACTGTGTGCCAGGGACTGTGCTAGGGAAGCACTAAGGATACAAATGTGAACCGAACGGACCAAGTCCTAACTCCCATTGACCTTATACTCTAGTGGAGGGAGATAGGCAGTGAACAAAGACAGACAGTGAACAAATATAAATACATTTGTGGATAACTTTAACAAGGAAAACCAAATCAAGATAGGGAGCTGGCAGTGGTGGAGGAACGGTGACATTTGGCAAAGAGGGTCAGGGAAGACCCTCCCGAAGAGGTGAACTCTGATTAACCTTGAAGATTCTCTCGGCTTCTTTTTTATTTTTAAATTCGGTTAATTAACATACAGTATATTATTAGCTTCAGAGGTAGAGTTTAGTGATTCATCAGTTGCATATAACTAAAAATTAATTAATTAATTAATTAATTAGAAAATTCTCTCAGGTCCTGTGAGGCCACCCTCCACGCCATGAAGCTGCTGGATCCCTGACCGAGTTGAATTTGCTGCTTTCCCTTTTTTCATGCTCTCACTTGTGTGGGGCTGATCCTGAGACGTGAAACGGCTATGAGGCAGGCAGTCTAGCAGGAAAGGGTCTCAGAAAAGCAAAAACTCCTTGTACAAAGGAAGATCGTTAGTTATATCTGGAAGCATTAATACATGTCGTCAAAGGGGTGGTATGAGCAGAGCAAAAAGTAGGTTTCCTGTTCTACATTTGTTTGAATAAAAACCACTAGAAATCTCTTTCTCCAAGGACTTCTGTATTTACGTGCCGTTCTCTGTCATCAAATGCAGTATTGGGACATAAGGTAGCCAGCCTGATTTTTCTCTCCCATTGCCAGGGACTTCGTTTTTACTTTTGTCTTGTTTTGTTTTGGGCCTAAGTGCCTACAGATAGGTCTCGGTGTTAATGATTTAGTACCTGATTTTCTTAAAATCCAGGGTGGCGTTGAATCTGTAATTGAGAACTTCCATTACTGGGGAGAAGCCATTTTCCATGATAGTGTATCTAAATTTAAGTGAGCACTAGAATCACCTAGAGAGTTTGTTAAAAACACAACTCAATAGGTCTGAACCCAGAGTTTCAGATTTGGTTAGGTCTTGGGAAGGGCTCTGAAATATGAATTTCTGATAAATTCCCAGGTAATAATGTTGGGCCAAGGATCCTACTTGGAGAACCCAAAATATAACATTGATTTTCTGTTGGTTCGACGTCTCTCTTTCTCAGGGACAGCAATTATGCAAGGGGTGGTCCACCTCGGCCCACTTTCCATCTCCATCCTGCCATCTCTGGGCCTTGGACCCCTGCCATACTTTCCCATTGCTATACGGCTGTACTTTCTCCAGCCATCACCTGTGTCCTTGACCAGGTTTCTAGCAACATCTCTTCTTTCTGCTTCTACGAATTCATTTCTGTAATCATGCTTCATTTCCTTCCCAAATCGCACCATCTCACTGCTGACTTATGTCTGTTGTTTCCTATTCTTTTCCTTTTTTTAATTAATTAATTTTATTTAATTTTTTCGGTGTTCCAAGATTCATTGTTCATGCACCACACCCAGTGCTCCATGCAATACGTGCCCTCCTCAATACCCACCACCAGGCTCTCCCAACCCTCACCCCCCCTTCCCCTCCAAAACCCTCAGTTTTGAGAGTCCACAGTCTCTCATGGTTTGCCTCCCTGTCCAATTTCCCCCAGTTCACTTTTCCTTTCCTTCTCCAATGTCCTCCATGTTATTCCTTATGCTCCACAAGTAAGTGAAACCATATGATAATTGACTTTCTCTGCTTGACTTATTTCACTCCGCATAATCTCCTCCAGTCCCGTCCATGTTGATACAAAAATTGGGTATTCATCGTTTCTGATGGAGGCGTAATATTCCATTGTATATATGGACCATATCTTCTCTATCCATTCATCTGTTGAAGGGCATCTTGGCTTTTTCTAGAATATTCTTTTTAAAAATTTTTTGTCTGGAAGTATCTTTGCAAAAATCCTGTGATGATTCCTTTGAAGTATGTGTTTCAAATGGAGGTCATGCTTTCCATATCTCCCTTTGCAGACTGTTCACATGGCAGGGAGCCTGAAAACTCTAAATGGAGTAGCCTGGAATTTTGGTCTGCTACCACAGGACACTTTCTCAAGGGCCAACAAGATTTGCCCACCTTTACAGTGAGCCCTGCATGCCACAGTGTGTGTGTGTGTGTGTATGTGTGTGTGTGTGTGTGTGTGTGTGTGTGTGTGTGTGTGTGTGTGTGTGTGTGAATGGTCAACATTTACTTTTCTGGCTATCTACAATCAGAGTCTCCGGGGCAAGCTTATCACCTACACTTTCTCCTCCATCCTGCCTGCTTCTTTCAAACCTGGTGCCCTGTGTGTTACGTTGTTCAGCTGCTCCAATCCTGCCAGTCCAATTTGCAAAACATACCGGTAGGATCTCATAGCTTACATGTGCCTTGGCCTTACTTATCTAAGCCAGTGTTTTGTGACTGCCCGGGTGCTGGATCAGCACCACCTAAAATTTGTTTAGATGTTGAGACTAATGACCTCACACCCACCAGGGGGATATGAAAAGGTTTATTACTCATGTAATGTGACTTTCTGGGGACAGTGGGAAGGCTCATGACAATCCAGATAGCAAGCAAAGCAGAGACTGCTTGGGACTCTATAGTGCCTGGGTCATAAGACAGGATGGGGTTGAGCATTCCTGCATGGGGCTCGGGGCTTACATGTAATGAGTGGGCTTTCTTAGCAGCTTGTCCAGATGTAGGGCAAAATGCAGGGGAAAGGAAGTGACTTCAAAGTTGCTGGCTGTCCGAGTGTCTGAGTGACTTAGTCAGTTGAGCATCTAACTCTTGATTTCAGTTCAGATCATGACCTCAGTGTCATGAGATCGAGCCCCATGTTGGGCTCCACGCTGGCCATGGAACCTGCTTGAGATTTTTCTCCCCCTCTCCCCCATTCCCTGCTGTGTGCTCTCTCACACTCACTGTCTCTAAAAACAAACAAAACCAACTGTAAAACAGCAAAAACAGAGTCTGGCTTAATTTTACCAGGTATCATTAATTTTGCCCTTAAGGGATGACCTCTGCTTTGGAGGACTCTGTGCCCTGACCATTTTGC
>CM053603.1:56079462-56134021 GCA_028646535.1 Procyon lotor
AGCTACACACACTACAATACGCTCACTGTCTCCGAGTGTCTCCCCCACACACTACACACCCTCTCCTCCCACCTGTCCCTCCCCTTCCTCCCTCTCCCACTTACCCTCTTCTCCTTCCCTTCCCCGTCCTTTCTCTCACAAACGTAACATAGGCAGTGTCTGTCTCTCGGCTTCGCTCCCCTGCACACACCCCATTTCACTCCCATGCACAAAGGCTGTGCAACACCACACCTCCGTACTCTTCCCCTTTCCCCAGACCCCAACACACACACTCCAACACACACACACTCCAACCCCAAGCCCGCAGACCGTGACCACCACCCTTCAAAAGTTGGCCTCTAGAGGTTTCCTCAGGTTTTCCTTCTCCGGATACACCCCAAATGGCAGCCAGACCCTAAGCTTATGTTCCAGCTTCAAAAACAGAACTTGTGCTCACAGATAAGAAAACCGTGGTCAGCGAAGGGAAGTGATCCGAGCACAGCCACAGATGACAGAGGTGGGCATGGGGCCCAGCTCCCCAGACCCCTGGGCTGGTACTCCCCACATCTCTCTTCTGACTTCAGGGGCGCCCTGCCACCCCGTCCTACAAGCTCACTGCGTAAAAGGGAGACACCATGGAGTGGAGGTCAAATCTAGTGTCTGACAAAGGTGGTGGGATAAATAATGTGGAGATCTCCATTTGCAAATGACTTCGAGGCCCTAAGTCCAGCTCCCCTGGGATAAAACCGTCATCTAAATGACCAAAGAAATCAAAGATAGGCTTGCTTCAGCTCTGACCACAGGAGTGGCCGTACCAGGCCAGAATTTCTGCGAGGTCCCATGCCAAGGCTGGCAGAAAGGGGTGTCAGGACCGGCGCCCCATGAGCCACTGAGAGAGCAGCCTGGAAAACGGGGTCCATCTTGGAGCGATGGGGCCGAGAACATAGACAAGGGTGAAGCAACCCCTTTGAAATGACGAGAACTTTCTCTGCCGGGCAAAATGACAACTGTAAGAAAACTCTGGGCTCTCCGAGATGCAGCCTCTGTGCCACCTGGCACGGCCCCAGGTTTACTGTTTGGGTGAAGCGAAATGCTCCACCCATCTTCCTAACTCCTTGCTTCCTGCATCAGTGTGCCTTGCTATCCTCGGCCCTGCCAGCACCCGGGGAAAAGGCTCATCTGTTGCCATGGAAGCTTTCCGCTTCTTCAGATGCCGAGCCTGGAATCGCTGCCTTTGCAAATAGGTCCCATAACCAACAGCAACAAGCTCGTGTAGATGGGAAATCACTTTTGTCTATCACAGCTGACCTTGAGAGCTTATTCGGTACTGAATGACTGTTCCGGCCCTCAGTTCCCCTGATGACAGCTCCGTAAAGCAGACATACTACATCCCTTTTACCGACACGGAGGCTAAGGAGAGAGGTCAAGGAACCTGCTCCGATCTCAGAGCTCGCAAGCGGAGGAGCCAGGGTTCACAGCCAGGCACCCCGACTGTGTGGTGGGCACTCTTACCCTCCGCACTGTGATGCTCTCAAGAACTCAAAAAGGGTAGATTTTTTTTTCTTGTCCACAATGATAGTACCATTAAGTCTTAATTTTTTTTTATTATTTTCCCCCAAATATGTTTATTTTACTTAGATTTTTCTGAAGAATGGGTTCAGGGGTACTTGGTTGAATCCTGGTCAGTGGTTTCAATTTTGGTGAGCACATTAAAAAAGCCCCCTCTAAAACAATTTATTCCATGCATTTAAGGCTTCTCTTGAGACACATTTTTGGCTACATACAGATGGAGTAGATCTTTCTACTCAAAGCCCTTAAGTCTACTATGGTGGATAATGCTAAAATAAAATCCCCCCCACACACACACCACCTACACACACAAGATCTTTGGCGAGGCTCCCTCTCTGGAGGTGGGGACTGGTAGCAAATGTGCTCAATTTCCATCCCTAAAGGAAGGGTCCCACAGTGTGGCTCAGAGCTCAGAGCCTCCTGAGTTTCTCCATAGACAGAAATCTGCAGGGTCCTGGGGATGCCACAGAATTCATTTGGAGTTCCCTTCTGCTCAAACAGCTTGGACAAATAGAAAGAGATTGGGGATCTTCCCTTGACAACATGGATCGCCGAAGTAGTACAGACCTTGCCGAAGATGAGCTTAGTGAGTCAAGAGAATGGGAGTGTTGCTGGAGGAATTCAGCTGGAAGACTGTTAGAGAATCCTGGTATCCCTCATCTGCTCTCCCCTTTTGGAGCAATTGTGGAAACTGATCCCTTGTAAGTCAGAATTTCTAGCACTTTCGGAAGACTTGCATTTGGCCCCAACAGAGACCACTACGCAATTTCTACTTATTTTTCAACTTGGACAATAACAGCAACCTTTTCTTGAGATTTCCGTTTGAACAGAAGTACATTAAGTTCATGTTTGATTTGCAGAATATAGATTTGTTTCCATTTTTATGAGAAGTAGCCACTGGTTTTTGCATGAAAAGGAGTGGGTAAGGCATGTGCCTTTTCAAAGTTTGTTTGGATCCTGTATGTGTGAAGAGAAATCATTTCTAATGCAATACATCCCACAAAAGTATAAGCAGGATTTTGCACATGTGCATTTGTCTGAGGGAGAGGGAACCCTCAGGAGAAGGTGTAGTTAGTTGGCAATGGGCAAAAAAGAACCAATTCCTTCCTTTCTTCCTTAACACCCTCGGTTTGTCTGGAGGTCCTTTTCCAAGTAAGTGCGTGTACAGTGTGGGACGGACTCTGGTTAGTAGAGTGACCTGGGTTCTCCAGAATATTCTTTTTTTTTTTTTTTTTAAAGATTTTATTTATCCACCTGACAGAGAGAAATCACAAGTAGGCTGAGAGGCAGGCAGAGAGAGAGGGGGAAGCAGGCTCCCTGCTGAGCAGAGAGCCCGATGCGGGGCTCGATCCCAGGACCCTGAGATCATGACCTGAGCCGAAGGCAGAGGCTTTAACCCACTGAGCCACCCAGGCGCCCCTTTTTTTTTTTTTTATTTAAAAGATTTTATTTATCCACCTGACAGAGAGAAATCACAAGTAGGCTGAGAGGCAGGCAGAGAGAGAGGGGGAAGCAGGCTCCCTGCTGAGCAGAGAGCCCGGGTTCTCCAGAATATTCTGAATCACACACACACGTTCACACACGGACTAGAGCTAGTGGGATGACTTGCACAATATTCTGCCTACCGCTCCACAAATAAAAGGGTATACACATTGTTCAAAATCATGCCTGGGTCCTTTAGAGAGAAGTATTCCCAATTCTTTCCTATCAGATGCTCTGCTCCCTTCTTGTATGTGTGAGGGAGAGAGAGGGAGAAAGAGAGAGAGAGAGCACTTGCAAGCAAGAATCATGAGTCGAGATGTCATGTTTTATTTAGCAGCAGAATGAGATCTTATCCAGAAAATCTGTGCTGGTTTTGGACAGAGAGCAGACTGGTCCAACTGAGACCTGGTCCTTGGAATTGCACTGGCCCATTAGACAGCTTTTTTATTTTATTTTTGTAATATTTTATTTATTTATTTGACACAGAGAGAGAGAGATCACAAGTAGGCAGAGAAGTAGGCAGGGTTGGGGAGCAGGCTCCCCACTGAGCAGAGAGCCCGATGTAGGGCTCGAATCCAGAACCCTGAGATCATGACCTGAGTCAAAGGCAGAGGCTTTAACCCACTGAGCCACCCAGGCACCCCTAGATAGCTTTTTTAATAGACCCTTTCCATTTCTGATGAGTACTTGAATTTGTCCTGCATACATGAAAGGGAGGAGGACTCGCAGCCCAGCAGGAAGGGCATTGCAGGGTGCCCATTTGCAGTAAGTGCTGAGGTTACAAAATAAATGTTCTCTGATAGCTCCTTCATAATTTGTGTGATCTGAGAAAAATATTTTCCACGTTTATTAGTAATAGCACTTGCAGACACGATGGTACTAAGGCCCGAGCACTAAAATATGCAAAGTATTATAATTTGGTTTATTACAAGCATGATCTCTTTTGATCCTTTCAACTAGTGAGGGATGGAGTTAATGCCCATTGTACAAATGAGGGGACATTTCCCCCACAAAGTTTTATTAAGTGGGACAGTGTTATAGAGTGACAGTCCCTCTCCCTCCCTGTCCCACATGCACTGAAGGATTTTTCTCAGCCTGGTTGTGTGAGGTTTCACAACTGTGGGTCACCTCCCTTCTGGAGCTGATAATAGAAACAGGCGGTGTCACTGTACTATGCCTTCACTCTGGGATTGCTCTCTGCCTGGAGTCCTGTGTCTTCCGAAGAAGGACTTCTGGCTCTTGCTCTGGCTCTAGGCTTCTCCGGCCATAAGGACACAGAGTACAAACTTAAGGACTCCTGTCCCTGTGTCTTGGAGTTTAATTCTGTCCCAAGATACTTGAACTAGGTCTGGGTAGAAGAACTTTGCAGAAAAAACACCACCGTTTCCAGTAATTTCAATCATTAAGCGATGGACTTGTGTTTTATTTTACAGTTACTGTTATTGATTAGGTCCTATAATCCTTTATTTACCAGGCTGCCTGGTTGTTGTGATTGATGTTTTCCAACAGAACCGGGTCACTTTTGTCCCATGCAGTGCATACATTTTTAGCATTCTGCATATGAGTATTTGTGTGAACCTTAAGAGCTGAATTTTAAAGGACATTTTGAACTATTGGTTTTATTTCAAAAATATGGGGGGGGAATATTTCTTCTCTCGTTATCAACTGCTTTGCAGAAACAGGTGGGATTTCATTTTTCTGCTGATAAAACAGAAACCTGGTGCAGTGAGAGTGTGTTGGTAGTGGCTGCCTTCCTAACAGACATGCTGCCTCTCTGAGTCTATGGCTGGACTCCTAAATTTATTCCTGCAGGGAGTGGGAAAGTCACAGCCAAACGTAAGGACATTGACTTACTGCAAGCTACCCTATGTACAGGATTTTTGGATAGCAACTGATGAGTCATGGACATTTCTTTGGGATTTCATTGGTTAAGCGTGGATTTTTTCACAGAACAACCACAATATGGTAACTGTCCATCACCCAGAACGGACATTTGATTTCTCAGGGTGCTAAAGTTAAGAACTAAATCCTTGGGTCTTTTATTTATTTAATATTATTGTAATTAAGGCATAAATACACATACGTCAAAATGTCAGTGAATTCTTTTGATTTATAGTTAAAAAAAACCCACTCCACTCCTACTTCCTAAATATAACTATTTTCAACTTTTAGCTTTCTTTTGGTATTTATCTCCCAATTTCTAAATAGCTTGTTTCTTGCTTTCATTGCCTTTTTTTTTTTAGATTTTATATCTAAACTTTCTACTACAGAAGGTCTTATTGTCTTACAGCTCTGAGTTCCTAACACACACACACGCCCCGTCCCTCTATTCTTGATCAGTTTTTGGTGTTTTACTGTTGTGACTATAAAAAACAGCTTTCTGGTGTTGCTACTGAGTGGTCCAAAGCCATGCTGATGCTTGAGCCTTTGTACGTGTCTCCAAAAGTTGACAGGATCTTCTCTGGTCTCAGTAGGATAAAATTTCACAGTGATGCACTTTCATTTAGGTCTTTATTCTTCTGCTGTAATGAGCTCCTAGAGAACCATTTCACTCTGGAAGCACGGCTCTTTCAAACTCGGGAAGTTTTCTTGAATGATTTCTTTGACTATTTTTGTTCTTCCATGTTCTTTATACCTTCTGAAGCACAGATATGGGACCTCACACATTAATTTTCTAGTTTTCTTTTTCTCCTGAATTCTGTCTGTCCTTTTGTTCTATTTTCTGGAAGGTATCCTTGACTTTATCTTCCATCCTATCTTTTAAGTAAGTGTAAGTAAGTTTTAAATTTCCCCAATAATTTTTTTTTACTTCTGTTATTTTTATTTCTCTGTTCCTTTTAGAATATGATGCAGCTCCTTCATAGCTTCAATGTATTCCATTATTTATATGTTTGGAAATTTTCTTCTCCTTTGAGTTTCTTTATTCTGCTTGTTTTGGTATTTATCTTTGATGATAGACACTCTGCTCAAGCAGTCAATGACCCAGGACTGTTAGTTCATCTGAAGAGCAGTGGGCTGAGTGGGGCTTGTTGGCTGGTGGGCTTTCACCTAGAATGATCTGACTGGACCATTTTAATGGGGACACTGTCGATGGGTTTTTTCCTTTGGAATTGGTCAGTTTCTTCAGAGAAGAATGTTCTAGTCTCCCACTGGGGAGGTAAGTCTGAGAAGTAGTTAGGGTTGCCTGGGCAGAGAGGGGCCAAGGTCAGACCCAGCATTCAGGATGCAGGCTTTCACTTGATTCGTATCTGTTTTCCATGGGTGTCTCTGCCTGTGATGTGGTTGGAGCCCTGGTCTCAGATTTCTGTACCAGCCTTTGTAGGAATAAAACTCAAGTCTTCTGCTGAAATAGATGAGGGCAGTTACCTGGACTGAACAGAGTTAAAAAGGGGACCTAAGAGCTTAGCTGCATTATCCACCTGCATTCCCACTTCTGAAGGTAACTGATGCTTGTAATTCCTGAGCCTTGCTGGGCTTCTGGTGTCTGACCCAGGCTTCCCACTGCAGCATCAGGGTCCAGCTTTTTCAAGTTGCTGAGTCTTTTCCTTACGCTTCATCTGCTTTCCAGCTTCCCAGATATTATCACTGTGGCTTCTGTATGTTATCTGTATTTTAACAGGATTTGGGAGAGAACAGAGGTAAAGTCTTGGGTTTAATTTACCTTGTTCAGCTGGAAACCTGATCCTTGACTCCTGCTCCTGCTGATGGGATTTTGGCCCACACGAGGACCCCTCTGGGAATGTGCCACATCAGTCTCAGGTTGTGGTGGTAGCACGAGGTGTCATTTGTCTCTGGAGCCAGAGGGTGGCCTCTGGTGGCCAGAGATGGCCCTACCATCTGACTTCTCATGGCCAACCTAGAGAAGGGCAGTGCTGGGGGTGGTCTGACAGGGACTTCAGCAAGGGCGTGTAAAAACTTATTTGACCCACATTAAGAAATTCAGTTTAGGGGTGTGTGGCTGACTCATTTTGTTAAGCTTCCAACTCTTGATCTCAGCTCGGGTCTTGATCTCAGGGTCGGTCATGAGTTCAAGCCGCATGATGGGCACCATGCTGGGTGTGGAGCCTACTTCACAAAAAGAAAAGAAAAAGGGTGTCTGGGCGGCTCAGTCAGTTAAGGGGCTGCCTTCGGCTCAGGTCATAATCCCAGTTCTTTTCCATCAAGCCCCTCGTCAGGCTTCCTCCTCATTGAGAAGCCTGCTTCTCCCTCTCCCTCTCCCTCTGCTGCTCCCCCTGCTTGTGCTCTCTCTCAAATAAATAAATAAAATCTTAAAAAAAAAAAAGGGAAAGGACAAGTTCTGTTTAATCTCACAATCTAGGAGGCAGATACATGCCCTTCTATGTATAAAACTCCTGTACAGAAAAGCAGAAGTCTGGCAAAACAACACTTACCTTTGCCACAGGCAGAGCACCCAGCTATTTCTATTCTATTTTACTTTTTTTTTTTCAATGATCATCTTGACCCACTAATGAGTCTGCAAAGCTCTAGTCACGTGAAGTCACACCTGCGGCATTATCACTATGATCGTCCTCTTCTTGCTTAAAACTCCGCAGAGCTGTCAGCCCCTGAGCATCCCACTCAAGGCCCAGCCCATTGCACCACTGCACAGCTTAGGTGCTTCCCTCCACGGTAACTCTAGCGTGCCTTCGGCCCCCAGCCCCAGCCCCTTCTTGACAGTGCTTTCTCTGCTGAGCACCCAACCCCTACTGTCTGTACCCAGGACGGTTCCACACGCCCTGAAGACTCAGGCAAGACTTTGGAGCACCTGTGAAGCTTCCCCTAACGTGCATGCAGAATCCCAGATTTCGTGGGGTCGGAATTTGTTATCACAAAACTAAACTATGGTCATAGAAGAACAGTCAGATTGAGTGTGGTGCATAAACAATCTTGGAACACTGAAAAATAAAATAAAATAAAATAAACTTAAATAAATAAATATATATTATACAAACCAAAAAAATAAACAAATAAATTGAAAATGAAATTTAAAATAAAAGAAGAAGAACGCTAGAAAATTAGGAAAACACCAAAGAGAAAATACATTGTCAAATGTATCCTACCACCTAAAAATATGTTTTTTTTTGTTCATCCTTCCCAGTTTTCCTCAGTCATAGTTGTTCTGGGTTTTCCTGCTTTGATATAAAAGTAGGTTATTAATGCAGGAGTTATCTAGTAATAAATGTCAAATACTTTTATGTAAAAAAAATTCTTCTAGTATATAATGCTTGTGGTATACCCTCGTAAAGATTACTGTTATCTATGAAGCAATAGTCTCCTATCTGATATTTAGTGTGTTTTTAACTTCATGTGGAGAACTTCCTTCATATCCACGTCATTGATGTAAGTCTAAATACTTGTAAGTGCTTTGACTGGATGCTACATACATACGTAAACTTTTACAGGAATAGAAGAAGTAATCCAGTGTCTCCTCATAAAATAAATTTAATAATACATGCTTACCTTTAAAATCACTCATTGTATAAAATCATATATTAATTGGAGACTTGCCGTTTTCCTCTCTCACATGACTAAGGGGTTTTCCTGAAACCCTTTGTATCTTTGCTGCCAGCCTTCTCTTCAGCAGAAAGGCTCAGAGTCACACAACATGGTTTCCCCCCACGGCAGGTGCATTTCCGTGTGAGTTATCTTGAATCTACAGATAGTTCTGTCACTGACATTTTAATTAAGTCACAAAGAGGTAGTCTCATCATGTTAGCTTTTAAAACTATCCTGAAGGTTCTATCTTGTTCTCCACAATGATGTAATTTACTCTGTATTTTTAAGGTTTTACTTTTACTAAGGGTGTATGTGCACAGGGTTTAAGAGTTTTGTTGCGGAAGACACAGTCTTTCGATTTTTTTTCCACACCTCCCTCCCCACCCCCTTCCACAATCCTCTAACCGCAACTGCTTTGATCTCTCACTTGCTTGATAAAATTGTCCTCCCCATCGCTTTCTGGTATGCCTCATTCCTCATTAATTGCTCCGTTTCAAGCATTCCCTGTTTCTTTCCACCATGGAACAGGAGGAATTAGCCTTCCAGCCCACACCAGGATTCAGTGTCTCATTGTTATGTCTGCGTAAATGCTCTTCTCAGCTGAGGCATGCGCTGAACTGTGGTGAATGTTTTCTTACTTTTTTTTTTTTCATTTTTTTAACTGCAAAATGTGTCGTATATACCAGAGTGTATAATATGTGTTTGTGGTGTTTAAAGAAGAATAATAAAGAGAATATTTAGAGTAAATAAAACACCTTTCCACAATCGCATCCCCTTTCCTCTCCTCTCCTTAAGAGGCATCCCCTTTCCTTTCCTCTCCTTAAGAGGCATCCCTCCTTAATTTCTGTGTTAATCATCCTTTCCTTTATGGCTTTGTTGACAACTTCCATAGAACAATGCTCCTGAACAACGCTAACTGGGAAGGGCAAATTAGAAGAACTGCAGTGCAAAAGCAGTGTCTTCTTAAGGGGTCAAGGAGCATATGGGCACCTTGGGGAGCCCACTGGATGCAAGACAGCCTGCCTGCCTGCATTATACATTGTACTGCCCATCAGTCTCCCAGGCCTGTCTCACCTGCATGCGAAAAGGGGAACCCTCTTACACTGTTGGTGGGAATGCAAGTTGGTGCAGCCACTTCGGAAAACAGTGTGGAGTTTCCTCAAAAAATTGAAAATAGAGTTACCCTATAACCTGGCAATTGCACTACTGGGTATTTACTCCAAAGATACAGATATAGTGAAAAGAAGGGCCGTATGCACTCCAATATTCATAACAGCAATGTCCACAATGGCCAAACTGTGGCAAGAACAGAGATGCCCTTCAACAGATGAATGGATAAAGAAGATGTGGTCCGTATATACAATGGAATATTATTCAGCCATCACAAAGGATGAATACCCAACTCCTGTATCAACATGGATGGGACTGGAGGAGATTATGCGGAGTGAAATAAATCAAGCAGAGAAAGCCAATTATCATATGGTTTCATTTACGTGTGGAACATAAGAAATAGCATGAAATAGGGGAAGGAAGGGAAAAATGAAGAGGGAGAAATTGGAGGAGGAGACGAACCATGAGAGACTGTGGACACCGAGAAACAAACTGAGGGTTTTAGAAGGGAGGGGGTTACGGGGATGGGTGAGCCTGGTGGTGGGTATTAAGGAGGGCATGTATTGCATGGAGCACTGGGTGTTATATGCTAACAATGAATCATAGAACACTACATCACAAACTAATGATGTACTGTGTGACTAACATAACGTAATAAAAATAAATAAATGAAAAATTTTAAAGAGAATACAGAACACCTAGAAACGCCACAACACAATTAAATGTTTTATTTCTTTTCCAACAGAAGTTATTTAAGAGGAATTTTTGATGGAGGGAGGCATGTAGATGATCCAATTTGCTAGTGGCCACAATTTTCATGTTTATGTATTTGCTATTAATGCCTGCCTTTATGAAGTCAGAGAATTTTGTCTGAACGATATCTACTCTGGGGGATCTGTTGGTCTTTTTTATGTCTGGAATGTAATTCAGTTTTATGAATCCTTCTGGCACATTTGGGGGAAGGAAATGTGCCCTTTCTATTGCAGAAATATAACATATGTACTTTTTTTTTATTAACATATAATGTATTATTTGCCTCAGGGGTACAGGTCTGTGAATCATCAGGCTTAGACAGTTCACAGCACTCACCATAGTACATACCTTCCCCAATGTCCATAACCCAGCCACCCTATCCCTACCCCCCACCCCCAGCAACCCGCAGTTTGTTTCCTGGGATTAAGAGTCTCTTTTATTTGTATATATATTTTTGACCCAGGCTGATGATAGTCACTTTCTCTCCGTTGCTATTTACATTTGTCTGTTTGCTCTGTCAAAGATAGAGAGAGCTTTTCACATCCTCCACTGTGAGGTTTTAAATGTCCCTTGGCTTTCTAACAGGTTCTGTTTTAGATATATCAGTTTTATGATTCAGCCTATTATGAGCCTCATTATGGGTCATTCCCTTTATCAGTGGAAAAATAACTCTCTTTCTTATTTAATGGGTTTTTCTTGAATTTATTTTATCTGGCTTGTTTTCCTTTTGTATGTGTGTTCACCTGGTGCTCTGTGGCCTTTTCCTTCATTTTTAATCTTCTCTTTGAGTTTTTCAATATGTTTCTTGTCAACAGCATATAATTGGATTTTGATTTTTTTTTATTTCTCCAAGCATCTGTCTATTAAATAGGGACTTGACCTATTGACATGTCTTATAACTGCTATGTCACTCACCTTTTTTAAAATTTTTTAAAAGATTTTATTTATTATTTGACAGAGAGAGATCACAGATAGGCAGAGAGGCAGGCAGGGAGAGAGGGGGAAGCAGACTCCCCGCCAAGCAGAGAGCCTGACGTGGGGCTCGATTCCAGGACCCTGAGATCATGACCTGAGCCGAAGGCAGAGGCTTTAACCCATTGAGCCACCCAGGTGCCCCCATCACTCACCTTTTATAGGCCTCATCAGTATGCTTCTAGCGCAATCCACAATCTGAACTTCTTTTCATTGGATAGCGATGGGGGTGAGTAGCAACTAGTTGGATACTGACTTATTTCCCCATTCAAGAATTCTGCAAATGGTTACTGAATCTCTGCTGGGTACCAGGTTCCAGGTCAGACTCTGGGAACACAGTAGAGACCATGACACAGCTCCTGTCCCATAAGCAGGTCTGTCTTTACAAGCGTCATTGCCTCATGGTCCTGAGCTTGGTTTAATGCTCTGCTGCTGTTGTTTGAAATGTTTAATTTTTTAATAAGGGGATCTACATTTTCATTTTGTACTGAGCTGCACAGATTATGTGGCTGATTCTGCCTGTGAAAGCACACAGTTGTGTGAGAAGACAGAAAACAGGAAATTTCACTATGGAGTAATAGATGCACTACGAGGAATCAGGAGAGGGCACTATGACCTCACAGGGGGCTTCTTTGCCATCCAGGAGGCACTCAGGATATAGCTGACCCCTCTGCTGAGTCAGATGAGGAGCAAGAGTCGCCCTGAAGGAAAGAAAGGGCAAAAGAAACTTCAGGGACAAGGCTAAAGTCTTCAGAGAAGATAAAGTCTGTGGCCAGAACACAAATCGTAGGTATCCCTGAACAAAGCCAACTGAAAGTGTCAAGGTCAAAGGAATTATAATCTAAAGCAGGAGGAAGCATCAAAAAACATGCCAGATACCCACACCAAATGTTAAACTGACTGACTGACTGACTGACTGACTACATTGTAAGTCTTGCTAACAAGCTCCTTCTAGAATTGACAGACATATACTGGTAACAGGAGTGAGCCTGAGGGAGAGAAACAAGCGAAGATCTCTGAGGACTTGGAACACCATCATAGAAGGTGCCACCCTCATCCTGAGTTAATGGGAAGCCATCTTTCTGAAATGCCAGACTGACCACATCAGTGTCCTTCATCAATGGGAGAGTACTCATCTGGCTTCAGCATGAAGCTTACCTTGGAGAGTGAAGGAGAAGCTGGGCTGTGAGAAGGGCTGTGCAAAGTCATCCGGATGGGGGTGATGGCATCTGGGAAGAATGTGTGAGCAGATTAAGAGAAATGAAATCTTGCCATTTGCAAGGACATGGATGGAACTGGAGTGTATTATGCTAAGCAAAATAAGTCAGTCAGAGAAAGACATTATCACATGATCTCTCTGATATAAAGAATTTGAGAGGCAGGGCGGGGAGATTATGGAGGAATGGGGAAGAGAAATGAAACAAGACGGGATGGGGAAGGAGACAAACCATAAGAGACTCCTAAACTCACAAAAAAAAAAACTAAGGGTGCCTGGGAGGTGGGGGGGTAGGGATGGGGTGGCTGGGTTATGGACATTGGGGAGGGTATGTGCTATGATAAGTGCTGTGAAATGTGTAAGCCTGACTATTCACAGACATGTACCTTGGGGTAAATAATACATTGTATGTTAATAAAACAAAACAAAACAAAACAAAACAAAAAGAATGTGTGGGCAGAGCAAGTGAGGTAATAGCATGGTTTTAGTCAAATGCAAGATGGAAAGACTGCAGCACTTAGGACTTAGCTGTGGTTATAAGAAAGAGAGGTGAATCAGAAATAACAGGGGTGCTCTGCAGTCACTAAGGCAGTGGCTGTAGGACCACAGCCATGCTTGAGGGAAAAAAACAGTGTGTGGAATTTGAGGCACATTGTGTCTGGGATGGGAGCCATAAGTGGAGACATGCTGTGAGCAGGAGGGTCAGAGTTTAGCAGAGAGAAGAAATGGCAGCTGAAGCCACAGGGGCTTCCTTGGGTTCACTGTTGTCCTTAAACCCTAGACTGGCTGCTTAACTTGCTTACACCAAGTCCCACCTCACAGCACTCTGGTGGGACTACCCTTCATAGTCAAGCTTGCCTCAGTCCCAGAGCAGTAGGTCCCTCCCCCAGAAGACCAGCACAAACCTCTGCCCACACACTGTTTCCTGACCAGAGAGTTTTGCAGGACCTCAGTTCTAATGGAGGTGGTGACAGGTCTCATTTCACAAGCAGACTGGACCACACCTCATTAAAACTCCCCACATTCAGGCCAGGGACCAAACACTGCCTATACAGGCAAGGAGAGCCTCTGCACACAGCTGAACCAAAGGGTAGAGAAGCCAAAATACAATGTGGCACACACCAGAGACACTCCCTGAAGTGGCAGGCCCTGGGCACTATATGATCTTTTCTTCATAAGGCCATCACTTTCAGGAGCAGGAGTCCTAATTAGCTTTTCTGACATACAAAAGAAGGCAGAGACTTAGACAAAATGCAGAGAAAGAGGAATTTATCCCAAATGAAAGAATGAAATAAGTCTATGGCCAGAGATCTAAATGAAACAGACCTAAGTAATATGCCTGCTAGAGAATTTAAAGCAACAGTCATAAAGATACTGCTTGGGGTTGAGAAAAGAATAGGAGACATCAGTGAGACCCTTACCACAGAGATAAAAGAGTTAAAAAAGAATCAGAGATGAAGAGTATAATAAGCAAAATTGGAAACAAGCTTGATGCACTGAACAGCAGGCTGGGAAGCAAATGAATGAATTTTTGACCCAGAGGATAAAATAATGGAAAGTAATGAAGCTGAACAAAAGAGAGAAAGAAGAATTATTGCAACACAAGAATTGACTTAGGGAACTCAGTGACTGCATCAAACGTAATAACGTTCATATTATAGGAGTTCTAGAAGAAGAAGAGAAAGAAAAGGGGGCAGAAAATTTATTTGAAGAAACAATAGCTGAAAACTTCCCTAATCTGGGGAAGGATACAGACATCCAGATCCAGGAGACACAGAGAATTCCTTCTCCTTCTGCTCCTCCCTTGGCCCATGCACACTCTCTCACTCTCTCTCTCTCTCTCTCTCAAATAAATAAATAAATAAAATATTTTTTTTAAACAGCAAAATAGAAGAAGTCCTTAACTTACCAGGGAAGACTTATAACACTAGCTGAAGACTGCTCAACAAAAGCATGGTAAGCCAGAAGGGAGTGGCATGATATAGTCAAAGTGCTGAATGGGAAGAATCTGAAGCCATGAATACTCTATCCAATAAGGCTATCTTTCAGAATAGAAGGAGAGATAAAGAGTTTCCCAGACAAACAAAAATTAAAGGAGCTTGTGACCACTAAATGAGCCATGCAAGAAATATTAAACAGTTCTCTTTGGGTGCAAAGGAGAGACCAAAACTGACAAAGGCAAGAAAAGATCAGAGAAAATCCAGAAACAAAGACAAGTAATAAAATGGCAAAAAATACATATGTATCAATAATTACTTTAAATGTAAATGGACTAAATGCTTCAATCATACATAGGGGTGCTAAGCAAAATAAGTCAGTCAGAGAAAGACAATTATCACATGATCTCTCTGGTATGAAGAATTTGAGAGGCAGGGCAGGGGGTCGGTGGGGTGGGGGAGAGAAATAAAACAATATGGGATGAGGAAGGAGAGAAACGATAAGAGACTCCTAAACTCACAAAACGAACTAAGGGTGGCTGGGAGGTAGGGGGCTAGAGATAGGGTGGCTGGGTTATGGACATTGGGGAGGGTATGTGCTGTGTAAGTGCTATGTGATATGTGTAAGCCTGACAATTCACAGCCATGTACCTTGGGGCAAATAATATATGTTAATAAACAAATTAAAAAAAATACATAGGGTGTTAGAATGAAAAAACAAGACCTATCATTATGCTGCCTACAAAAAACTCATTTTAGACCTAAAGAAATCTGCAGATTGAAAGTGAGGGGATGGAGAAATATTTATCATGCAAATGGATGTCAAAAGAAAGCCAGAATAACAATGCTTCTATTAGACAGACTAGCTTTTAAAGGAAAGACTGTAACAAGAGACAAAGAAAGGTACTATGTAATTATAAAGGCGACAATCCAAAAAGAACATATAATAATTGTAAATGTCTATGTACCCAACATGGGAGCATGCAAATACATAAAACAAGCATAAAGAAATGGATAATAATACAGTAATGGTAGGGAACTTTAACACCCTACATATGTCAATGGACAGATCATCTGAACAGAAAATCAACAAGGGAACAGTGGCTTTGAATGACACACTGCACTAGTTGGACTTAACAGATATATTCAGAACATTCCATCCTGAAACAGCAGAATACATATTCTTTTCAAGTGCACATGGAACATTCTCCAGACTAGATCACATATTAGGTCACAAAACAAGCCTCAACCAATACAAAAAGATTGAAGTCATACCATGCAGCTTTTCTAATCACAATACTATGAAACTTGAAGTCAACCATAAAAAAAAATTTGGAAAGACCACAAATACATGGAGTTTAAACAATATGCTACTAATCAATGAGTGAGTCCACCAGGAAATCAAAGAAGAAATGGAAAAAAAAACCATGGAAACAAATGAAAATGAAAACGAAATAGTCCCAAACCTTTGTAATGCAGCAAAAGCAGTCCTAAGAGAGAAATATATAGTAATACAAGCCTACCACAAAAGGCAAGAAAAATCTCAAACAGATAATCTAAACTTACACCTAAAGGAATGAAAAAAAGTAACAAATGAAGTCTAAAGCCAGAAGAAGGAAGGAAATAATAAAAAGGGCAGAAATAAATGATATAGAAACAAAAAAGAAGAAGAAGAAGAAGAAGAAGAAGAAGAAGAAGAAGAAGAAGAAGAAGAAGAAGAAGAAGAAGAAGGAGAAAGAATAGATCAGTGAAACCAGGATCTAGTTCTTTGAAAAAATTAGTAAAATTGATAAACCCCTAGCCAGACTTATCAAAAGGAAAAGAGAAAGGACTTAACCAAATAAAATCACAAATAAGAGAAGAGAAATAACAACCAACCCCACAGAAATACAAACAATTATAAGAGTATCATGAAAAAGTATATGCCAACAAATTGGACAAACTGGAAGAAATAAAAAAATTCTTAGAAACCTTGAAATACCAGAACTGAAACAGGAAGAAATAGAAAACTTAAACAGACCAATAACCAGCAAAAACATTGAATCAGTAATCAAAAAATTCCCAACAAACAAAAGTCCAGGACCAGATGGCTTCATGGGTGAATTCTACCAAACATTTAAAGAGGAGTTAATACCTATTCTTATCAAATTATTCCAAAAAATGGAAAAGGAAAGAAAACTACCAAATTCATTCTGTGAGCCCAGGATTGCCCTGATACCAAAACCAGAAAAAGACATCACCAAAAAAGAACCACAGACCAATATCATTGATGAACATGGATGCAAAAATTCTCAAAATAATTTTATAGCAAACAGAGTTTAACAGTACATTAAAAAAAAATCATTCACCGTGATCAAGTGGATTTATTCCTGGGTTGCAGTGGCAGTTTTATTTGCAAATCAGTCAATATGATACAACATTTTAATAAAAGAAAGGATAAAAACCGTATAATCATTTCAGTAGATGCAGAAAAAGCATTTGACAGAGTACAACATCCGTTCATGATGAAGAAAAAACCCTCAACAAGTTAGGTGTAGAGGAAACATACTTCAACATAATAAAGGCCATAAAAAAAAAAAACCCACAGCTAATATCCTTCTCAATGGGAAAAACACTGAGATTTTCCTCTACTGTCAGAAACAAGACAGGGATGTCCATTCTTACCACTGTTATTTAACTTAATACCGAAGTCGTAGCCACAGCAAACAGATAAGAAAAAGGAATAAAAGGCCTCCAAATTGGTAAGGGAGAAGTAAAACTTTCACTGTTTGTAGATGACGTGATACTATACATAGGAAACTGAAAAGACTCGACCAAAGAACTGCTAGAATTAATAAACAAATTCAGCAAAGTCCCAGGTTACAAAATCAATGTACAGAACTCTGCTGCATTTCTATACACCAATAATGAAGCAACAGAAAAAAAAAAAAATGAAGGAATCAATCCCATTTACAATTGCACCAAAAACCATAAGATACCTAGAATAAGCCCAACCAAAGAGTTAGAAGATCTGTATTCTGAAAACTATAAAACATTGATGAAAGAAATTGAAGATGACACCAAGAAACAGGAAGGCATTCCATGCTCACAGAATGGAAAAACAAAATTGTTAAAATGTCTGTACTACCCAAAGTGATCTACACATTAATGCAATCCCTATCAAAATACCAACCAGCAGCAATTTTTACACAGCTAGATCAAACAATCCTAAAATTTGTATGGAACCACAGAAGACCCTGAATAGGAAAAGCAACCTTGAAAAAGAAGAGCAAAGTTGGAGGCATCACAATTCCAGACTTCAAGTTATATTACAAAGCTGTAGTCATCAAAACAGTAAGGTACTGGCACCAAAAAATGGATATGTAGATCAATGGAACAGGATAGAAAACCCAGAAATGAACCTATAAGTATATGGTCCATTAATCTTTGACAAGGCAGGAAAGAATATCCAATGGGAAAAAGACAGTCTCTTCAATAAATGGTGTTGGGAAAGCTGGATGGCAACATACAAAAGAATGAAATTGGATTGCTTTCTTACACGATACACAAAAATAAATTCAAAATAGATTAAAGACGTACATGTGAGACCTGAAACCAAAAAAAAATCCTACAAGAGAACACAGGCAGTAACTATTCTGACATTGACCATAGCAACTTCTTTTTAGATATGTCTCCCAAGGCAAGGGAAACAAAATTTAAAAAGTAAACTGTTGGGATGTTATCAAAATAAAAAGCTTCTGCACAGAAAAGGAAAAAATCAACAAGACTAAAAGACAATCTACAGAATGGGAGAAGGTATTTGCGAATGACATATCTGATAAAGGATTAGTGCCTAAAATCCATAAAGCACTTATAAAACACCCCAAAAATGAATAATCCAATTTAAAAAATGAGCAGAAGACATGAATAGACATTTTCCCAAAGAAGATATGCAGATGGCCAACTGACACACGAAAAGACACTCAACCCCACCGATCATCAGGGAAATACAATCAAAAGTACAATGACATATCACCTCACACCTGTCAGAATGGCTAAAATCAACAACACAAGAAACAGCAGATGTCAGCGAGGATGTGGAGAAAGGGGAACCCTCTTGCACTGTTGGTGGGAATGCAAACTGATGCAGCCACTGTGGAAAACAGTATGGAGGTTCCTCACAAGTTAAAAATAGAGCAGTCACTATGATCCAGCAGTCACACTACTGTGTATTTACCAAAAGAATGCAAAAATAGTAATTCAAAGGGTTACATGTACCATGTTTATAGCAGGACTGTCTATAAGAGCCAAGATAGGGAAAGAGCCCAAGTGTCCATTGACTGAGGAATGGATAAAGAAGATGTGGAATATTGGGCCCCTGGGTGGCTCAGTGGGTTAAAGCCTCTGCCTTCAGCTCAGGTCATGATCTCAGGGTCCTGGGATAGAGCCCTGCAACAGGTTCTTTGCTCAGCAGAGAGCCTGCTTCCCCCCCTCTCTCTGCCTACTTGTGATCTCTCTCCTCTCTATCAAATAAATAAATAAAATCTTTAAAAAAAAAAAAAAAAGAAGAAGATGTGGAATATTACTCAGCTATACAAAAAAAAGTATGGAATCTTGCCATTTGCAATTACATGGATGGGGCTAGAGGGTATAATGCTAAGTGACTTGAGTCAGAGAAAGACAAATACCATACAATTTCACTCACGTGTGGAATTTAAGAAACACAACAAATGAGCAAAGGGAAAGAGAGAGAGAGAAACCAAGAAACTCTTAACTATAGGGAACAAACTAATGGTTACCAGAGAGAAGGTGGGGGGGATTTAGGTTAAATAGGTGATAGGAATAAAGGAGGGCACTTGTGATGAGCACGGGTGTTGGATGGAAGTGCTGAATCACTATATTGTACACCTTAAACTAGTATTACATTGTATGTTAACTAATTGGAATTTAAATGAAAAATACGCACACACACACACACACATACACCACACACACCGCACACACACACCACACACACACACACACCACACACACACACACACACACACACCACACACACACACCACACACACACACCACACACACACACACACCACACACACACACACACCACACACACACACATACACCACACACACTGCACACACACACCACACACACACACACACCACACACACACACCACACACACACACACATACACCACACACACCACACACACCCACACACACACCCACACACACACCACACACACTCACACACACACACACACACACATATATATATTAAAGAATTTACACAACTCAGCACCAGAAAAACAAATAATCCAATTTAAAAATGAGCAGAGGGCCGGAATAGACATTTTGCCAGAAGACATCCAGATGGCCAACAAGACACATGAAAAGATGCTCAACATCATTAATCATCAGGAAAATGCAAATCAAAACCACACTGAGCTATCACCTTACACCTGTCCTAATGACTAGTACAGAAAGAAAAGCAAGAAATAATGAATGTATTTAAAAAACAGTAAAATGATCTGTTGGCTTGAAGAAGTTAAAACATTTTCTTTGCAATCTCAGTTGAACTGTCATTTAAAGTATGAAGCCCTTTTCTCAGGAGCTATACAGAAATATATTTCAAGGGACACCTGGGTGGCTCAGTTAGTTGGGCAACTGCCTTCAGCTCAGATCAAGATCCTGGAGTCCTGGAATCTGCCCCACATCAGACTCTCTGCTCAGCAGGGAGCCTGCTTCTCCTTCTCCCTCTGCTTGTGCTCTCTCCCTCTCTCTCTGTCAAATAAATGAATAAAATCTTAAAATATATATGTATTTCAAGCCATTCCTCCTGCATAGTTCCACGATCAGAATCAGTTATGGGCATGGAGCTGTGGAAAACAGTATGGAGGTTCCTCACAAGTTAAAAATAGAGCAGTCACTATGATCCAGCAGTCACACTACTGTGTATTTACCAAAAGAATACAAAAATAGTAATTCAAAGGGATACATGTACCATGTTTATAGCAGGACTGTCTATAAGAGCCAAGATAGGGAAAGAGCCCAAGTGTCCATTGAACGTTATCAAACGTCCATTGGGACATTATCAAAATAAAAAGCTTCTGCACAGAAAAGGAAACAATCAACAAAACTAAAAGGCAACCTACAGAATGGGAGAAGGTATTTACTAATGACATATCTGATAAAGGATTAGTGCCTAAAATCCATAAAGCACTTATAAAACACCCCAAAAATGAATAACCCAATTTAAAAAATGAGCAGAAGACATGAATAGACATTTTTAGACACAACCATGGTTGTGACCTCTTTGCAGTTCCCTTCTAATATTATTGTACCATCCAGTAAGGGCACATATGCCTTCCAATCTTTTTTCTCCTTCATTAAAGTTTATTAATTTGAAAATTTTGTGGGGCACCTGAGTGACTCAGTGGGTTAAAGCCTCTGCCTTCGGCTCAGGTCATGATCTCAGGGTCCTGGGATCAAGCCCTGTATCGGGCTCTCTGCTCAGCAGGGGGCCTGCTTCCCCCTCTCTCTCTGCCTCTCTGCTTACTTGTGATCTCTCTCTCTCTCTCTCTCTCTCTGTCAAATAAATAAATAAATCTTTTAAAAATTTTTGAAAATTTTGTAACTAAATGTGCCACCTTACTGTGGTCAGTTTAGGAACATTTGGTAACTAAATTAATGAAGGGGCACCAGGGTGGCTCAGTCAGTTAAGCATCTGACTCTTGATTGCAGCTCAGGTCATAATCTCAGTCATGAGATCAAGCCCCAAGTCGGGCTCCATGCCGGGCATGGAGCCTCCTTGAAATTCTCTCTCTCCTTCTCCCTCTGCTCCTTCCTCTCCCCCTCTCTAGAAAGTTTTTTAAAAATTAAAAGTAAATGAGTAATAATAAAAATTAAAAGTATTAAATAAATTAATGAAGATATTCTATACTCCATCTAACATGTTGATCTGAGGACCTGGAAAGACACATGGTACATAGACCAGAAGAGAAATAACAACACTGATTCTGGGAACTGGAAACTGAAAACAGAGCCGAGAGCCCTTACACCGCGGTGTGTGATGCACCAAAGCTATGGCATGACACTTGGGTTTCTAGAAATGGAATTCCATGCCCATCAGATCACAGACTCACCCCTTTAGCTATTATCCTCCACAGCTTGAAGCAACCTGGGACTGGTTCGCTTCTACACACATATGTTCTCCTCCTTTCCAGATGATTCCCACTTCTATGTACTTAGTTGTTTTTTGTTTTGTTTTTAGATCTCCACACTGAAGTGACTTTTATTGATTTGTCCATGCCTGGAGCCCTCACGCGCCTTGGCATCATTCCTTCCCTTGAGAGTGGTGACACACCTGGAGTAAGAGTCCTCTGTTACCATCAGTATGACTTAGTAATTCCCTCGTGCCTCCTGTCAGTGTCGAGACAGAAGAGAAACACTGGTCTTGGGACATAGTGGAAGGCAGCTTTGTAGGCGCATCTGGGTTCAAATCTTACCTGCCTGGAAAATAAATAAATCTGGATACTTAACCTCACCCAACCTCAAACTTAATTTCGGTCAGCTCGCTGCAGTTGGACTAACATACAGAGACTCCTTCAAATCCGAAAGAAAAAAAGCCCCACAACCTCACAGATAAAGGAATGAGGAAAATGGAGCACAAGTTTTCAGAAAATTAAGCACAAATAGCTCTTCAGCAAATGAAACACCGCTTAGCTTCCCTCATAGTATGATAAATGCAAATTAAAATACCATAGCACATCGATGTGCATCTATTAGATTGGCAAAGATTAAACAAATTGATGACACGCTGTTGGTAAAGATGCAAGGAACTCATGTTACTGTGGGAGAAGCTGGGATAACCCCTTTGGGACTAAATTGGGCATGAGCTGTAAAATTCAAATGCATACTTTTCCACACTCAATCCTATTTATCTTTTTTTTTTTAAGATTTTATTGATTTATTTGACAGAGAGAGATATAGCGAGAGAGGGAACACAAACAGGAGGAGTGGGAGAGGGAGAAACAGGCTCCCTGCTGAGCAGGGAGCTCAATGTGGGATCATGACCTGAGCCCTTGGGATCATGACCTAAGCCCCTGGGATCATGACCTGAGCTAAAGACAGATGCTTAACAACTGAGCCACCCAGGCGTCCCTCAATCCTATTTATCTTACAGATAATATCCACCCATATGCAAAAGGACAAGGAAAAGGCCATTCTTGCTGCATTGATGGAATAGCAAATTAGGAAGCAACTTATATGCCCACAACAGGGCACAGGTTAAATAAATTATAATATACCCCCAAACAGGAATGAGAAAGCTTTTTATTTATATCAGGGGACGATCTCCAGACCGTGTTCTTGTGAAAACAGCAGGTGCAAAGCAGTGTGTCATGGCATATTGCCCCATGTGCCGAAAGAGAGGAAGAAAGGGGAAGATTTTGTATTTTCTTGTGTGTGTAGTGGTGCAAAGGAAACTGATGACGAAAAGAACTAGAGGCATCGGGAACATGGGGGAGCAGGAGATGTAAATTGTAAAATCTGTGACTCATCTTTTATATTTTCTTTATTTAAAAAATATAATAAGCAAAAAGAGAGGATGTTGGCTTCACCATCAACTAGCTTCATAGGCTTTGTTTTGATTAGCCTTGGGTGTTTTTTTTTATTATGTTATGTTAGTCACCATACCGTACATCATTAGTTTTTGATGTAGTGTCCCAAGACTCATTGTTTACATACAACACCCAGTGCTCCATGCAATCCGCGCCCTCCTTAATACCCACCACCAGGCTCACCCATCCCTCTTCACCCCTCCCCTCTAAAACCCTCAGCCTGTTTCTCGGAGTTCATAGTCTTTCATGGTTCATCTCCCCCTCCCATTTCCCCCCGTTCACTTTTCCCTTCCTTCTCCTAAGGACATAGCTCAAGGGCAGGCACGTAGTAGGCATTCAGCAAGTGGCAGTTGATATTACAGACACGGGACCCCAACAACTCCAACCTAAGTGTTTTACTATGAACAAATAGTGACGTTTTTATGATGTATTTCACCGTGCACTTAATAGAGCCAAGTCCTTGCTTTTTCCTTTTCACAGCAATGCAGTGTCTGTACCTTATAGCCAAAACCCAGAACTGGCTAATCCTAACAGTAACCAAATCGCCTTGTTCCAACACCAGCTTGGAACTGAATGTAAAGGGGAAGCACCCTGCCATACAGCATAAAGCTACCATTCATCAAGCCAAGCCGGAGAAGAAGCCCAGCAGGGCATCGCACGCAATGATAAATCCGAATGCAGAGACGTGATCAGAGCAGACCTGGCACACGCCAGCGTGTCGGGACCTGAGAGGTGAGGCAGTATCCCACGCCTTGTGTCCCTGGAAGTCTGGCTGGGGGAAATTGTGATCATTTGTATTCTGAGGCCGTGGAGTGAGAGGCAGAAAGACAAACTGACGTCTTCGAGGCTGCATGCTGAGTGATGGCCGTTGGGGAAAGAATCCAGATATGCCGACTGTCCTTTGCTGTCCCGGGCCCCAGCGCATACAGATGAACCCAGGGAGGAGGCAAGGGGTGCTCTCCTGGGCCAGCCTGGCTCCGAGGACCAACTGCTCCAGCTGCAGTGGGGACAGCAGCTCTTCAAATAAACGTCTGTCATCTCTCTCACTCACTTCAAGTTGGTTCTGACAAATAAAAAAAAAAAAGTAAGGCCCGAACAATTTTACGGATAAGAAGGCAAAAGAAAAAGCCCTGTTCAAATGACATTTATTCCTGCAAAAGGAAACCATTTCGTCCCCCATACCCGAGGCTTGACAGCTGCCTGGTTGAATATGAGTCAAACCTGCTGAACCATACCGAGAAGTGAGTCAGGCATGAGGGTGGAGCTGGGGGCTAGGGAGTCAGCCTGAGAGATGGCAAGGTCAGGCCAAGGTCAGCGCCAGTGGGCTGAGAGGTCTGAGAGGGCTACTTGACGGCCAGATATGGACAGCTGGCGAGTCCTGCCAAGGCCAGAGTGGCTGCAAAGAAGAGGCACTACTGTGCCCACACTGCCCAAATGACACCCCAGAAAGTCCTAGAAGGCACAGAGTACTCTGACACATCCATCTCCAGACCTTCTCAGAAATGGATTCCCATATAGGCCTTTCTTGGATAATGTCATTTCATTGGTTTTCATCCGTAATGGCTAATGCAGGATGCCAGCCTTTCCAAGCTCTTCTGACAACCCTTTCTGCAGGGATTTCTGGGAGTCTCTGAAGGCACAGGTGTCACGACGAGCCCGTGGCATCCATGGGTCTGTTTTCCTTTGGTTTTCCCCCACCACTCCTCACTCCCGGGGTATTTGGGTTACCGCTGCATCCATTCCCCACCACGTTCCTCTGGGGACTGCCTCTGTTCCTTTTGGGCACCGCCCTCTCCTGGGATCCTCTGCTTCACTGCGCACTTGTCCCCTTTCCACTGACACAGCACCCCCCACCAGCCGGTGCAGTGCCACCTTGGGACCCTGGGTTCTAGTCACTGGTGCCTACAAGGAGCAGAGGCTGGGGTGAAGTGAGCAAGACACTCATCTCAGGCACAGAACTGAAGACAGTGCCCCAAATTATTAACCATCAAGGTAAATAATATCTCAATGTAACATTTTCAAAAAACCAAAGCAATGCAAAAAATTTATAAAGAACCGGGGCACCTGGGTGGCTTAGTGGGTTAAAGCCTCTGCCTTCGGCTCAGGTCATGATCTCAGGGTCCTGGGATCGAGCCCCGCATCGGGCTCTCTGCTCAGTGAGGAGCCTGCTTCTCCCTTTCTCTCTGCCTGCCTCTCTGCCTACTTGTGATCTCTCTCTGTCAAATAAATAAATAAAAAATCTTTAAAAAAAATTTATAAAGAACCAAATACAAAAATTTTAAATAAGGATCTTAGGAAAATTCTCTGTATTAGAGACTGAGGCACAAAGAAATACATTCCCCAAGATAACATTTTTATGCATTTTTAATGGTTACTTTTTCTGGAACATTAAAATATCTGGAAAAAACACTAATTAAAAAGTAGGTGTGTTAAACTCACATTATTTTAAGTTGAAATATTTTATTTAAATAAAAAGCAGAACTTGTTATAATTTTTACTTCCCTGGCCTTAATGGAAGCACATTCATCAAGAACATTTTCAAGAATTTCCTCCTGCATTCTCATTTTCACCTGAGAATTATAAGTTTCAATGAATAAGAGAAAGTAACGCTGAACATCTCTTTGATGAATGTACAAGTTTAACAAGAGAAATGAAGACACCTCCCCAATATGAAAATAAATGAAAAAGAAGATGTATGAATTACTGGATCAGAGTATCAATTATTATGGGAAAGTGCATATTCAATAGAAATTAAGGAGATTATAGATGTTCTGATTTTACATTGAAATGGAGACATAAAAATTAAATAAAAGGCCTCCCAGATGATAATTTTTTAACTTGAAAAGAGTTATTTTCCATGAATATATCTGATTTACAAAAAGCGGCCTCTGGTTTGGCTCTTAGCTGGCCTGATAATTTAAATCCTGTAAAAATGTCCTCTGGCATAGTTTAAAGCAACATGCAATATCAATAATTTGTAATAAAAATCACCATCGCATTTGGATCTTCTAAAGCTCAGTCATGAATTTTGCTTGGTGTTATCCAATTTGGAAGTGTTCTTAAGAATTGTTTATAACAACACCAGCCCCCCTGGCTTCCCGTGAAAGAAGTTTCATTGAGTTGAATGTAATTAAGCATTATTGCACATTGTCATCTGGTCCAAAACATTACCAAATGCGGGCACTTCTTTAATCTGAAAGCAGGAGGGACTCGGTGGCTGTGGCTGGAGCCAAGCAGCCATCTTTCTCTGGGCGCGGGGCTGCTCCTATGTCTTCCCCATGGTCTCCAGACTAATAGTCTCAGACAGCTTGGTCTCTTCCGCAAAAGCCCAGGATTTCAAGAGAGAGTGCCCCAAGCAGCCTGGGACAGAAGTGCAGGACTTCTTGTGACTCAACCTCAGAGATTCCAGAACGTCACTTCTCTCATCTTCTCAAGGACATGCAAGTCACCACGGCCAGCACAGATTCAAGGGCACAGAGAATTTAGACTCCATCTTTCAAAGGGAGGACCAGCAAGGAATTTGCAGTCATCTCTCACCTACCCTATCCCGATGGAAAGACACTTCTGTCAAAGCCTGGCTACAAAGCATCCAGAAACTTAGGGATCTGAGTGCCAGCTATGGATGGACACAGCCAGATCACAGACTCACTTGGGCCAGGCTGCTCCCTCTACCAGGAGCCCTTTTTGAGTGCTTTCTATGACTTTGACATCCTTTGATGTTTGTAGCCAGGAGTGGCTTTCTCTGAAGGAGGTTCCGTGCTTGTCAGCTTATTGGGAGAAAGCACAGAACTGATCACCGTTGTGGCCGGGGCTGGTGCTGGGGGTGACACAGGGAGAGGAGAGCCAGGCAGCCCACATCTTCTCCCTGCACTCACTTCTGTCTGTCTCTGGGGCTTCACAGGGAAGCTCAGTCCTGGGGAGAAAGTTGGTCCAAGGGGATACTTCCGGTTTGGTGCAGATTGGCAGGAATTTTGCAGAGGAGTCATAGGTGAGGAAGAAAATGTGACTGGCTCCAGAGACGGTGAGTTCAGCAGAATGCACCTGGAGGGAAGGGCAGCTGGGATCTCTACACAGACCCTCCCAGGCACCCAGCTGTGCCAGCAAGCCTTCTTCAACAGCTGCTTCTTTATCTCCTCCATAACTTCATTTAATTTTTTTCAATGCAAGCTCTACGCCCAACGTGGGACTTGAACTTAGAGCCCCGAGATCAAGAGTCACATGCTTGGGGCGCCCGGATGGCTCAGTCCGTTGAGCATAGGACTCTTGATTTTGGCTCAGGTCATGATCTCAGTGTCCTGGGATCGAGCACCACATCGGGCTCTGCACTCAGCATGGAATCTGTTTGAGGATTCCTCTCCCTCTCCCTCTGCCCATCCCCCCACTCATGCACTAGAGCTTTCTCTTTCTCTCTCTCAAATAAATAAATCTTAAAAAGAAAAAAGAGTTGGACGCTCTACCAACTGAGCCAGCCGGGCACCCCTCTCTCCTCCATAACCTTAGACAAGCCACGCACCTGTGCTTGGCTTATTAGTTTTCTCTTTTGAGAGATTCCGTGTCTTATAGAGGGCAGCCAGAGTGGCGCAGGAGGTTATATAGCCTCGGATTTCTTTCTGTGAGATGGGAGCTAATAAGCGTACTATACCCCACTACCGGGTGGCTATGAGGCTTTAATAGGGTAGTTTGTATAAAGAGCTGAGAACACTACCTGGCATGCAGGAAGTGCAGGACAGGTGTTTTCACATTATATCCCCAGTCCGTGGAGTCCAGATGGAGCTGGCTTCAAATCCCAGTCCTTTCTCACCAATGAGTAATAATCCGTTTATATACACCACGTCATCTTCATTCGCTTTATCTTCATTCCATCCGTCAGTGAGCACTTGGGTTGCTTCCAGATCTTGGCTATTGTAAATAATGCTGCAATAAACAGGGGTGTGTACATCTTTTCAAATTAGCATTTTTATTTTCTTCAGATAAATACCCAGAAGCAGAATTACTGGATTGGTATGGTACTTCTATTTTTAGTTCTTTGAGGAGCCTCATACTGTTTCCCACAGTGGCTGCGCCAACGGACATTCCCTCCAACAGTGCACGAGGGTTCCTTTTCTCCGCCTCCCTGCCAACACTTGTTAGTTGTCTTTTTGATACTAGCTACTCTGACAGGTGTGAGGTGATATTTCATCGGGGTTTTGATTTGTATTTCCCTGATGATGATTGATGTTGAGCATCTTTTCATGTATCTGTTGGCCATCTGGATGTCTTCTTGGGAAAACTGTTTATTCAGGTCCTCTGCCCATTTTTCAGTTGGTTTGCTTTTTGGTAGTGAGTTGTATGAGTTTTTCCTGCCATTTGCAACAACGTGGATGTACCTAGAGGGTATTGTGCTGAGCAAAATAAATCAGAGAAAAATAAATACCCTATGATTTCACTTATGTGTGGAATCTAAAAAGCGAAACAAATGAACAAACAACAAAAAAACTAGACTCCTAAGTACAGAGGACAAACTGGTGGTTGCCAGAGGGTTCGGGATACAGGGATGGATGATATAGGTGAAGAAGATTAATAGGTTCAAACTTCCAGTTATAAAATAAATCATGGAGATGAAAAGTAGGGCATAAGGAATATAGTCAATAATATTGTAGTAACTGTTGTGTGGTAACAAATGGTTGCTACACTTCTCGTGGTGATCATATCCTAATGTATAGAATTGTTCAATCACTGTGCTGGACACGTGACACTAAATAATATTATGTATCAACTAAACCTCAATTAAAATATTTTTAAATATTTGGGGCACCTGAGTGGTGCAATCAGTTAAACGTCCAGCTCTTGGTTTCAACTCCGGTCGTGATCTCAGGGTCCTGGGATCGATCCCCCCATCAGGCTCTGCACTCAGCAGGGAGTCTGCTTGAGGTTCTCTCTCCCTCTCCCACGGCCCCTCCCACTGCTGACACACGTGTGTGCGCCCTCCCTCTCTCTCTAAAATAAATAAATAAAACTTAGTGAAAAACGGTTTAAAAATATTTCAAACCTGCTTTAGTCATGAGATACTCAAAGTTAAAAAAAAATTCAAAGTCCCAGTCTAACTGTGTGACCTTGGGCATCTCGAGCGTCCTTCAGCCTCAGTCTCCTCGTCTGTCTCCCCCTGACTGCTGGATGGATTTGGCAGACGGGGCACGGGGGGAGGAGGGTACACAGGAGAAGCTGCCGGCATGTCACACGGACATCTCACTTCTCTTCGGGGCTTTCCTTCCTTCTTTCTAGTCATCAGCTCCGGCTTCTGACCCTTAACGAGCTGCCTCACATTAATGGCAATTATCACGTCTCCACTGAACATGACACTTCCAGCCTCCTGGTCAGTCTGTCTGCAAATCTCCAGTGACACAGGGGTCCCAACATGGGAGCTGTTCTTTTCCATCCAGCCTCTCAATCTCTCTTGCCTTTTTGAAACTGATTGCTCTGACTCAGGGCTCATGGGCCTGTGTGCTGTCAGGGCGGAAGGAACCTTCTTTTCCAAACACCTGACTGTCCCCCCATTGTTTTGCCCACACTTTGAGTCCCTAATATCTTCGTGTGCTCTTTGCACCCTGACAGATCTGTCCTAGAACTTGTGGTTCTCTGGTCTTCGGACCAGCAGCATCACCTCATGTGTCAATCTGTCCGAAACGCCCATCCTTGGGTCTCACCCAGAAGTACCAGCTCCAAAACCTCAGATGGGACCCAGCAGGCTGGGTTGTAACACATTCAGCAGCTACTAAAAATTGGGAACCATCTTAACCCTAAAGTCGAACTTTCTGGTTAAGTTGAAATACAAGGATCGAACACATTTCTTTCCGAGTCTATTTTTACTCTTTACTTATTGATTGCATTCACATCCTCCCCCAAAAAGAAAGCCAAGGGCTTAGAATAAAATGACAGTGTTGATGATAATAAGAAATGAGTGTCTCCCCTGCGTAATGTCATTTAATCTTTATAAAAAACCTGATGAAATATTTATTATCTTCATTTGCATCTGGGGAAACAAAACCTCTGCTAGGTTAATTCAATTGCTTCGGATCAGATTTAGAGGAGAAAAGAAGGTTTGTTTGGTGGGCATTTTCCAGTGAGTTGGATAATCGTGCCTTGCATTTATTTTAGGGACACGGTTTCCAAGGAGTTATTTAGAAAGCATACTTCCTAAGAGTCGGGTCTCACTCAGCTAAATAGGACTGAGTGATTCTGGTAGCAAGGCGGTCCCTGGGCCCATCCTTAATGCTGAACACTCATTTGGGTGAACTCCATCAGCAGGACGAGGGGCCCAGTTGGAGAGGTCTGACCTCTAGAAGCCTATGCTGGCAAGAGAAGCTATGCGCACTGCCGCTGAGGGAAGCTTGTGCCTGCACAGTTTCCTTCTGAGACACTGAACACGACACTAAGGCCCAAAATGATGGCAATTATTGGTCCTAATGGATAAACCAAGGTCTTCCTACTGACCTTGTATTGTGGTTCACATCGGGGGAGGGTGGCTCTTCGACTTCTTCAGAGAAATAGACTTGCTGATAACAGAACTTAAATTGAACAAATTTGTAGTTTCTTCTGAGATGAAATTTTAACTGCCATCTTCTTAGTGCTCGCTGTATTCGAGTTCTACAGATATATGAGCACATTAGGTCAGCGATGCCTCGTAAGACTCTGTCAGATAACTACTAGTATCTCCATGTCGCACGACAAGAAAAGAGCACCCAGACAGGTTAGCAACATGCCCTTGATCACACAGGTGGTCAGTGCTAATGTTTGACCTAACACCAGCCCTCTCTGCCCCGTACCAGCAGTTCCTAAAGTGTGTTCTTCGGGCACGTGGCTGCAAATCGACCCCCAAAATAATTCCTTTCTTCCCTTCTTGTAGCCAAATGGGTCACAGCTCTGTAGACTTAGATTTCTACTTAAAACTAAGGCTGCTTACTAGTAACCTGCTAAGGGAATGACTAAGGGTTACCGGAATCTGGTGTTCATAAACAGTCCATTCGTAAACTAGCATGTATACCTGTCATTTGCTGTGTGCTGCCGGACCCTGCATCTTGGCTCTTCCTTGCTCCGCTCTGTTCATCCGGAACCAAGTCCCACAGGCTGCATTACCCAGACTCCCCTTCAAGCTTGGCCAATGGCAGACCCTTGGGGGAGACGAGAGGGCAGGAGGGAAAGAAAGGACGGGGTACTAGTTATTTCCCCCATCTGTCTCTCAGACAGCATCTCCTCTGTGGCCATAGCTTCTAGCTCCAAGACTCTACTCCTGGCAATGCCACCTTGTCCCCCTGGCCCTGGGGTGGCACCAGCTTGTCCCTTGTTTGTCTCTAGAAATTCTCACTGTCCCAGAACTTTCCTCATCTCAAACTGATTGCCTATTTTCAGTCCCTCTGTTTGAAGGGCCCGGAATCCTTCCCTACTACTGCTGCTCAGTAAGTTATTGGTCTTTGCTCCTTCTTTTCATTCTGTATTCTACACAAACTGAAGCAGAGTCATAAATGTGTTCACAGCTTTTGAGGGGGGCTGCTTCATTATCCCTGTATCTTCGAAACTATCTTCATTTGGTCATGGATTTTAATTGCTGCTGTTCTTAATTTTTACCAACAAAGTGATGTTCATTTAGGTTCGTCATGAACAATTTATTTTGTTGTAGGCTGTTTGGAAAACCTTGCTGTGTATAATGATTTGCATTTGTATCAACAGTGTTTTTGGCATTTTGTTTTCTTGTAACAAGTGCACCTGAAATTTGGGGATATCATTTAAATTATTCTGTTCCTTTTTTTAAAATTTGGTTTAATTTTTTCAGTGTTCCAAGATTCATTGTCCCTCTTCAAAACTTTT
The DNA here is from genome assembly GCA_028646535.1 of Procyon lotor. Taxonomy (NCBI): domain Eukaryota; kingdom Metazoa; phylum Chordata; class Mammalia; order Carnivora; family Procyonidae; genus Procyon; species Procyon lotor. The sequence continues at coordinate 56,111,425 of CM053603.1, forward strand.
TTTTTTTTTAATCACCCAGCTCGGTTCTTTGTCCTTGGAAAGTGGGAAGGAGTGAGGCACGTCAGCTGCTCTATCTCCTGTTCTAAATGGATTGTGGCCAGAATTGAAAAAGAAAACCAGGAAATCAAGTGGTCTCAGAAAACACTTGGCTAATTTTTGCTCCGCAAGTGCTTATCGAGCTTTGATGAGCTCAGTAAGCTCTTGGGAATCTTGCTACAATGCCATCCCGATTGAGGAGGTCTCCAGGGAGGGTGGAGGTCTGGGACTGTGCATTTGCACCCAAGGACCATACCCACAGTAGAAAATACAGAACCTTAGTTCTGCCCAGCGTGAGCTCAGTCTGTGCAGTGCCCTGCCACCTGGGGCTCAGGGTCCAGGGCGGACACGCCTCATCACCAGCAGCCAGAATCATCTGAGCAGGTTTCATGAAGGCACTTCATGTCTCTCACCATTATATGGTTTTAGTCCAATGAACCAAAGTCAGACTGGCATTCTTGGGCAAAGCTTCATGCGATTATCATTTCAGTGCTGTTCTTGGGTTGAGTGACGACTGCAGTCTCCTGATGAGAATTTCTCATGTTTACAAATTTATTCATGTCACAGGAAGAAGAATCGACAGCTGCTCCCACAGTGAGTGCCTCGAAGTGTTAGCATTTGCAATGGTTAGATAAGTAGGGGGTTCTTAAGGAAAACAGTACAATGCTTTTAGATTTTCCTCTGATTCCTCCATTTAAGGGGCTTTCGATTAGCTTAAGCATTGAGGAAGAAGCCCTGATTTGCCATTAGAACACAAATTGGGATTTCTGGAAGAGAAACCATCTGATCAGACATCAAGGCCCTGACCCGAGAATAGGGTCTATAGTCTGTTCCCAGATTTGCTTAGTTCAGTGATGTATCAGCAAATTGCCTAACTTATTTCCATTTTCCTCAGGAAGATGCTGATGAAAGTTTATACCTCTGATACATCAATTATTGGTTGAATGCTACCTGTGGACCAAGAATTGCCGAATCTATTTCTAGTCCATATTTCATACTGCCACTTGGGGTTGTGATGGGCACCCCAAATTCAGGTGTCCTAACTGAATGTACGCCTTCCCTCCAAACCTGATCCTCTTCTTATATTCCCTGTGCTGATCAGTTTAATGACCATTATACCCTCATCATCCAAGCCAAGAGGCATCGTTCCCTATTAAACTGGGAGCTCCTTAAAGCAGTATAATTGGGCTTACTCGCCTTTACGACCTCGGTAACTTGCGCTGGCCTCAGCCCAGCAAGATGCTCAAAAAAATGCCCGAGTTGAACTAAACTTCATAAAGACAGATGGTCCTTACAACTCTGGTAATTATTTCTGAGGATTGCGAAGAATTACCATTGTGAAGAATTATAAATCCCTCTCACCCCCACAAAAAGTGAATTTTGCTTCTTTATTGATTATTTCTGCTGCCAATTTATAGTGAGTTGCCATGAAGCTAAAATCCATATGAGCAATGCTTGGTACTTTTTTAATTCTTTTTTATATTCTGTGATCTAGGTGAATCTATATATTTTGAGTTTCTTTCTTAACATGTTTCTTATAGCCTGTCTCTCCCCTCGGATGCATTCCTAATACGTACGAGCATTGTAACAGGGGCTTTCAGATGCTGTCTTTAATTTCACAACCTGGGAGGTAGATTTTGTAAACACTTTCAAAATGAGAATACCGAGGTTCAAAGAGACTAATTAGTGACTTTTGCAATACATCCAGAAGTCAGTACGGTGCAGTGCCAACCCTCTCTTCCCTGTGGCCTTAGGCCTTCTTATTATACTATAGGGGAATATGGTCGCTCTTCCTTCTACTTGGAAACCTTCAGAAAGATACAGTACCATTCTTTTCTGTTTGTAAAATACTGTATGTTTATACAATTTGAGAAATTAAAATTACCCATAATATCACTGTTTAGAGAAATCAAGTTATATTTTATATATCTTATATATATATATATATATTTTATATATAGAGAAATCAAGTTATATTTTATATATATATTTTATATATAGGTTTCTTTCCTATTTGTAATTATATTTCAAATATATCACACTGTTTAATTTTCATGCATTTTTATCATCTCTGATAGGACAAGTTTCCCCCTCCCCCATATTTTTTTCTTTTTTTCCCCCTAAATATGTTTATTTTGGTTTTTCAATGTTACAAGATTAATTGTTCATGCACCACACCCAGTGCTCCATGCAATACATGCCCTCCTCAATACCCACCACCAGGCTCACCCAACCCCCCACACCCTTCCCCTCCAAAACCTTCAGTTTGTTGCTCAGAGTCCACAGTCTCTCATGGTTCATCTCCCCCTCCGATTTCCCCCCCATTCACCCTTCTTTTCCTACTCACAATGCCCTCCATGTTTTTCCTTATGCTCCACACGTAAGTGAAACCATATGATAATTGACTCTCTCCACTTGACTTATTTCACTCCGCATAATCTCTTCCAGTCCCGTCCATGCTGATACAAAAGTTGGGTATTCATCCTTTCTGATGGAGGCATAATATTCCATTGTATATATGGACCATACCTTCTTTATCCATTCATCTGTTGAAGGGCAGCTTGGCTCTTTCCACAGTTTGGCGATTGTGGCCATTGCTGCTATGAACATTGGAGTACATGTGGCCCTTCTTTGTACTGCATCTGCTTCTTTTCCCCCATATTTTTTCTTTCTCTTAGCTTCTCTTAGCTCTTAAGAAATTTCTCTTAAGAAAAATACCCCTATTTTTTTTTAAATGAGAACCCCTCTTAATCTGCTTTGTGGGAAAAGCCTGTTCTGAATTCCTAGACACAGAAGCAAGAGTTCTGTCCATGCAGAAAAGATTCCATTTGAAGAAGCCTGGATTCACGAAGCTTTCAATAAATGAATTCAAACTAGACTTGTATCATTTTTAAGAGACCAGTTTCCCTAATGATCATGGAATTGTCGTTTTCATCCTGACACCTTCCTTGAGGGGGAATTAGTGAAGACATCATGACACCAGGTAATGAGAAGGCCAAGAGACAGAGGGGGAAAGTCTTCTAAAGAACTTAGAAAATATATTATGGATTCTCTATAACTACAGGAAAGGAACTCCATCTTTTTTTTTTGTTGGAATTTAACTGCAAAAAAGAACTTGTCCCCAAGTGGGTGCCCAGTTGTCATCCAAGAGGTTCCCAAAAAATGTACCTTCCCTCCCCCGATTTTGCAAACTGAGCAGATTAAGCCTTGTGGCTATGAACCAGGAAGCCCATTGCTTTGACTACAGCTGACTTTCCTAGCCCTTCTTCATGCCCACCTGTGGCTCAGAGAGCTTGATGCTGTCATACTTGAATACCTCCAGAGCTGGACTGTTTCGGTGGCTGAGCAATTTCCCCGAAGTCTGGCAGCAATGAGAATGAAAACCATTAGGACCATGGTTAGATAGCTTCCTGGGCCAGGGCCCCGAGCTAGACCTGGCAGAGACCCTGGGTTCCTGGTGGGTCTTATAATGAATCTGGCATGAGGCAGACATCTTTAGGAAGCCTGACCCCCGGCATGTGAGGTCACTGTCCAGCCCTTCCATCTGGCTTGAACATTGACCGCCCAGAGGGTTGTCCCACCAAAGACTTTCCCCATGGATGGTGCAGAACCTTTACCTGACCTCATCCTACATGGAGCCATGCAGAGAGAGATGGGCATGGTGTCCAGCAGCTGAGCTCACAAGGTCACACAGCATGTGCTGCTGGTCCAGCCTGGACTTGAATACGTTACCCCATCCAGTCCAACGCTACTTCCCGGGAGTCTTGTGGCAAATTTGTATTTCTTGAGCTAACAGGCTGCCATGGAGATATTCATGTTGGCTAATGGACCCTTGGTTCCTGGTAGGGGTTAGCAAAACCTGATGGGCTAATGGTGTGAGTGAGAGGTCATTATAGACCCCACACAGTATTCCACACTGGGGAGCCTGCACTGGGTGGTGCCTCCAGTAATGGAAGTGAAGAAGAAGGTAGAGGGCAGTGCAGGACAGGAAGGATTTTTAAGGAAATTTAAGTCTGTTGAGTCAACCATAAAAAGAAGGATTCATCCACCCGCAGATTAAAGAATCCTCCTGTGAAGCTAGAAAAGATAAGAGCTTAAGAGGTGGTTCTGTTTTGGGTTTACAAGCAAGAAAAAAAGAAAGAAAGAAGGGAAGGGAGGGAGGAAGGAAAGAAGAAAGGAGGGAGAAGGAAAGAAAAACCTCAAGAAATGTAATCTTGTTCTCTTCGCAGAGATCATGAGGTCATCTTGGGAGACATAGTGTAATAGTACAAACTGGGAAGTGTGTCTGCAGGAGCTTCTGCCTTAATGGACACCTAACCAAGAAGTGAGGACAGATCCCAGAGTAATTAATTAAAACGGTGCTGGAAAGTGCTCCACTAAAGCTTTATGCTTAGTTTGGAGAGGAGAGAAAGTTGCATGAAGTTTTATTAAGAATGAGGGCAATAGATGGAAAGTATGCGTGTTTGGGATTCTATTGTGTTCTCTTGTGGTTACACTGTGGACTGTTTCAGACATACCTAAAAGCTCCCGGCATGCGGTAAGGACACCCCTGGACCAATCACGTTCGTCCCGATTTGACAACTCTCATGGACCCACCATAACAGATCTTATGGTGATGAGATAGTACTGATTCTGTTGAAGCTCCACTGTAAGCGCCTCTCTGACTCCAAACCCTTCTTTCCCTGAAGTGTGTACATTGTTCCCATGCAGGTTGTTCGATTTTGCAGCTTATATATGACTCGCTCTATCTCTCTCCCTCTATCTCTTTCTTTATATATAATCATTTTATGTGAGGTTTCCAATTTACATTAATGGCATCCAGGTGCACATAGGGTTCTGAAGTTTGTTTTTTAGGTTAAACATGTTGATAAGGGTCTATCTTGCTTATTCATTTAACATCACTGCGTAATCTTTTGTCAAACGAATAAATCACGGTTTACTTAGCCATTCTGTCATTGACAGACTCCTCCTCGCTTTTTCACTCCCCACTGGACAGTTACCTCTTTCTTATTGTTGTTGCTTAGACCTTGGAAGCAGGCTCATACCCCAGGGCCTTTGCACTTCCTGTTTCCTTCACCTAGAATGCTCTTGACCCAGATTCCACATGGGAATCTCCTTCTCTCTTCTCCTTCTCACTCTGACTTCTCCTCTTTCTTGCCTTTGCTCAAAAGACACCTTACCAGAGAGGCCTTCCCTGACCAACCTACATAAAATAACTTTCCTTCCCCATCTAGTCACTTTCTCTTTCCTTATCCTTAGGCACCTTCTTGTTGTTCTGACAGGTGTGTGAGCTCTTAGAGAACAAGTCTGGGCATGCATCTATGCCATATGTTTATTTATATCATGTAAGCAGTTTGTCATTCTCAGTCTTGTTTTCTGCCTCATCATTTCTGCCTCAGTCATCATTTCTGCCTAATAGCTCTTATTACAAAAAGGGAGTGAAGTAGGAAGGGAGGGCGGGGGTGCCAGAGGGAAGGCCTATCAGAATCTCCAAAAGGAGGTACATCTGGGGGAAACCTTCCTCCCAGGAGATGGTGCCTTTGCCCCCATCAGTGCACATGCCTCACACTGGGAATCACTAGTTTGCAGCATTTAGTGAGGACAGATGTGTGGAGGCCACGCACAAAAGATATGTGCACTCACATTCAGACTCAGCTGGCATCCCCAGTGGGCACCAAGGGTCGGCCTTTCTCTGGACACCGCGGGCTGAGTTATTTAATTCTTCCTGCAACCTTGTGGAGCACTAGCTATTATTGCATTTTACAAGGGGAGGAAGTAGTTCCAAGAACCAAAACTCATCAATTCTAACTATGTTGCATTGTGAATTTTGGAAAGTTTGCTGTTGCCTTTATAAAAACTCTAGTATTTAAAAAATTTTTCATAGTTAAGTTGGTGAAACTACAGAGAACTTAGAATCATTGGAACATTCTTCAGGGTAACTTGGGATCATTGGCAAAGAAGTCAAGCAGGGTCCCTCTGGATTATTCCAAAAGCTCTTGGCAAGTCTTGTCACCAGGAGGGTGGAGCCTGCCCCTTCCTAAACCCCCTCTCCTCTATGTGTACTGCAACTAAGAGGCAGCTGTTTGGACATTATTAAAGAAGATGCCCAAGACATAAAGCAGATTGGTTCTTATCTCTCACGCATCTGTGGAAATAATCCAGAACCCAAAACCTCTGTCCAGCCATTCCTGAGATGCCTTTGGCTTGGCTTTCAATCCCATCTCATCACACACCTGCCACTCTTTGAAGACATTAGTCTGGCAGCACTGAGGGGCAGTGGCCTCATCTGTTGGTCACCGCCTACGTACTTAACACAGTGCCAGCCACATAGGTCACTCAATAGATAGGGAAGGAAAGTATGAATGAGTGTGCAAAGGAAGGAATCAACGCGCACAGTCAGGATTCCACTCTGCCTTCCATTCCAGCAGGATGTGGACACAAAGCTCCTTCCTTGCCATCACCCTTGACTGAAGTCATGTCTGCTCAGGAAGAGGCTGGAGACCTCAGGGTGGGCCAGGGACCCAGAAAGTGCACTTGCCCAGTCCACGCTGGTGCTGGCATCCTCCACAGCCCTCTCCCCACACCTCTGCCCCACGAACCACATACATCCCGTGAGTGTCCTCTGAGCCTCTGAGTTTTAAAATAAATGGAATAAAGATGCTAATATCAAATGAAGGTCATCATAACTGAGCTTTCCTTGGGGTTTCCAGAAAAGCTCTCCACATTAACTCTTAAGTCAAAACATAATCTAGAATACATCACTTTTTAAAGGAAAAGCTGTCTGCTCTCCCAATAGGGCTGCGGCTTTGCCAGTCATTCTCCAAGAATTCAGCCCAGCCTCCCACCTCCCAGAAGCCCAGGGCAGTGCTCTGGTTGCACTCAAAAATTGAGCAAGCTGAGGCTTTCCATTGTAGAGGTCATTAAAGTGCTTCTGAATGCCAAGAGTTTTGGTATAACCCGGGAGTAGAGAGCTCCCCCTATTATATACTTGAAGTATGAGGACTCTTGGTTGCAAATAATAGAGACTCAATTGAAGGTTTAAAACAGGGAATGTATTGGTTCATGTAATGGACAAGTCCAGAGGTTAACCTTAGGCTTGAGTAGATCCAAGTTTTCAAAGTATAGCAGCAGGATCCTGTCTTTTTCCACTGTCAGATCTACTTTTGTCCAGAATACCAGAAATATCCCCCCAAAATGATGGCGGGATGCCCCAGCAGTCCCAGGCTTTCCTTCTGCCATTGAGTCAGGCCAGCAGAAGGGCAGCACGTCCTTCCAGGAACAACAGTAAAAACCTCCATCTTAACTTTGATTGGCAGGTCTGTGTCATGTGACCACGCACATGCCAACAGGGGAGTGGAGCCAGCTTTTCCAGAACAACATACACTTTACTGGGAAGGATGGGTGAATGTCCCAAAAGGAAAAAAAAATGTTCTTTGACAAAAGAATGAAGGGCACATGTACCCAAATGTTCAAAGCAGCAATATCCACAATCTCCAAACTGCAGAAAGAGCCAAGATGCCCTTCAGCAGATGAATGGATGAAGATATGGTCCATGTACACAATGGAATATTACTCAGCCATCAGCAAGGATGAATACCCAACTTTTGCCTCAACATGGATGGGACTGGAGGGGAATATGCAGAGTGAAATAAGTCAAGCAGAGAAAGTCAATCATCATATGGTTTCACTTACATGTGGAGCATAAGGAATAACATGGAGGACATGAGGAAGGGAAAAATGAAGGGGGGGAATCAAAGGGGGAGATGAGCCATGAGAGACTGTAGGCTCCAAGAAATAAACTGAGGGTTTTAGAGGGAATGGTGGGGGGGAGCATGGGTGAGCCCAGTGATGGGTATTAAGGGGGTTGTGTATTGCATGGAGCACTGGGTGTTATACATAAACAATGAATCATGGAACACTACATCAAAAACTAATGATGTACTGTATGGTGACTAACATCACACACACACACACACACACACACTGAGGGGCACAGTCATGACTATCCCCAGCCAGGACCATTGTGAACCCTCGGTTGCAGAGCTAAGACACCTGCATGTCCTTCCCGGTGGTCAGTGGCTCAGAGAGCAGGGCAGCATGCAGAGGATGCAACCCGGAGAACATTCTCTTCTAGAGTTGCATGTCTTCTGTGCTTTTAAAGCTATCAAATAAATCATATGCCCGGATGCTATGGTTTCCAAGGACAAAGTCTTCTGTATTTTTGGTCTTTTCTGCTATATTATTTTATCTTCTGAAAATAGCTTTATGGGTTTTTGATAAAAAATACAGATACTAAAAAAAAAATGACAGATATTCTTTGTAGTAAATTAAAATGCTACAGGAGAATACACTGAAGGGATCCAGTCTCTCTTTCCATTGAGCCTCTGACTTGCACGTGTGCTTGGTTGAACTCCCCTTTTGAATCCCTGCTCAGGCACTTTGCTCCTTTGGACAAGACAGTCAGTCTCACTACATCTCAACTTACCATCTCCTCAAATGAGGCTCACCCTTGTGGAATTGTTATAGAAATCATTGAGCCCTTACATTATAACAGGCAACTCATAGCTTGTGTTATATCATTTATCCTCAAACAGCTTGGGAGGTGGGTACTGTCCTCCCCATCTTATAGATGAAGAAACTGAGACTTAGAGACAGGAATTTGCTCTAGACCACACAGGTAGTGAATGCCTGAGCCAGTCTCCCCTGCCCCAGCATTCATGGTCTTACTCCCTGTGCTGTGCTCTATGAATTAAATAAAATGATTTGAGGAAAGCTTTTGGCAGAATGCCCAAGACAGAGCAAGCACCCACACAATTGTGTCCGTTTGTATAAATAGCAATGATACGGGTGATATAACTCAGTTTTACATAAAAAGGATGATACATTCGGTACATGCAGTTGTATAGCTGTTTTTCTCCCTCAGTGAAGACAATAAGCCTCTAAACGCAATCGAGTGGCTCAAACCCGAGTAGATGAGTTGATGCTTGCCTTCTGCCCTTTTGCCTTCCTTCCTGTGCTGCACTTAGGGACCACAAGTGGGCTTCGCTATGGAACAGTCACTCCTCTGGGGCTTTTTTTTCAATGTGAGGCCACCTTTCAGGTTTTAGAATCTCACATACAGGTGAGGAGCAAGCTTTCTGGTATAAGCTTTCTGAAACATTGACATCTTCAAGCCCAGTGATTCTGCTTTCAGAATCCATTATTGCAGTTACGCAAAACCATTTAGCTGCCAACATATACATTACAGAATTGTTGGGGTATTTTAAAGATTGATTGATTGATTGATTGACTGATTGATTGATTTGACAGAGAGAAAGAGATCACAAGTAGGCAGAGAGGCAGGCAGAGGGAGAGAAGGAAGCAGGCTCCCTGCTGAGCAGAGAGCCCGATGTGGGGCTCTATTCCAGGACCCTGAGATCATGACCTGAGCTGAAGGCGGAGGCTGTAACCCACTGAGCCACCCAGGTGCCCTATAGAATTGTTTTTAATAGAAAATTAAATGGGAAAAATTCAGTGTCCAAAGACAGGAAATCAGTTACCTAAAGTAGGCTGCACCTCTACTGTGGAGAGCCCTGGGGCTGCTAAAGATGCTGTGGGGGAAGACTATTCAAGGACATTAAATTCAGTCAGGAAAAGTAACTGAAAAAAATAGGTTTAAAACAATGTAACTCCATAACTCACCAGATTTAATTGAGTGTCTACTGTGTGCCTTATATTGGGTTTAGGTACTTACATACAATTGTGAGTGCAGGAAAAAAACTCTGTTTTCCCTGAGCTAATTATGTTCTATTGGAAAGGAGAAATAAATAAGAACAATTTAACTTCAGGCACCGAGGTGGCTGAGTCAGTTAAGCATCTGCCTTCAGCTTAGGTCATGATCCCAGGATCCTGGGATCAAGCCCCACATTGGGCTCCCTGCTCAGTGGGGAGTCTGCTTCTCTCTCTCCCTCTGCCCCACCCCCCTGCTCATGCACACTCCCTCTCTCAAATAAATAAAATATTTTTAAAAACTTAAAATGAAAAGTCTATGCATCAAGAAGCATTATAATTACAATTGTAAATATTTATGCTCCCAACTTAGGAGCCCCCAAATATATAAATCAATAACAAAAATAAAGAAACTCATTGATAATAATACAAAAATAGTAGGGGACATTGAAACCCCACTTATAGCAATGGACAAATTATCTAAACTAAAAATCAACAAGGAAACAATAACTTTGAATGACACCCTGGATCAGACGGACTTAACAGATATATTCAGAACATTTCATCCTAAGGCAGTAGAATACACATTCTTTTCGAGTGCACATGGAACACTCTCCATAACAGGTCACATACTGGGCCACAAGTCAGGCTTCAACCAAGTACAAAAAGATTGAGACCATACCATGCATATTTTCAGACCACTGTGCTATGAAACTTAAAGTCAACCACAAGAAAAAATTGGAAAGACCACAGATATACGGAGGTTAAAGAACATCCTACTAAAGCATGAATGGATTAGCCAGGAAATTAAAGAAGAAATTAAAAAGCACATAGAAGCAAATAAAAATGAAAATACAGAAGTCCAATACCTTTGGGATGCAACAAAGGCAGTCCCAAGAAGAAAGTATATTGCAATGCAGGCCTACCTCAAGAAGCAAGAAAAGTCTCAAATATGCAACTTAACCTTACACCTAAGGGAGCTAGAAAAGGAACTGCGAATAAAGCCAGCAGAAGGAAAATAATAAGGATCAGAGCAGAAATAAACAAACAAAAAACCAGTAGAACAGATCAATGAAGCTAAGAGCTGGTTCTTTGAAAGAATTAATAAAATTGATCGATCCTTAGTCACACTTATCAAAAAGAAAAGAGAAAGGTTCCAAATAAAATCACAAATGGAAGAGGAGAGATCACAACCAATAAGAGATTGTTATGAAAAATTATATGCCAACAAACCAGGCAATCTGGAAGAAATGGACAAATTCCTAGAAACATACAAACTACCAAAACCGAAACAGAAAGAAATAGAAAATTTGAACAGACTCCTAACCAGCAAAGAAATTCAATCAGTAATGAAAAATCTCTCAACAAACAAAAGTCCAGAGCCAAGTGGCTTCCCAGAAGAATTTTACCAAACATTTAAAGAAAAATACCTATCCTTCTCAAACTATTCCAAAAAATAGAAATGGAAGGAAAACTTCCAAATTCCTTGCACAAGACCAGAATTACCTTGATTCTAAAACCAGACAAATATTCCATCAAAAAGGAGAATTACAGGCCAATATCCTTGATAAACATGGGTGTAAAAATTCTCAACAGCATTCTTGCAAATCGAATCCAACGGTACATTTAAAAAATTATTCACCACGATTGAGTGGGATTTATTCCTAGGCTTCAGGGGTGGTTCAATATTTGCAAATCAATCAGTGTGATACACTACATTAATAAAAGAAAGAATAAGAACCACATGATCCTCTCAATAGACACGGAAAAAGCATTTGACAAAATACAGCATCCATTCTTGATAAAAAACCCTCAACAAAGTAGAGATAGATGGAACATAGCTCAACATCATAAAGACCATATACAAAGACCCACAGCGAATATTGTCCTCAATGGGGAAAAACTGAGAACTTTTCCTCTACCATCAGGAACAAGACAGGGATGTTCACTCTCACCATTGCTATTTAACATACCACTGGAAGTTTTAGCGTCAGCAGTCAGATAACGAGAAAAAATAAAAGGCATCCAAATCAGCAAAGAAAAGTCTAACTTTCACTATTTGCAGATGACATGATACTATATAAAGAAAACCAAATGACTCCCCCTCAAAATTGCTAGAACTAATACAGGAATTCAGCAAGTTTGCAGGATGTAAAATCAACATACAGGAATCTGTTGCATTTCTATACACCAATAATGAAGAGGCAGAAAAATCAAGGAGTTGATCCCATTTACAATTGCACTAAAAACAATAAGATACCTAGGGATAAGCATAAGTAAAGAGGTAAAAGATCTATACTCTGAAAACTATAGACCACTTATGAAGAAAATTAATGAGGACACAAAGAAATGGGAAAACATTCATAATCATTATTAAATGATTATTTAAATTATTAAATTTAAATTATTAAAATGGCTATAGTACCCAAAGCAGTCAACACATTTAATTCAATCCCTATCAAAATACCACCATCATTTTTCACTAGTTCACAGAACTAGAACAAACAATCCTAAAATTTATGTGGAATCACAAAAGACCCCAAATAGCCAAAGCAATCCTGAAAACAAAAAGCCAAGCTGGAGGCATCACAATTCTAGACTTCAAGCTATATTACAAAGCTGTAATCATCAAGACAATATGATACTGGCACAAAAATAGGCAGTACATTGATCAATAGAACAGAACAGAGAACCCAGAAATGGACCCTGAATGTTATGGTCAACTTATCTTTGACAAAGCAGAAAAGAATATCCAATAAGAAAAAAAGACAGTCTCTTTAATAAATGGTGTCGGGAAAACTGGACAGCAACATGCAAAAAAATGAAACTGGACCACTTTCTTACACCACACACAAAAATAAATTCAAAATGGATGAAAGACCTACATGTGAGACAGGAAACCCTGAAAATCCTAGAAGAGAACATAGGCAACAACCTTTTTGACCTCGGCCACAGCAACTGCTTACTAGACACATCACTGTAGGCAAGGGAAACAAAAATGAACTATTGGGATTTCATCAAGATAAAAAGCTTCTGCACAGCAAAGGAAATAATCGACAAACTAAAAGGCAGCCTACGGAATGGGAGAAGATATTTGCAAATGACATATCTGATAAAAGGGCTAATATCCAAAATCTATAAAGAACTTATCAAACTCAACACTCAAAAAAAACAAATAATCCAGTTAAGAAATGGGCAGAAGACATTAATAGACACTTTTCCAAAGAAGACATCCAGATGGCTAACAGACACATGAAAAGATGCTCAACATCACTCATCATCAGGGAAATACAAATCAAAACCATGACAAGATATCACCTCACACGTGGCTGAACGGCTAAAATCAACAACACGAGAAACAGCAGGTATTGGTGAGGATGTGGAGAAAGGGGAACCCTCTTACACTGTTGGTGGGAATGCAAGCCGGTGCAGCCACTCTGGAGAACAGTATGGAGGTGCCTCAAAAAGTTAAAAATAGAACTACCCTACGACCCAGAAATTGCACTACTAGGTATTTATTCAAAAGACAAAAAAAAAATACAGTTCGAAAGGGTACATGCACCCTGATGTTTACAGTAGCCTTTATTAACAGTAGCCAAACTATGGAGAGTGTCCATCGACTGATGAATGAATAAAGAAGATGAGGTATATATATACAGTGGAATGTTACACAGCCATCAAGAAGAAAGAAATCTTCCCATTTGCAATGACATGGATGGAGCTAGAGTGTATTGTACTAAGTGAAATATGTCAGTCAAAGAAAGACAAATACCATATGATTTCACTCATACGTGTAATTTAGGAAACAAAACAAATGAACATATGAGAAGGGGGAAAAAGAGAGAGGGAGGCAAACCATAAGGACTCTTAATGATAGAGAACTAACAGCATTGATGGAGAGAAGTGGGTAGGGGATGAGTTAGATGGGTGACCAGCATTAAGGTGGGCAGTTCTTATGATGACCACTGGGTGTTGTATGTACTTGATGAATCACTGAATTCTACTCCCAAAATCAGTATTATGTGGTATGTTAACTACCTCGAATTTAAATAAAAATTTGGAGGAAAAACTAAATAAAAAATAATATAGCTACAACTCATTCCAAAAAAATCATTAACTAATACACCACTATATTAACTTATAAATGACTATATACAATTATATACACTTACACATCAAGTGCAGAGAAGTACTCTAGAAAAATGGAGAGAGAAAATGAAAGTGCTAGAAGACGTATTGGTGTGGTCATGGTATTCAATTTTTTTTAAAGATTATTTATTTTAGAGAGAGAGTATGTGCACAGTTTGGGGGGGGGGCACGGTAAGAGGAACAGAGGGAGAGCATGAATCCCCACTGAGCATGGAACCCCTTCCCAGGACTCTGAGATCATAACCGGAGATGAAACCAAGAATCGGCCCATTTATCGACCCAGGTGCCATCCCTCGTCATGGTATTCTAGCAAAGGTGGTCAAGCAAGACCTCACAAGGGGGTGACATTAGCACAGAGACTTGAATGTGACAAGCTGAGCTGTGAAGCCATCTGCAAGATCAAAGCCTTCGTGATCCCGTTTGTGTTAAAAAACGGGGTGTGTTACTTGTCCTGGAAGACCCTCTCGGGTGCCCAGGAACAAGCCATTCGCAACTTCTCCTCTTCAGTGAAGTCACAAACCTTTTAGGAGGCGTGCGTCTCCACTGCCACCATCACTGCTCCCTGGCCACTCTTGGTGGCTGTCCTGACTGCCCCACAGCCTTTCTCTGCTGAATTGCTCTATCGGAAGAGGGAGAGCATCCTCCCTCATGAAAAACTTAGTCTCTCAGAGCAGCGCTGGCCCAGGGGGCTCCTTCTGGGGCACCAGTAGGCTTTAGATCAACACTGGCTTCCCCGTGTATGTATGCGTGTATGTGCGCACGTGTGCACCGCCGGCTCCTGGACTCCTCCCAGTCTGCATAGGCTCATGAGGTCCTCAGGGATCCCCTTGAGAAGAAGTTGTCCTGGCTGCGATCAAAAAATTGCCACAGACTGAGGGGCTCATGAACAACAAAACTTACTTCTCACAGTCCTGGAGGCTGAGAAATCTGAGATCAAGGCACCAGCTGACTCTGTCTGATGAGGAGCTGCTTCGGCCATCTTCTCGCTGTGTCCTCACGTGGCAGAAGGGGTGAGGGAGTGTTCTAGGTCTCTTTCATAAGGACGCTCTCCCATTCACGATGCCTCCCCTCCCCAAGCTCCCACCTCAAATAACATCACACGGGGGATTAGGTTTCAACATGACTTTTGTGGGACCACAAACATAGTCCATAACAGACATTCTTCCGATGTCGGGAACTTCTGGGTGATTTTTTAAAATCTTCTTTTATTTGTTTTTATTTTAGTGCTTTGACATTAATGCATAATACCTGGTTTTTAAAAATCAAACAATATAAAATGATATTCAACTTAAAGCGTTGGGGCACCTGAGGTTCAGTCAGTTAAGAGCCGATTCTTGATTTCAGCTTAGGTCATGATCTCAGAGACCTGGGATCAAGCCCCACATCAGGCTCCCTGCTCAGCGGGGAGTCTGCTTCTCCCTCTGCCCCTCTCCCCACTCGTGTGTGTGTGTGTGTGTGTGTGTGTGTGTGTGTGTGTGTGTGTGCGCTCTCTCTCTCTCTCAAATAAAACAGAATAAATCTTAAAAAAAACAAAACAAAGCAAAAAAAACATAGTCTCATGCCCCCATCTGCATGCGAAGTCCCAATGCCCCAAGCAAGCACCTGTAAACATTTCTTGGGGTTACTACTATAATTCTAACTCACATGTTTATCTTACCATTTCTTGATTTGTCAACTCTAGACCTTCATAAATAGCCTACTTTCTTGCTACCTCTTTCCCCTCTCCACAAAGTTTTATTAAAACCTGATGATCTCTATCACTTTAAATAACTCTGTCCCTTTAAATAAATCACATTATAACCTCTATTGTTGTCCATATAGTTTAGAAGCCCATCTGGACTCCATCGTGTAAGATGAGGAAATTAGCATGTGAACTGTCTCTATGGTTCCTTCCTCTCTCTGCATCCAGGCTCCTGCCAGGCTAGCTGGTAACTTGATTTTGCTTTCAGCAAAAAGTGCAAATGTCTTGACAGTGAGGACTTTTCATGCTTTGTCTGTAAATAGGGTAGGAAAAGTTAGTGGCATTTTAATATTCTATATAAAATTATATTGTACGTATTATGAATATAATATGATATGATATAATAATATAATATAATATAATATAATATAATATAATATAATATAATATAATATAATATAATATAATATATATATTGTTTGCTATAGACCAGAGTCTTGCAGTGAAGTCCATAGAAAGAAGGAAATGTAGTCCTTGGCCATGAACCTGGGCCACCTGAAGAAGAATGGGCCATTCACCACCCTCTTCTGTGGACAAGTGGACAAGTTCTTAACAGCTTGTAATTTGCTTCCTGTTGAGACCAAGACTTTCTAGAGCTGCTTTTTAGTTGTGTTTTTGTCCGTGTCGTGTGTGTCTCTCTTGTCGTCCCCCCGTCGTCCGTGTCCCGTGTCCCCCGGGTCCCCCCCACCCCCCCCACCCCCGCTTCTAATTCTCTTTTCTTATTTTCTTATTCTTGACAAAAGGACAAAAGAAGGGTGTGGCTCCTTCTTAACTGTCTCTTTTCAGTCCTTTGGCTTCTTAATTCTGTGCCCATTGAATGGCCCGAGTGCACACCCTACCCCCTGCCTTTCAGACCTGCTATGCAGCTGACCTCTGGGACTTCTGTCCCTCACACCCCTGGACTAACTCCTTATTTCTAGAGTCCCCGAATTTTTTTTTCTTTTTTTGCTCCCAAAGTATACCTGAACAGTTTTTCTTCCTACATCAATTTTCTGAGACCTTACCTGTCTGAAAGTATCTTTATTTGGCCCTTATCTGATCATAGTTCGGCTGAGCATTGAATTCTGAGGTCATGCCATTTCTTCTCTGATACTAAAAAAGCCATGCTCCATGTCTTCTAGCATTCAGTGTTACTGATTTAAATGTTTAATGTCATTATTATTTTTGTTCATTTGCAAAAATACCCTTTTTTTCTGCATAGAAGCCTCATCTTAGAGGGTCTGAATCTTCATGAAGATGTATCTAGGTGGCTTTGTCTGCTGTACTTTGTGTTGAAAACAATTTATTCTTCTTTGCCACCGGTAGACTCTTTTAACCCTAAAGACTTTCGCCTTTCTTAACTTCCAGCCATTTTCTTCTGTTATGTGTTTGATTTTTTTTCTTTCCTCTCCTCCCTTCCTGGAATCCTGTTAGATGCTGAGCCCACTGAATTCATCCTCATGTTTCTTCCTCTGATAGTCCCATCTTTTTGATTTCTTCCGCTGCATTCTGGAAAGTTTACTTTGATTTTAATTTTTAGACCTCCTTTTACATTTCTTTCCCCAATCATATGTTCTATGTCCCAGAGCCATTGTCTTCTGATTACTTAATTTTCACACCACCTAGTGTTGTGTGGATGGGATGCAGTGTCTTTTCAAATCAGTTATTTATTAGAATTTTTAAAGGTAAAAATAAAAGGGAGGGGGAATACTTGAGTGGCTCAGTCAGTTAAGCGGCGGCCTTCAGCTCAGGTCATGATCCCAGGGTCCTGGGATCGAGCCCCACATCGGGCTCCTTGCTCAGCAGGGAGCCTGCTTCTGCCTCTGCCTGCCTCTCTGCCTGCTTGTGCTCTCTCTCTCTCTCTCTCTCTGACAAATAAATAAATAAAATCTTGGGAAAAAAATTTTTTTTAAGTTATTTTCATTACCCTAGATTACCTTCATTTCCCCGTCTAAAAGTTTGCTCTTAGCTTATCTGGGTCCTTCTTTCCCATGCCATTGGGTTGTTTCAAATATCTAGTGATCCCCAGTTGTCTATTCATATTTTTAACAAAGGACTTCGCTGGTTAATAAAGGTGACTCACATGGGTAGGTTCATATTCCCAGGAGACCTGTCCTGTGAAAAGGGGGCGGGTGTGCTGGCTGACAACTCCAAGTTTATCAGCCAGGCAGGAACCTGGCAGGCCCGGCTCTAGGGTAGATGAATAGGATCTAGTGGGCAGTGTGCGGGGGTTCCCCCAGGGCTGCAGAAGGAGGGTTTCACTGCAGGTGTAACCCCTACATCCAAGACCTAGTCTTCTCCAAGTAGGTGGTTCAGGTTTTTGGGTTTTTTTTTTAAAGATTTTATTTATTTATTTGACATCGAGAGAGAGAGAGAGAGAGATCACAAGTAGGCAGAGAGAGGGGGAAGCAGGCTCCCTGCTGAGCAGAGAGCCTGACGGGGGGCTGGATCCCAGGACCCTGAGATCATGACCTGAGCCCAAGGCAGAGGTTTTAACCCACTGATCCACGCAGGCGCCCCGGTGGTTCAGTTTTATTAGAGGACTGTTTTCTGTTTGGGGCCTAAGGACAAAACATCCTTGGGCCAGTTGTCCCATTGATTGGGAATTGGCATAGGGACCAATGGTTGCCTACACAACCATGAAATCAGCTTTCTGAATTCTGTGTTACAACCTGTCCTTCTCTTGGCACCAGCCAGCTCCAAATTAGACCTCTTGGTCTGGGAGGCCCAGCTCCAGTGCCTACCTGGAGGGCAGTGTTCTTTCCGATCTTTATGCAATCACCCGCTTCTGATTTTCCAGAAATATGTCAAAATCCCTGGTTGTGCCCTCACCGCCATTCTTCATCTGCGTAGACTTTTCCCTCTGGCTACCTTCTCACATGTCGCTGGCATCTGGGGAGGGAGAGGCCTTTATATTCATTTTACTTTTCTGAATTCTCTACAGTGAGTGTGTGTTATTACACTCACAATAAAAGTAACAACAAAAGCTATTCTTAAAATGGAAGGGATTTAGAAATATCTCATGGAGCCAAAAAGGGCAGCATCCTGGCAGTATTCCATAGGGACCATTCCAGCCCTGAGCAAGAAACTGCTTTCCCTCAGTGCTTCTAGCTGAACGCGTAAGTGGCTGGAGAATCTTGTCCTAGAGCCTGCGTCTCTCTTATGCTTTATGCATCCCCAGGCTGAATTAGAGGTGTTGTTAGTGCAGCACGAGTGTATCCGAATGGCTTCGAGTGGCTTCGAATGGCAGGCATTCACCCATTCGTTGTTGGATGGACTCAGGCACGTGCTTCTTCGCAGGTCCTACCTCGGGCCACTCAGTCATCCCAGGGCAACTGGCAGGCGACGTGTTTGTTTGTTTGTTTGTTTGTTTGTTTGTTTGTTTGTTTGTTTAAAGAGAGACTGTCTTTAGTAACAGCAGAGGTTTGGAGGAAGGGAGGAGCAGAGCAAAAGGGCTCACAAATAGACCACTGGCAAAGTGCCTTTCTGCACACTCTAATCGCGTCCGGGCAAGTCCCAAAGGCCCTGGGTCTGGGTCACTACTGCTGGACCGGGAAGCTGTGGTGTCACTGCCCACCTCCTGGGCTGAGTGCTCACTGCCACCGGGGATGGGACTGGCACTGTGACTCTGGCGATGGCTGTGGCTCCGCGGGCCACCTCTGTCTCTGCCGCTGTCTGAATCGTTGTCACTGCCATGGGCTGGCCTGTGTCCTCAGCACCAGATTCGGTGTCATGTTCTGAGTCTTCATCCCTAATGAATATCTCTTTGTCCGGGTGGCCTGGGCCTCGTCCTCACTGCTGTCATCCTAGCTGCTACCGCCCTTGTCACTCACCTCGTCCTCATCCCCTCCTCTGGGCTTGGCTGATGAAAGGGGTGTCTCTCGGCACCCCAAAGGCCAGCTCGGGCTTGGCCATGTGGTAGCAAGGGGCAAGCTTCTTAGAGCTGCAAGAGAGGGAGCTGCCTCATGCCCGCCGGTCCCTGTGGTCTGAGCAAGTCACAGGCCAGCCCGGATACAAGAAGTCGAGAGAGATGCTCCACATCTTGACGGAAGGAGCTGCAAAGTACGGTGGCAACTTTTGCCATCCACCACTTAATAATTCCAGTCTTTGTTTCTCATTTTGTTTTCTCATTCTGTGTCTTCCTCAGGCTTCTGAGGACCCAGTCTCTGGAATGGTTCTACAGTAACGTGAAGAGCCGCTTCAAACGCTTTGGCAGCGCCAAGGTCCTGAAGAACCTGTACAGGAAACACCGGCTGGAGACTGGGGCGTGCTTCGATATTCTAGGTATGCTGGTGGCCTGCCGCTCTGGGAGTCTCTGCGGCGCAGAGGGGATAGAGGAAGGCCAGGCTGGGAGGCCCTGGGCACTGGGTGTCCTCAACGCAACAGACAAGTTGCTTAAATACCTGGCTCCGATGAGGAGCAGAAATAGGAGGACAAATACCAAAGATTCTGTGAAGTTTGAGTCATCCGGGTCCCACATCCCCAGTGGGCTGTTGGGTGCATTAAGAAAACCAGAATAAAAAAAAATAAATTAAAAAATAATAATAGTAATTAAAAAAAAAAAGAAGAAGAAGACCAGAATATTTCTGGGGTGCCTGGGTGGCTCAGTGGGTTAAAGCCTCTGCCTTCGGCTCAGGTCATGATCTCAAGGTCCTGGGATCGAGCCCCACATTGGACTCTCTGCTCAGCAGGGAGCCTGCTTCCCCCTCTCTCTCTGTCTGCCTCTCTGTCTACTTGTGATCTCTGTGTCAAACAAATAAATAAAAATCTTTAAAAAAAAAAGAAGAAGAAGATCAAAATATTTCTGCATATCATGGACATTTTAATTGTAGACCCCTAGAAATCAAAGATTCTGGATTGTCTCCCCCTACGGATAAACTTTGGGAAGTCCTCTGTTTGATCACGTAGACCAGGCCTGCCCTTGGAGGGTATGCCCTCCACTCCCCTTCCCTCCTATTCCCAGCCTCCACTCACACCAGGCCCAGAACCTGATATAATGGGAGAGTCAGGAAAGTATGGGGCTTCTCTCCCAAGAAGGCTGGAGGAAGGATTCTGCCCTTGCTGTTTTTATACACTTAAGACAACCAATGTAATTAGAATAAGAAATTATCTTCTTTAGTTCTGTTAGACTAGCCAGGAGAAAGAAATCATTGTCAGAATATGAACAGTCTATCCTCTAAAAAAAGGCTGGGCTTTTTTTTTTTTCTGTCCAAAGGCAGATTTTTTTCATCTCTTTGCTGACACAGGTAAATGCTTTTTATCCACAAGAAAGGGGGAAGGAAAAAAGATCTCATCCGTCTCATTTGGAGCCTTTTCACTGTCATTATTTTACATTGTTGTAGTCTCAATAAAGTCTTTGGCTGTGTCTTATCTAAAAATATGCCAGCCACTGAGACAGGAGGGAAACAGGATGGAAGCATTAAACACAGAGAATCATTAGGGCCTTTTGTGGTAGTTGTTAGACTCTATCTTTCAAACCGTTCAGGAAGCCTAAGCTAAGACAGCGGTGCTCAAGACTTCCACAGATTATTTTTATCTTCTCTTGGCTGATTTCTGTAAAAACTTTCTTCTCCAGGAAAGGAGGCAAAAGAAAGAGAGAAAAAAAGAAAGCTTAGGGGCGCCTGGGTGGCTCAGTCGTTAAGCATCTGCCTTCCGCTCAGGTCATGATCCCAGGGTCCTGGGATGGAGCCCCACATTGGGCTCCTTGCTTGGCAGGAAGCCTGCTTCTTCCACTACCATTCCCTCTGCTTGTGTTCCCTCTCTCGCTGTGTTTCTCTCTGTCGAATAAATAAAATCTTTAAAAAAAAAAAAAAGAAAGAAAGAAAGAAAGCTTAAAAGTAATCCTGTTAACGGTAGTTTTTCAACCCAAAAAGATTTCTCAGGAAAGTTCCAGAATATTATTGGCTCACTTGTTTGCATCCCATCCTTTCTTTCCTCTCACGTGCGGCTCCAGGTCTGTTTCTTGTACCCCCTTACGTGTCACCAAATGTCAGACCTCATAGGTGTTCTCCACTGCTTCACGAAAGACGAGGGGAAAAGCAAACATGCCGGGAATCCTACAGAGCAGAGCACAACTCTGATCTCTTCCTCTGTCTCCCTCAGGCCCCACAGGTGGATCAGGCAGACGGGAGCCTGAAGTGGGGCAGCTTGGGGCTTTGAAATTTGCAAGTGTCATTTTGTGAGGAAAACCACTTTCTGGGACTAACTGCCTGCCCGGTGGACGCAGACGTGCGTTCTGGGCAGAAAGAGCTGGGTGATTCGGCACTTCTTTCATTCGGCCTCCCCACGGCACCTGCCGCATTGCATTCAGGGGACAGTCTACAAGCCGTGTGAGCAATAGCTTCGACCCCTCTGCCTTCCCAAACCGTGGCTCGACACCTGGCAAAGCCTATGTCCTCCGTATGGCACTGGTTTAATCTGAGAAGCGTTCTCTGGGGACCAAGACCCTTCACCGAAGTTTTAGACTCTGTCGCTTTCATGTGCTTAGTATCCATTTAAACAAAGATTTACTTTTGATAAAAGTGAAGAGAAACAGTCTGTGAGGTGATATTCAAACCTGCTAAGCCATGATTATAAAACATTATAAAACAATGAGATTTATTCTACACACCGTCTAGAAAATTTTGTTCCCCCCGAAAGTATGGGCAAATCCCCCAGGACAGAAGTGGCCTCCTGGCTAGGTCACATGACTGGGGAGCCCTTAGCCTTAGCTCCCACCTGTCACCCAACACCCACCCATCATTGTCACCTGACTTTATAAAACCCCCAGGGCCCAGGACCTCCTGCCACGCTGAGCCACTTACTTGTGTGTCTGTGGAGGTGGGCCGGGTACAGGTGTTTCTCTGGGCTAATTTAAGGCACAGACAAGATGGAGAACCCCAGCTAGCACTTGACCATAATTGGTGCAGTAGCATTCTGAATAAGATGGCTCCATCTTCAACTCCAGCTAAGGGCACTTGTTTGCAGAACTTCGGTTGTCAGAAC
>CM053603.1:56134521-56201613 GCA_028646535.1 Procyon lotor
TCGACTCCTTAATTTCTCTTTCTTCTGTTTTACTGTTGGTATATAGAAATGCAACTGATTTCTGTGTATTAATTTTATATCCTGATACTTGACTGAATTCCTGGATGAGTTCTAGCAGTATTGGAGTGGAGTCTTTTGGATTTTCCACATAGAGTATCATATCATCTGCAAAGAGTGAGAGTTTGACTTCTTCTTTGCCGATTTGGATGCCTTTGATTTCTTTTTGTTGTCTGATTCAGCATGACATTTTTAACAGTGACCCTAGAGAGGAGCAGGATACAAAGAGATGAAAGTGGTCATTATTAATATACTCAATCTCCAGGCAGTTGGATAAATAGCATATGCTTTCATTTAGCATTCAATAAAAAACGGGAGAAATAAACCTTGCTTTTACTCCTGAACACTCTATATCTATTTTTTTTAAAGATTTTATTTATTTGACAGAGAGAAACACAGCGAGAGAGGGAACACAAGCAGAGGGAATGGTAGCGGGAGAAGCAGGCTTCCTGCTGAGCAGAGAGCCCGATGCGGGGCTTGATCCCAGGACCCCGGGATCATGACCTGAGCCGAAGGCAGACGCTTAACGACTGAGCCACCCAGGTGCCCCACTCTCTATCTATTTTTTATGTGATTCCTGAAAAGGGTCTATGGCATCTTTCATCTGGGATTTAACTGACAAACACAGTCTTTTGAAAATGCTGAGCCATGTGACGTCAGAGGTTCTTCCAACCCATGAAAGACATGACGTCATCTGACTGCTGCGTCACTTTCCAGAACAGTGCAGCCGCCTTGTGTCCTTCCCAAATGGCACCGAAGCTCCCACCTGTGAATTTCAAGGGAAACAGGGAGAGGTGCTGTCCCAGAAGATTTAAAATCATGTGGAGCCAGAGCTTGTCCTCCGGGCAGCTCAGTCTCCCAGTGATGTTTCCAGATCTTCTCTCTCCTCAACTCCGGTCCACCCTCCCCCATTCTCTCCACAGAGGACCTCACCTCCTCCTTCACCGGGCAGACAATATGCACCTCTGCGCTGGCCCCTGTCACCTTCCAGGAAGGTCTCAAGGCCACACATCCCTTCCCTCTTGCTGAGCCAGCCTCTCTTTTAACTGGTTCCTTCCTATTGATTGGTAAACATGCCCGAGTCTCTCTGTTTCCCAAACCATCCCTGCACATTCCCCCACATCCTGCCCTCCTCTCTTCCCAGTCGGTGGCAGGCGCACTCCAGAGAGCACACTGAGCTCAGGGCTTCCACTTCCTGCCCTTGCTCACTCCCCTCAGCGAGCTGTTCTCCCCCCAGCAGCCGGAGTGCACTTTTGGAAGCACAAATCCGACCAGGTTCCCTCCACGGAAGCTTTCCTGGCTTTATGTGGCTGTTGGAATCAAGATCAATCAAAACGTGGTATGGTCACCATGACCCACATGGTCTGGGTCTCCAAGCCCAGCCACACTGCCTCTCATTCAGGTCCCCAGATGCACCTCCCGCCCCCACAGCCTGTCCTGTGCGAGCTGTCCGCTCTGCCCCTGACACTCTCCCACCACCCCGCACCCCTCCAACTCCTTACTCACTGTCGCTGCTAGATGCTTTCGCTGGAGTGTGAAGCACCCAATCGGAGCACTTAACATCTCTATAATTTTACGCTGATTTGCGTAATACCTTTGATCGATGAATTCTTTCCCATTCTATCAAGTTTGTCAAGGCAGTGAGGATTTCTGGCTTTGGTCACCAGCACACCCCAACACCCAGCCCAGAGCCAGGTACCCAGTAGGTGTCCATAGACTTTTGCTGGATGGATGAATGAATGCTGGAGGTAGCCGCACCAAAGAGAAATATCTGCACTTGGAACTCTAGCTCGGGGTCTGCAGAGATGACTTACCCTAAAGCCTTTTAAGTGAGGAGACTCAGGAAGACAATGCCACTGGTTCAGGGTCCCAGAGCTAGAATAAGTGAAGGCCTGGTCAAAAAACACAAACACATGGGGCACCTGAGTGGCTCAATCGTTAAGCGTCTGTCTTCAGCTCAGATCATGATCCCAGGGTCCTGAGATCGAGTCCCACATCGGGCTCCCTGCTCGGCAGGAAACCTGCTTCTCCCTCTCCCACTCCCCCTGCTTGTGTTCCCTCTCTCGCTGTGTCTCTCTCTGTCAAATAAATAAAATCGTTAAAAAAAAAAAAAAACCATGAACACAGAGAATGGTATATGGTCAGACTGAGTTGCCATGACAGGCTACACACTAATGGCCTATTTCATAAAGGTAGCCGTCTACAAAACCTGCCTCAAATACCTACAGCGGTTATCCCTGGGGTTCCCACAGGGGACCCCCCATGACAGCCCAACCAAGGAAGCACAGGGTCTATTCTGCGTATTAAAGGCCTACTGCTTACTTTGACATGGCATTGATGGCATTTGCCCCCTTTTGAGCTAAGGCACATAGACCCATATTTATTTTCTTGGTTCTGCCAAACAGTGTTTTCCATCAACATCCTATTCAATACATTTTCCTTGAGCCACCTTCTGTCCAGGGGCCATGTTGGGTCCTGCAGATACAATACAGAGACTTTAAAACAATCTGTCATCTCCACCTGCAGAGATCTCATTTGGTGAATGAATATGCGAACACGGATAGTAAAAATTCCCAACTTGAAAAAGGGCTTTAATAAGGGCTTAGCCAGCTGCTCTTCCCAGCCTGGAATTTAAGATTAGGGTTGTGTGTTCAGTTCAAAGAAGACCAGAGGAGAGGCAGCGGGCCTTGAAAGATCAAACGCTATGGGTTGACCTTGTCTCTCTCTGGGCTTATTTCACATGGACTCCATTCTATGGAAGAGTATGGTGACAGTTAAATCAATAGCTAAAGACAAGTATTTGGGAAAGTGCCATAGACTGCAGCTAAAGACCGAACCCACAGCATCATGAGCTCTTGTCCTTTCTTTCTAGAAAGGAAGCCAAGTATCAGAGAGGTTAAGTAACCGGCTCGAGGTCACACAGCTAGTACTTTGCAGGTCCAGGAAGAGATGACCTTACATCTCTCTGGCTTCGATCTGTTGTTCTCTCTTTGATTGTACATTGCCTCCAAGGAAGATATTGGAAGAAAGTTGAGGGAGCTGCAGTGTTACCCCAGGAATCACTGAGGGAAGAAAAAGGTGACTCATCAAAAGCTGTAGCATTTTTGTGGAGCCCAGTGATTCTCTAAGTATCTGCAAAGCTGACTTCATCAGAGTGGGTCGTGGTGGTCTGCCAGGGCTGTGACCATGCACCAGACCTCACTGGGGACCTGTGATAACCCCATTCTCTCTCCCACTCCCTCCCTTCCTTTAGGAGGAAACTTTTTCGAGGCAAACCTGGAGAATGAAGGAAGTATCTCGGGCAGTGATTCAACATTTTATAGACAGCCAGAAGGTAAGTTTGCTTAAGAGTTTGCAGCTAATGGGAAGTTGGAGGAATAGAAACACCTTCAGAAACTTGGGGTCTCCCAGTTGCATTTTAATCGCCAGACGCAACCCCTTTTAACTGGGCGGGAGTCACCAGGGCTTCCTGTCATTGCCATTCATGTGTACACATCATCAAAACTGGTGAGTACACCCAAGATGTGGCCAAGAGCAGTGCCTTCACTGCCCAGCCTCTGGATTCCGTCTATCGCCTGGTGAGCTCCAGTTCCAACTCCATCTTCCGGAGCTGGGGTATAATAATGAATACACTTGTGTAGTTCATATTAAAATATTCATAGAAAGAATGTATCACGGACTGAGTCACTTCTACTTCTTTATACCAATACCATAGTCCCCTGAGAGTACACGTCAAAAGCGAAACAAACTCATGGTTTCAAATCAAACTTTCTCCACCATTTCAGCTCCTTCTCCAGAGTGCTGGACCTTGAAATCCTCCTGAGGCACCTGCTCCTCGGGCCCCACAGCCCCTCTGCATGCTCTGTGTTCTCTCCTTTGGGTGCCTTCGCATGAAAGTCCCATCCTCCTTCGTCCTTGCTGCCTAGAACTTCTCCCCGTGGTACAATGCACTTCGGTGGGCTCCACGCACCTCCATTCACTGCTGAAGCCAAAATGCCCAGCACTGATTTCAGCCCAGAGTTCTAGACTCAAGAGTTCTCAAGCTTGTATCAAGCCCTGTAGATCCTACAGGGATCCAAGGCTCAGCACATCCTAATCCAGCTCTCAGTCACCCAAGTTCCTAGCAACTCTTTCTTCCAATTTTGTCCTCTTTCTATTCTGACCCCCATGGCCTGAGCGCCTCCTGCCCACAATTCCTCTGTATTAATATTACCTTCAGTGACTATCCATATCCTCCAGAGTTCTCCAGAGAAGTAGAACCAATAGGACACACACACACACACACACACACACACAGATTTATTTTAGGGACTTGGCTCCCACCACTGTGGGGCCTGACAAGCCCAAAGTCTATAGGGTAGGTCAGTAGGCAGGAGCCTCAGGCAGAAGTCACCTGAAGTCAATGCTTTATTCTTGAGACAGGCTTTCTTCTCTGGGAAACCTCAGTTATTGCTCTCAAGGCCTTTGCCCTCCACCACGTGGATGAGGCCCACCCGCATTACCTCAAGGGCAATCTCCTTCCCTTGAAGTCCACTATCAGATATGTTAACCACATCCACAAAATACCTTCATGACAACACCTAGATTCGTGTTGGATTAAATCCCTGGGTAGGACAGCCCAGCCAGGATGATGCCTAAAACTGACCATCCCATCGTCTACTGGTCCTCCAAGCTTCGGTCACTCTGCCTCACCTTCCTCTCCTTCCTCCATACCCCTGCCAGTTGTTCCGTCTGCGGCACCGACCTGAGCCTTCACGTTCAGCCAAAGCATCCTTAGTGCCCCACTTCACCCTCATCCAGGGGTCGTGAATGTAGCAGCCAGAGCCTCTAGGTTATGGCTCCAGGCTCTTACTGGCCAGGGATCTGTGGAACTGGGAAATGATCCCCATCAGAGGTCCTCCCGCAAGGCTCTTAGCACAAGTGCCTGCTCACCCCGTAGGAGCACAGGAGAGCGTGGGCTTGGCTTGTCCATCGGGACGTCACTGGGGGGCGCCTCACAGAGCTAGTGAGGACTTGTGAGAAAAATATGTTGGTCCGTATCTTGAAGAGGAGATGTGGGAGGTACAAGTGTCTATCTCCAGGGGGCACCTGGTGTGATGACAGCCTCAATCCTATACACGGTACCTGTAGAAACACGGGGGAAACTGCATGTTCAGTAGGTCCCCCTGGGGCGCACAGGGCCCTGACGTGACTGTCGTCATAGCCAGCTCGTGATGGACCCATCAGCTTGCCGGATCTCTCCGAGCGTCCCTGGGTTGGTTTTGGAGACTTTATTATGTTTGCTAGATGCCACTTTCTGTCCACAGTTGTGTCTTGAGGAACCTGTGAAGCTTGAATCAAGGGTTTTTTTAATTGAGGGATTGATTAATGAGTGAATCAATGTATTTACACTTAGTCTCACTCTACCGAGAGTTTGAAGCAGCTTTCAGGAGGTTTGCATGTGTTAAATAATGCATGAGTGAGAGAGGATAAATGGAAATGGGAAGTCGAAATCTGGGTAGAGGAGGCCTAGGCACGCAGCCCGTGCAGACCTGTGCTCCCGGGGCCTGATGTGAATCGGGCTTCTGGGGCAAACAAAGGGAGGGATGATGGAAATTCTCACCTTCAAGTAAAAAGCAAAGATCGAGTTTCTGGGGAAGCAGAACTCTCCCAAGCACTCAGCTCCAAAAAGAATTTTGTCACCTGCAGAAATCCCTTGACGTGGGGACGTTTCCTTCCACCTGTAACCATTTGCAAAAAATATGCCTGCTAAAAATACGCTAGCATTATTTTTCTAAATCACGTGAGCCTGTATCTCACTCTTGTACTTAAAATCAAGGGCTTTTGCAGACAGAGTCCTGGACTCAAACCTCATCTCTTGTCCCATCACGCTGAGTTGCCTCAGCCAAGTTATTTGACTTCTCTGCGCTTCAGTTCTCCTGCCTGTTAGATGGCACCCGCTCAGTGGACTGTGGTCCAGAGGAACTGTGGCCACGCACGTGACGCTCAGCCTGGGGCCAGCCGGTAGTCGAGCTCAGTGAGGTTGCCCAGTGTTGTTGTTGTTGATAGTATTGACTTAGAGTCTATACATTGCTTCTGTGGGTCTTGTATTTACATTAAACCATGTGTACTGTCCAACGCCCTTAGAACATTGAATAATTTCCATCCCTGTCTTCACAGTGCTATACGAAATGCGCAAAATAACACATAAGAGATGAGAGAAAGCAGATGAGAGAGCCGTTATTTCTTTATAAGAAGGCCTTCTAGAAGAGCAGTTTTGTGTAAGCCAGTCTGCCTGTAGGGAGGGACTGCGTGTGACCCAGGCAGGCTCTCTGAGAGTGAGCTGGCTGGGAGGCAGTCTTTCGGGCTCCGTGGGAAGCAACCCCAGAGCCTCGGATGCAAATCCAGCTGAGGCGGGGACACGAGGGATCTGAGGAGCATTTTCAGAGGAGGAATCCTTGGGCCAAGCCTGGGGGACCGCAGGAACCCGCTCAGGTACAGAGCAGGGACCGGAGGAAAGAAGGCCAAGATATAGGAGCCATGAAGGGAGAGACGGTAGCTCTCAAAGAATCGTAATTTCTCGTGTCCTGGGGTGAGGTGGTGGGGCGGGGGGCGGACAGTGAGGCAGGGGAGAGGGGCCGGAGCTGATGGGCCATGCTGAGCAGTGGGGAACTTAGCCCCCAGCCCCTGCAAGGCTGAAACAGAAGAACTAAAGGGGAACAATCATTTTACTTGTCTTTCCCTTTCAGAAAGTAGTCTGTGTTCTATTTCCTGTCTAGGGCACAGCATGATGGACACCTTGGCTGTCGCCCTGCGGGTGGCTGAAGAGGCCATCGAGGAGGCGATTTGCAAAGCAGAAGCCTACGGGGACAGTCTGGTATGACCCCCTTGTCCTTGCTGGGGGCAGGTAGGGGGCAAGGTCCTGGCGACCAGAAGAGAGTCTAGATTGTCAGGAAACCGGCCCCACCGTGGCTGTGCTTGACTAGAGCGGGACCCACGCTGCCCCTGCCTCTGTGGGAGTCCTGCCTCAGGGACAGATCACTGCCCCAAGAGAGTGATCCACAAGTCCCCCGACCTACCCACAGCATGCGGCCACTCTCTTCCCTCCCTCCGCAGGACAAGCAAAACGAGGCCAGCTACCTGCGGGACCACAAGGAAGAGCTGACCGAGGAACTGGCCACAACTATCCTGCAGAAGGTAGGTGGGCCCCGGCACCCCGCCATGCAGTTCACCGCCCCCCCCACCCCCCTCCCAAGCCACCCCGGATCAGGGCCTCGGGCCGGCGGAAGAGCAACCATGGGCACCATTTCTGGGCCTCATCACATTTCCCTTTTGTGCCCCGGAGCCACTGCTGAGGGATTGCACGGCACTGCAAAGTCCAAGCGGAGGAATCAGACAGGGTCACATTTAGGGGTCGAGCTGGGGGTTAAGGAGCCAGGAACTCAGCACTGAGGAGTTTACTCACCATCTTTCTGCTTCCTGGCCTCCCTGCT
The DNA here is from genome assembly GCA_028646535.1 of Procyon lotor. NCBI lineage: Eukaryota > Metazoa > Chordata > Mammalia > Carnivora > Procyonidae > Procyon > Procyon lotor. Next base: position 56,142,051 of record CM053603.1, read on the forward strand.
TGTGCGTGTTTGCGTATGTCTGTGACCATGTGTCCTCTCCTAACATGTCTCGGTCTCCTGCTGACCTGGCAGTCACCCCCTGCCACCTCCATGCCCTAGACTGTCCCTTGCATGGTGTATCCGTTCGTTACTGTGGAGAAGCCAGCCGCCCCAGAACTCTGTGCCTGGGAACAAGGATGGCTTCTGCGATGCGACACGCAGGTCTCTGACACCCCCTCCGTGTCCTTCTGAGTTCAGTCCTGACACTGTCGACGCCGAGTTAGCACGGACCTCACAAGTTAAGGGCTCAGCTGCACCGGAGTGGCCCCCACTGCAGATCCCAGGGACAGGTGTCAGGTATCCCCAGGTTACCACACTGATGTCCAGTCTGTTACAGATCCAGGGATTCTCATGATTGCCCTTCGATGGGATAATTTGCTAGAACAACTCACAAAACTCAGCAAAGTGTTGCCTTTCCAAAGACACATTTAAAAGATACATATGAACAACCAGACGAAGAGATACAGAGTAACAAGGCCCCGGGAGGGGACGTGCAGACCTCTTGGACCTCTCCCTCCGCCCATGGCCCTCCCAGTGACGTCGGTGTCTGCCCCAACGCGGTCCCTCCCCACCCCCCTGAGGTTTCCTCGCGGTGAGTCATTCATTAGCATAACAAAGACACACCCAGGGTTTTTAAGCTCTGTGCCAGGAACGAGGGCCAAAGACCAAATATACGTTTTATTAGACCTCAGTTTCTCACTCACGCATCCGCTCCTGGTTCAGGCTGTGGGTTGGGCTCGAGTCCATGCTGTGTGTTCACACAGGGGCCACTAAAGGCACAGCAGCTACTGGGGCCAGAACCCCAGAGGGGAGCACAGGAGAGGAAGAGGAAGCCACGATGTAGACTAAGGCCCAGGCTTAGCCCTGACCTCTCCGGTTACCCACTCCCTCCTCACCTGTCACTGACCGAAGCAAGGCACCCAGTCAGCCCACTGCCACGGGTTTATACTTATTGTCCCCCTCCTGGGACAGATGCAGAGTCACACAACAAAGGACTGCATGCAGGGAGCAATGAACAAGTTCAGTCTTCTCTTTTGGTCACAAAATCCATGTCGCTTCCGCATGGCCCATACAGAAGATCCCCACTTCTCCCCCAGAGAGCCCCAAAGGCCTCATCCAACCCGCAGTTCAAAGTATGTTCAATCCAGATCCCTGGATTTTTAAGCTGGAGACCTAGGAACCAAGCCAACGCGCCATCTGTCCCTGTACGTCCAACACACACTGTCGCAGTCAGACCCCTGGGCAGCTGGCTGGCTCAGGATGGGCCTAGTCCCCAGCAATCCCAGAGCCCAGGGAGGTGGGGGTGCACCTTGGTCAGGCCCCCGTCTGTCCCAGGGAAAGGCACCTCAGTTCCTCGCTCTCCCTGCTCTCCGCCTCTCGCTCTCTCATCCTATCTGGGCTACAAAGACATTGAAGATTACACCCGGGTTGGTGGCCCAGCAGTTTTCTCAGCTGCCTCTAGGAAGTTGGGAGCCCAGACCCCACTGTAGGAATAGACTCATTCTATCGGTATGGTTGTGCCCAGCATAGCAGGTGGTACAAATGAGTCATCAGCTCCTGGCTCTTGGAACCTGCCCCCTTTACAGACCCTGCCAACGCTTCCTGAAACCAGGATTTACAGCCAGACACCGTGGGTTTGAGACGGAGCTCCACTCTTTATGAGCTGTGCGGCCTTCACTGGTAACTTAACCTCTCTGAGCCACTTTTGTCATCTGCAAAATGAGGAGAGTTGTGTCCCACAGCTCTTAGGATTATGTTGAGGATTGTAGAGCGTATACAGTGCCTACCACAGTCTGGCACGTGGTAGGCATTTAATGATTAGAAGTTGTTAGCATCATAAAAGGATTATTTACCAAATGTAAGGTGCTCCAGAATGGTGAGGGCTACCGATGTGCTGTTTTACCCTCAGGCAGATCTGAAACAGACTGGTGTGCTGTTGAAACTAAGCTCTAATGTGGCTGAAACACATCCCAGAGATGGTCCCAGTTACTCCACACAGCCCCAGAAGGCCTGGCCAGTAACCTGCCCCCTCTTGTCCCCCACCCCCTCCCCAGATCATAAGGAAACAGAAGAGCAAAGGCGAGCAGCAAATGGAGGAAGAGCCAGAGTGGCCGCAGTCCCAGAGCCGCAGGGCCCAGGCAGCCGACCAAGGGACTGCAGCGCCCCCAGGAGGCCCCCGAGCTCCCTGCACCCTCTGGGTGAGTCCCGAGCATAACCCCGCCCCCACTACGCACAGGTGTCCTGCCCAGACTCCGGTCAAAGCCAGTGCCCCTTAGACGTGGGGCCACCACTCTCAACCACCTGTAGTTGACTTGTGTGCCCACCCGACTGGGAGAAGGTACCTGAAGGGGGACAGGGGCAGAAACAGGGAAAATGTGTGTGTGATCGGGGCCGGGAGGGGCCAGAGGGAGTAAACACAGACAGCCTCTCCTGAGGATATGGAGATGGCTTTTTCCGCAGGACCCATTTAGGAAGAATAAAGGGGTGTCAATGGGCACTTTTAAAATTCATTCCGAAAAGGGTTGAACTGGTCTTGTGAAAAGAAAGGCTTTCTGAGGGCCCTGGGTTTCCTCACAACTCCCATCTCTTGCCTTCCTGAACCCGAGCTGCAACAGCGAGAAAATCAGCATGCTGTTTGAGGCACCGAAATGCTCACCTCTGGACATGGGCGGGGAGTCGGGGAGAGGCCCAGCCTTTTTGTCTGTCCCCTTGAAATTAAGCCAAGGGCTGCATCTCAAAGCACAGGGCTCTTCCTGTGACCCTAAGGGTCCAAGCCTGCTCATGCCTAAGGTAGAGCCACCAAGGCTGCAAACTTGTTGAAGTGGCTCCCGCAGAAGACGTGGGGGCTGGGCAGGCCGGCGGCTGAGTCCAAGGAGCCAGGCCTTCTGTGCAGAGATTCTGCCCGAATCCCAGGGACTGGTTGGCAGGGCTTGTCTTCTAGCAGCAGTAGGAGCCCACTGCTACGGTCCCAGCACAGGGGGCAAGGGACGGGGCAGAGCACACAAGTGCCATTTAAAACTGGCAAGTCAGAGACTGGAAGAGCAATGCCATGTGTCTGCCCTGCTCCTCCTGGGGGCCAGTGGCATTCATCCCCTACGTGAACAGATTGAAAAAACAGATGTGCTCCCCAGCTGTGTGGTGGGCACGCGGTCCCAGAAGCGAGCACGGTAGCCTCACCGGAGTCAATCCTCCCCGAATCTTCACCAGCCACCAGATGCCCCGGGGGTAACGAGCAGTGTCTTTATGGCTTTATCGGAGAGTTAGCTTCATTGATTTATTGGCAGAACCTTCCCTGGTCAGCATGGCCGTCGGCTTATTTTACTGCTGCTGTTGTGCACCAAGGAGAGCAAGATAAATGGGAACCTCGATCCCTGCCCTCCGGGACTGAATAATCCGGTTAGCAAAGCAAGTCAGCGTACGAGTCAGCCCATGGCTGTGGGTGCTCCGCTGAAAGGTTGAAACCGGAAATGGACTTGGGGTCAGAGGAGGGAGAGGCCCATGACCTTCAAATAGCCTGTCATTCAGAGGTTTCACTAACTCATTCCTGCCACTGCGAGCTCAGGCTACATGCACAGTGTCGCCCTGCTTTCTAGGGAGTCTTTCGGAAGCATTTTCTGGAAGAGTCAGGTTTAGGGGGGCTCTAGGAGGTGCGAATCCCCCAAGGCTCACCATATGACTAGTACGTTTCCTGTGCAGAGCGTGTTCACACATATTATTTCATGAGATCCACACAAGGGCATCTTGTGTTCTCCCCATTTTAGTATATGTGCTGCCGAAGCGAACACTGTTCTCCCCATTTTACAGAGCAGTAAACTGTGGCTTCCCTAGCCTGAGCCACTAGAACTGAGCTGAGGGGTGGGGCAGGACCAGAACCCAGGTCTCCTGGCTCCGAGCATGTCCTCTGCTCTGCTCCTGACTCCTGTGTCCTGGGGCAAGCAGCTCTTGGATATGAAACGCCCGTTTTCCCACCGGATGTTCAGGGGGACCCTTTGTCATGCTTGCGGTTCAACCTGGAAATGGTATTCCTGCCATGTCATCGAGGCTGGAGACGCTCTGTCCGCAGAGATGTGGGACAGTGGGCTCTAGAATGGGTCCAAACAGTGGGTACAGCAGCGGTTACGGCTGCAGCGCCCCCCCCTTTCCACGGGAGGACAGCAGAGTACTTCCTGCACACACCTTCATCAAGCACTGGGCGAAAGCGCTTAAGATAAGCAGCAGTGGTGTTTCCCAGGGGGACCTCCCACGCGGCCCCTCAGCTGGCTGGAGACACCCTTGTTCACCTGAGACGCAGTCACGCTGGGCAAGGGGGGGGCAGTCAGCGTTACACGGGGTTCCCATTTGCTTTGCTACAACAAACCCTCTTGGGGTTTCCTTTTCTGGCCAGAAAATCTGTTGTGCCAAATGCCTGCCTCCCGCACACCCCAGTGATCACTTTGTCTTCAACAGCAGTGGAGACAGAGCGGGTGCATTGCTTACTTACTTGTCCGGAAGCAAATAGCAGACTATGATCTATTTCTAGATTTTGATATAGGATAAGGCCTAACGGAAGTCCGTCTCCCACTGTAGGCATCTTTTAAACCTCTGGTATACAGTGCTTTGCAAGCGCTGTCCATCTTCCCTGGGCTTGAACCCACCTGTGTAGGTGGGGGTGGGAGAGATCCTTGAGGCTGTAGTTTGAGAAAAGCCCAGAAAGGCCACTGATGCACCCCTCGGATAACACTTAAACCACCCAGACCATAGGGCCTGGCACCTTACAGAGGAGACAAGATCATCTGCTGGCTCCTATTGCTAATACTTTCGTCCTTAACTTTGATGTTTTATCAAAGAAGTCCCCTCCTGGCCTCTTGGTGTGAGTTCTCCCTACGCTGTGATTTGCAATGTGTAAGCAGCTGATTTTTGTCAACATGGTCAGTCAGCGAGGAGTGAGTGCTTTGTCTTTCTGCACTCACGCTTACCCTCGCGGGAGCTGCCCCAAACAAAGCAGCCTGAATCTAGGCTTCAAGAGAAATCCAGCTTCCAGCTGGGTCCCTGGCAGTTTGCCCTTTGGAGCAGCCAGTATCGTTAACTCCCTGTTGTCCGTGGTCACGTATGTTCTGGCGATGGGCCAGCCCAGTGCCGGACATGTGGCACCGCTTCTCAATATAGGCCCGTGGCCACCTGGTGGCACCATGTTGATGTGTGGGGATTTAGTCATGGCCTGGACTCGAACCCTTCCCCTCTGGCTCCCAGGGTACCTGTGAAGGAAGGAGGCTGTGTGGATCATGGTCTCGGCAGAACACGGGATCCACCCCCTTGTGACGGCCATTTGTAGCTCCTGGTTTGGTTTCAAGACACCCGTGTGATTAGAGCTTTTCAAAAACCTTATCTGGAAAGAGAGCCTGTGCCTTACCCAGCGCTCAGTGGTAAGAATCCCCCGAGTCTTGATTAGTTAGCTGTTTAGAAAGGCTGACCCCAAGTTCTAGCTCTTCCAGGGACAAAGAGGCCTGTACACCTCCCCCATGTGAGTGCTGTCTCATTGGGCTCCAACCACAATAACCGGCTGGCAGGACAAGCTGGCCAGCCCAGGTCCCCGAGGGGGCCTTGCAGGGAAGGACTGGCTCCCTCCCAATGCCCCTGACCCACCACTTGCCCCAAAGTCTCATGCTTTCCTCCCTTCATCCTTGTCTCTTGCCTGTTGCCTTCCTCTCTTGTCTTCAGACCTCCATTTGAGGCTACACCTGGGTCTTGAACCCCTGGACGGACCCGACCTGACTTCCCTCAGTTAGGACCCCAAGCTCTTTCCCTCTTTCCAGCACCGGTGATCGGGGCCACCCTGGGGCCTCAAGAGGTGGTACATCCAGGAGACAAAGGTCAGCCTCTCCAGGGCTCCATGCAGGGTCCCACCTTGACGGCTAAGCCCAGGCTTTCTCCCCACCCCCAGCCTGCACTTGGTCCCTGTCGCCTGTGGTGAAAGTCTGTGTTAGCACCATATCCCACAGTTAGGGCCTAATGGGGACTGACCCTGGCCAAGGCCACCATTTTGCACAGCCACTGTCCTAGAATCCAGCGTGAGCCGTGCCCCTGGGTCGTAGAGCATGATGACTGTGGTTCTAGCTGCCGATGAGGCCATGTGGGGAGGGGACAGGAGACAAGGACTGGTGAAGGAGCAAGCACTGTGTTTGCCCATCTCATGTTACTTCTTTTACCCCTCACTACGAGGTGTGGATGCAGGTATTTTTGGACCCATTTTATAGATGAAAAAACTGAGGCTAAAGCTTTACTGTAAGTTGCCTAAGGCTCCGCAGCTTGTGATTGGTGGCGCTGGGAGTTAAATACCTTTCTCCTCTTCCAAAGCCCTTGATCTAGCTTCTTCCTCTACAAAATGAGATCAGCAGATTCAGCGATCTCTCAGGCCTAAGACTGCACTCTCCAACGCAGTGGCCACGAGACACAAGTGACTATTCAAATTTAAATTAATTAAAATGAAATAAGTTCTATTTAAAATCCAGTTCCTCCATCAGACGGGCCATGTTTCAGGGGCTCGGTAGCACCTCTGGCTGGCGGCTGCTGTATGAGACATTGCAGAACGTTTCTATCACCCAGGAAATTTTATTGGTCTAGACTTGAGATAAGGAGGAAGTGATAAGCAGAGGGCATAAATGCAGAAATGTGCCTCGTAACTGGCCAGAGCCTGGAAACTAAGGCAGGCCAAGTCTTGGTTCTTCGGGAGGTCACGGAAGGTGGCGCTCCCATCTTTTGACCAGCTGGTCTCCACCCCCTCCCCATGCTCATTTGCACCATCACCAAAGCCCCCCTCCAGCGGTTCCGACTCATGGGGTCTGGAGTCAAGCCTGAGCATCTGTGGACTTGACTCAAATCTTCCCTGCTGAGGCTAATGGGCTGCAGGCTTAAGGATAGCCTCTTTCTATCTTGAGGAAGGCTCCCTGACCTCCCGAACGTGGAAGCTATAACCCTGTGGCCTCCAGGAAATGCCTCCCCCTTTTCCTCAGTTCCCCAACAACCTGGACCCCTCTGGCCCAGGGCGTAACTATGCAGAATCCCAGAAGAGGCAGGTCCTGCTGCTTAGGCTTAACTTCGAAACCCAAACTCAAGCCATCCCCAAGCAGACTGGAGTTCTCAGTCTGTTCTCCTGAAAGAAACTTGAATGTGATCATTCTCTTGTTAATTTCCTCCCTTATTGTGTGATTCTCCGCCAGTAGGGGGGTCGGTGCCATCCAGCTTTCAAAGCCTTAAGATGCAATATCCTAAAAGCCTCTAGTGCAGGTCTTGTAATTCATTTAATGCCTATCTCTTTGGGCGCAGGTATATACAAAACTGTCTTTGTAACAACTTGGTGATCCTGTTGATCATAACCATGATGACACCAGGGGCCAGGCTCTTAGGATGTGTCCGGTGACCAAGAGGCATCTCTCTGTCCCTTCCCTATCCTTCTTTATTCTTCTCAGCCTTTTCCCTTGCGTGACTGTACCTTCCTCCTTCCTATTTGCTCTCTCCTTTAACAGGATAGACCTAAAGTATTTTTCAGTATTTATAATTACTGCATTGATTTTAATGCCTGTGGCTGACCCTAAAAATACAAAGCAAGGCTTTGTCTTGGTTGTTGTTCACCCTCTCCCTGTTTTACGGAATGGCCTCCTTGCGAGCAAAGACCATTTTGGAGCCATGGTCAAGACCTCAGGAAGCCCGCCCTGTTGGCAGTGCTGATGGTCTTAGCCATCATAGAGACCATAGACCATTCCAAGAGATGGAGGGGGCACGTCATGCTGTTGCCCGCATAGGATAGGCCGTGACTGCGGAGGGAGGTCTCACAGAGCTAACTCAAGATCACAGCCGCATGTTTCGCCCAGAGCGTCAGAGCCAGCTGGTTCAGATGGCAAGTCCTGCCAGGCCAGAGGAGTTTAGCCAGGAGGGAGGTGTTCCCAGGCTGGTGGCATGGGCTCAGCACAGCATGGAGAAGGTATGGAATCTCATTAGCTGAGGCCAGACAGACCCAAGTCAGACCCTGCCTCTGCCGCCTGACAAGCCTTGTGCTTGGGGAAATTATTCAACTCCTGCCTCAGTTTCCTCATGTGCACTCTATCAGGTCAAGTGAGAGGATGACTATATTGTCCCAGCTCAGCGGTAGAGCATAATAAATGCTCTTATTTTGACTAATACTCATTGAGTGCTTTTTAGGTACCAGGCATGACACTGATCCTTTTACATGAGGAAACAGGCACAGAACAGTTCAACCCCCCCCCACCACCACCGCAGGATCTCACAGAGCAAGAGGAAGAGCTGGCATTGACCCAGCGTGAGACACACCAGCCATTAGTTGGTGCCTGAAGAGTTGAGGCTGATCTGTTTCGAAGTGCAGATTCTCAAGTTCGTCTTTGCAAGACTTTGCTGGCACACTGAGAACTCCTGGACCATGGGCTCCACCAACCATCCCCAGCCCTCCCTTTATAGACCTGCAGACACTAACTCAGGCCAGCCCTTCCTGATATTATCAGCCCGGCTTCTTCCATGGACACTAGCTCGGGTAAGAGGAAAGGAAGGAAAGCAGAGGTCATGGGTGAGAACGAAAGAGTGGGCACAAAGGCCCAGTCAGGGTCACGAGCAAATAAATGACTCAAGTAATCCTTCACTTCCTGGAGCCAGAGAGGGAGTGTTAACTGGTGAGTAAACACATTATCGTGTCGCCATCTGCTGGTAAATATGTTTATTGCAATGAATTTGTGGCCAAACTAAGTCTGAGTCTCAGGAGGGCTTTTCCACCCTGGCTGGAGAGGGGGCCAGAGGTGTCCTGAGACCTATTGAAGCCAGATCTTGGGGTCTCTTGTGGTCATCAGGGTATAGTTTTCTTCGAGTGTGAAACAATAGTTTGCCTGAAATCGAGTATAAAAATCTGGCATCCCCAACTCTCTCACAAAGAACACAGATGCAGTCTCCCATGTTAGAAACGCAGGGACTTTCCATTTCTTGGTGTAAGCGTTTGAAGAGAGGAGCATTTCTGTCCCATAAAAGTGGACCCAACCTTAAAGACGCAGACAAATATAAAATACCATGTGACCCGCTGTAAAATGAAACGTTCAGTGTCATTTTTCCCCTTTTGTAAACACGTGTTCAGTGATTTATAGTGAGAAGCTGGCAGATCTAAAAAAAAAAAAAAAGCCAAGTCAGGGCATAGAAAATGGCTCCTTGCTGCACCTGGCAATAGATGGTCAGCTCCCTAAGGGCCAAACCTCTGGCTAAAGTCCTGTAAATTCAATCCCAAACAAGCAACTGAGGATCACACCCAAAAGACCATTCCTGCCTTCATGCTCGTGTGATACAATTCAAACAATGTCTCCCGCCCGTCCTCTGAAATCTCACTGCCATTCCTTCTTAGGTAACGGTTCCTTTTCCCTTCTTTAATTCAGACGCCGAGTGGGAACGTGTTGCGATCATTGTAGGTTTGTGGATGGGCCACACTGGGCTCAGGAATCTGTCGTAGGATTGACATTGCGCCGTAAGTTTCTGTTCAGGCTGCCCAAACTTGGGTTTGGAGGTCTTCCGAGGGGAGATACTTTCTTTTTTGAGCACAGTTAGCCTAAGAAGTGTTGCCAGGAAGATGGCTGGATGAAAGGCAGTCCGGGGCCACTACCCACTAGGGCTCTGACGCTCTTGGGTAGGCCTGGCCAGCTTCGGCGGAATCAGCAGGGCCCGTTGGCGCCATCATTCAGCATTACACACTGTTTGCAGCTGTTAAGCCCCTGGACGGAAAGGACCAGCACCATCAGACATGCCTTCTCCGCGCCGTGTCCTCTACCAGAAAGCGGAAGGCCTCCCTCCCGGTGACGGTGCCCTCAGTCCACTCTCTTCCCTTCTTTTCTCTCCGCAGCAGTCCCACTCTGCGTTCTCACTCCCCAGAGAGGACGCCCTGAAGTCCCCCACCCTGGAGACCGCGTCGAGGCCGCCGAGGGGCCAGGGCCAGCCGCCGAGGGAGGAGGCAGCCTTGCCCAGCTGGAAGAGCACGGACAGACTGGACGAGACAAGTAACGATTTTAAGCAGCATCCGGGTGGTCTGTGGGTCCCAGGAGTGCTGCTGGGAGGCTTCTTTGGGGCCGCCCAGCCACAGAGTCAGGAGGCCTTGAGCAAGCACACACATATCATGCGGTCGGGTTTTCCACTGGGCAGTCTTCTGGCTGAGACCCGTGGGACAGTGGCGGGGGCGGGGGGGGGGGGGGTTGATGCTCTGGTGCCAGGGTGTTAAAATGCCTCAGCTGCCTGACCTCTTTTCAGCTTCCTGTTCCACATGGACCAGGAGAGTGGGTCTCACACAGGCCAGAAACGCTAATCCAACATCTCAGTGTTCAGGGGGATTTGGGTCCCAGCGAGGGCTGGTTTTAAGAGTGTCCTTTTTGAAACCTGACATAGCAGTGAGGGTAATACTCGCTCCTGTAACAAAGAAACCAAACATTTAGGTGGCTTAGCCTACTAGTTTAGGTTCTCATCACACACCAGTGCAATGCAATGTCCTGGCTATGGGAGCGGAGGCCCGAGGCGCTGCTGTCCTCTGAGGCCTCTGAGTTTTTTGCTGGCTCATTCACATTGGCCAGCAGATGGAGGAAGAGAGAACAGAGAAGTCAGTACACCTGCTTCCTAAGCAGCTCAGCAGGGACATGGCCCGCACCACTTCCACGCCCAGCCCACGGGCAGGAACCAGTCACACAGCCCCTCTTCAGTGCAGAGGGCCTGACAGGTGTCCTGGCTGGGGGCATCCCAGCAACGCGGCTGGGCCATAAGGGGGCGGGGCTCTCGAGTCTTTGATGGACAGCTGTCATCCGCACTGCACCTGAGGAAGGCCTGCGGCCCGTTCTTCCTTCTCCTTCTAGAACGTCCCACCTCTGCATGAAGCTCTTGAACTCACCTCTCCAGGGACTCAACATCTCCAACACACAGTTCATTATAAACCTGTCAGGTCACGTGATCCTTCACAATGAAGACGCTCCAATTAGCCGAGTCGCTTTCCCAAAGTCACGTATCCAAAGGCTGCATGGTGCTTGGAACCACATAGATAATAGTCGAGGGCCGTGAAGCCCCTGCTCAGAGTCTCTTGGGCTCCGTGACCGACTGTCCAAGCCAAGATGCTTGTCCCTCTCTGGCACAGGTCCGGTCTTTCCTCACCCGGCCACACGTATTGGAAGCTGGGCGCAGTGTCCTCAGGAGAAGAAACCGTGAGAGGGTTACAACTCCCATTGTATGTCAGATCTAGAATCCTTTTCTGATCAACAACCACAGAAACTAGCAACATAATATTCACCTTAGAAATGGGCTTTTTTTTACCCCAAATACTTTTATTTCATTTTTTCAGTGTTCCAAGATTCATTGTTCATGCACCACACCCAGTGCTCCATGCAATCTGTGCCCTCCTCAATACCCACCACCAGGCTCTCCCAACCCCCACCCCCTCCCCTCCAAAACCCTCAGTTTGTTGCTCAGAGTCCACAGTCTCTCATCGTTCATCTCCTCCAATTTCCCCCAATTCACCCTTCCTTTCCTTCTCACAATGCCCTCCATGTTTTTCCTTATGCTCCACACGTAAGAGAGACCATAAGGTAATTGACTTTTTCTGCTTGACTTAATTTCACTCTGCATAATCTCTTCCAGTCCCGGCCATGTTGATACAAAAGTTGGGTATTCATCCTTTCTGATGGAGGCATAGTATTCCATTGTATATATGGACCATATCCTCTTCATCCATTCTAGAAATAGGCTTTTAAAGATTGTGCTATTGTTTCTACTCTCTAAGGGAAAAGATTGAACCAACAGCTATTGAAACAAATTCCATGTTCTCACGGTGCAAAGAACCACAAACCATGCAATGCCTTTTAACAGTCATTCTAAAAAGTTCCCTAAACGGATCATTTCCATGTGAACCTTTTAAGTAGAACCCGTCAGTAGAATCTGCAGAGATTCTGGGAGCACATGAAATGTTCCCCATTTATGTACATGGTTTGGGTTTTTGTTTTTGAAGTGCCTTTTTCCATTCTAAATAAGCTTTTCCTTCCTTTCCTCCCGCTGCCCAGTGTATTCATAGTCTTTCTTCCTTTCTCTCTCTCTCACCAGAGACTGAAAGTTCCCCCAGAGAGGGGACTCTAAAATTCCACACGGTATACGTTTATATTCAATAAACAATAATAACTACCCTTTAAAAGTAAATTTACCATATACAGGGTCCCTCTGCCGGCACTATTTTATCCATTTCCTCCAACAGTGCTGCTGAGCATTGCTGTCCTCTCCATTGTCCTTGTGGGACAAGGAGGGTGAATGACTGGTTCAGGATCCCATGGCTAATGTGGCCAAATGCAAACATCATGGCTCCAATTTGAAGGCTTTTTCAACTACTGCATGATAATAAGTGCCCCCCCCCCCAATAAGAGCAAACAAATCAACACCACCACAACAAATAGCACGCTGGTAAGTTTAGAGGAGGTTATAAAACTTCTAAAAAACACTCCATTTCACAAAACACAAAACAAATCCCTGCTGAATGAGGAGCATTCCAAATAAATTTGGAAAGGGTTTTGATTCCCAAACCGTGATTTCTTTTTACCTAATTTTCTGTAAAATAAACCACCCGTATATAACTTATCAGTGATACATAAACATAAAATTTAGTTCAACAATATCACACACAGAAAAGATTTCACACTCTTCTCAAAAATCCAAGCACCTCTCAGGATGGAGATTTAAAATTACAAAACTGTAAAGCACTTGTGTAGAAAGCCTCTGGTTTTTCTGAGGAATGCTTGACCTTGACACGTAAAATGTCCAGGCCACCCACCCCAGGTCTCGAGGAGTTTAGTGGGAAGCAGATTATTTGCAGGGGGCTGTGCCCCGTCTCAGCAGAGCAGAAATGTAGAAGAGAGGAGACCCAGAGGTGGAGGTCATCTTGAGTTAATGGCCACTGGGCTATTTTCTGCAGTTCTGCTCATGCCCCGGGGGAAAGGTGGCTTCCAGAGCCTGTTAATTACAGTTGGGGTCAGCCGGAGGGACACTGGGCTGAGTAAGCCACAGCAGGTCCACTTTGAGCCTCGGCGGAGCTTACGGCAGTCAGTGGATGCCTCCCCAAACACATTTCCACTTGACAGACCTTGACTGAGCATCTAGTAGTGACATAGCACATGCTCGGTGTTGGAAATAGCCAGCAGGGGACGGGGCCTCCCCTGTAGTGGCTGGCTGGTTGTTATCCCCGCAGTCACGGAAGAGAAAGAATTTGGACAAAGGAGAGAATGGAAGGGCACAGGGTCCCCCGATGGCTATTCCCAGAGGACTGAGAGAGTGTGGTAGTGGGGCCCGGGTATAGCTTTGAGCAGTTCCGACCACGCGCCTTGACAACCAGGTTTTCACAGGTGTGGGCATTCCGGAAGCCCGCTGTGCTTTGGCGGAGACAGAAGTTGGCCAGCTTCTAGCTTCCCCAGAGGAACGTGGTGAATCGGGATTGTGAGAGGCAGAAGAGAGGGGCCAGTGGCAGACTGAATCCCTGCCCTCCATGTAGCAGGTGTCGAAGGCAGGTGCATGAGCACGTCCATAACTCAGTCAGTGCAGGAGCCGGGTACGGAGTGGTATTCGCGGGGGCTTTCCCCGCTGTGCCTTCCTCCCGTGGCCGCAGGAGAGGCTGCAGACAACAGGGCTCACGGACGGCCTCACATCAAGAGCTCAGTCTTGCCCCTGCAGCCTGTGGGTCTGTGTTCACCACCAGGGAGTCTTTACAAGCCCCAGACAGGTTCCAGAACTGCTCAGGGACTGGAGGTAGAGCAGCGAAGAAGACGCGTCCTCTGGTCGCTGTCGTGCCGGGGCAGGGGGGGTGGGGGAGACAACCAGGAAAATTAGCTCTAGCATAGTTTGAGGCTTCAAAAATGAAAGTTTTTTGGCAAAGCCCAGAGAACAGAGTAGCCTAGCTTCTTAAGGAAAGAAGGCCAAGGATGTGTTCCTGAGAGGCAGCACGAGAGTTGGGTCTGCAAAGACCATCCAGAAAGCTGACTTAGCAACTAAGTATAGGGCCCAGGGAGAGGCGAGGCGGGATGGCCACACTTCTCCCCTCGGGGTGAACCCTGTTCACAGCCAGGGCGAGTCTGCTTTGCATCGTGGGAGTGTGTCTGTGTGCAACTGTAATAGAAAGATCTGAGGACCTGTGGCTTGTTTGGAGGAAACACAGAGAGGGAAGGGGACAGGACACAGGGAAGAGAAGGCAAGGCAAGCAAAGGACTCCTTATGGAGCAGGACTGGAGCTCATCCCCCCTGGGGAACAAGAACCAGTGTAGGGCACTCTCCTGGGCAGCAGGCAAAGGAACGGGGTACTAATCCACCAGCTTCCCCTGCCGCTGGTGGAGGGCTGCTCCCACAGGCCGTGATGGCCCCCTACCCCTGGGGCAGCCAGGCGGCCTCTGGTAACCAGAGCGTGCCTCAGGCCAAGAATCCCGAGTGCTGGCTGTTGGAAGCCGAGAGGGTGAATGCGAAGCGATCCGCAGCCCCTGCTACAGGGAAAATCAAGATCACCACCTACTGGGCACGGATAGCGTCTTCGGAGAGGAAGCCTGCGTATTTCTGGGCGGGCTTTTTGGTCCCTGCCTTCCCTACCACCTGACCCGTGAGATTGGGACATGGCATTGGGAGACTGCTGGCAACCTAGAAACCCTTTTCCCCGGAAGACCGACCATTACTATCACCACAGGTGGAGCCCGTTACCTGTAAATGGCAATAACACCCTCGTTAGGCTCTCTTCTGACTCTTTCCACGGCCAGTGACCGTAGTGTTGCTGTGGTTACGCAGTCGCAACTACAGGATGGGTGGATGCGAACTCCCATCAACAGAGTACGTGGCCAATGTATAGGCCAGCCCAGCAGGCAGAAGATAAAAAGGCTGAGGGGTAGCAGGTAATATGATCGAGGCTTTACATATGTTGTCTTCTGATGATCCTCTGACAGCCACAGAGGGTCACATTGTCCCTGGTTTTAGGTCAGGAAACGGGCTCCGAGGCCGGGAATCACAACAACTGGAGCTCAGCCCTGGGTCTGCCTGAATCCAAAGTTCCAGGGCAGCCCAGGGACGGGTTAGGGGGAGAGCACTATTAGGAATGCATCTCCTGCACTGGACATGTAACAGACTTGGTGGACGTCACCTCATTTAATCCCCACGCCCGGCCGGGGAGGAATTCACTGTGCCCCTTTCGCCAATGAGAGTAGCGAGGCTGAGAAGCTCCCAGAGCTTTCCACCCCGGCCCCGTGACTCCACATCCTCTGCTCTTCCCTCTGCACCAGCTGGCTGGGGGACGCAGCAGGCTGGAGAGGCCGCTGAGATCCAGCCCCTGCCCAGGGAACCTTGTCATCATCGGGAAGAGGGCTTCGCCATGTGCGAGATCGGCCAGAACCCAGACTGGGTCGTGGCCAGAGCCAGACAGGCTGTCACCCCTCGGAGGCCTCAGGGAAGGGAGAGGCCACATCTGGGCAGCGAGACAAGAAAGTGCTCTGGGAAAGGGGGAACCGAGTAGATGAGGTCTTTGAGAGGTCACCGGAACTTTGTCATGTGAAGACGGTGGTAGAGACAGACCCCAAGGGTAGAGGGAGAGGCCAGGGAAAGGTAGGACCCAGGCCCTCCGGCCTCCAGGAAGACCGCCTAAATCAGCCCCGGGCCTGGAATCCTCCTGCAGGAAAAGAAGCCCCACTTTCTGACTCGAGAAGAAAGGGAACACAGATGTCCTGCCAGCCCGGGCTGCAGTCAGACAGCTGACATGCCCCGGGGTCTCTGAGCTGAAAATGTGTTCCACCAACATCTGAATTCAGCAAGTACGGCAGTCCTGGCAAGTGCAACACTCTGTGCACAACGCCGTGAAACTCCGGTAACTTTGATTTCATTCCGCGAAACAGTAATCATTTCACCGGTAGGGAACCTGTGCTCGAAATGGCCTCTGGCAGGATGCTGACTCGATGTCCTGGCACAGCGGAGCGGTGGCCCCTGGAGGCCTCCAGCCCAGAAGCTGGTGTGCGCACACAGGGGGGTCTCCGCCAAAGCCCCGCAGTCCTCAGCACTCCATCCCCAGGGAGTCCTGTAAGGTTCCCAGTACAGGAACACAACTTCTGTTGGTCCCTGCTGTGCCCCGGGCCGTGGGTCTGTGCCAGGGACTCGTGGCTGAGGAGCACCATGCCATCCTACTCACCCCCCCCCTCCCCCCCGGTGCGCTATCCTGTTTGGCTTCCAGGAAAATAAGACCAAGCAGCTTTCACCCCCCAGCATGCAGATCAACCCTTGGGGCCCCAGCTACCCGCCATCGCCGATGTTCTGGGCAAAACTGAGCCCAATGTAGGCCAACCCCGACCGTGACCCCGCAAGCGAGAACCGCTCCAGCCTGCCCTTGATCAGTGCCTTGATGGGCGGTGTCCACAGCACAGTCTCTAAGCCAGAGCTGTCTTGGCTTTGGGCAGAGATCATCCCGACTTGACCTGGTATGGAGCCTGTGACCTTCAACTAGTTACGTAACTTGGCTCACCTCTGTCTCCCACTCGTCCAAGAAGATTGGAATTACCAACCCCTTTCTCTCTCGCATCCTTTCCGGAATGGGGCGTGTGCCCTGAGTTGAAAATAAACTTACGTGGCGAGCAGGAATAAACTTTGTCCCCGCAGCTCATGCAGAACACTTCTGGGACCAGAGGTGTGGGGTTTTCCATACCCACCAGTTCCATGCCCACCAGCCCGGTAGCCTCCAGTTCCATGCTGACCCTGTCTCCCTGCAGGTAGCTCCCGATCCCACGGTCAAGGGTGCAGGACCAGGTGGCTTCCAATACCAGTTCCAAGTCCCAGGGCTTCACTTGGACGTCTGACCGACTGGCTGTGCAGGACCCCCTCCTCAGGTTCAGTGGTTTGCTGGAGCAGCTCAGCTCCCGGAACTCATGGAAACACTTAGGTTCACCAGTTTATCATATAACGGAGGATACAGATGAACAACCAGGGTGAGACCCTGGAGGGTCCTGAGCACCGAGGAGCTGGGGACGTGGATGTGCCAGCCAGGAAGCTCTCAGAACCCTGGACTTTGGGGACGTTTATGGAGGTTTCCTCTCGTAGCCACAGCCAATCTCTTACTCGTTTTCCAGCCCCTCTTCCTTTTCCAGAGGTTGGAGGTAGGGCTGAAAGTTCTGAATTTCTAATCACAGCTTGGTCTTTCGGGTGGCCCGTCCCATCTTGGGGCCACCCAGAGCACCCCTTTAGGACAAAAGATGCTCCCGTCACCCAGGAAATTATGAGGGATTTAATTTAGGAGCTCTGTGTCAGGAACTGGGGTCAAAGAGCAGATAGTAACAGGAACTGGGAGTAGAGTCTGGTGTGTGTGTGTGTGTGTGTGTGTGTGTGCATGTATCTTATTTTGCGCTGCCATCTCACAAGGCCGTTGTGGGTGAGATCTCTAGGAGTGCCAAGGGCAGAGTGTGTTAACCTTGAGGGAAGCCAGAGTAGGTGACAGATTCATCTCCCATCCGACAAGGGACAACCATGGCCCAAGGGCAAAGAGCCAGACCTGGGGCGGCCAACAGTAGCCCTCCCCTCCCCTCTTCTCCACTCCAGCCAGCCCAAGGCAGGAGGGGGCATTCTGAGACCAAGGGGACCATCCACCCAGGCAGAGATGCACCAGAAACTAACTCTCTGAGTCTCTCCTCATCTCTGGAGCCCTGGGGCCTGCAGGGCCTCAGGGGACTTCTTGGGGACTTTCGATTCTGCCTCCTAAAGAGGTGTGCCCTTTTGGGCTTCCCAGAGTTCGCTGCACGGCCCCCGAGCCAGTGGTGGGGAAGGTGCAGATGCAACCTCACCTTGCCGTCAGGTGATAACAGCCCTGTCTGGTTTCTCCCTCCCTCCCCCCCGCCCCACAGACCTGGCCGAGGTTTTGCAGAGCCCCGACGGGAACTGGGTGGCCCTGAAGGATGGTACCCTGCTGCCCACCCGCCTGCTGGCCAAACCTAAGAGTGGCACGTTCCAGGCCCTGGAGGCGGCCTCCAGCGTGGCCTCTGCTTACGACGAGATGGGCTCCGACAGCGAGGAGGACTTTGACTGGAGCAAGGCCTTGAGCACATTGTGCCCACGGCCCCGAGGCCGGACCAGGGACCCCCAGCCTCAGCCCACACAGGCCCAGGGCTCGGGCCAAGGCCCCTCAGCCGCCAGCTCCGGGCTCTCCCCCAACGCCGAGGCCATGTGCTCCGACTCTGAGACCTCCTCTGCAGGCTCTTCTCGGGAAGCAGGGTGCCGGGCCAGACTGTCTTGGTTGCCGAGGAAGGCCCCCAGGGACCCCACAGCTGAGAAGATGCGCCTGCAGGGAGAGCTGGATGTGAACTTCAACCCCCAGGCCGCCAGCAGGGAGACCTCAGACAGCAGCGAGCCTGAGGAGGAGGCCCCCCACGCTGCCGACCGGAAGGCCAGGAGGTGGAGAAGGGCCCGCATGGGCTCCGAGGAACCAAGCGAGGAATTGTCTTCTCCCAACGCCCATTCCCAGGGGCTGGACATACACGAGGTAATCGGACCCGTGCGTGCTTTTCAGCCGGTTGTGCCCTCCTCCAAGCATGAGTGGTGTGGAAAGGGTTAGAGTTCATGGACCTAGATCCTCGTCTCAGTTTGCTGCTAAGTAGCTGAGTAGCCTAGATAGCGGCCATCGCCTCTCTGGGGCTCCGTGACCTCCCCTCTGGGGACGAGAGCTTACGGCTCAAAGTGGGTTTGCCCTGTGGCCCTTGGAGCAGCAGCAGCTGCAGCATGGGGGAACCAGTTAGAATACACATTCCCAGGCCCTGCCCCACTAAGAAACTCTGGGGATGGGTCCCAGGGGGGTGCGGTGACCAGCTCTCCTGGGATTCTTAAAGCTTGAGGGCCGCCAGCTCGGGGCTAAGGGTAGGGGGTCTAGAGTCGGGCTGCCGACCTTCCGATCCAGCCATATGCCTCTGGGCAAGGAAGGGCTCAGTATCTTCATCTGTAAAAGTCGGTACTATTATAACCCCCTTCAGAGGATGATGTGATGAGTGAATCAGACAATGTTTATAAAGAACTAAGCTCTGTTCTGGACACAGAACAGGGCTCAGTAAATATTGTTTCAAGATGATAACCAGGGCACAGTTTACTCACATTCTGGGATTCTTTTGGCCACCTCCCACCGCCTCTCAGAACCCTCAGTGGGTGTGCCCACATGGATTAGTTCAGGAACCTCCTTTGAGATTATGATAAAAGCTATGGACTCTCTCTGCAGAAAATTGCCCCCATACACACACACACACACACACACACACACACACATACACACACACACACACACACACACATGCACTCACACACTATTTGCTTTGAATGAGCTTATAGAAGCAATGGATTGCACTTGAAACTGAGAGTCTAGTGGAAGATCGAGTTAGGTTGCCTCTGCCTCCTGTAGGCTCACATTGCTGTCAACCTGACTTTTCACACTCCTGGAGCATGAACACCATGGCCCCTCCTGTACTCTACCACCCTGCCCTCATCCTTAGTTTGGGTCTCACCGAAAGTAGGCTCCGAATCAAGGATTCGGATTCCGATGTAGGTGTAGGTGGGAGCAGATCCCAGGAACCCCAATAGTGAGCCAGGGCGGTGAGAAAGGCCTATTATGGTAGGCTGTAGACTACCCCTCCCGCATCCCGCCAGGGACCCTCGGAGAACCTTGTGGGACACACCCCCCACCCGAGGACAGGAGCCTTCATCCACAGTCTCCCATCTGCCTTTGGGCCCCACCCACAGGAGCATCAGTTCCAGGCATAGCTGAGAAATCCTTCAGGCAAAGGAGAAGAGAGAGACCCAGGTCTCAGATGGGAAATGATCAGTGAGCCAGAAACTGTCCCCTGTGGCCGCAGGCAACTCAGGTAGCTCTCAGGGATGCAGGGGGGGATGTCACCAGCGTCTGCCGCGATGCCCCCTGTGAACACACCAGCCGGATCCCTGATCGAGAGGCCCCCGTGAACATAGTCGTGGACTCGGAGGCCCTCAGGGCACAGACTCGGGAATCAGTCCTGCCTGAGCTGCTAATACGTTGCCTAGAAAACATCCTTTCTTTGGTCCAAGGTCTTGTGTTTTCCTCTGTAAAACCAGATCGTAACAAATCTGCCCTGTGGGGCCATTGCGATCCTACAGTAGAAACAGAAGCTTCTGTTCAGTGATAACTCCTTGTGCTCTAGTTCAAGTGGAGACTTTGGGTCCCTTGCCCGAAGGGATATTCTCGAGGGTCGTCTGCATGACTCACTTGCCGTGCATCCACACCCACTGGCTTCGTGAGGCTTCCTGTCTAGGAGGTGGCTTGAAAGTTGTCTTCTGGGGGTCATCTTTGCAAGGCACTGAGAGGAAGAAGAGGGGGGCCAATATTCTCTCTGCCTCCCTGGCAGTGACCCCTCCTTCCCAGTAGGTGGCAGTGATATTGCACTAACTTAGGTCCTCCTTGCTCTCTCTTTTATGAGGGCAGTTCTCTTCTAAAAAAAATAAAAAATAAAAAAAATTATATATACACATACACACATATGTACATGCAAAATATATATATACATATGTATTTTATAAGATCAGATATAGTTCATGAGGTTAGCTCTTACATATGTGTGTACATATACATACGGGGATATAGATGTATTTTTAACTGTTGCATACTTTTTAATTATATAAATAAATGAATATAATGTTAAAAAAAACTGAACATACAGATATAGTCCCCCCCCAGACCACAACCTAAATCCCCGCCATCTCCCCCCAAATAACTGCAGTCGTATGTATTGGTGCATTCACATATGTATAGTACATTTAGAAATACACTTCTGAAAAGGTATCTGTATTTTAGCAGCATCGATCGGCCTCTTACTCTCCATATTCCCCTGTCGCCTGCTATTAACAGTTAGTTAGATAGAAATGTCAGCGCACGTGTCCACGCAGTGCCTGCCAAAGATTTGCCTCGAGGTGGTCCCCGGCAGGGAGCGCAGCAAACAGCAGAAGCCCTCCGTCCAGGGTGCTGGCAGTAAGCGTGCACGTCCTGTAGAGAATTTTAAAACAGTAATAAGTCCAATAAAAGTCAGTCTTTTTATTACCACCTTGCACCACACAGGGACAATTCTGAGCAATGTAACTTACAGAGAGCCCTTTAATTCCTCTGTTCTTTGCTTTTCCGGATGATATGTGGTCAGATCAAACCTTATCATTTCAAATTAAGCTTTTATCATCAAATCATTAGTAAATAATTCATCTTTTATTTGCTGGCTTCAGATGCCCCCTTTTATATATATTAACCTTTTATTTCGTGATCCTGGTTTCTTTATGCTATTTTGTTCCATGGATGCAGAAGTCCCATTTTGTACTTCTGCAAAGTACAGAAGTTGGATTTCTGTATCAAACTGTATCAAACTGGATTTGTACA
Organism: Procyon lotor; assembly: GCA_028646535.1. Taxonomy (NCBI): domain Eukaryota; kingdom Metazoa; phylum Chordata; class Mammalia; order Carnivora; family Procyonidae; genus Procyon; species Procyon lotor. Next base: position 56,163,499 of record CM053603.1, read on the forward strand.
ATCCAACTTTATTTTAATTATAACTTCGTTACATACTTTGATATCCAGTCAATGATCTTCACAGTTGTTTTTCATTGATGATATTTTACAAAGTGTCTTAACTTTTCTCAATCCTTTACTCATATAAATGACTTTTTACATTCTTCAAGTTGAAAAAAAAATTTTAAGTTTTGATTGGATTGCTCCAAATGCATTTATCTATTTGGGAAAAATCTATGCCTTTATAATATTCATGCTCCCCATCCAACAGTGTCATACTTGTCTCCATTTATTTACTTTCACTCAAATTTTAGAGATTTTTTTCAAAGCTTTCCTACTTTTTTTGTTCAGAGGTTTTTCAATATGTTATACAATTTGTTGACATTGTGGATGAGATCTTTTTTATCTATTATATGTTTTAACTGGTTTCTGATGGTGTTTAGATCACTGTTGGTTATATGTTTATATTTTATAACTTAGCATCTAATAGATTCTTAGTCCTAATAGTCTTTGATGTGATTCTCTTAGCTGTTCTGGGTAGATCATCATCTTGTCCACACAGAGGACATTTTTATGGCTTTTCCCACGATTCACGCATTTCTCTTGCTTGTCTTACAGCCCTGGAAACAACTCGTGCTACACTCTGAAGCAGTAGTGACCTTGGCATTCGGTCTGTGTCCTGCTGCCATCCTTAGGCACCTTCTTGCCTTGCTACATGGTCAAGTATGATGCCTCCTCTGTGTTTAGTAGATATTCTCAAAACAAAGAAGCATCTGCCTATTCCTGGCTTCCTAAACTCTTCAAAGCAGGAATGTGAGTTTTACCAACTGCTTTCTGCCATCTCTTGAGAAGATCGTATAGTGTTTCTTCCGATTTTAAATCACATTCATGGATTGCTTAGTTCTAAAACATCTTTTCATTTGTTGCACGAGTTATATTGGGACCTGACTCCTTTCTATAAAAACTGGTTTCTGTTTGCAGGTTTCCATGTTTGTGCCATCTCTTCTGGCTTTGCTATCGGGTTATACTAATGACTTGGCAAGGATTCCCTAGTTCTTACTATTTTCTAGAATACTTTATATGACATGATAATCTTCTGAAAGTTTGGAAGAATTCACTTATAAAGCTCTCCAGGTCTGTCCCTACTGAGAGGCAGTTTTAGAAGTGAATTTTATACGTTAGAATAGGTAGAAAACATACATATTAGAAAATATTAGAAAACAGGAAAGAGGAAAATATTACTTAATGTAAAACAAAACAAAAAACTATTGAGATTCATAAAATGAAAAGCTGACCCATCTACTTATACTCATTATATATAGGTGATGTATGTGAATATATAATGAATTTCCCCTCAAATGCAGTGTTGTTTGCATCCCACAGGCTTTGATAGGTAGTGTGCCCATCGTCAAACTTTTCTAAGTAAATTATCACTTCTAACGTGATTCTCAATTTAATCAAAATTAAGAGGTAATTAGAAGAGTGGATAGCTTTCTGGTTAGTTTGGCTTTGTTTTTGTCTCTAATTTTTAGTCCTCACACCATTGTGAGCAATAAATACAGCTTATGCGGTTTTGCTGTTGGGAATCTGTTGGGATTTCCTCTGTGACCCAATACATGGCCAGTTTTTGTAACTGTGACCTACGTGTGTTCGAAAAGAACACATATTCTCTGTTGTTGAGGACCAACTCCCACGTACACGTGCACATTGTCCTGGACGTCAGCAAGACAGACAAGGTCCTGCCTGGAAGCTCACATTCCCTCTCCTTCCTGTCCACCAGGCCTCGCTTCCCTAACTTCCTTACTGTTTTCTACTACTGTCTTCATGCTTCTGTGGTTTTCTTACTCTGTCGCTTCAGAGTTCGGCGAGTCCCTAGGAGGCACACGTGGTGGCAGTTCCACTCCCTGCTGGACCCACGCCCTCTCCAGCCCCCATTAGCAGGTAGAACCAGCTGAGGACAAAAGTCCTGTCACACATTCTCTAACTGAGTCCCCAGCCTCAAATCTCGCCACACATGTAACTCTGCATGTAGAGTCGCTCTGTAATCTTTTACCACAGACAGTTGAACGCATTTTCTGACCTGTGGAACCCCGACCCCTGATGTCCACTGTTGGGATGATTCTGTGGGTCAGAATCGATTTCCCTCCAAAGCCCTGCAGCCGATATTTTACCACCTCCTGCCTTGGCATGATGAACAGATACCTGAAGACATCCTAATTTTTCCTTTATGTATAACGGTTTTCTCTTCTCTTTGACATTTGTTTGATTTGCTGTTATCTTTAAAGAGCAAACCTTTTTCCGGAAGGGTAGTGTGCTCTCATTTAGTGCTCTTGCACATAAGACCGTGAGCTCTTCTCTGCACATTCAGGTATTTTTTCAACTCAGGAGTGTTTCCTTCTGTCATTTGGTTCTTACTTCTTCCCAGCCACTGTAATCCTTAGGTTGAACCTCGATTCTCTGTCATCCATGTCTATGATCTTCTCTTACTGTTTTCTCCTTCTCCAATTGATCTTTTCCTCCACCTTCTAGAATACTTTCCCAAATTTGTCCTCCCATCACTCATTTGTGTTCGCAGGATTATTTCTGCAATTACCATTGTCCAGTGCGGGTTTTAATTCTACTGCTGGGCTTTCGTGTTTCTGCAATCTTTTGTCTCAACAGTCTCACAGTTCATCTCACGTCACAGCCTTGCCTTTCAGTCTAAGTGCTTCTGTCCCTCGTAACTTTCCGTATCTCTTCATTGACATTCTGTATTGTTATGCCCTAAGGAAAGCACAAAATCACTATCAGACGTTGTGTCTTGCTTGTTAGTAAAATTAGTAAAACATTAGTAAAACGTGATGCCTTCAAGCTACCTTTGGTTTCCTTTGTTCTGCAGTACTTTTCCATAAATTCCAGGTTAACTTTTTCTGTTAGTCATCCCTACTTGAGGATGATGCTGTCTCCACCTCTCTGTTTGCCAATATCTAGCATACTCAAACCATTTCCCCTCTGCCAGCTTGAGAGGAGATTTTTCCTACTCTCCTCATCTTGCTGTATGTTTCTTTGAACAAATGGCTAAGAACCTACAACTGAAAATGCATATGTTGAATGAATGAATGAATGAATGAGAACAAAAATCATTCCATATTTCTACATGGTTTATAGATCCCCCTCTCCCTTGGGGCTTTACATTTTCATGACCACACCTCCTAGAATGCAACATGGTACCATGGCGAATTCTTCCCTCTGCCCTCCTGAATATTTTGGGCAGATACATTTTCTAAGTGGTTATAAATCTAGGAGGAAATGAGAGGGTTGGGAGTAGGGCTTCTCTCTGGCTGCTTCAAATGCCCCCCACCACAGAAGGCTCAGCTATTGTGCTTTCATTCGTTTGGTGTTTGTTTTATTTTATTTTGTTGTGAGTATTTATCTCACGTATCTCACACTCTGAACCAGGGTTTGAGGTTGCGAGAATATTGGCGGGGGGTGGGGGGTGGGCAGCAGTTATCCTGACTACTTAGCAGAGGGAAAGAGTGGACCGGTCTCCAAAACCTTTTTTCTTTCTTTTTTTTTTTTTTTCAATTCATTGGCATGGGCCTTGTACTTAGTGAAAATTTTCCCCATCCGTTTACTAGTAACAAGCTGACTTCCATTCCTTCTTAGTTATGTAAGTTTTCACCTCTTTCTGTATCTTCCCACACCGTTTTGGTGGAAAAATTTGGAGAGGTTATAGCGAGATGTTTGCCAGATGTCATTTTAAAATGGAAACCTGCTAATTAATTTTTCGTTGATTGAGACATCAGGATGGCAGGAGGTAGCTATTTCAGTTTCCTCTGACGTTTCATTTTTTGTTGTACTCATTAGTGCAACTTGTTTCCTTGGGGTAAATTTGCTCCCTGGTCTAGAAGGCGAGGTCCTAATTACTCTTAAAAGATGTCTGTTCTAAGAATCTTGCCACTTTGGGAAGCTACTAAATCTTTATAACTAACAATCTGTAAATATTTGTGTTTATGCCCTGCTACAGAAAGAATTTAAAGTGGTTTACATAAATGTAAACACAAGAGAATAAAATGAAAACATAAGAAAAGCAGGACAAAGGGAAAATCAGGATAGGAAAAATAAATGAAGCTAGGAGTAACGTCAGTTCATAATATGGATGCAATGAGGTCCTAATCACAAGCTACCAATACCAAAAATTTGGCTCTGTGCTTTCTAGAAGACAATAGGAAGAGAATGATGTGAGCAGCTTGCTGAGTCATGGAAACCATATTAGAACACTAAATCTATTCCTTAAAGGATGCTGCTCTTGGAGCTGAGATCCATGAGAAATTTATGCCGTGGGTCCTCGTGGAGAGAAAGCAGAATGCATCACCCTCCACTATAACCTGCTTCAAATGAGCACACACGTTGGAGGCTGCTGCTCACAGTGTCACTCAGTGTGGACCAGTCCCTCACTGCAGGCTCATCTCAAGTCAGTCTATCAAGAACCAAGTTCACTGACCTCTCCTGGTCTGGGTCACTCCAGGATTCAGCTTTGGGACATGTAGAGGCGTGGATGACTCCCTCCCCAAGCCCTGGTTCATGAGTATTGTTCAATTCTGAATTCAAGGGGATGCTCTCCAACAAGTGCCAGCAAGACCACGGGAATTGGGGTAGTGCGACACCCCTCTATCCCAGGAACACTGAGGCACCCAACAGGTACACATCCCTCTAAGGTGTGCCAAGAGGAAATCCCCAAGCAAGCCCTTCAGTCTGCTCCAGTTATATTTGAATTTCCTCCAGTACACAGACCAAAGGGTGGTAATCCCTGCATCCGGCGCCCAATTCTTCACTATTGATTTTCAAATCTTTTTAGGCATGGGACTTTGCCTGAAATGAAAACTTAAGGAGAGGAGAGTAATATGGCTGAAAGCCAAACCACTCTGAGACAAGGCTGCCCTCCACCCTTTCCCCTTCCTCCCACCTATACAGCAGCTTAAGCAAGTACTGATAATAACCCAGAAAGAGTTTTGAGCAGGTGTGACCAATACCTTCTCAACAGTAGAAAAGTCTTAGTCGGGCATCTGTCAAGTGACTCTCTCTGAGCGTGAAAAGTGCAAGCTGTGCCCTCCAAGACAGTTGTGGAAAATAAGGAGACGCTTGCTGAATAATAGTGATTCTTAAATATTTTTGTGTCATTGTATTGAGAACCTGAGGAACACAAACTCTTCTCCCCAGTGTGTGTGTGTGTGTGTGTTACATGGGAGGAGGTGGGGTGCATAAACACAAGCACTCAAAGGCTTACCTACAATGTCACGGAGTTTTCCGAGCAGGAACTTCCCTGAGTTTCCACAGACTCTGGGTTAGGACCCCTGCTGTATAGGATTTTTAACCAGGAGCCATCAGTTTAAGGATCAGCCACCAAAAGTGATGACATTAGTTTTGCAATAGTTCAATTACAGTCTTTGTTTGGGGCAGATATTAAATAGCAGGACTCCCTGTCAGTTAAGGCCTTTACTTATTTGTGGCCATCAAACCATGTTTGATCTGTGAAGAAAATGTTGAACTCTCTATCCCAAATGGTGGGGACCTGAATCCAGTTCACTGCAAATGGATAGCAAGTCTTTAGGAACCAAGAAAAGAAGGGAATCTGGAACACACCTCCATCCCTCTACCCCAGTGCTTGCCCTGAATGCCATCACTTTTAGGAGACTCTTCCTGACAGTTCTGACTCGTGTGCTGGCATTGAGGTCCAGGTTCTGAATCGCCATCAATATCCAAAGGTCTACACCCAATTTCAGTGCAGAGTCAAAGGAACAAACGAAGGTGAAATCCGCTGTTAATGCTGCTTCATTCCTTAACAGATTTCTCTACAAAGCCATAGACCAGTTGTGGTCAGTGGAAAATAATTGTGTTTCAAACGCCTGTTTCTCATGTAAATATCGACCTGAGCAGGCCAGGCTAGTGATTTTCTAGACATTTCCTATGGGGCTGCCGTAATTCCGGGGAACGAGTAGCCACCCTTTTAATAAATGGCACAGTCTAACTCTGTCAGATAGAAGATGATAAAGAGGAAAAATATGGACGAGCGGCAGAGCCCATTAGTCAGATAGGATTTTTTGTTCTGGGAGAGGGTGACGTGCCCCAGATGAGATTAAGGTTTCGTCCGTTTGTTTTTAAATCAATTTTATAATCTGACTCAGAAAACAGCCAGGGATCCATACCGGCACAACTGACCTTTAATTGTAAAAGCTAAAAATAAGCCTTCTGGATCGATATCTAGGTGCTAAGTCTTCACGACTTCCTTTAACCAGAGGCATAGCCCACGTCTGCCTTCCGTGCAGTTCCACTGGTCAAACTCAGGTCCTTCTGTGTGAAGGGGCTTTCACGGAGGCAGGAGGAAATGGATCGTGATATTAAATTTGATAAGATTCCAGGTGACTTGTTCCCCTTTCCACCATGTTAGCTGGCCGAGGATTTGGTATGTATCTGTGTACGTGTGACTGCTCTTGTCACACCAGCTATAAGAAAAATAAATGTCTTCATCACCAGGACACAGCCTGTGAATAAAACTAGTTTTAGGTTAATAGCGATACATTGGGAGAGGACAAACCTCTGCGTGAAGGCACCAGAGAGAGAAATTCTCCATGTCCCCAGAAAAAAACAGGTCAGCAGGAGAGTCGGCCAGCCCCAGGGCTCACCCTGTCTCCTCTGGCTTCAACACAACTCTGCCAAGATATTTCCCAGTAAAACTCCATGCATTGGCCACAGATGGTACACCCAGGGCTGGGGAACCTGTAAGTCGAGGCTCTTCTCTGAAGTTCACTAAAATATCTAAAAGCAAGCTGCAGAAATTCGGCTTTTTTAGGTCAGGTTCGGTATTTTTCATCAGCAGGAACAAGGAACCACGAGGACACGAGGCTGTAGTCAACGAAGGCTGCTCTGTAACATTTGAAAGTCATCTCGTAGCTGGGCCTTTTTCTTAAAAGGTGGAGAAAATGCCGAGCCTCCCACTGCTCCCTCAAATGACCTGGCAGATGAAAGACAGGCTTTATAAAAGAAAAAAATAAATAAAAGGGTTTCTAGGACTGGGCTTGCTCAGTCTAGAAGACGTTGACAGGGCTCCCTTCAAACATGGGGAGAATTTTGATAAGGATGATGGGGAGGCATAATAAGAGAAAAATTGCTTTAAATTAAAGCAGGCAGGATTTCAGGGTGCAGAAAGACAGATCACAAGGGTGACTGAAGGTGAAGACAGTCAGTCCTGTCTGAAATCTGCAGGTGCTCATCTCCAGAAAGCTTCGAGAAAAAGTATCTTCTCCCTCGTTGAAACTTCCACTTGAAAGAAGGGATTAAATCCTTTGCCTGTCGGGTTCCGTCCCCACCCCGTGGTTCTGCTCCTCTCTTCCTCTCCTAATGAGCCAGGTTTGATCTGGAGCATCTGGCCTTCCAAGAATGGAAAGAGCTTGGCCTTCAGGGTCAGGCTGTCTTCAGCTCGGCCCCACGCTGGTCCGTGATCTTGGACGGCTTCCTCAAGCCCGGCGTCCTCGTGGGGACGGAGGGAACCACCGGGCCACTTGAGTGAGATCCGGCGTGTCTTGTGCCCAGCTCGGTCCTCACCCACACTAACGTGCTCAGCCCCAAGAACGGCCCAGGCCCGACCCCCGCCCACATCCGCATCGCCTCCGTGTACTTCTCTTCCTGTGTTTCCCCAAACTTGAGAATTCCCAGATTCCTCAGGAATCCTCCAGGGTATATCTGGTTCAAAACCTAAGATCCGTGGAGGTCAGGTTGGCAACGCTCCATTGTCCTGGTCGTTCGGACTGTGCCTTCTTTGCAGGTGATAATGAAAAGAAAACCAAAATTTAAAAATTATTATAAATAAGGACTTGCAGACCACTGAGAATATATCAGCAGACTCTTGTTTAAGAAACCATCCCAGCTTATCTTAATAAGTATTCCGTCACCAGGTGTTTTATACTTTCTTATTTAGCCTGGGTCTCCAGTTCCACACGATACATTGACGTGTGCAAGGAAAAGGGGACGTTTTGTCCGTCTGTAACTGCCGTACCCCACCCCTTCCACCTCCCCGGTCTGCAGCGCCAGCTATGTAAACCAGCCAGTCCTGGTCTGAGTCTTTTCTGATTTCAACCACTTTATCTCTTTAAAAGCTTCTTTCCTCTTCTAGGTAAATAGTCAGCCCTCCAACCCCTCCGCCTTCTCCACGTTTGCCATCTAGGGGTGCCGGAGGGGGAGCCTCTGGTGTCCTGGTGGCTGCAGGGCCATTTGAGGGTTGAGAAGGGTCCTCTGGGTCCTTGCGGGTCTCCTCAGTGATGGGTCCCCTGCTCCCCAAGTCATTCCTGCCCTGCTGCCATCCTAAGGCCCAAGAACCTGTGGTCTTTGCTTGTGTGCGAGGTCAGAACCCAGCCTCTCTCCCTCAGGCCCTATCGTGGCTGTCACTGTCATTCCCCACCCCCACCCCAGGGCCCTGGCTGTCTAGCCGTAAGGCAGCCCCTCCCCCCACCATAGGAGTCCCTTGGGAAGGCGTCCCAGCATCACCTGCAGTCTTCCATGAGCCCACTTCGGATGCTCTCTGCCTCACACAGGAGCTTGGGGGGACCTGAAGCCCTTCAGGCCTCCCTCTGAAGCCTTTCCTCAGGGTCTGAGTCAACTCTGATATAGCTGCCCCAAATTATTAGTGGCTAAAGGGCCAGAGACCACAGGCAGCGTATGAGGCTCCACCTCCCTGGATCCCCGCTGAGGAACAAGCAAAATCCAGCATTTGAACTTTAGGGAACTTCAGCCTCTAGAAACCTCTTCTGTCTCTCCCCAAAATCTGGATTACGCGGTCACCACGTTAAAGAGGTGAGCCGATCAATGACCAATGATCTTTTCATTCTGGATCGCTACTCTTTTCCGTAGGGTAAAATGCTTAGGCTTAGCTAAGAAAATGAAGATGCAAGGGAATGCAGTTTTAATGGGAACTGAAAAACATGAGTTTCTTATTTTCAAAATAATGTCCCCTTATATAGACCAACGCCAATCTGTGAAGTGGGGGCACTGAGACAAAGCCCCGGTGGGCAGGCAGTTCTGATTTTCAACCAATTACGTAAAATGTTTTCTGCCCAGATACGCATATTGCTGATGGTTACCCAGCTTGCCCATAGGAATTCCATTCTATGGGTTTTTTTTTTCTTTTTAACATCACAAAAGTTTCTTAGAATTCTCCACTGTCTTCATAACACTGTTGGTCACCGGTTTGAATCACTGTCCAACATTTTCATATTCAAGGTTCCTTTGAAGTACAAGAGTATATTCTTCAGGCTGGAGATTCTGCAGATCCTCATCTTCTCTACATGCTGAGTCCGGGTTCCCAAACAGACCCTGGAAATCAACTGCCCTTCTCCCTCTTCCTCTGAATTCAGCTGCAAGTCTGCCATCCCCTAATCAAGTAACATGTACTTATCTACTGTTGTCTCACCAGGAAGCAGATTGTGTATTCTTTTCAATGTTTCTTAGCCATTTAGGAGCATGGACGCCAGTGAGAATCTAATGAAAGCCAGTACCCCTCCCCCTAGAAAAGTGTGCGTGTAAATCAAAGTCTGCAAACAGTCAAGGATCCACAGAGGCCAACCACAGACCCCCGTTAGCCGAGACCCCAACTTAACATCTACTGTCCCAGCTCCCAGGGAGACTGACATGAGAATCAGTATGTGGGGAAAACGTGTAAGTTTATAACAGAGTAGGGTTGGCTTGATCCTTTGTAGGTGGAAAACACAGACCTATTTTTCTTTGGAGATGTAAGTATTTGTTGATTGTACTTAATAAATATTACAGGACCAAATACTATGTAGTGAGTTTTGAAGCTCCAGTGGCTTTTGATAAGGATGCTTCCATCTCTGTTCATGGTATCACCTCCCCTGGTGTCAGATCCCTGTGCGTATGCCTGTCATGTTTGTTGAACTCCAGGGCTGTCAATTAACATTCGTACAATTCTCAACACTCAGATAAGGCTTGACACATAAATCCTGATCACCTCTAGGAGTTCATTCTTGAAGATTCCACTCAGCTGTCACCTATTCCTCTTTCTCTCCCGACAACATCCGTCCAACCAACCAGGTGAGGGTTCCCGTGAGTCTCATCAAACGCTCATGTGTGTGCCTTGCACACAGTGTGTCAAGATGGCGTCTCTCCGTCACGCTGTGAATGCCGCCAGAGCAGGAGGGTTGTGACTCCCACCTGTGAGCTCCAGTGCCCAGCACAGGCCCAGCACATAGTAGGCACTCAGTACATGTTCGCTGTGGACTGAATCGCCATTGACCAGGTCTGCGAAGGTTCTTGGAAGGTAAAGAAATAGGCCAAAGCTAAAAAAAAAAAAAAAAAAAAAAGCCAACTGGGAGTTAAACTGAATTGATATTTCAGTGTGTTCAATCTGTTGGATGAGCTGATAAGAGAAGGTTCCCAAATGTGGGTCTGTGGCTAGTTGCTGATTTCTGGGCTAGTTCAATGCACACCACATGGTAGCAGTGAGACTATCTAGTAGACAAGCTCAATGACTCAGGCTCATCCTTAACCCTCTGCAGTCTGACCCAGGCCCTTTACCTCCTCCCTCCCAAGCCCCCAGTGTCTCATTTCTGGGCCTTATTCCTCTAGCTACACCAAGCAGTCCCGTGTACCCTGGGTCTTACTGGTCCTGCTGCTTCCTCATCAAGAAGACCCGGCCCCACGTCCACATATTAAAACTTTCCTCATCTTTCAAGACCCTGTTCACAGGTCATGCTTCCCATTCAGCTTCCCCGTGTCCCCAGACAAAATAATCCTCCTTCTCAAGCATGCTGGGAGCACTGATCGCCTCTTGTGAGGCCTTTATCACAGGTTCTTGGCTCAGGACCAAAGAAACAGCCATTTCCATTTCCTTTCCAGTGGACTTTCTTATTTTATCAACCCAGGGGCTCTTCTTTTTCACTTCTGTGTCATCTGTTTCCTTCTACTGACCTTTAAATAGACAGCTGCCTTCAGCATTTGTCCAGGTACAACGGTGTCAAGGAAGTTTGCAGCACAAACATCGTAAAGAATCAAAGAATCTGTTTCACACTTTTTTTTTAGCACAAGATGGTCCGGATTCTTGTGGCAAAATGTTACATGATGAAGTCCTTGCTGTTGAATGACAAACTGAATGAAAATACCATATTTCCTTTTGTCCTGATAAATAGTTTACTCATCAATTCTTGAGTCTGAGAAAATTCACCTTCAGGCACTATCATCGGAAGGCTTGTAATCTTGAGACTTTGCTTATATAATCAAATTACTGTCATTGTTAGAGTCTAAAGAGTTTCTCCCCTTCTCTTTGAGTTCATCTTCTGAGTCATCTAATAGTTGTGAAATGTTGTTCTCTGACACTTTTCTTCTCTTTGCAAATATGAAAAATTTTGAATTCTCAACTGTATGCAGTGAGCTAAAAGCAGACTCAAAATAAATGATGATTTATTTCGTTACTGAATCATCCCTCCAGGCCCAATCCATTCTTCAGTTTTATTATTTTGGTCTCTTTTAGCATAAATGGAAATAATTGATGAGTAATGATGAAGGATAATTCCCAGGATGATGAAAGAGCAAGATATTTCAAAAGATAGAAGAAATAAGATCACAAAGATGCCATCGTGTATCGTAGATTTATGAAAGGGTCCAATGAACCCACATAGTAATTACAAAATAGAATGAGTTTTATTTAAAAATAATAAGTAAATTTTATCTCTGTGTTCTTTGGAAACCCTTCAAAAAGGAATGAAAGCAATGAAATATCAAGCCTTTTAAATAGAGCAACTCAAAGAGGAAACTCAAAAACTAAAGTCAGGTCTAATGGACCCTAATGGTATACTGAGGGTTATCATGTTAAAATTCCACACACGTCTGTCCAACTTAAGGTCAAGGACAGATTGAGAGTCACCATCTCCCTATCTTCCTGGAGCTCCCCAGGCCTGGTCAGGGATCTACACCTATAAGAAACTTCGGAGGTGTTCACCAAGTGGATAGTAGGAGCCAAAGGTGTAATTATTAAGCCGGGACTGTAATCATCAAGGGAATGTCATACACTGTTGCCTACCTAAGTGCAAGGACCTCGCACCATCTCAAAATCTTTGCCCTTAGCCTAGAATTAGCATTCGTCCCTCTTTCTCCCTTTTAGCTGGGTAACTGCTATGTTTTCAACATCACTTCCACTTCTACTTTGAACATCACTTCCACAAGGAAGCTTTCCTGAAGTGCCAGGCCTGCCGTTCAGTGCCCCTTAGTGGGCTGTCAGAACCAGCGTGTCATCTTCGCCGGCGGGCTGCCAACCAAGTGGCTCAGCCTTGTACCATCAGCAGGCTGCCACCCACAGTGGGCGCTCAGTAAGCCTCTTGTGAATGCAAAACACTGAATGAATTCAAACATGTTTCTGAGTACAGATGCCCACCTGCCTTACCCCTGGAACAAAGGGTTAAGGTGCATGTATTTGAGAAAGTAAAAGTAAAACATAAAAGCCCACGTGTAGAGAAAGCAGATCGAGTTAAGAGAGTTCAGTTTTCCTGGACTGTCCTTTCCTGGGGGTGATTGGGAACAAGCAAATTTGACTATGGCAGAGGAGTCCTCGGCTCACGCTTCTGGCTTGCATTTAGGTGTTGGGTGATTTGTCAGAGACTGACCTCAGCAACGAGCCTCGGCACCCTGGGACCGGCGTGGCCGCCACCGAGGAGAAACTGAGAAACAGGCTGTACGAGTTAGCAATGAAAATGAGTGAGAAGGAGACGTCTTCGGGAGAAGACCAGGAGTCAGAGCCCAAGACAGAGTCTGAGAACCACAAGGAAAGTCTGTCCTCTGAAGACAACAGCCAGGGTGTCCAGGAAGAGCTCAAGAAGGTAAGCGCTGTGAAGGCAGCTCCATGTGTGTGGTGGGGGCAGGGGGGGGGAGCAGAGGAAGTTCCGTATTTGCACAGAGGTAACAGAGGTATGCTGAGCGCCCCACAAGCTCTCACAAATGCCCATCCTGTGCATGCAGGAGAACCCCCAGAAATCCCTGTTGATTAGCGCTGAGTGGTTCAATGGGGGAGAGGGCCCCGTTGGTCCCAGGGCTCTGAGACCTGTCCTGTCCTTCTGCTAACTGTCCTTCCCAGTCTACACTGGGAACTACCCTTCGAGTCTATAATTAATGCTCACAGTCTCTCTCGCTGGTAAAGGGCCATGCTACTTCTTCCTTCCCCTGCCCTTTCCCCGAGGAACTTTGCCTGTGGGTTAGAGCATCTCGCCATCCCACTTCTAGTCAACAGCAATGCTTTAGACCATGATCTTTGTGCTAAACGTGTCCTGCTACGTCACTTATCCCTGCAGTTTGCAGATTTGGGCTTGTCTTAGCCTCAAAATCGTTTTCCAAACACATCTCATGTGGAATCCTGGTGTTGAAAACAAATAAAAGTTCCCCAAACCCCAATCATTTGATCTCTAGTCCCAAGCCACCCCCCCAAGTACCCAGGAACATTGCTAGGAAACCACAGAAGGAAGAAGCCCTGACAGAAGGGGGGCCCTAGGCCCCCTGCCCCCCCAATCAGTCCTCTGCCCCCATCTTTCCCTCTTCAGTGTCTCAAAGCACATCTCTGATAGACTTGGCCACTTGGCAGTCAGAATGCCCCTACTGCTTACACCGGAAGACGAGGAAGCCAACGTTTGTCGAGTGCCTAGTGCTTTGCTTATGTTAGGGAATTCATTTCATAAAAACCCTTTGAAGGTGATGCAGAGGCTTGTCCTGAAGGAACTTACCCCAGGCCCACAGCTAGTCAGCTTCAGAGTTGGGGCTGCATCCCAGACCTGCTCAGCCTCAAGTTACAGGTCCCTTCCCTTATTATGACGAGCTGTCTCTTCCGTAATGAGATAAGATCTTGCCTGGAAACATCTAGATTTCTTGACACTCGTGGTCAGTTTTTCCCTCTTCTGAGAGTACATTATGTAAGCTAACAAGTTCCCGGTAGCCCACATGAATGAGGGAATGAGCCCCTTCATCTGCACACCAGCCAAGCTGGGGGAGGAGCCAGGCCAAGCCAGCAATGAGCACGATGGGCAAGAGCGGGCCCAGAGGGGATTGGGGGCTGTCTCCCACGGCCGAACCCCTGAGCCCTCCGACAGCTCAGACTCTGCGTCTCACCCATCCCATCTGCCATAACCATCAAGTCCTCCTACTCCTCAGTCTATCAGGTCCTATGCCCAAGGACGTGCGCACGTCTGTCCCCTGCCTCGTCTGTGGGCTGGAGCCCGGAGCTTGGCCTTCACAGGCAGCCCTGCCTGGGATGTGGGCTCCAACCCATCGCCTCCTCCGTGGTGATGGTCTCTGCTCCTCTGTTACTTGAACCCATACCCTATGACAGTCCCAGTCAGAGCCAGATGGGAACTGAAGAATATCACCGTATTTCATACTGTCCTCTGCCTCTTACCGGCTTTGCTCCCTCATGGTCACAAGGCCCCCCAAAGGCCTGCTGCTCCAGCAGCCCTCCAGGCCACGATGAGCCACGGCCTCCCAGCCCCTGTCAGCCTGCAGGCCTCACCTTCTGGAGGCACAGCCACCGGTCCACACTGTGCTCTCTCCAGCAGAACGTGAACAGGGAGAGGAAGAGCCAGGGCGAGAAAAACCGAAGACAAGCTCCCGTCCTACCCCGTGGCCTCGCTGAGCCAGAAACTAGGAGGGTTGCTTTTAGTCAAGCTCCCAAATGTGTCAGGTTCTCAAAATTTAAGTCTTTAATGAATCAGTGCATTAAAATATCCATCAGCTATTCCTTATCGTATGTAAAAATCCGGGAGCAAACTGAAAAAGGTAATTAACATATATTTTCCTCATCAGGCATGGTTCACCCTGGGACGGGAACACAGAAGTACAGGTTTATATCTTCACTATTATTTAGAAGCAGAAGGATATAGAAAGAGACTTCAAGATAAGACTGAATTTGAAGTGCAACCATGCAATTTGCAAACTCTGTGATCTTTGGCTAGTGCTTAGAGTAAGCCAGGGTTGTTTCTTGCCTCCCACTGGACCCTGTCCCCCGGCTGCTCTCCCTGTCCCTCCAGACCCTGCATGACTACCACAGTCCTTCCTCCATTCAGCGGCCAGAACTGCCCTGTAGTCCCTGAGCTTGCTCCCAGCCCTGCCACAGGCCTGCACCTGCTGTGTTTTTCAGCTGATCCCTGGGACCCAGCCCCGGGCCTCATGGTTGATCGCATAAACACATCTTGGCCTCATCTATAAAATGAGGATAATCGTACCCCCTGATAGAGTTGTGAGGGTTGAATTTTACAGCATGGTGTTTAGCACCTAGCAGGAGCCCAGCAAATACTGGATCCCCTATAACAACCTCAAGGAATATAAACCTCACGGCTGTGAGTTAACATCCGTCTGCTGGCACTGAAGGAGCAACTTAGTATCTATTTCCAGTCGACACCTGGCATGTCTAACATAGGTCTATAACCACACTTGGGGCTTCGTCGTGCTAGGCAGAATGTAAGCGGGAAGGCTCTGCATGAGAATGCCCCATCTTCCCATCTTCGGGATCAGAATAACTGTGACTTGCCCCGTGAGCCAGCCATAGCTGATCTGTACTGTGTGCGTGTGAACGCACACACACGCATGGCCGGCACGCGGCATGGTTTGGGAGTCGAACTGGGCTCATGTAACGATTTCAGAAGTGGTCCGTGCTCCCCTGATCTCTTTACTCTGGAAGGGAGAGTGAGAACCTTAGCTAGGAGCAGCCCTAACCAGTGACTGCCGAGAAGAAAGTCAATACCCCAGCTATTTGGCTTCTGTGGGCGTGGTGACTCTGGGGCAGAGGTGCACACTGACTCCCCGAGTTCCCCAGACACCCGAGCTCTAGGCACCCGCCGCGATGAACAGTCCTCCTCGATTCCCTTCCCTCCCCTGCCCCATGTCCCCCTCCTCCACCATCTCCACCACTATTTCCAGGGATCGCCTCCCAAATGAACTAAGTCCCTGTCTTGGGTCTGTTTCTGGGTGAAACCAGACTAAGTCAGTAACCAAACAGGAGAAATGCAGAGTCCCCAGTTCACAAATCCTTCAGTGCTGTGTAGGCAGCGAGGAAATCCCAATGCCCAATTGGCTGCTAATTGCCTTTGCCTTATTAAGAGGAGCCTTGCCTTACCAAGAGAGAGCTTTGCTCAACCGTCACTGTCCCCCCGCCTCCCTAGCTGGCCCTGCTCTCCAGGAGCCAAAGCAGAGGAATGCGCATGTTCCCATAGACACCTGACATCAGTAGCTGTTTAGTGTCCTTAGTCTGACAACCCACATAAGAACCGGGGCTTCAGAATCCTGCCCAGAGGCAGAAGAGCCATTTTAGAAACATGCTTTATCTTGACTGGATTCAGCCTTTTGCTGTAGGCAAACTTGTCCTATAGGTGGCTCACTTTCTCTGGGGTTTGGAGGGATAGCACCCACCATCTGAATTTTAACCAATGGAAGAACAAGCTTGCAGAGCTAGGAGAAAGCCAGAAAGCTCTTGGAAACTGGATTCCCAAAGAATCATTTTGTTCTTGAAGACATTTTATTTCATAAAAACTTAGGGGTCAACCCTCTACACCATGTGATCCTTAGAGCCCAGAAGTGAGCACTTGCTTCTCCTCTACCACTGGGCAGATGGCTATGCCAATGGTTCTGGGAGAAAGTTCTGGCCAAAGCAGTTCTTAGAAAGGTCTGCCTCTAGGTATGCAAGGGCAGCACTCTTGAAAGAAAGGACAAAAAATGGCCAAGAACTCCTGGCTTGAGTTTGGAGACTATGTTCAGGGGCTGAATCTCCCATAGGCCCCCTAATCTTCCCAGGCTTAGAGCAGTGGTCCCCCAGGTCCCTTCTGGCTCCAAAATCTCCTGGTTCTAGATATGTAACAGATTAGTTAGATTTTTTTCTTTCCTGACCTAAGTATCCTTTATGACACTGTTCATATGACAAAAGATGTCCCATGTATCAAACTCTTGGAACATGAGTGTCTGTTGAAGGACCAAATTAGTAAGTTCTTGCATTATAGCCAAATTTGTATAGCTGGTGTCCTGAAAGCATTTTATTTAAAGTGCCTTTGTTTATAACCATTACATGTAGTTGGATCATTGGGCTTTGCTTTCACAAGGGAGTCACAGACCTGCAGATAGCTCCCTTATGTATAGTTTCATGGAATAATTCTCATCAAAGTATTGAGAGTTCTCTAAACTATTCAATGTCTTTCTCCCCAAACAAGAGATGAATTTATGCATCTTCTCCTGGCTGCTCATTTACTAACACCAAGGGACAGGGATACATAATCCTGTTCAATGATCAAGGAGACAGATCTATTTATTGACTATTCCAAAATACCCAGAGCCCTGGGTTTCTGAAGTTTAATGTGCTCATGAAAACCTTTTCGTTGATATCGGTATTCATTGATAACTATATATTTCATTGATATCATTTCATTGATATTATATCATATGATATCATATATTCATTGATATATTTCGTTATGTGTTAACATAAAGTCAACTTTATCTGCATGTGTCCCACCCCTGTAAAATAACACACCATTTACGTAAGGATTCAGTGTCGTTCATCCCAGGTGTTTGAATAAAAACATTCTATTTCAGAAGAGTGTTTTCATCTCCAGTTGGTGCTAGAGAGAATAATATAGTGTTAGGTACTGACTTGTATCTTACAAGTGATTGATCTCAGTAGGCCTATGCCCGTTGAAGAATTAACACCTCTTTTCTAACTGTCCATTTAACTGTTGCCCTAGGGGGAAAAAAGAAGCTTTAACTGTGCACTTAGAGCCATAGCTCTTATCCACAGGGCTTGAACAGGTGAGGAGGGAGAAAGAAATGTGGAGCAGGGGTATCCTTAGAAGGTCTGAGAAAGCCTCAGAATCCCAGGTAAAGCTGATAGAAGGTATTTCTCTCCTGAAGTCAGTCAGTAAAGACTGGAGGAAGTGACTGCTACTTCAAATGCGAAGATAGCCACACACAACTTAAAGGAAAATGAAAAATCAAGGAAACATGACACCACCAAAGAATCACAATAACCTTCCAGTAACTGACCTCCAAAAAATGAAGATTTGTGATTTACCCGATGAAGAATTCAAAACAGGTTTTTAAAGGAAGTTCAATGAGCTATGAGAAAACACAGAAAGTCAGTTCAACAAAACTAAGAAATCAATGCATAAAACAAAATGAGGAATCTAACAAAGAGGTAGAAATCGTAAAAAGGAACCAAACAGAAATTCTGGAGCTGAAGAATATAATGAATGAAATGAAAGATGCAATAGAGAATGTCAAGAGCAGAATGGATTGAGCACATGTGAAGTAGGAGAAAAGACCTTGTAAATCATCCAGCCAGAGGAGAACAAAAGAAAAATAATGGAAAAGAGTGAAGAGAGCCTATATGAACTATGGTTACCATCAAGAGAAGCAATCTGTGAATTATTAGAGACCAAGAAGGAGAAGAAAGAGAGAAGTGGGCAAAAAGCTTGTTTAAAAAAATGATGGTTGAGAGGTGACTCAGTTAAGCATCCGCTTTTGGCTCAGGTCATGATCTCAGGGTCCTGGGATTGAGCCCCATGTCAGGCTCCCTGATTGAGTCTAGTGGGGAGTCTGCCTCTCCCTCTTCCTTGGCCCTCCCCCTTCATGCTCTCTCTTGCTCTCCCTTTCTCTCTCTCTCTCAAATAAATAAATAAAATATTTTTTAAAATAATAATACTAATGGTTGAGAATGTCCCAAATCTGAGCAGAGATTTGACCATCTAAGTTCATGAAGCTCCTAAGTCCCCAAAGAGGTTAAATTCAAAAATTTTTTCTCCAAGACTCATCATAATAAAACTAGCAAAAATGAAGGACAAAAAGAGAATCTTAAAAACAGCAAGAGAAAAGGGACTTATCACTAATAAGGGAATCTTCATAAGGCTATCAACAGATTTCCCAGCAGAAACCTTACAGGCCAAGACAGAGTGGAATGACATACTCAAAATGCTGAAAGAAAAAAAAAAAACCTCTGGCAAAGTTGTCCTTTAGAAATGAAGTACAGATAACCTCATTCATTCCCAGACACACAAAAGCTGAGCGAGTTAAGCAATATTAGACCTGCCTTATAAGAAATGCTAAAGTGCTTCAAGCTGAAATGAAAATGATTATTATATATTAAACAAATACAAACAGATCTGATAGGAGAAATAAACAACAATACAATAGGGGTAGAGGACTTCAGTACCCCACTTTGAACAGTGTATAAATCATCCAGACAGAAAATCAATAAAGAAATGTTGGACTTTAGGACTCCTGGGTGGCTCAGTCGTTAAGCGTCTGCCTTCAACCCGGGTCATGATCCCAGGGTCCTGGGATCAAGCCCCGCATCGGGCTCTCTGCTCGGCAGGGGGGCTGCTTCTCCCACTACCATTCCCTCTGCTTGTGTTCCCTCTCTCGCTGTGTTTCTCTCTGTCAAATAAATAAAATCTTTAAAAAAAAAAAAAAAGAAATGTTGGACTTGAACTATATTTCAGACCAAATGGACCTGAGAAATATATATTTGGAACATTCCACCCAACAACAGCAGAATACACATTCTTTTCAAGCTTATATGGGCATTCTTCAGGATAGAACATATGTTAGGTCACAAAACAAGCCTTTACAAGTTTAAGAAGGTTGATTGCATACTCAGTATATTTTCCAACTACAGTGGTTTAAATCAGTAACAGGAGGAAAACTGGAAAATTCACAAATATGTGGAAATTGTACAACATACTCCTAAAAAACCAGTAAGTCAAAAAAGAAATCAAGGGGTACTGGGTGGCTCAGTAGGTTAAGCATCTGCCTTGGGCTTAAGTAGTGATTGAGCCCTACTTCAGCCTCCCTGCTTGGAAAGGAGTCTGCTTTTCCTTTTCTCTCTACCCCTCGTCCTTTCTCCTGTACACTCACTTGCTCACTCACTCTCTCAAATAAATAAAATAAAATCTTTAAAAAGTAACAGAGTAATAAAATAAAATCAAAAGGCCAATAAAAAAAATCTTCAAACAAATGAAAATGGAAACCAAATATATCAAATCTTATGGCATGTAACAAAAGCAATTCTAAGATGGAAGTTTATAGTGATAAATGCCCACATTAAGAAAAGAGAAAGATCTCAATAAACAACCCAAATTTACACCTCAAGAAACCAGAAAAAGAAGAACAAACTAAGCCCAAAATTAGCAGAAGAAAGGAAATAACAAAAAACCAGAACAGAAACAAATGAAATAGAAGCCAGGAAAATAATAAAAGGTCAATGAAACTAGAGCTGGTTTGGGGGAAAAAAACAAAATTGGCAAACTTTTAGCTAGACTAAGGAAAAGAAGATTCAAATAAATAAAATCAGAAATGAAAGAGGAGACATAATTGATATCATAGAAATATAAAGTACCATGAGAGAACATTATAAAGAATTGTATGCCAACAAATTGGATAACCTAGAAGAAATGGATAAATTCCTAGAAATATGCAACCTACCAAAAATGAATCATGAAGAAATAGAAAATCTGAATAAGCCAATAATGACTAAGAAGACTGAATCAGTACAAAAACTTCCCAATACAGCAGTGCCCAGGACCAGATGGTACAGTGGCTCATTCTCTCAAACATGTAAAGAAGCATAAATGCCAAGACTTCTTAAACTCTTTCCAAAAATTGAAGAGGAGGGAATACTCCCAAACTCATTCTATGAAGCCAACATTACCCTTTTACTATAGCCAGATAAGGACACTATAAACTACAGGCCAATATCCCTCATGAATATGGATGCAAATATTCTCAACAAAATATTAGCAAACTGAATTCAACAATACTTTAAAGAATTATACACCACAATCAAATGGGATTTATCTCTAGGATGCCAAGATGGTTCAACATATACAGATCAATAAATATCACATACTACATTAATATAAGGAAGGATAAAAATCATGATCTCAATAGATGCAGAAAAAGCATTTGACCAAATTCAACACCCTTTCATGATAAAAACTCTCAATAAATTGTGTAAGGAATATACCTCAATATAACTCACGGATGACAAGCCTATAGCTAACAGCATAGCTGATAGTGAAAGACTAAAAGCTTTCCCTCTTTTACACTCTCACCATGCCTCTTCAACATCATACAGGAAGTCCTATCCAGAACAATCAGGCAGGAAAAAGAAATAAAATACATCCAATTTATAAAGGAAGAAGTAATTGTCATTGTTTGCAGGCAATATGATCTTATCTAGAGAAAATCCTAAGACTCCAAAGAACTGTTAAAGCTAATCAACAAATGCAGTAAATTTGCAGGATACAAAATCAACATACAGAAGTCAGTTGTGTTTTATATACTAACAAGGAAACATCTGTAAAAGAAATAAAATAATCCCATTTGTATTAGCATCAAAAACAATAGAATACTTGGGAATAAATTTAACCAAGAAAATGAAAGATCTGTACTCTGAAAATTATAAGACTCGGAAAGAAATCAAAGAAGACACAGCAAATGGGAAAATATCCCATGTTCATGGATCAGTAGAATTAATTTTATTAAAATATATATACTACCCAAATTTTTCTATAGAATCAATGCAATTCCTATCAAAATTTTATCAAAATTCCAATGACATTTTTCACAGAAATTGAAAAAAAATCAATCCTAAAATTTGTATGAAGCCACAAGAGACCCCAAATAGTCAAAGCAATCCTGAGAAAGAAGAACAAAACCAGAGGCTTTGCACTTCCTGATTTCAAACTATGCTTCAAAGCGATAAATGTCAAAATAATATGCTAGTGGCATAAACAGAGACATACAGATCAATGAAATAGAATCAAGAGCCCAGAAACAAACCCTCATATAATCAATTGGGAATACTCAATGCTAAAAGGATAGTCTCTTCAATAAATAATATGAGAAAACTGGATAATCTCATGCAGAAGAATGAAACTGGACCCATATCTTACACTACTCACAAAAATTAACTCAAACTGAAAGACTGAAACTCTAAAACTCCTCAAGAAACATAGGGGAAAAATCTCCTTGACATTGGTGTTGGCAATGATTTTTTTTGGATATGACACCAAAAGCACAAGTAACAAAATAATATGTGAAATAAATAAGTGGGACTGCATCAAACTGAAAAGCTCCTGCATAGCAAAAGAACCGATCAATGAAATGCAAAAGCAACCTACAGAATGAGAGAAAATATTTGCAAACCATATATGTGATCAAGATTAATATCCAAAATATATAAGGAACTCCTACAACTCAAAAAGTGAACAACCTAATTTAAAAGTGGGCAGAGGACCTCAAAAGACATTTTTCCAAAGAAGATACACAAATAACCAATACGTAGGTACATGAAAAGATGCTTAACATCACTCATCATAAGGGAAATGCAAATCAAAACCCCAGTGAGATAGCACCTCACACCTGTTAGAATGGCTGCCATGAAAAAGAGAGGAGAAAACAAGTGTTGGTGAAGATGTGGAGAAAGGGGAACCCCTGTGTACACAGTTGGCGGGGATGTAAATCGGTACAGCTGCTGTGGAAAACAGTATGGAGGTCCAGTTACCATGTGGTCAAGTAATATCTGGGCATATATTCAAAGGAAATGAAATCAGGATCTGGAAGAGAAATCTGCATTCCCATGTTTATGGCAGCATTATCCAGTAGCCAATATAGGGAAACAATCTAAGTATCCATCTACAGATGAATGGGTAAAGAAGATGTGGCATATATGTACAATGGAGTATTATTCAGTCATGAAGAATAAAGAAACCTTGCCATTTGTGGCAACATGGCTGGACCTTGAGAGTGTTATGCTAAGTGAAATTAGTCAAAGAAAGACAAATACTGGATGATCTCGAAATCTAGGAGAGGTGAACCCATAGACACAGAGAGTAGAAGGGTCGTTGCCAGGGTCTGTGGGATGGATGAAATGGGGAGAGGTTGGTCAAAGAGTATAAACTTCCGGTTACAAGATGAATAAGTACTGGGGAGCATACAGCATGATGACTGTAGTTAATAATACTGTATTATACACTCGAAAGTTGCTGAGAAAGTAAATTTTTTTTTTTTAAGATTTTATTTGTTTATTTGAGAGAGAGAAAGAGAGGGGAGAGGTCAGAGGGAGAAGCAGATTCCCTGCCCAGCAGGGAGGCTGATGTGGGACTTGATCCCAGGACTCCAGGATTATGATCTGAGCCGGAGGCAGTTGCTTAACCAACTGAGCCACCCAGGCACCCGAGAAAGTAAATCTTTTTTTTTTTTTAAGATTTTATTTATTTATTTGACACAGAGAGAGAGATCACAAGTAGGCAGAGAGGCAGGCAGAGAGAGAGGAGGAAGCAGGCTCCTCGCTGAGCAGAGAGCCTGATGCAGGGCTCGATCCCAGGACCCTGAGATCATGACCTGAGCCCAAGGCAGAGGCTTTAACCCACTGAGCCACCCATTTGCCCGAGAAAGTAAATCTTAACTGTTCTCACCACACACCAAAAAAATGGTGATTATAGGAGATGATTGAGATGTTAACTAACCCTTTTATGGTAATCCTTTCACTGTATGTAAGTGTATCAAATCATCATGTTATATATACCTTAAATTTACACAATGTTATGTCTCAGTTATATCTCAACAAATCTTGGGGGTGGAGGGAGACATGTTCATCATTCAAAAGCCATAAAATTAAAAGGCAAACAATAACTGAGAAGACATATTGCTTAAATACATAATGAGCAAACAATTATTTAGCCTCATAATGCTAATGTGTAAAAAGGGCAATGCACATGAGCAGGCAATTCACAAAAAAAAAAAAATGTAAATGACCAATAAGCATGTGTAAAAAATATTTAGCTTAAACTGTATTTCAACTGTATTTAATTCAACGTGTAGCCCAGAACTGAGCATATGTTCTGCACATTCATCTTTCCCGTTCAACAAATACACAGTAAGACGCCGGGGAAAACAGCCACAAATGGGGCAAAGTTCATCATTTGTTTAGAAGAGCAACAAAAATGCAAATTGAAATACCGAAATGTCACTTTGCCTAACAAATAGGAGTTCAGGGCAAGAGGCAGTCTAATGCACACAAAATAGTAGGAGCACGCATTAGCGCATTGGTAGCTGGGTAAGTCCGAGCAATCAGAGTGGGCCTAGCCTTTGATTCAGCAATTATACTTTCCATCCTTTATCCTATGGAAAAACTGAACAAGCAGCCCAGGGTACATCAATGCAATCCGTCAAGCATTGCATTATTCTTGTAGGGAAGCAATGACCTAAATGTCCAACAATAAGGACTCGGGGGAAACGGAGGGGACAAGGTCCAGAAAACAGATAAGGCATCAGCACGGCAATAGCAGACAGATTTGGTCCAGATACAAGGAAGTGGGTAAATCTGATGTCAGGAATTTGGAGAGGTTTCGTTTGATGCTGTATATCCCCTCCCCATCCACCCCCCACCCCCGCTCTCTAAAGTGAAAAGCAAGTCTGTCTTCTGAAGGTGAAGGGTGGTAGAATTGACATTTCCAGATTGTAGGGAAGGTTTGAAATAGCTCTTGCACAGAATGGGAAAGGAAACTATGTGGACAAATAGAAAGGATCCCCACAAAGCAAGGAAGGCCTGCGTAAAGTCAGAGATCATGAACTGAGACATAAAAAGCCTGCAAGAGAATACAGCAACCTTGAACACAAATAAATGCAAAATAAAAACCCATTCTATTTGAAGAAACGGCCTGTTAGTTGCAGGTATATTCATATAAATCCACATTGTTGGGCGTAATTACACAGTACGGCTCAAGTGTCAATTCCAGGATTTACATTAAAACTCCTCGGGTCAGGGACTTCTAGTTTAGCCATTAATTTGCAATGAAATTCGCAGATGAATCTCAAACCAAGTTTGGGAGCTGGGGAGAGCAGATAAAATGGAAATGAATTCTCTCCATACTAGGAACAAAAAAATGGGACATGAAAACTTAAGAAGACTGCAAGTCAGGAAACCTAGCAGTCTAAGGGAAGAAAAGATAATGTAAAGGTGAATTCTTCCAAAATTAGGGTAGAAGCCTAATGTAGGTCAAATCAAAATCTGAACCAGACATTTTTTTAACTTCTCAAAAGAAAGAAAATCTGATGAGAAAGAAGTCAAGAATAATTTAGGAACGTTTGCAAACACTAAGATAAGAATGAAGAGGACCCCTGTATTAAGAAATTATGGTACGCTTTAAAGGCACAGTAATTAAATTTGTGAGAGAATGGTACAAGATATAATGAAACAGTCCAGAAGTACAGCCTAGAATATATTAAAATTTAACTCATGATTTGTCTCGTGATTTCCACCTACCTCTCACCCCCAGTTGAAAAAAAGAAACTTCTTAATAAATGGTGTCAGGACAAATTTTCAGTAGTTATTTGGGGGAGGGAAGGAGGCAGTGAGAGGGGAAGGTCCTTCATTTTCCCTCCAGCGAAGGAAGGAATGGATATTCCTGGTGTGCAGTCCCGACAGGACTTACAGGAGACAATCCCTCATGAGAAGTGGCCGCACAGGCTCTAGGGAGCGAATCCCTGTTCCTTTGCCATTTATCCAACAAATAATTGTCGAACTATTCCAAGAGCTGCAGCACAGCAGGGTTAAGAGAGAAGACACCTGCCTCGTGGAATCTACCTTCTGTTGGAGGAGACAGCTGATAAATATGTAAACAGGTTCAGGGGATGATGTCAAATAGTGATAAGGGCTAAGGGGAAGGTGAGTCCGGGGAGGTCTTTTCAGACACCAGTCTGTCCCTTGGACTGAGGCCTGAAGGACAAGAAGGAAGAAGTCGGGAAAGATCTAAAGGAAGGGCTTTCCCAGCAGAGAAACACAAGAAAGCCTAATGGTGGAAATGACCTGGACGAGTTTAAGGAACTGGTGAGAAGAGCCAGGGTGTTCGGAGCAATATGGCCGTGGGGAGAGCAGAGAGGGAAGTGATGGGGGGCCTCGCAGAGAACCTTGGCTTGTATTCTGAGTGACATGAGGAGCGCCTGCAAAGGTGTCGCAGACAAGTGACAAGGAAGGAGGACCTTTCATGTACCAGGCTCCCCCAGGCTGCCATGAGGGAAGAAGAATCACCTCCCTTCCCAGGGAGCGTGGAAGGTGGTTTCACATCTCGCTGGGCTTCTTCAGAAGAGCACGTGCCTCTGCAGTACCCCGGTTAACTCTTCCCTCTTCGGGGGGCAAACCCTTCCAGTCGGTATCAGGAACACTTTTTCTAGCGAGCAGCCAGTAAGTCTGCAAAAGCAAAAAAGATTGATGACCACGATCACCCCCTCTGCTGGGAAAGCAAGTCCTGCCTGCCAGACACCGGCCAGGGAGGTTTAGGCAAAGGTAACGGCGCCTTCAGCCCCCCATCTTTTGTCACCGCCACCAGTCCCGAAGTGGCCTTCACCGGGCGTCAGTTGGCTGGCATTAAACAAGAACGTGACCTCAGGAAAACACACAGACCAGGGAGTTTCATTCTGGAACGCAAGTGCAGAATTTTCGAAACTCCACTTCTGTCATCACCATTAAGTCAGGAAGTCTTATTTCTTTCATACGTGGCCTTGACCATCAAAACCTAGATGATTTAGGAACCCAAACCTTCCTAGAGGTCAGTTCTCTGACCTCTGTTGGGGTTTATAGTTCTGTTTTATTACATACGCGACTTTATTGTTCACGCTCCAATTTCCTTCCACGAGTCTGTGTCACCCTCTTTGATCAGGTCACTTCAGGGACGGGTCTGTTCATGGAGGGTGTGTTTTGACGGGTTGTAGAGGCCTCGCCAGAGTGCCTTATGTTTTGTGAGAGCTGAAACATATCTGCATTGAATTTTTCTAGCAGATTTCTGTCAACTATTGAAGAGGACATATGGAGTTTCTTTTCTTACCTTTGAAAAGGGGAGGGGGAGTACACGAAATCAGGATATTTGGATAAATTTCCTTGCTTCCTCTTGGTAGTTTGATGGAAGCACTTCTTAAAGCCAACACAGCATCTATAATATAGGAGAGAAAAGTAACGAGGAGATCCTGAAGTCCGGACCACACTTGGAGCAGATGTCCTTACAGACCACATTCCTTTTCATGGAGTGTCCTCGCGGGCTCAGTCTTGGGCGGATTCAGGAGGGCCCAGAACCAGAGCTTGTCAATGGGGAGATCTCAAGCTCTATAGTGTGGCTTAGTGGGTGGTGTGGCCAAATCGAGAAGCTCATTCCGCTGGATGTCAACGCGGCCCTTCTCTCGCTGACCTAGCTGTCGTTCACTGATCTGATTATCCAGTGCGATTCAGTTCCACAGTCACTTCCTACAGACCGTTGGGTTCCGGGAATTATGTGCGGAGGAGGTGGTGTGACAGGTGGGAAGGAGCGTGGGCTTCGGAGACCAAAGTCTCTGGGCTCAGATCCCAGCCCTGCATCTTCTCTGAGCCATAGTTTCTTCCTCTCCAGAGACGGAATTAAAACATCAACCGGGTCAGGTGGTTGTGAGGGCTAAATGTAATAAGGAGAAGCCTGGAGTCTTAGTGGCACCGGGTGGACCCACATTAGCTCTGAGCTGGCCACCTTCTTTCTTCTTTCCCCTTCTGGAGGGGTCTCGGGAGCAGCCTTCAGCAGGGGAGAAAGTGGGACCCCACGTGGGTTCTATGCAGCGTGAGCTCCTGAAAGGCTTTTCTACACTGCATGAGAGCTACCCCTTTGTGTTCCAACAGGGCCTTAGAAGAGCCGTGGTAAAGCTCTTCCCTGCGTTACCTGGAAGGTTCGCGGGCACCCGTTAGCCCCCCCGAGGAACGTTCATTCATCACAAGGCTAAAAAGAAAACAGGAGGGCCCCACACTTTCACCGTTTTCTCCTTTTTACCAACCCAGCTATGAAGGTTGTGCCCCCCCAACCCACTCAGGAGACTTGACAACAAAAACGACAGATTCGAGGGGCACCCGAGTGACTCAGTCGTTAAGCGTCTGCCTTCCGCTTAGGTCATAATCCCAGGGTCCTGGGATCGAGCCCCGCATCGGGCTCCCTGCTCAGCGGGGAGCCTGCTTCTCCTGCTCTTCACCCACACGTGCTCTCTCTCAAGTAACCAGACAAACACATAAATAAATAAACTTTAAAAAAAAAAAAATCAAAATAAAGACTAAACAGATGACCTGCAGCTTAATCCATCCTGGTCATTGGTAATCACAGTCTCTTGGGGGATCAGAAAGGATCTTTGAAATACTGTATTTTCCCTTATTCCAAGAGCCCAGGGAGCCCTTCTTTCTCTGCCGGCGTTGAAATCTCCTTCCCGGCTCAGCCGGCTGGGCTTGCAGCCCATCCTGCCGCCTCCCTCCCCACTCCGCAGCCCCAGCATGCACTCGGCTCTCTTTCCAGAAAAGTGCTCCTCACCCTTGCACTCCCGCGCAGCTGCTCCACAAGGTCACAAGGCCCCGGTGACCTTGAATTCCAGTTGCAGTAAGAGTTTCCGACGACGCTTTCCTGTGCCTCGGGTTCTCCCCGGCCCTAAATCTGCCCCTCCTCTCCGCGTCAGAACTGCCTTCCTACAAACCTAAGCCTCTCTCGAGAGGCCTGTGAGGAACGTGGGCTTCAAAACCAGGCACATCTGGGTGCAAAGCCGGCTCCTTCAGCGCAGACCCCTCCCTGAGGCTCAGCTCCTTATCCAGGAGACGTGATCACAGTTTGGGCATCAGAGGGCGGTCAGGAGAGCTCAGGGAGGCAAGGCCCACAAAGTGCTCATCCCAGAACTTGGCACGCGGTAAGTGCTCAGGAGATGCCGGCTCCTGAGAACAACAGCAGTGAAATCTGCTGTGGCACAGAACTCAAACTCCTGAGTTTGGCATTCAGGGTGCTGCCCTGCCCATCTCCCTTCTCCTGTTTGCCATCCTTGGCTCACTCCGGGCCACGGTGCCTGTCCCCATGTCGTCACACCTCCGAGACTGGTGTCCGAAGGACCCTCTTCGTCATCGCTGTTTCTTAATTTCTTTCTTGTGCTTCCGGACCAACCCCAAAGTCACAGAGCAGTGGGGCCCCTGCGGATCTGCACCCCATTCATTGCTCCCAATGCGGGGTAGGGCCTGTCTTCTGCTACCTGCTGTTGGTCTTTGTGTCCCTCTCCCCTGTCTGCTCTCTGAGGACAGGGACGATGGCTGACTGGCCTCCGCGGCCCCTGCAGGGACCTGAGCCGAAGTCAGAGGCTTTAACCCGCTGAGCCATCCAGGCGCCCCAACTCCAAGGCCTCTTGAGCTAGATGGTGTTATCTCTTTCACAGCAGTGGCTCCGGGAGGTTAATCATTTGCCCAAAGTGTCACAGACAGTGTAACCTGAATTCCTCGAGCCTCGTGGTCTGGGGTGTGCAATGAGGAGCTCGCATTTGCATCAGTCCTCAGCAGGAAGCCACGGGACCACAGCACCCACACCCCCGTCTCCCTACAGCAGTTGGCGGAAGCTAGGGAGGCTTCTCCAAGTGTGCATGGTCAGCCCTCCCACAGGGGCCTGCTTGGGGCCTTCACAATTGTCTAGGGAGGACAGCAAAGCCTCCCAGAGGACAGGCCTCACCAGGCCGCCGCTGCCCACGTGCCTTCTCACAGACAGGGCCCAGAGCAGCCACATCAAGGCCAACGTATGCCCTCCCTGCACCCAAGCACTTCTGCCCTCATGGGCCCTTTCCCCCATAAAACCCATGAACAAGTCAAATTTTACAACTATGTAAAAAAGATCAATATATTAATATTATGTGTTAAAACATGTTCCTGGACCTAAGAGTTCTTTTTTATCTTCTACTTTTTTAATTAAAAAAAACCTAAAACATTTTTATAGGCTCCTTAAAGAATGGTGAGCCATGGGCTCCATGCCTGCTGAGCCCATCAGACAAGGAGGCCCTTTGCCCCTTGCCACTGCCCATCCCTGTTTCATGGATTGGCCCGTGGACCTCAAAGCCGACTGTCTGCTTCTGTATCTCGCGAAATCCCTAGTGCCCAGGTCCCTTCAGCCTCTCCCTGTTTAGCTTTCCTATTATTACAGGAATTGGAACATTTCCCAAGGTAGAGCTAGAGAGATTCCTGTCCCAGACGCCTGCATATATCATTTAACCCAGAAAGCTTTTGCTCCCCCACATTGTATTCCATGAGATCACATCAAGACTTAGAGCAAGTCAAATAAATAGACAGCGCTGGCCTCCGTCACAGCCCGGGGCCGTCACACACAGCCCGATGTGGGGTCTGTTTTGGCCCAGCTGAGTCACGCAGACACATGCGGGCGCCTGGGCGGAGCCGGGCCTCTGGCATCCAAAGTGTTCCCTCCCTGGGAAGCTAGACATTTCACGCGCTCCCGCTGTTCTCATGTTGGCAAGCTTGGCATATTCTGGTAAGGAGCATGCCTGCCTTTCCCAGCTTGCAATGAGTCTGCATTTCTTTGTCGGACACAAGGCTTTGCAATGCATGATGATGCAGCTGGGGAGGGGGATCTCAGGAGAGTTTATAAGGATTGCTGCCAAGCAAGTACATCTAGCGTTTGGGATAGAAACCGTGTTTTCTTTAGAACTCTGTGGACTCAGAACCCGTCCCTGGGAACACCTTGCTTTCTGCTCGTCTTTGGCAAACCATTTATAAGGAAGAGGAATTTGTTCTGGCAACGCGTTTTATGTGGAGAGGGAGTGCACGGGGACAGCTTGGAGAGATCACTGAGGCTAAAGTTCGCGGGGAGTGAGACAAAAAGGAGAGAAGTCTTGCTTCTCTCTGCAGTCCCTAGAGAGAAAAGAACGAGACAGCTGGGGTTTATGACTTGGGTCCTGCCCTGCTCTTCGGCTTTCTGGGGCCCGTCAAAATGACCACCGTGGCGGGACCCCGGGCCCGGAGTGGTCCATAACCTTCTGAAAGGTCTGCCTTGGTCCTGCTGGCGCTTACAGGCAGGAAACAGGGCTCCCTGTTGAGGCCCCTTTCTGTGCTGCCTCTGGTGAGTGACTGAGGACCCCGGAGTGCTTCTCATCACCTTTGGTACCCGGGGTGTGGACCGTTTGGGTCAGCCCCGGAGGTAGTGAGGTCCGCATGATGGATTTGACGTTCCACGTGGGGCTGGGACACAGACTGAGCCCTGGAAGTGGGCCCTCGGGCTCTCAGCAGTGACCACCAGTGGCTGGGAGACCAAGGCAGGCGGGAACCTCGGAGCAAACAGATCCCATGGTGGGTCAGCCCCTGAAAACCCTGCCCTAGCAGCACCAAGTCATGTCGGCTCACGCCAAGCATTTAAAAAGGGAATAATCGCGTGGGTATCTGGCGCAGTTCATTATTGAAGTTCATTATTGAATTTGTATTTCTTTGATCACTAGAAGGTTGAATTTGTTACTGAAATGGCCATTTCCATCCCATCATCTGTTGGGGCCCTTGGCCTCAAGTGCCCTTGAGGCCAACCTTCCTGTTCTGTAATTGCCCCCACGCTCTCTGCTAATGGCCACACTGTCACTTCTCCTCTCTTGGGTCCCACGAAACTGTCACATTGCATGCATCTTACAATTACTATCTGGAGTACCGGCGGCTACCATCATAGCTCTCTTTGGGCTCTCAAATTGGGCTTTGTTTGCGCCATTCCGCTCGGCTCTCCGGGGCTATAAGCATAAAGCAGAAGGATCCTTTCGCTCTTCACTTCTCCCACACACAGGGCTTCCTGCCAGCACCCCCGTCCACCCCGGCTTTTCATCTGAACCAAACCCT
Organism: Procyon lotor; assembly: GCA_028646535.1. NCBI lineage: Eukaryota > Metazoa > Chordata > Mammalia > Carnivora > Procyonidae > Procyon > Procyon lotor. Next base: position 56,195,168 of record CM053603.1, read on the forward strand.
GGCCGGCGCTAAAGATAGCTTTATTTAACATACTTGTACAAGGTGCTTTCTACTTTTAAATCCAGACTGGCCAGGGAGCGGGACATTTACATAACAAGCTGGTGTCAGCCTTGTAACAAATCTCCGGATTGCCTTTACTGGACCAGTGAGCAAACTAAGGAACAGGGAGGTGTGCAGCCCTGCTCCTGCCGACAGCCAATTAAATCCCAGGTATCTTAACTTCCGGTAGGTGTACTGTTCACCCCCACCCCCCATGCCCGAGCAAGCAGCCCAGTCCTTGGTGGTGGGCAAGGAGCCCCTGAATCCCTGCAAAGGCTGGTAGATCGTGGTGTGTAATTCCCCACGGAGAGTTCACCCACCAGACGGGGGGGATGTGCTCCCGCCATCTGGCTCACCAACCAGACAGAGATCTCGTCCAGTTTTCATATACTTTTTGGTGTTTTGTTTTGTTTTGTTTTGTTTCGCCACTTCCCCCAGCTGGAGGCTTCTGAAGTGTTCCAGGGCTTTCCCCAGACCACAGACCTTCCAGGTGAAGCTGTGGTGCCCTCCTCAGACCAGCTGCCGGGTACTGCCACATTTGGACTTAGTGGCAAATGCAGATGCCATCAGGGGCCGGGGAAGTAGTATGTCGGCACGCCAAGGGGCTGGCGTAGGACTGAAAGCATGAGGGCGAGGCTTCATCCATGGTCCACTTTATCCCAGCACCTGGAACAGTCTGCACACCATAGACCACCCCCAATAAAATATGTAGAAGGAACAGCATGGGGATTGCAGGGAACTGGCAAGTACGCATCTCATGGAAGGCATTCTTGTCAAAAAGCACACCTCTGTGCCATATCTGGCTTCCAGCTTGCAACCCTGACGTTTGAATAAACAAGGCTATTTATGGATAGACTGGAACAGTGACCTCCAAGCAACAGGGATGTCCCGCTTATCGCTTTGATATAATGGGCTTGGTTGGAGTCTGGATGCAGGACCTGTTTCAGCGCCTCTTAAATCCTTCCCATTAATAACCTTGACCCTTTAACAACGCCATCCTAATTGGAGATGTTTAAATTTTCACACTTTCCCTTCTGTGCTGTGGTCTTTTTCTGAATCTCTTAGTCATAGGTCTTTCTCTTCAAAAATGTACAAAGGGGATGCCTGGGTGGCTCAGTCGTTAATCTCTGCCTTTGACTCAGGTCATGATACCAGGGTCCTGGGATGGAGTCCTGCATCGGGCTCCCTGCTCAGCAGAAAGCCTCCTTCTCCCTCTCCCATTCCCCCCTGCTTGTGTTCCCTCTCTCACTGTCTCTGTCTCTCTGTCAATTAAATAAATAAGATCTTTTTTAAAAATGTTTAAAAATATGTACAAAGAACACCCCTTTTATCAAATAAGGGACAAACTTTCTTTTTTTTTTTAAGATTTTATTTATTTATTTGACACAGAGAGAGATCACGAGTAGGCAGAGAGGTAGGCAGAGAGAGAGGAGGAAACAGACTCCCTGCTGAGCAGAGAGCCCGATGTGGGGCTCGATCCCAGGACCCCTAGACCATGACCTGGGCCGAAGGCAGAGGCTTTAACCCACTGAGCCACCCAGGCTCCCAGGGACAGACTTTCTAAACACAAACTTATGTCCTGAGAGAAGGGTGACAAATCTGCTTTCATTTGTACAATGTCCCTTTTTCTAAAATGGACTTAAGCAAACAGTGGCAGCTGTTTAGTGCCAAAATCATTTTGAGCCTAATTCCACTTCACACTCTGCCACAGCGAGTCACAGCGTCCTGGATCGCGGAGGGACAGCCCCTGCAAGTCCCTCCAGCGGTGAAGCGTTGACCCTGGCTGTTCCCAGGGGCGCTGACCTTATTCCACTGAGTCTGTGTCACCATCCTTCCATTCCATTCCCCCGACACCCCAGGGACTGCAGCAAAGTCTCTTGAATCAAAAGGAGTGTGGCTCTTGGGTCAGTCAAGCAGCTTTTCTGGAGTGGACAGGCTGGATGGGGAGCCCTCTGAGCACACGTGCCCTAACCCTACAAGGGGTTGACAGATACGAGACCATGTGCCTCGGCATGGAACCCCAGAGCCAGCTCTTAGACTGTGACTGTCACATCGAATTGGGAAGGGTATCAAAACACCCTCTAGCAAGTAGAATCTACTTGGAGGAACAGATTTGCAAAATCAAGCCATAGCCATCATTAATATTTTGGCCAGGATATATGAGTGAGAAAGGTCCCTTAGAAGGTACCAAAGGTATTAACATTCCAGATTTTCTTGAAACGTTTTGCTGATAAATGGTACACACACACACACACACACACACACACACCCCGCAGTCAGCAGTAGGCAATATTTGACCTCCAGTTTGCAAATCCTTTGGTGGGATCAATAGACTGGGTTCTAGATAGAAACCATTGCCATCCAGAAACACTGAACTCCAGCCTGCTGCTTGGTGTTCTATCCCGATGGACTCAAAGATGCGGATAATTTGTTGTGGTTGCAGTGCTTCTCTCCGTCAGTGACCTTGGCCCAGATCTGGACCGATTGTAATTTTCAGCCCTGAATGTAAAAGCCTGTGTCAGTGAGGTCTATATTCAGCTGCAAAGAACAAAAAATCTGGCCAACAGTGGCTTCAGTGGTAGGGGACTAATTTTCTCATGTAACAAGATGTTCCGAGGCAGGAGTGACTCACGGTGCTTCAGCTGATCTGCGGCTGTCTGGGCCAGGCTCTTTCAGGCTCTCTGACCCACCTTACTCAGCATTTTGGTATTTGTCACAACTGCACACCTGTGATCAAGGTAGACAGGAGCGGGGAAGGAGAGCATCAGGTGGATCTATCACCTGGTTAAGAAAACAAAAGCTTTCCTCGAGATCCCTGGGCAGGCTTTCCTGTCAGGCTCACTGGTCACAGCTCTGTCCCATGATTGCCCCTGGCTGCTCGAGATGAGGGAAATGGAGTGTTTCTCCATTCGGCCTCCTTGATCGAGCAGAGCAAGGGAGAATGGGCTTAACAACAGGCGTGTGGGAACTAAACACACGGGGTCTACCGCCACACAGCAGGGGAACCCTTCCAACACTCTCGTTCAGATGACGAAGCGGAGTCCTAGAAGTAAACAGCAACTGGGTCCAGATCCTGTCATTAAATGAAGTTAGAGTCAGATCTAGAACCCAGGTCTCTTACCACCCAGTCCAGAAAGCTCCCTATTGGACCAACCATGGATGTGGTCGGACAGAGTCTGTGACTGAAGCTCTATTGAGGAAGTAGAATATCATCCAGAAAATGAGCTGTGGTGATAAAACCACCAGCAGGGGGCAGGGTCTGGAGTAGCCTCCCCTTGAGGTCGCCCTCTTCCCTGGAGGGGAAAGACAGTGGAGGGACAGAATCAAATAATCCCGTGTGAGTCCCAGAAGCTAGGACATGTCAAATCAGGCCACCTCCAGGGACCCTCCCATTTGGTAGACTTTGTAGCTTCTTGTTCCTTTGGCACATCGACATTCGTGTGTGTTATAATGGAATCAGTCTCATGATGAGCACCGTGATGATGTCGAATTTCCATGTCATTGTTAATGTTAACGTTCTTGTCTTCTGTCCCCTTCTGTATTGGACCAAGCAGAAGTATTCTGCTGTTTCTCTCTGCAACATCTCCACAGAAGTCTTGAAGGTCATCAATGCCACAGAGGAGCTGATAGCAGAGTCGGCAGGGCCCTTGGAGTTCCCACCTGTTCCTCCCAACAGAGAGAAGGGGACCTTTCCTCTCGGGACAGACCAAGTGAGACTGGATGAGCAGCTGACTTCCCTGGAAGAAAACGTAAGAAAGTGGGGGATGTTCCCCGTCTAGAGCAAACAGGTGCAAAGAAGAAACCGATGGAGGTGTAACCCATCCCAAACAGTGCAAGGATGCATCCACACTACCACAGATATATTCTCAGGGAGGGGCTTGGTCTGGGTTCTCCAGAAGCAGATCCGGAAGTGAGGTTTTGCATGCAAGTAAATTCTTAGGAAACAGTCCATCAGGGAGGCTGGTCGGGGAGTGGGGAAAGACAAGAGAAAGGGAAGAAGTCAAGGGAAGGTGTGAGCTTTTTTTTTTTTTTTTAAGATATTATCCATTTGACACAGAGAGTGAGAGCACACAAACTAGGAGAGGGAGAAGGCTCCTTGCTCAGTGGGAAGCTCACGGGGCTCGATCCCAGGATCACGACCTGAGCCGAAGGCAGACACTTAACCAACTGAGCCACTCAGGAGCCCCAACAAAGGGCCTCCTCCTGCCTTCCTTCTTAAAGGAAGAATAGCTTTGACCTGATCCTGCAGGAAGCCCGAGGATATCAGTTGCATCTCAGGGTTGTCCTGACTTGAGGCAAAGGAACTGGCCTTTCCTACAGCCAGCCGACACTTCCGTCTCTGCAAGCGAGCAAGCAAAGTATCTACAAGAGCCCAAGGCAGACTTCTGTATAGCTGAGCCTGGGAACAAAAGCACACTCAGTTTGGGGGTGGGGGATGCAGAAACTGTAGAAGGGACCCGGTCGGGATCCAGGTGGAGCACTGCCACCAGGAAAGGGTGACCTGCAGAATGTAGGTCACAAGTGGTCCACCCTGCTTCCAGGCTTGTGTGCTGGCAGTGGATTTTTCTAGCCCGACTTGGGAGGACGGAAAGGAGGTACCAGATTCTTACATATAAATATCCACACTCATTGTTGAGTGTTTTAGTAAGCTCCTGATGAGAATTTTCCAACACTGCAGACTAGGGGGTGACACAGAGCTTGGGGGAGTAGACACTCGGGCCATAGTCACCGTCACCAGTGGGTATAGTCCTGCCGTGGAAGTGGTATCAAGTCAGGTGGTTCCGTCTTTCCAGACTCAGCAGAGTCAACCCTGATTGTGGGGTGCTGTCATGAATAGAGTTCTCAGAAATCGGGAACTGTTAGCAGAGGCAATTTTTGCAAAAAGCCGAAACAACAAATCAAAACGACTCAAGGTTTAAAAAACATGCCAATAGTTGCTTTATCTTTTTTTTATTTTATTTATTTATTTATTTATTTGACTGACAGAGATCACAAGTAGGCAGAGAGGCAGGCAGAGAGAGAGGGGATAGCAGGCTCCCCACTGAGCAGAGAGCCTGACGCGGGGCTCGATCCCAGGACCCTGAGATCATGACCTGAGCCGAAGGCAGAGGCTTAACCTACTGAGTCATCCAGGTGCCCCAATGATTGCTTTATCTTAAAAGTTAAAGACTCTCTCCCTTGGAGTTTCCATAAAACCTAAGTAGAGGTCTATCTGCCCCTGACCTCACTTTGCTGCCCTTTCTATCCACTCATCTGTCCCCATTAGATTGGCAGCATTGACATTTTGGGGCCGATAATTCTTTATTGTGGGGAGTGTCCTGTAGATGAAGGATGTTCAGCAGCGTCCTTGGCCTCTACCCATGAGATGCCCATGACATCAGCATGTGACAGTCAGGGCGCCTGGGTGGCTCGGTCAGTTAAGGATCCGCCTTCGGCTCGGGTCCCACGTCCGGCTCCCTACTCATCGAGGAGTTTGCTTCTCCCTTTGCGCCTCACCCCATTTGTGCTCCCTCTCTCTGTCTCTCTCATAAATAAAATCTTTAAAAAGGAAGGAAGAAAGAGAAGAAAATGTTTATTTAAAAAATATGACAGTCAAAATGTCTCCAGACGTCAAATATTGGAGGGGGAGATGCAGGGAGGCACGAGCCCGGTCATCCCTAGATCAGGAATCCGATGTACGATTCCCTGCAGAACCTGCCGGTCTTTCTCACGAGCAGCCCCAGTCCGAGCCCAGAGCTTGACGCAGAGGTGCTCGAAGAATGTTTACCCGATATATGATTCAGACGAACGAAGTCCTTTTCTTGGAAAGAGATGTTTATTGCTAACGTGGAGGATCTCTGTTCTTTACATATGTCTACAATACAGTTCTTTCAGTGTTGATAGTCCTAAAAATGGCCTTTATTCTGGACACACAGAACGGGAAAAGGTAAAGTCAAGATATGGCTCACCAGGAAAGGGGTGGGGTTTTTTTGTTTTGTTCTACTAAGTATTGTATTTAAAAAAAAAAAAAAATACCATACGTGAAATATTCAGATTTAAGTGGCGACTGTGGGTTCCCAGGGCACACTTGAAGCAAAGACAACATGCCTGGTTTTCTTCCAAGGGGCATGTTGAAAAATGCAATGGCTTTGTGGGAGTTTTCATTTTGTAAGATCCTTTTATTATACACTGCTTCTTTCCTTGGGTTCCTTAACATTTTCAGGTCGAAACACATCCACTTAGCCGGCTGATGTGACATGTCAGAAACCCCAGCAGGGACCTGTGCTCTAAGGCAGGGGTGGGGGTGGCGGGTAATTCCCTGCACCTCTGTCCCCCAAGAGTTAACTGCTTCTTCTCCCTCCTCCCTTTCCCCTTTCAAATTGCACCTCAGAAGAAACTCTATTCCTTTGAATTCTGTGGGTTTTGAG